>CM042836.1:38447037-39047037 GCA_023653725.1 Bungarus multicinctus
AATCCCCCAGCAACTGAGACTAACCGGAGTACAACCAAACCCCCACCAGAACAGAACACACCCCCAGCCAATCAGAACATAGCCAACCCCCCAACCAATCAGAACACAGCCAAACCCCCAACCAATGAGAACACACCCCCATCCAATCAGAACACAGCCAAGCCCCCACCCAATCAAGTCACACCCCCACTAGTAGTTAAAAGGAAGAAGCAGCTGCAAGCTCACATCACTCTGAGAAGCACAAGGCCGAAGACAGAAGCCTGAAGATGATGAATGAGACTTCATCGAAACGTCGCCTAAATATTTCCAACTCTACGCGGGAGAAAACCCGAAGAATCAAAGATCCACATACAAATACCCGCGAAAATCTCCGAAAACATATATATATATATATATATATATATATATATATATATATATATATATATATATATATATATATATTAATATTATAGCGTGATCGGAGCTTCCATCTCTCTATAAATACTGATGGGGAGGTGTAGTGTGCTGGCTGTTGTAAGCGGGCTGTTGTAAGCTGGCTCTGTTGTAAGCCCGCTTACAACAGAGCCAGCACATCACACCTCCTCACCAGTATTTATAGAGAGACAGCAGCTCCGATCATGCTTTGCTCGCACAAGCACAAAGACGAAAGCACCAGCCTGAAGATGCCAAGTGGGACCTCATCGAACGTCACCAAGATACTCTCAATCTTACACAGGAAAAGACCTGAACACTCCAAGACCTGCATACACGCACACACACACACACACACACACTCACTCGCTCACTCACTCACTCATTCATTTAAGAAATATATCTTTTCATCCTGCCTGGGAATACATTTATCCCATCCGAATTTGGATCTCTAAAGTTCTACCTAATTTCTGAAATCTACACTTTTCAGAACTGAAAATATAGTTCAGATTTTAAAACAACAAAAGTAAAATTAGTATTTGAGGGGAAAAAGTAAAGTTATTCTGTATGTTTATGATACAATGAAAAAAAGTACCCAAATATTTAAAAAATCTAGAAAAATATATAAAAAAAATCTGAAAAATATATCTATTTTTTCCACAAGTCATTCTTTATAAAACTAGAAAAGAAACCTAAAAAGAAAAAGAAAATTATGTTGACAGATTCACCCATCCCTATTCTTCAGCAAATGGTGGCTGTTGACAGCAGATGCTGAAAGCTCTGGATGAATTAGACTGTCAGAATTTATTTGACTCAGATTCATATTTTTGCAGTCTGAACTACATTTGTTGTTATTTTGTACTATTTAGTTTTGTGTACTTCTTTTAGTATATACAATTTTGTAAGCACTTTTTCAAATTTGTATTTATAAGCAAAATACAGTATAATATACATTTGGTGTTCACTTTTCTTTATTATATACATTTGAATCATATTCTGTTTGAAAGGCCACATTATGAAAGTTGGAACAGTGCACCTAACTTATGTAGCCATGAGATGTAGCCATGGTAGTTTTGAATAAGTTTGCTCCAAGGAAACTGACAAATAGTGTTTTTCAATATTGCTATTGTCTGGGACAACCATGTCAGTATAATTTAATAGGCAGAATATTAGATTTAAAATGTAGAGCAGTCAATTCAAAGAATTTCATCCAGTCAGTTAAGTCTTAGGATATATTGGGTGTTGGAAGAAGAGAGATTCAAGCTTAAAAGCAGGCTTTTATAACTGAAGTCAAAACTACCCTGTATAGTAACTGACCCTAAAGAGTGAGACAAAAATCTCATCTGTTTTATTGGATGTTGCTGGTGTTCTTTCCTATAGTCTGTATTTTATCCTGAGGATCTCACAAGGAACAACACATGGTAGTATCTGACCATTTTGTGTGTGATCTTAAGAAAATATCAATAAATAATCACTACTGTAAGTCGTTTCTCTCATATTTGCAAAAAATATCCCTTCAGTTTTTTTCTTACAAATCAAGGACTCATTTACAGTCAATTCTAGACAATTATAGACCATTTATGTTGCTATGCAATTCAGCTATAAGTAAAATAAAATAAGATTCTTATAATGTCAGCAGTAATAATAATCTGAAAAACACTGGCCATTCTAATGGTAGTACTGTTATGATTCTGACAGGAAGAATGTTAAAAGCAATCAACAAACCTGGGAAGGATTCTTAAAGTAGTGCTGCTGCTGGGATTTTGTTTGGACAAAAGATAGCAGAATACATTATCGTGTTATGTTTCTCAACATTGGCAACTTCAAGGTATATGGACTTCAACTCCCAGAATTCCTTAATCAGCATGCTGATTTGAGAATTCTGAGATTTGGAGCCCACATATCTTAATGTTTCCAAGTTGAGACTCTCTGATTTCCTGCCCATACATGTATTTATGTTCATTTCATTTCCAAGAAAGATTCATTTATTAGTTTTTCCTTTAATTCATCACTTATGTCAAAAACATTACAGTGAATTAAATAAGGGCTTCTCATTATCACATGAAATCAAACTATATTCTTTGCAGAATGAGATGTACTGGGAATATCCCACCTTTTTCAGAAGTGTTAAATTAGATCTTTAATGTTGATATTTCAGATTATGTCCTTATAATTTGCACAAGATTTCCTGTCAAAGGCATGTTTGAGGGCTGAAGTGAGAACAAAGATTTGGAATAAATGTTTCAGATATTGATCAAGTTCTGTACAAAACTCTTCACTGCCTGATGTTTTATAAACAACATTTACTTCAGGAACATTAGTATGTGAAAATAGCATCTATCTATCTATCTATCTATCTATCTATCTATCTATCTATCTATCTATCTATCTATCTATCATCTATCCATCCATTATAGTACTGTATAAAATGCTGTAACATATTTTAAATTATACATTTGGGTATACATTAGAAGAATTGTATATATATATGATCTTTTCATGTTACGTGGCTTGGCTTGGTGAGCATGACAGGGGAAGGTTACTGCAAAATCCCATTCCCTCCCTACCCCACTAACCTGCTTTCCAGCTCCGTTCTCCTGTGCAGGGCAACAAAAGAAGCAGCTGGGACTCGGGAGGCAGAGAATAGATTGGGGCAAAGACAGACAGAGGTGGTATTTGCCAGTTCTTCGAACTAAAAATTTCCATTACCGGTTCTCCAGAACTGGTTAGAACCTGCTGAATACTACCTCTGGTGTTAATCTACCAGGTCTAGGTATAATGTTATTCGAAACTTAAAAAAGCTTCATTGTTTTTTTAAAATTGAAATTATATTTTAAAATTGAAAGATATTTAAGGGGCATCAGATTTTAGAATATTATTATATTTTTGAATATGTTGAGTATAATTAAATTTTATAAGAGCTATTTTAAAACTATGTAGTGAGATTTTTAGAATTGTACTAGAATTTCTTATTAAAAAACCCCACAAATTTAGGTCTTGTTCTTCATGAAGAAGGTCTGAAGGATTTAGCATAATGTCCATGAAGTCTGGATAGGATTTACCAAGATTCTTATGGTGTGAAAAGCCATACACATAAATGGGGAATTGATTCATGGGAATTAAACAATTAATTCCTAATATGACTTGCTTACTGAAGATAACATGCAAAAGAATCAATATTTTGCTCCAGAGTTGAATGCCCTTTTCTGTATCAATTATAAGAAGAAATTGATTCTTTGAAAGGTTCCCTTGTTTGCCACTAAATTTCATCTAAAACAAAGTGTAATATTCTCAGGCAAAATGTGGAACGTAGGAAAATAATTGATCTTTATAAGCAATTTATACTACAGAACTGTGCTAGGATAATAGCACAGTCAATTAAACAGTGAGATAAGTGGTGTATACATTTGATAAATGAATTTCCATATGTTTCTAAATCTAATGTTGCTTACTTCTGGGAAAATTTGTATATAGTACAGTCACCATAAATTCTGATTTAGATTAAATACAGGTGAAAAATTGTAATTTTGATAGCTCTTACACACTGTCATTTGAGTGCTATCAAATTATCTAACCTTAGGACTTTGGTGGTTGAACCAGGTAAATAAATAGATGATAATCCTAGCAGTAATAGGGAGCATCACTTTGTTAAAAATTACATTGAAAGTGTGGAAAGCAAGGATTGTATTCAGTTGCATGACAATGTATCAAACCATAGGGCTTGGGAGGGAATCTTTAGCCCTTTTCTCTAATCTAGAGATAAATAATGGAGAACCCTATAGCTGCCTAGAGCTCACCCCTTCCCTCCAATAAATATTTAGGTGTTACATTCCACAGCCTCTCCTGAAGCTTGTTTATTTGTTGTTTGTTTATATGGATTATAGGCTGAGTCAGCTGACTCTGAGTGACAAACAGCTCCCCAATATGTACTTGGAAATTAAACAAAAATCCAATTTAAAAACAAATTGTACAATATAACATAAAAGCAAGAGACATGTTCAGAAAACTAAAGCTTTTTTCTTCTCATGAAGGAGTAGTTACAGTGAACTAGTTCTTGTGAGTGACAAAACTGCCAAATTTTCACTAACTGCTTGGAACCAGAAAGCAGGGAGCTGTTTGAATAACAGGGAGATAATGTAAGAGAGGAAGAACTATTGAGAAGGCATGCTTCCATATCCCTTAAAAGTTGGGTCAGTCACTCTTTCTCAGCCCAATCCACCTCTTAGGGTTATTGTTGTGGGGAAAATGGAAGAAGGAAGGAGTGTTGTGCATTTTTGCTGCCTTGAGTTACTTATAAAGTAATAAAGGTGGGATAAAATTTTGATAGAGATAGATAGATAGATAGATAGATAGATAGATAGATAGATAGATAGATAGATAGATAGATAGATAGAGAGCTGATACATTTTTAACCTTGAAGATAACTCAGTAGAATACATTGATTGAGATTATTGAAAGCTGCTGAGAGATCACAGGACAGTTTTACTGTACTGCCGCATCCCAGTCCTGTTGGAGGTCGTCTGTAAGAATGAATAATCAATGCTTATGGTTAAGATTATGGTGAAAACCTGGCTAAAATGAGTCCTAATAATCTGTTTCTTCCAAGAACTATTGCTGCAGTATCCCATATTGTTTTATGGAATTGTGAGTGATCCATCGTTGTTAAGAAGACTGGACAGCCATTTGTCTGGAATGGTATAGAGTCTCCTGCTTTAGCAGGGTTGGACTAGAAGACCTCCAAGGTCCCTTCCAATTCTGTTATTCTCTAAATGTAGGATCAATCATTCTCTTAAAAAACTTTCTTTTATCTTTGGAATTTGTGAAAACTCCAGAAAGATTGAGGGTCTCAGGACACATTCTGCTTCTCCTATCCATCTCCCAACTGAATCTTCATCTTGGACCTCTAGACAATTCAGATCTTATACAAGTTTACTAGTGTAAAGACAATGCTCTGCTATTTTATGTCAGCCTGATTTTTGATGATTTTGTGGTAGTATTCGTGTTAGAAACACAAATCTAACAAAACTAACTGAAGGGTGCTTCAGGATTGGTTTTACTAATGAAAACATCATTGCCTAGGAGATGCCCAATTGCCAAATCTAATGCAATCTTTGGGAAGGCTCCTTTCATGTCCCTTTTTAGGGATCCATTACATACTGTTTTTCTGCATATAGCTGTAGTATTTGTGTCATCTGTTTCATGATAATTGTATTTTTCATGATAATTGTTTCATGATAATTGTATAAGGTTAGGTAAGGGTACTATGCCAGTACAGGTATTTAAATGTTAATATTAATTTCTTTTTCTTTTCTTTTATTTGGAGAAATAAATAGCTTTGTTTTCTGATCTATGACTATAATAAAAGAGTATACTTTTGAGTTGATTTTTCCAAGACTACAACTAATGAGGGAATGAGCAGACAGACAACAGCTGTGGTAGCAGTATGTCTTCTTATTTATTGATGAAGAATCTCAGGAGGTGGTTCTGTCTCGGACAGAGAAGTAACATACCTGGAGTCAGCACCAGAAAAAGAAAAATAGGATCACTTGTATTATGTTCTCTGGCTAGAAGGAACCATATCTGAATGAATGTAGTTGTCAAACTCAAAAGCACCATCTAGAAGAGCTTTTCCCAACCAGCCCCCCCCTCCAGATATTGCCATAATTCTGAAATAGAAACTGCAATCCAAACTTATTATCTGGGAAAGCTATTTTGGGGGACATTTTGGTATCATTTTCCACTAAACAACACATTACTGTGGTTGCCAATTTTTTTATACATGAGATCTTTCATAATCATGATACTTGATTAAAGGCTATTGCCTCAAGTGTGTTATGGTTTCTGACTCTAAATATATAAATTTAGATTCCTGAATCTAAATATATCCATGTCCAGTCAATGGTTTAGAACTCTCATAGTTTCATCTCCTTAGCATCAATGCAAAATAACTTTATTCCAGCAATGGACAAGGTCACAATCCAGCAGAAGCAATTCTAATCAACCTCTCCTTAAACACATTCTCTAACCTTAAGAGGAGATTTCATAATTCAGTATTATTACAAAGAATATCCAGGTTGAAATTTTCCTGGAATTGTGAGAAGGGCTGTAGCTCAGTAATAGAATATATTTTAATGCAGAAAGTTCTTTCACAGAATCTTCATATAAGAATCAGGTTTGAATACACAATATTGAATTAGATTGACAAAGGCTTGACTGAGTATAGGCTATCATTGAAGGCAATACACAGTTCGAAGTCCAGGTTATTGCCTATAAAGTGCTGCAGGACCACCTGTTTTGCATAGAACTGATCTGTCCAGTACTTCTCAGTTTGTTTTTTAGCTTTGCTATGTGACAGTTTGCCCCAGAGATCCAAACTATTCTGTGTAAAGAGTATTTAATTTATAATGTTGTTTGAAAGGGATATTGAAGTATTACACCTTATGGCTAAATAAAACTATCAAACTACTTGCAGAGAAGATGATAAACAAATAATGTTTTATTTATATATATATATATATATATATATATATATATATATATATATATATATATATATTTGTTTTAGGAGATTTTCGCGGGTATTTGTATGTGGATCTTTGGTTCTTCGGGTTTTCTCCCACGTAGAGTTGGAAATATCTAGGCGATGTTTCGATGAAGTCTCATTCATCATCTTCAGGCTTGTGTCTTCGGCCTTGTGCTTCTCAGAGTGAAGCTTCTCACTCTGAGAAGCACAAGGCCGAAGACACAAGCCTGAAGATGATGAATGAGACTTCATCGAAACGTCACCTAGATATTTCCAACTCTACGCGGGAGAAAACCCGAAGAACCAAAAATCCATATATATATATATAAATGTGTGTGTGTGTGTGTGTATACACATACACAAATACACACATACACACAAAAGCTAGTTTTGTGTCATTATTACCAGTCCTAAGACTAGAAGCCAGCTGATGTAATTTCTAGACTTACTTTAGGTCTGAGAGTCAACTGGGTGACTTTATTTAGAAAATCTATATGGCAACCTATCTTAAATAAATAAGTACTAGATATCCAGCAATATACATATGCCAATTTTTTGATATTGATACTTTTATTGCATTATTTTAATTTTGTTTGATTATTTGATTATTTACCAAAGAAGAAAGAAAAAATAAAGTTAAAATTACTCAATAATCAAAATTAAAATTATCCAACAAAAATAAATGAAGACAGCATATAACAATTTTACAATTTTACATGCATATTAGGGTCCTCTAGTAGTAGAATCTAAATCTAACCCCTGGGGAAAAATTCATAATGGATTTCTAGAAACCCATGAGGGATAATTCTCTCCAAATCTTGGGTGGTGTGGAGGCTATTTTATAGGACTTTTACTGTGGCAGCAAAAGCCTGACACTGTTTAATAGAAGGGACTAAAGCATGTCCACCTGTCAGATTTTCTGGAATAGACAGAAATCCTCAGAGATAGGTCATACACAAATTCAAATCTATTTTTATATTTCTGTTCTCCGTAAAAGAAAAAAAACTGTAATATAGAAAAAATATAGAATGCCAATTATCTATGGAGATTCTCTTTAATCCAGGTCATGGTTGTCCCAAAGGTGACTGGACTTTCTTGTTTCATTTTTTCCTTTGAAAATGTTTTGCTTCTCATCCAAAAAACCTTCTTCAGATCAGAACTAAAATAGCTTTTGGATGAGAAGTGAAACATTTTCAAATTTGGGGGGGGGGGGGAAGTCCAGTTGTCTTTTGGAAAAAAAAAAACATTTGGGACCTAAATGCCAATTACACACCACCATATGGAGAAAAATGAGGCACAGTAAATTCATTGGATTGATGCAATCTTCTATATTTTATCTAGTGCCAACTTTTATGAAGCTCTGAAAAACAATAAGGTTCAGCATAATAAACATTACTGAGTACAATGCTAGATATTACCTGATAATAAGAGGTACTTTTAAACTGATTTAAAGGGCTTGCTACAGTCCTCTCTTTTGACATTTTGCCCATGAAGCTATAAGCCTGTTAATAAGCCAAAAGAAGTGAAGGGTACTGCAACTCTTCAGAGGACTGCTAAATAAATCAACAATTAGGTTTTTAGCAAATGAGTAAAAAGCCTTTCCACTGCATAAAACCCAGCTTCTAAGTAGCTCAGAATGATACATAATTCAGAATGGCAAAAGTTTTAAAAATACCCTTCCTTCCTTCCTTCTTTCCTTCCTTCCCTTCTTACTCTGAATACAAAATATAGATTTTTGAAATAACTTCTGAAGAAAGTCTCTTGTTCTGCTTCTCTTGTTCTCTTTTTGATTAACCTCTCTACCTTTTTACAAGAAATATTGATAGAATGTAAAAGTGGTGTTTTTAATTATAAATGGGCATGAAAATAACTCAATAACCCAAACAATGTGAAAAAAAAAACAAAAGAAGCACAGAAAACCAAAATCAAAAAAATAATTCAGAAAAGTCAGTCTGCTAACTCTAATGTAGGGACTGGATGCATACCTATCTTGTGTTACTGGTTAACAAGATTTGAACTTGTTTCACCCTCTAATTTATTTACCGTTATTTACTGAGTTACTGTTAGCTCAGTGTTGATGAATTAGTGCTTGGAGGAGTGTAGTGAGATCAACCAACAAGCTTTGGTTTGATATATTGATATTAGTGTCTGACAGGAATCACCATGTTCAAAAAGTATGAAGGGATAGCAAGTGATGTATGAATATAGGATGATGACGATGATGATGATGATGATGATGATGATGATGATGTTGAAATGCATCATCAGTTGCAAAAACTTCATAATACATGATTAATATATTTAGACTATTTCGCACACATAATTGTCCTAAACAAAAAGTGCGTAAGAGATATGGGGTTCCCACTATAATTATCTTTTTCACATATCATGCAGCAATCATCTTCATAGGGCTGTTACATGACCCTAATTGAGAATGAAGCAGGCAAACTCTTCTTAAGCAAGAAGATGATTTTGCATACCTTCCTGAATTACTTGTTCACAACTGTGGTAGACCAAGGGTTCATCAAAGTTGTCATTTGTGATGGTGGAATTCTTGCTTTCTCGAGTGTTTTAAAAACCAGAACATACAGAATACTTGGGAATCTGTGATAGAAAAACCTTCACATCTGAATGTATTCCATGTATCTCTTTTTCATATAGTTTGGTAATTTGGAAACTCCTTCCCTATAGGCTTTTCTGTTGCATATGTCCAAATTAATTACTGATCTGTTTTAACATTTTGTATATTGCACTTTAAAACAGACATATGAATAAACAACTGTCATTGTTCCAGCATGTAAAGTAAGGAGCTCAAAGGACTGAATAGGTGTGGCCCTCTGTTTATCCCTCTAATATTAAGAATAGGTCCAGCTGAGAGAAGTAACCAGTGAGTTCTTTGTGAAAGGGCAGTTTGAAGCTGGTGTTGTCCTCTTCTAGAATTAACATGATATAACTGGCTCTAGAAACTTTGCTTAATTGTGCATCTAACACAGCCCTGAATTAAATCCTCAGCTAGCTTCTCTTATAGACAATATGAATGTATATTGTTACAATGATGTATAGACCTGTTACTTTTTTTTAGTAGGTTATATGATCTTGAGGTAAAGGCTTATTAGATTGCCCACATGCATGTGTCAAGAAAATGGCGGGGTTATTTTCTGTTACTAAAGCAAACAAGATTCCAGCAACTACCTGTCTTGTACAAGAGTACAATGATAAAAGTGGATATAACCGGAACTCTTTGAGCCATATCATATTAGCCTATAATATTAGAATTCATATTTTCCCTCCCAGTAGGAATTAATAGCAACTCAGTATGCTATTCAAATGGTTTTAGTCCATCACAAAACAATCAGATATTCATTTTCTTTTCAAATACTTCCCCTTTCTGTTGCACAAAAATACACTGATGCATCATTCACAAAAGCTGATGAAAAAACCCAAAGAACAATAAAAGTATAACTGTGATAATGGTTAGAAGGCTGTAAAAAACACCAAGAGTGAATTGAAGGAGCAAAAACATTGATTCAATAATGTATAAACAATACTATTTTGCTCTCACCAGTTTTCTCCTAGTACTTCTAGTTGTGTTGGAGTATCACTTTCCTTATGTCAATCCACCAGGACCAGCATCCATTAAGATGTGGGAAAAAAACAATATAACAGTAAATGTTCTGCTATTGTGTAAACAAATTGAAATAATGCTCCAAACAAATTGACAGGGAAGTAGGAAGAACATAGTGAAATAAGATCCCAATGAAGAAATGGAAAGCTCAGGAGGAAAACTTTAGTAATGAATTATGACAGAAGCATAGCAGACACAAAATTGCTAGGATTTTTTTCTGGATACAGTGAAAAAAGAGGGAAATGTTTTCTACATATTCCATACATGTAATATACACAGTACTTGCTTTGGCAATACCCAGATGTATATGAAATACTCTTTGGGACTCAATCAGAAGAAGTCTGGTAGCATGTTTTCCAATTAACACATTTTATTAAACGGCATAAGCTTTCAACTCCTGATTTTTTGCCACTAGAGACTAATATAGCTCTCCTCCTATAATGTCTATTTGTAAATTTCACTTAGAATAAAGAAAGCATAAAGAAAGAGGAAATAATTTAACTTGAGCTTGCCACCAACAATTTATTATTACTATCTGTAATCCACCAGGTACATTTCCTTATTGGGGGGAACAGTCAACAAATAAAACTGGATTTTTTTATCTTTTATATCTTATCTACCACAGTTTCTATTGCTGCTAAGGATTACCTATTCCGAAACTGAAATGTAATTTTAGCAGGGTGACGGGACTATAACATAAATTAGCAATCCGAATTTACTTGGTCACTTCGGATTTTATTTTATTTTTGATTGTATAGTATCCCAAGATCCAAAATTATATTTCAGAAATGTGCTAGTCAAGCAGACAAAAATCTCCTGATTTTTAACATATTGTGAGAATGCCACAAAAAGCCTCAGAAACCTTATCAGTTTCATTTAAATATCAACTTTTCTATATGAAACCTGTGAATATTTGAGTAATCTTTTATGGTGGAAACACTTGCTGAACTGTCTGATACCAATTGATGACAGATTTACACAAAGAAAATTAAAAAGGGGAGAGCTATAATTATTATCCATCTCTTTATGATTAATTTTGCTGGCTGTCTCTTTTAAAATACAAATTCTACTATTTCAGGAATAATAAATATAAAGCTGCTGACCATTTATTGTTGTGTTGTGGGATTCTGATCCTGAAAATTTATGCAAGGATCTACAATTTGCAGAATAATTTGCTAGGTAGGTTTTCTTGTCTGACAGACAACTGCATCTAAATTTAGTTTATATCGACAGCACTCACTAGTATTTCCATACTTTTCTAGCCTTGCAAATTATCCTTGCTAGTACCACATCTACTTGCTATTTCATGCAATATTTTTTCTTCTTCAATTTTCTCACCTTTTTGAAGTTACCATGAGGCCTTGACTTTCTTGGTCTTACTCTATCCTCTCAACTTCCTTGTTTGTTTTACAGTTCTGTCCTCCAGCATTCTATTTGTGGAAAACACTGGCTCAAAGTAATTCTTTGGCATTGGTCACTTACTTTTGTTTTCAATCCATATTCATTCAGTACCCATTCCTTCTTCACTTGTTGTTTTTATTTGGGCACACACTTTTCTTAAATCAACAATTCTATCACAATTTCAAGTAGGCCTTTCTTCTAAATAAGGAGCTGTAGAATTACAGCTGAAATGGGGTACAAGGTTCAGATAAATGGTTCCTAAATTACAATGCAATTTTGATGTTGTGGTGTGGTATACAATTTCTTCACATGTAATGCTTTTCTGGAGGGTTCTCCAATGAAACCATGAATAGCATAAAGGAAAGAGCCAAAGTTAATTTTTGATACCTATACTTATTTTCTTCTTTATCAAAGCCTCTATCCTCAGCAGTTTTATAAAGAAGAAACTTAAAAGTCCTTTGTAAGAAAGTTAGGAGACTTCTGAGGCCTTTGGCACATGGATGCAATAGTCTGAATGTGATCTTACCCAGTGGCTTAGACATTTTATCATGTGTAATAATAAAAAAAATGTGGAAGAAAGTTCACCAGAAGAAGAATCATTCTTGTTCTTAGCATACCAATAAGGGAGTTAGTTGATACCTTCATGAAAGAATGCAGATTTCAAGGGGAAAATTGATACTGTATGGTAGTGGGTTTGAGCCAGTGCTCAGACCTAGGCAGCATTAACAGAGGGATAGAATAAAGATCACATAAAGTGTTAGTACCACTTTATAATGCCTTGGTAAGACCAGTGGTGGGATGCTGCCAGTTTAACAACCAGTTCGGTGAGCGCACGTTTTGTGAGTCCATGCACCTAAGGCACTTGCACACAATGCTGAAAATGGAGCATTTATTTATTTATTTATTTTTATTTCATTTGTCAATCGCTGACAAGATAATAGGTATAAATATAAACATAGTTATGAATGCATGAAATGGGTACATATAAGAAAAATAAAAGAAACAATAGGACAGGGACGGTAGGCACGTTGGTGTGCTTATGCACGCCCCCTACAGACCTCTTAGGAAAGGGGTGAGGTCAATAGTAGACAGTCTAAGGTTAAAGTTTTTGGGGTTTAGGAAAGAACCCACAGAGTCAGGTAGAGTATTCCAGACATTGACCACTCTGTTGCTGAAGTCGTATTTCCTGCAATCAAGTTTGGTGCGGTTAACCTTGAGTTTGTATCTATTGTGTGCTTTTGTGTTGTTATGGTTGAAGCTGAAGTATTCATTGACAGGTAAGTCATTGCAATCTATGATTTTATATACCATACTTAGATCAGACCGAAGACGGCATAATTCAAGGTTTTCTAGGTCTAGAATTTCAAGTCTGGTGGCATAAGGTATTCTA
Source organism: Bungarus multicinctus (assembly GCA_023653725.1). Taxonomy (NCBI): domain Eukaryota; kingdom Metazoa; phylum Chordata; class Lepidosauria; order Squamata; family Elapidae; genus Bungarus; species Bungarus multicinctus. The sequence continues at coordinate 38,460,391 of CM042836.1, forward strand.
CAGTACCTTCCAAGTCAGCAACAGTAAATAGAACAGCAAGGGGGAAAAAATCAGTTGTGCTGCACGATTGAGATGAGCTACAAAGCAGGAAATAAAGGATAGGATAGGGCGTGGGCAGGTAGGTGGGTCTGAACCAGCAGCATCCAACCCCTGGGTAAGATCACACTTACTATTGCATCCAGTTTTGGTCGCCACTATATAAAAAAGATATTGACATGCTAGAAAGAGTGCAGAGAAAGACAACAAAGATGATTAAGGCACTGGAGATTAAAATATATGAAGAATGATTGCAGGAATTGGGTATGTCTAGTTTAATAAAAAGAAGGATTAGAGGTGCCATGATAGCACTGTTCCAATATCTAAGGGGCTACAACAAAGAAGGGGGGATCAGCTATTCTCCCAAGCACCTGAAGAACAAGAAGCAATGGATGAAAACTAATCAAGGAGAGAACCTAGAAGTAAGGAAAAATTTCCTAATAGTTAGAACAATTAATCAGTGGAACAGCTTGCCTTCAGAAGTTATGAGTGTTCCATTACTGGAGGTTTTTCAAAGGAACTGGACAATCATTTGTCTGAAATGGTATGAAGTCTCCTGCTTGAGCAGGGATTTGGACTAATGTCCCTTCCAGCTCTATTATTCTCCTTAACAATGTAATCACATGTTTGGTCTTGAGTCATAAAACAAGAAAATGCTGCCAGAGCCTGCAGCAATAGAGAGGATGGTAAAATAGGTTCAAGAAACATTTGTATCTCAGAATGCGCACTTGAATTACCTTGTAAGAAAAGTGTTTTGCCAATATTTTTCCCTCTGAAAAAGAGAGACCAATTGACTCCAGTACAAACTATAATGGGAGGTGGGGTGAGGGTGGATGAGTCTTAAAGAGGAAGAAATACAATAATAACCACTTAAAGACCAATCACATTCTATGATGCTATAATGCTAGTTGGCTATGGAGGGAATAATGTAGAAAACCATGAGACAAGTAAATAATAATTATCTAGGCTCTAGCATTTTGTTGTATATTCCATTTGTATACTATAGATTGAAATGAAGGTATTTTTGGTTAAGTCCTACAAGAAAATGACTTTTTTAAAAATCAAATGACTTATTTGTCTACTGTCATATTACAAACATTGTATCATGCTAATTTAAAGATTATATAAGAGTTGGTTGATTTACATCACATTAAAATATATTCCATTACTAGCATTCTCTAGTTACAACATATAATTGCATTGACATTTATTTTTATTACATCAAATAATTGACTCTCAGAAAAGGATTAGATAAATGAGAGCACTAAATGGCAAATAAATGTTATCAAGGTGGTTTAGTGTTACTAAGAGTTGTTTGTTTATACCATTTGAATAGATTGCTTTGGAATACCAAAACTGGAAGCCTTAGAATAAAAAGACAGAAAGAACATGTCTATTCCTTTTGTACTTCTTAGAAAATGAGATTTAAATGAATAGGCTTCAATTCTATACAGTATTCTCATTCTTGGGAGTAAGCCCATTTACTACCAATTTTTGGTTAAACATGCAAAAAAAATTAGCTGTTAATCTGCAGAATATATCTGTTTCCCTGAGTGCAGTCTTAGTTTAATTAATTGAATTTTCCTCTGTATAATTTTGTTGTAAGCTACAGAATGCTTCAGTGGAAATAGGAACAGTGGTGGTGAGGAGAATATCATAATACTGTAAAATTTTAAATATCATGTTTTCCCTGATTTTCTTTATTTATGTATTTATTTTAGTCATATGCTGTTAGGCCCTCTATTCATTTTGAGCATCAGCAGGGAAGGAGCTGTGATCCTTATCATGAAGTATTTGATTCAGTTTCCTCAGATTTCTTGGGTCAGAGTCATTAAATATCTCCTTGAATTCCACTCTGACTTGAAAAAGTTTTCCTTGTGTTCCATGTGAATTGCCACTCCTACTCTCTCCATCTTAATGAGTTTAAATATTTGTCATTCTCCTTAAATTCTTATTTTTATAATAGTGCTGATGTTACAGCTAGTTTTAGAATGATTGTTTTCAAACTCAAGAAATCAGTAACAATTCAAGCAAGAGTAATGTGAGCGACAAGTACAAGTTTTCAAATGTTTTCTATTATAATACTTTCCAATTAAAATATTTCACAGCAATGTCTTCATCTCACATCCTTTTGATACTTGCATTTTCACAGTGCTTGTATTGATATAGGCTTTCATGGTCAATATCAATTAAGCAATGATGTGCTTTTGAACTGAATGGCTGTGGTACGCTAGACATCTCACTGGCAGTTGTGGCCAGCATCTTCAGAGGCAGACTGAGTTACTTGATTGTTTTTCTTGGCAGCTCAAAGGGAATTGAACTAGGAGCATGGTTAAGTATTCAGCCCCAGAGTGCATCACTGCTTGATTAGTTTAATTTACGCTTTGTTTTATTTATCAGTCATGATTTAATATCTTTAGTTGATATGGCAATCTGTTATATCTTTAAGCTGTTGCCAAGTATCCAATGCATCTTTATGTCTGTTTTTGACCTTTTCACATTCCTGTGTCACCTGGTCCTCCAAACCAATTGTCACTCAATGATAGAGCAAGTCATTTAAAAGTATGTCCAGTCATTGCCTTTTGTATATGCTTGACTTATGTATGTAACATACCCATCACATTATGAAGTAAACTTACTTATGAAGTAAACAAAAAAATATGCAAAGTGCAGAAATGGTAAGCAAAAGAAATTGGAGGCGGGAGATCAGAGAAAACAAAACAAAACTAAATCTTGTTTAGACCAACTTCAGTCACTTCTTCAGTCACTATATTATTGTCAGGCCCACTACATAGACCAGGGCACAAAATCAATTTCACAGGAAGATTAGAACTATACTTTATGGAGATAGACTACAATAACAGAATCTGGTAAGCCTGATTGTGGTTTACTTTCCCTACTTCTTATAGCCCATTGAATCAATAAAAATTCTGTCTGAGGTACTTCTGAATACCATCTTTCTTCCCAGGGCTTAAAGAATGCTTTAGCTCTCTTTACTTATGTTTTATTTATGTTCTTGAAATATTTCTGTCCTTTATCTGGTACCACTTTGGTAAATCATCCTTTCTTCCACTATATCCACAAACATTGATTCATACTTTGCATTTTATTTTATTCTTTAAAGTTCTCACTTCTTTCTTTATAAGAATCTTATTAATTTATCCAGCCATGTCATCCTTGGTCTTTCTCTCCAACTCTTTCTCCATATACTGCATTTATTCATTCCATTTGAACAAACTCTACTGAGCACTAACTTTTGTGTTTAATCCAATCCATTCAAATTCTTAACCAGCTCTGTGACTCATGATGACACTGGCCAGGAATTATGGATGTTGTAGTCTAATTACATTTGGTAGATACCAGGTTAGAAAAGGCTGGTCTGCCTTGCTATTGAATGAAGCAAAGCAATGGTTAAGGATAGTCATTCAGTATTATATATGGGATTTGCTTTTTGGCATACATTTCATAAAGGATCCTGAAAATCTAGCTCATTTCTACACTTGCATTCCTTTTTATGCAAAAATAACATTTTCAGGCTGTTTTTTTCTGCTTTTTTGTTGTTAGCTAAAACCATTAACAATGGTAGAGGGGCTTGGAATCTCACTCTGAGAAGCTGTTTTCTCTGATCCTGTTTACCACTGACAGCTGTTCATTTTCTGCCTGACTGAATTCAAAAGATGTCAGATACCTTGTGTATAATGAACTTTATATGATATACAATCATCCTCATTTGGTATAGTTTACTCACCATAACAAGAGAAGTTTGGAAGTCTCTCTCTGTTAGCTAATATTTCATTGGACTAATTATTGATCATGTACCTCAACTGGTGAAAATAATGACAATAAGTACGTCATTATTCAGTTGAGGAGGGTATAGTATGAAAGGTTTGTGGAATCATAAGAGGAAAATATATCTTCCGGTAAGCATGATTTTAGTAGAAATCATGGTCTAAGCTGCATATTTTGCCTGATGTCAAAAATCTCCCCAGTAATATAAATAAATAACCTCTTTACATTACAGTGGTCTTAAAATCATTTATCATCTCACTCATACATGTGCAGATGAAGATTAATTTCAGTTATTTGGATATAGATAAAGCATTAAACTTTGAGCTGATAAAACTAAAACCTGAGCTGATAAAGGTTTGGCTATGAAACAGGTTATGGAGTGTAGAATCTATATCTGGTCTATTATTGTTGAATTATAACACCCACCATTCCTCTCCATTGCTCATATTGATTTGAGCTGATAGAAACAGGACCCTAACATCTTAAATATCTGTGTATTTTTTATTCTGCTTTAGACAAGAAATCAGTTATTTGATTCACACAACGATGTTGTGATATGGTTTGCTTGGTTTAGTTTAGCAATGACAAGCCTGTGTGGTTTATAAATCATGATTTATGGTTTAGCAGAATAACAGAATAACAAAGTTGGAAGGGACTTGGAGATCTTCTAATCCAGCCCCCTGCTCAAGCAGGAGATCCTGTATCATTTCATACAAGTGGCTGTCCAGTCTCTTCTTAGAAGCCTCCAGTGATGGAGCATCTACAACTTCTGAAGGCAAAAGCTGTTGCAGTGGTTAGAAAATTTATCCTTAGTTCTAAGTTGCTTCTCTCCTTAAAAGTCTATAGAGACTCTCAGTCATCCAGGCCATGGTTGTCCCAAAGGTGCTTTTTCAGGAGGCAACTAGACTTGTTTTTTTTTTTCTTTGAAGAAGTTTCACTTCCCATCGAAGAAGCTTCTTCAGCTCTGGTTGGATGGTGGGGTATGGAAAGATTTATATTCCTTGCAGTCAGCTGGCATTTGCATCCTTTTTGAGGGTCATTGAAGCACCTCAAAGGAAAAAACAAGAACAAACAATACATTTGGAAGATGCAATATTCCAAGTGTGGTCTTACTAAGGCTTTATAAAATGGTACTAATGCTTCACATGATCTTGATTACTGCAGCCTGGGATTGTATTGGGTTGTTGTTGGCTTTTCTTGGCTGTTGCCGGCTCATATTTAACTACTTGTCCATTAGGGCTCCAAGATCTCTCTCACATTTACTGCCACTGAGCCAAGTTTCACCTATTCTGTGCCTTTACATGTGGTTTTTCTTGCGTAAGTATAGAATCTTATTTTTCTCTCAGTGTATTTATTTGGCTTAGCTGATTTATGACTTAGCATATTATATAAAATCACTGAGTTAATTTAATAAGCCATGATTAAATTAATCATATATAAATCCAGTTAGTGTATTTCATCCTTGCTAAGAACATTCTTGCAAAATCAGAACAGAAGTGTCTGTCTTGTATTGCCACCCAGGTTTCTGAGAATCCTAATAGAGGCCTGTTTTATTTTCATTTATTTACGAATTTATTTCATACTCATGGACACACAGCAGTACACACACTTACATACATAAGCATGAAATTAGTTAAATTTCTGGAACACCTTTTTAACATGTGCCAAGGAAGAATTCTGTCTCAGAATTCTGAGGGAATTGTGGATTATTCTGGTGGAATAATCCACAATGGAAGTACATTGTAGAAAAAGCAGCATTTACTGCGTATATTAGATTTATCCTGTAGCATCCCTGGATGGGGGGCAGGGAGAGGTGAATTACAAATGCAGTGTCACACCAATGTGACATAAGCTTTGCCCCCTTTGTACATGTGTTGTGACATTTTGACAAAAGAATTGGATCTTGTGCATGCCTCTGGACATATCCATTTTGTGACCTGCAGAAAGTGATGTATTGAAGAATTAAGAGTTGAGGTGAAGTGCACAAGAGTAGGAGATCTTTAAGTGAATTACACCTAATTTATATAAGGCGGTATGTAAGAAAATTAAAATTTTGGCATGAGCTTGGAAAGCAAGCAGAATTGTTAGAGTTTATGAGGCTATTAAGTTCCATATAGAATGATGAGTTAGGGGAGTGTGTATGACAAAACAGAAGTATGCATATGTGAGATAGTAAATTAATAATTAGGTGAGCTTAATTGGGGATATAATAATTGATAGAAATAATAAATTTCCATGAAAAAAGAAGCTCTACATTACTGGCGAAGAATGTCAGGATAGGAAATCTAAGATTCTATAGATTCTTTCCAACCTTTTTTCCATAATAAACATCTGTGTCTATAGCAATCAAATAAATATAAATTTTCCAATCTGATATGCAAATGAAATCATTGCAGAGCTGTTCATAACTCGAAACATTTGTATTTTAAGAAAAAATATACCCAAAACATATACTATTAGAGAAACTGATTTACAGAGATCCCTGCATTAGAACAAGTATATTCCAAAATATTCATTGGAAGAATTGCGCGCTCACACACGCACAAACAAATATACATTTTCATTTGTACCTTCAAACAAACAGAGGCAAAAGTTGGAGGGAATGTGTTTAAGACTGAAAAAGAAAAAAGAGAGAGAAACTGAACATGACACATGTGCTTATACTGAGCCAAGAGATAGTGACACATACATGTATATGTGTCATTGTAGTGAGGTTACAAAGAGACGAGACAGGATGGAAATTTCTTTTAAACACTACCAGTAGTTTAAGGAATCAGTTCTTGTCTGCAGTTAGTTCTTGGTTTGGACTTGCCAAGTATTAACTATTCTGATCACTCTCACAGCTATTTAAATCAATAGATATCAGGGTTGCCAACATAGACAACTGCATACTTGTTTCCAAACCCTTTTGTCATAGCATCAGTTAAACCTTACATTCTGCAGATAATTCATCGATTGCTTGGGGTTTTTGCACAGCAAGTTAGATAAGTGGTAACTAAAAGAGTCACCACACAACAGGAAAAATAGAAGAATAGCAAGGGTGGGAAGTGACTGAGTTTAAAAAAATATCTCTGTATTGAAGTTTTTCCCTGTGCTCTATTCAAGCACAAATTGCTCTTAACAATTGTTCCCATTCTTCATTATTAATTATATCGGATCAAATTTACCATTAAATTAATAAAGGCTTCCAGCCCTGTTTTGTGTGAGTACTTTTTTCCCACAATTGTTCAGCAATTAGACTATTAATTGAAATAAAACCCACTGCATTTGATGAAATAAGAATAAGGGCATTTTAGATTAAGCTTGTTTCAGTTGTTAAATGGATACTGTGCATTCATGTGTCCTGTTTCTTTTATGCTTTTTTTCTTAGTGACAAGTTAGCAGCAGAAACCTCCCAATATTATCAAACTCCTGTTATAAATGCTTGTAGGCAAGATATTGTATTGTGTTGGAACGTCAAGAAGTGGTAATAAGTGGCTTAACTAACAAATGTGTCACATATAAATGGATTAAAAAGGGGGTATATTTAGCTTTGTATTTAGTAACACATTTCTAATCTGCAATGCTTTTAGAAGATTATGCATGCAAATACAGAATAATAAACACATTGAATGCTGCTGTGTCCTCCTAAATGCTACTGTAGCTAATACACAAGCACAATTATCAATATCTCAGTGGGGAAAATAAATCTGTGCAGTGACTTGGTTAAATAGTGTTTGGGTAAGCTTGTTTTTGATAAACCCTTGATATTGTAATATATGCATTTAAAATATAAATTGAGTTGCAGAAAGAAGGCCAGAAATTTATATATACATTATTAATAGCATTTATATGCTTTCCTTTATCTCAAAAATTCAGAGTGAAATATATAATTATTGGGCATAATTATTGGGCATACAATGTATCTTCACAGTTTTTACCAAGGTAAAGCAAACTAAAATATATTGATTGCCTGAAATGTAATAGGAAGGAATAGGGCTGCTTATGTTTGAAAACAATTTAAAAGAAATTCTTTGGACCTTAGATGAACCCAGTACTTTTCTGCTACCTGTTAAAATAATTGTATTTTTTAAGCTTTTCTATAATGCTGAAAAGAGGCATCTGCTTTAATGAGCAGACTTATAAGTGCAGCAATAATAATTAATATTAACAGTTAAAACAGCTAACTCTGTTTTGGTCTATGCAGAAGCTAGAAAAGATGTGTTATCTTTTACGGCATAACAGAGTATGTGCTTACGCAAGATCCAAAGCAGTTTTCCCATATAATTTTTGAAGAAGGCATAACAATAGCAACAAAAATAATAGATTAAAATTGCATGTATCTCAAAATGTTGGGGCAGCTAGTCCTTATAATGAAGCAAATTGGGTCTTCTAGTTTAAGAAGTATAACTACTTTAGCACTGATAAATTTATTGATATTTGAGTAGCATTCTGGGGAATACACTTCAGTATCTAAATTTGATGTTATTTAGTTAAATTAAAGTACACATAAAAATAAAACATGGTTTACATATTCTGCTCTCTAGATCAACCACTACATTATATTGTCTCTTTTATATAGGTGTAATATTTCTCAATTTAAGAGGGCAATCTTACTTTTATTTGTTCCATGTATAAGCAGATTAGCAGAGCTATGAATCTTGCTGTATACTTTCTATTTACTCATTTGGCCTTCTCCCTTTCACTCAATATTTCATATATGAATTTAGTAATAGTTTCAGAGTTCATAATTACCAATATTGTACAGTGAAATTGTTCTGCTTGCTGTGTTCATTGGCATTATAAAGCAAGCTTGTTTATCTTCAAAGGGCTACTGCTGGCTTTTTAAACACAATACAACCATATATAAGGATTTAAGAGCCATTAAATGCTGCATTTTACAGACTTTTGGCAATTGGAAATGGAGCTTTTGCAAGTTACAAGGTACTACTGAGGAAGAGAGGCTTCAAAGAAAAAGAAACTTTAAGTGAGAAATCTCTTTTCCCATTGAACCATGATGGGGAAGATAAAATAAGATTGAACTGCTTGTGATTGCAAAATTTTAGGAGGCCTGCCAACTCTGAATACACCTGATGGCCACATAGATTTTGAAAAGTGGGTGTGTTAATAAAGCCATCAGTCTAATAACTAAAGTAAATGTTTTAACAATTTTTGGGATATTCATAAAAGCACAGCTTTAAACTTGAGGATTTCTCATATTCTGTTACATTGAAACATTCATATTCAAGAGTTTGTGTGGGTTTTACATTGGATTTCTGGAGATCTAACTTTAAAAAAAGACTTCAGTTTGCTGTTAAATATTCAGGATATCCTTTTATGGTCAAAAATTGGGTCATGCATGCAATGTCTTACCAACATGGCAGCTGAAATTATGCCCTGGAGATTTAATGGTCAAATAATAAATACTGATTATATTTATTGCACCATTATATAGTTCTGTTGATCTCTTCAAGTCTTCTAATAGGACCATGCTGTTGGGGATTCTGGAAGTTGGAGTCTGATTTACTTACAAAGCACATATTTGAGAAAGACTGCAGTAAATATAGTTTGAGGTATACTGGGATTTATTAGGACATTGTAGTTTCTACTTCTCAATAGTTTGCTCTAAAATAGAAACACACAAGGAATAAGTGACCATTTAAATTCCTTCTTAGCCCAAAAGAACACAATTCACTGTCATTTTAATTAATTTTTATGGATTACTTTTCCTAATTAGAGTAGGTTAATAATGAAAGTCTGTCTGATAAATGTGCTTTAGCAGGCATCACTTTGATACTTGTCTAGTTGATAAATGGATAGATAGGCTATAATTAACCCCAAGATATTATGTGCTGGATTGACTATGTGAAAAAAGAGGTACCTGAACATCCCTTAAGTCATCAGCTTACCTTTTTATAAAGGTAATTGAGTTTATTTTAAAATGGATTTGGAATCTCTATAGCAATAAAGATAGAAAATTAAAAGGCTGGCAAGGGTCATTATATTATTTTCCTGTAGATATTATTCTTCATTGGATTTCAAAACACTTTATCCAATAATGGATATAATTTTTTTTCATGATCATTTCTTTCTGGGCCCTTTACAATGTTTTTTGCATCTTCCTTTTCTTTCTCTTTTTCATTAAATGGGAAATAATGTGGTCAATGCATGTTCTTTTGCCACAATTGTGCACAAAGCAGCATGAGTTGTGCTGTACAGAATTCATAATCCCAGAACATTCAGTGGGAATTATTTCTTCTTACTTTGAAAAGCAGGTGGCATGAATAAGCATTTGACACTGAGCTATTTTCCTTTTGCCTGATGTTAACCTTTTTTCATGGTGGAAAGTAAAAGAAGTGAGGCAGAATTATTGGAAAAATCTCTGGGGCTTCCTGGAGTGCTTGCAGTGATTATGGGTGCAAAGCTTCCCCCTTTTTCTTCTGAACAAGTTCATAAAATTTACCAACTTGCGTTGAAGCTTGGTCAATAGCTCTAAAAAGAATCAGCTATATCTTACTATAAAAGGAGTTTGGGACTTCACTTTCTATTTATTTTATCTTATCATAGACCTGCTAGGTAGAAGCACCCAGCCAGTTTTTTTTTCTGATTAAAAAAACAAAACAAAACACTTAAGCAGGATCAGATTTAGAGTTTCCATTCTAAATGAGAATGGGAGTTCCATTCTAAACTCTCAGATTTAGAGTTTCCATTCTAAAATAGTACAGGTAGTTAAAAAAAATCAGACTACTTAAAATCTCTCCTCCCCCCCTTCTCATGATTGGATAAGATAGTACATCAGAATTCTGCCAAGAAAAATGGTTTGAGTCAAGTGGTAGAAGAAAAATGATTTTTCTTAAGACGTTTCCCAAAAATTTAGGAGGGAAATGCTCTGGGGAGAAGTACTTCGCTGCTATGAAAGGTATGCCCAGGGCTTCCAAAATTGTTTCAGGAAAACTCCAACAGTCTACCACATCGTCTCTTCCTTGCCCTTTTATTGAAGAATTTTTAAAGCAATATTACAATTCAAAATATACCAATCTAAATGAATGTTTAGGGCAGTGGTCGGTTTCAAATTTTTTTACTACCGGTTCTGTGGGCATGGTTTGGTGGGTGTGGTGTGGCTTGATAGGTGTGGCAGGAAAGAATACTGCAAAATCTCCATTTCCTCCCCCATTCTTGGGGGCAGGTTACTGCAAAATCCCCATTCCCTCCCCACCCCACTAACCTGCTTTACAGCTCCGTTCTCCTGTACAGGGCAACAAAAGAAGATCCAGCCAACCAACAGGGACTCGAGAGGCAGAGAATAGATGGGGGTGGGGCCAGTCAGAGATGGTATTTGCCGGTTCACCAAACTACTCAAAATTTTCACTATCGGTTCTCCAGAACTGGTCAGAACCTGCTGAATACCACCTTTGGTTTAGGGAGATGGACACAGGATGTGACTACTTTCTACATATCATGCTCCTGTACATGTCAGGGTGTCCAATGTTTACCATCTTCCCTAGTCAGCCATAAGTTTCCAATGAAGATGAGTAAAATTTTAGCCCCCTATTTACCACCTCTTATTTACAAAGAAACCAAAGTCACATGGCCTGCTGTCACCTTGAGTCTGGCAGTCATTAAGAATTCACTGTTTAAAAACCAATGCAAAAAAATAATAATTTCTGTGTCTGAATATTCCAAAGAAGCTCATTCATCTTTACAGAAGATGAATGTTTTGAAGCTTATTTTCTAACAATATTTATTTTTTCCATTAACAGGCCAAATTCTAATATATTTTGTGATATTTGGTCTTGAAATCTACAGTATTAAAGAAAGCTTTGACATAATTGCATGACTGTATCTTAGTCACTAATGGATACTCCTAAAACCAGATTTCATGTCTCAGGATAGCTGTGAGGGTTATTGAATGACCTTGAAGAAATCTCTCAGATCTTGGCATTTAAAATGGGGGTGCTTAGGTTTACCCATCTTGCAAGTGTAGAGTGGAAGCAAGATGTTGATAGCAATGCTGTTTCAAAGAAAGATTATAAAGATTGGAAACTATTACTCAAAGACTCTGAGAATTTGGCATGGAATAGAACTGGGTAATGTTTTGGATGTATCCCAAAATACGGAGAGTTCTGCATGTATATATGGAGGCAAATGTAGCAACTAAGTGCAACATTTTAAAGAAGCTAAGACTTTTCCCAGGATAAAAAGTTGCAGACAGATCCATTATGTGCTCCAAAACACCTTTTTTAATCAAATCACTGCACACCACTGATGAGGGAAACATTGTAACATATCTGCATTCTTTGTAAGTAATAATAAAAAGAGCAATCATACTTTGCAGCTTAGGCCCCCTTTTTGTTTCGGCGTTTGTTTGGCCTTTTACAATTCAGTGCTAGATGATAGGAGTAGAGGATGTAACTCCTCTAAATGCATCTGGCATGCTTTCCTTTTCTTACTGTGCAAATTGATTTTTGTGAAATTCTCTTCAAATTGATGTTCCAAAGCTCTTTCCTGAAATTGGGGGGTTTAAAGAGCTATCGAGCACAATGGCAGAATGTGAAATCACACACAGAGATTATAAACATCTCTTATCCCAATTCATTGGGTTGTGCTCGATTGGGAGTGACACTATAAATTTCTGTATGCAAGAAATCCACATTAAAGATTAAATGTTCTTTGACACTTCTGGGGAAAGTATTGATTTCAGGGGTGCGGGACTGGGTGGATAATTTTCTGGTGACACAAAATCTATCCAAGTGTGCTATTCTTTTGGCTAATGTGAGACTTATCTAGGCACCTGGTGTGCTTTTGGGTAGCAGCCAGAGGCTTCAATAAATGTCTTGTGGTATGACTTCAAGAATACTGTTGTTTAGAATTAGAATGGAAAAACTACTATTTTTTATAAATATTTGGGCACAGTCTTCTATGAAACATGTTTGCTACATTTATTTTGAATCGCCTTATTCTATAGCTATCTCTATTCCTCTCCTTCAGTTTAGCAACACTGAAGCATCAAAATGATCTCGGTCAGGTCAGCTTCAGGGTTGACACTAACAGCATAAGACCAAGGGGGTCTGCAACTCAGAAATAAATCAAGTTTGAGTCTGCTTAGAATACTGACATGGTATTACCAGAGAGTACCTAGCTAAACTGGAAAGCTGAAAAAACATCCCAGAAGAAAGGATTGGCACACAACTTCCTTATTGCTACCAGACAAACTACCCAGCTGTGTTCATGAAATCCCCAAGAATTAGGCTCATCTTAGGAAGCTATCATTAAACATTTTCTGCACATGTCCTCAAACTGTATTTTGGGGACCAAGAATGTGTAATATAGTAGGTTACAGTGTCATGGTCTACAACACTTTCTTTCCCCTTTCCCAGATTGTCTGTTCTGTACTTATTTAGGATAATTCTTTGATACTGATGATATTAGGGAGCAGCTGTGGAACCAAATCAAAACTGAAGCACAAGGCTCAACCTCTTCTTCATTACAGTTTGTCTGGACTTTCTTTATGCTACTAAAAAGTTTTAAAAAATTATTAACATTATTAAAAAGATCCCCAATGGATAATAGAGGTCAATGTTTATAAGCCCATCTGGTATCATCCATGGCATATGGAGGATTGTCACCTGGAGTAAATTGTAACAAGCATAAATTTAGACATAGAAAAAATAACTATGTAGTGTGTCTATAAAACTGAAACCTGAGAAGAATGTAATATAAATAAATGGTAATTTGAGTGTACTTGATTAATATATGCTGGGCAATGAAGATATAAATTTAATGATGTATGGAAAGGCAAATATGAATTGGTAATGCATAGCTTATTATGGGAATTATGGGAAACAATGCCAGCTTTAGGGGACATGAAAGGATAGGATGGGAATGAGGTAAAAGAATATAAGGGGAATTGGGTTACTCGGAGATCTAGGTATGAATGAAAATGTTCAAATATGTACTTGGAAAAAAGCTGCATTTTTCAAATAAATGGTACATATCTATTTATATGTACACACAAAGAAAGAAACAATATTGATTTAATTGTTTAAAGTAAGAGATAGAATTGGTGAGAAATATATGTGGATAAGAGATTCTACGTGTGGAATAGATTATAATTTGATAATGTTCATAATGGAATTTGGAGAAATGTGGGCAAGAAAGGAATTAAAATAAATAAAAGAAAGAGAAAGTATAACAAATACAGGAAGATAAAAGAAAAAGTCTTTTTTTTAAATACCTTAAGACAGATTAATTGTCCAGCAGAATGAAAGAAAATGAATATAAGGAAAGAAGATGGAGAAACTGCTTGAAACAATGAAAAAAAGTTATGTGTAATAGAAAAACAACCCCTTTTCACCCTTATAACAGATAATCAGAGTTGGAAGGGACCTCATAGGTCATCTAGTCCAACCCTCCACCCAAGCAGAAGACCCTACACCGTTTATGACAGATGGGAGTCCAATCTCACAACTTGTGTTGGCAGGGGGGCAGAGATCGACCCTGAGGCCCCTGTTCTGTGGGGTACCTCAGGGGTCTGTGCTCTCGCCCCTTCTGTTCAACATTTATGTGAAGCCGCTGAGTTAGATCATCCATGGTTTCATCAGTATGCTGATGACACTCAGCTATACATTTCTACCCCAGGCCACCCCAATGAAGCTGTTGAAGTGATGACCCGGTGCCTGGAGGCCGTGCAGAGTTGGATGGGTCTTAACAGGCTTCGGCTCAACCCGACCAAAACCGAGTGGCTGTGGTTTCCTGCGCCAGATACAGCCAGCTTATTCCATCGCTGGCCATGGGGGGAGAAATTTTGACCCCCACGAGAAGGCGCGCAATCTGGGTGTCCTCCTGGATGTACGGCTGTCATTAGAAGAACATATACCGGCCGTCGCCAGGGGGGCTTTTTATCAGGTCCATTAGATTTACCAGTTGCGGCCCTTTCTGGATCGGGGTGCATTGCGCATGGTTAATTCTGTCCTCGTCATCTCATGGTGCAGAATGCGGCCGCGCCAGTAATCTTGGGGTCTTCTCGGAGCTCCCATGTTACACCGCTCCTGCACGAACTGCATTGGCTGCCGGTGGCCTTCCAGGTGCGATTCAAGGTGTTGGTGATCACCTTTAAAATGCTCCATAGCTTGGGACCCGGGTACTTACGGGACTGCCTTCTGCCACCATTGGCCTCCCGCCGGTCATTGCACTCCCACAGGGTGGGTCTCCTCAGGGTGCCGCCGGCTGGGCGATGCTGGCTGGCGGCTCCGAGGGTGAGGGCCTTCTCTGCAGGGGCACCCTCCCTCTGGAATGAGCTACCTACGGAGATACGAGCCATCACTGGCCTATGGGCCTTCCGGCGCGCACTGAAGACCCACCTTTTTCAGCAGGCCGGTCTGGTCTAGTGCCATTAGAAGGGTTTTAATTTTTTAAATTTTAAACTTTTATTGGGTTTTTATTGGTTTTTATTTTCAAATTCAGCCACTAATTTAATAATCTTTAATTCTATTTTAAATTTTTATGGACTGTATTGTTTTATCATGGCTGTTCACCGCCCCGAGTCCCTGTTTGGGAGAGGGGGTGGTATAAAAGTTAAATAAAAAATAAATAAATAAATAAATAAATACATCTCTTCTTGAAGGTCTCAAGTGATGGCACTTCCACAACTTCCGAGGGCAATTTCTGTTCCATTGGTTGATTGTTCTCACTGTCAAAAAGTTTCTCTTTATTTCCAGATTAAATCTGTCTTTGTTCAGTTTCCACCCATTATTCCTTGTCTGGCCTACAGGCGCTTTAGAAAATAGCTTGACCCCTTCCTCTTATGAGTGATCTGTGTCTTCCTCAGTCTTAGCTCCTGCACTAAAGGCCAGTGAGTTAGAGGGTTTTGCATAGAATCTTAGTTGTAGTTAGCCCTGCACTTTTCTGGACAAAGAGCTCTGATATCATTGCTGGAATCTGATGGAGCCATTCTCTCAGTTTAGGAGTCACAACCCAAGTGCTCCTATCTCTACTGGGACCATTTTGGCCTTTACTTTCCAACTCCTTTCCAGACTCTTCTTCAGGCCTTGATACTTCTCCAGTTTCTCATTCTCTTGATGTTGCTGTCACTTAGTCCTGCCACATCTAACATTACCATTGTTTTCTGTAGGTGAGGAAAAAATGCACATATAGATAATCTTCAGCTTGGGCCATAGCTAAGTTATGCAGTTGTAATGTCTGATGCCATGTGATTGTGTCACTTAGCAACAGCAATTCCAGCAGTCCTGGTTGCTATTGGTAAGTAAGGATCATGCGGATAATTAAGCAAGGACCTCATTTGACAACGACTTCTGACTTTCTGCTGACTCCTTGCTGAATTTGTTTGTGGGAAGTTGGCAGGGAATATCAGAAACCATGATCAGTTGACTGTGGCTTGCTCTCATTCAGCATTACTGTAACTTTGAACAGTTGCTAAACTAATGGACATAACCCAAGCACAACTTGTAAGAGACATGATTGCTGCCAAAAAAAAAAAAAAAAACAAGTGAGAAAAGAGATTGTGTAACATTTAAATAAAGAAAAATACCTACAAAAAATGTAGCCAGACTGAAGAAGGTTAGTTAAGATTAAAATAAGGAGATAAAATGCACAGAGTTGTTGATGGAAATAAAATGTTTTCGAATTGTATGAAGAGGGTAAAGGAAGGAGCCTCCAGCACAGGTACAGCAATTATATTAAAAAAAAAAACACACATGAACCTGAAGTGAGAGAATGCTGAAAACAGAGATCTATATATGAATGAAAATGATCTGTCAAAGGCTGGAACAAATGCTATGAATATTACTGTTCAAGAAAAAGTTGATGAAAAATCTAGTAGCAAATCCTGTGAAAATGTTGAAAAATTGTAAAGTTACAGGCCTACAGTGTTATCAATGAAATATTAAAGTATAGATTTAATTTGCTTACAGAATAGCTATGTGACTTGTTTAAAATGTGTGTGAATGCATTTGTGGCAGAATTGAAAAAGTACCATTATTGTTCTCTTACACAAAGGGGAAGTAGCAAGATTGAATCCACTGATTAGCTAAGTATGGCTGGAATGGAGTTTCTTAGATTGCTGGCAGATATACATAATGAAAAAAGATGGAAAGAGGAATGGAACTTTTATGGTGGGCAGGAGAGACCAGATTTCTATTCTTTAGCAAGTCATTGAGAAATGTATGAACGTGTATATTGAATTAGAGAAAGTGTATGGTAAAGCAAATTGATTTGAATTATGAAACATTTTTTGTAAATAGCAAATAGCTCAACCCTGAGTAGGGAATAAGTCAAGGATACAGTATGTAATATCCCCTTGAATGTTTAATGCATGTAATTATCACACATACCTATGATCATACATGGGGACAGGCATCAGTGTGTACTTCTTTATTTCAGACAGAAAGAACCTAAGATATCTGCAAGGACTATGGGTTAGATTGTATCATGCAATGACAAACAAGGGTAGTTAGGTTTGGCAGGCAAAACTGATGAATAGTTTCAAGTAAACATAAGGAATGAGTATTCATCAAAACAACAAAATAGCTGTATATTACAGTATGCCAATGCCTACTTTGTAAGTGATAATTTAATCTATCAGGATAAATTTGGGAATAAGTTGAATTGAGTGGTAAGGGAATACTTAAGAAGCATATGTGATAAAACAAGAAGAGAGGGGACAAAGAATGAGTAAATACTGCATGAAAGTAAGTTGAACATTAAAGTGAATTACCATTATGTAAGAAAGATTGGACATATAGAGTGAATAACACATATAAGAAGAGTGAAAGGGTTGAGAGGTAGTATAAGATTAAAAATAGTTTGGATAGAGTTGATGAGTTCCTCAAAAAGAAGAAGCAAAAACAAAACAAAAGATAGCAGTATGTAGACTTTGTAAAAGCAGGGATGGTTTGCAACAATAAAAAGATAAAGAAAGGCTGTGTTGCCCTTTGTTTATCATTTATTTACTTTTTTCTGTGCTTTGCTTAACATTGTTTAGAGTAAATATGGTGCTAATATAAATAAAATAATGAGCCTGATGGATGAGGTCCAAACTGGGATGATATGATGAAGCTGAAAAGGCCCCTTCATTTATTCATTTCCTGCAAACTTGTATCTGCTTAATTGAAAGTGGATTATTTTTGCTGAGCAGACATGTAGAGCATTATGCACTGAATTATACTGTGTGAATAATCATGGAATTAAAAAAAAATACTTGCATTTTCTTGACTTTTATTTGGCTGACCCACATTCTCCATTTTCCTCTGAAATCCCTACTGTTGTTTGTGGAAGTCAAGTTTGACAGTATGAATAATTAATTGGCAGAATTCATGTTCACACCATGGGATCATGGTTGTCCAGTTCAAAGTTCTTAAAGGGTAACTAAACAAACATTAGAGCTATCAATATGTGCCAATCCTGGATATCAATGTTGGTAGCTATTTGAATTGAACAAAAGCAGAAGATGGTTATCTTCCTCATGACTTCCTTGTAGTCTTCCTAGAAGCATTTGATTGAATACTATAATGAGTTGGATGCTAAGTTAGATAGCCATTTGTTCTGATCTTGTGCACCTCTACTCTTATTACATTTTTACCTCTTTGGTTTATGCAGCACAGCTGGATGTTAAAGTCATAAAGGAGGGCTTAGAGTAGCAATTATAGAGCTTCCCTTTGAGAACTTCCAGATGGTAATCTAAATTAGGGTTGCCATCTAATTAAAGAAAATTCAATCAGTGTGTTGTTTGAGTTGGTTTCCTTATTCCAGTGTACATGTTTGAATACAGTATATCAATAACCCTGAAGGGGAAAAGCTTTGTTTTTAAATGATGCATGCAGTTGTCATTCATTGCTTCTTGGAAAAAAAAGCATTTACTTTTTCCAAGTACATGACTAAGAAGGGTTAATAACTGCATTCAAATATTAGTATACATTATGTATTATTAGTGAACTTAGTGCACCTAGTTGCCTACATAATCTCCCCTCTGTTTCTTGTCTGTAGGCGTGCTTTTGTTTTTAGTCTCTCACAGTTCACTATTGTACCCAATGACTTATTGTCAAACAAGTTAGCTTCCTACCTATACTTAGAAGGTACTTTGTTTTAAACAATCCATAGTTTTGTCACCCCGAGTTAATATTAGACAGCTGGAATTTTTAAAATATTTTAATTGATTGTTTTGTATTACATCAGATGACAATCTGCAGATTTATTTAAAGTGAAAGATTTCACTAACAATTGAAAGAGAATAGAGGAGACCAGTAATGATATATTTCTATTAATATTTAATAACTGTTTTTTGATTAGTGCCCTTAAAAATATTCAGTTACTTTGGGATAACATTGGTAACTGTTCAGTCACTAGTTACAGAACAAGATGTCATGAAAAAAGACCCCCATCCCAAGTCTGGGTTGGTCCTGGGCAAACAAATGAAACAAAAAAAAAATGTTTAAAATGTATATAGTTACTTACCAAGCATATCTAAACTATATTAAAGTAACCAAAATATCTTTACAATCCCCAAGGTATGTCACAACCTTTGAGCACCCCTAATGTTTAGAAACTGAAAGTTGAAAACTTTGACATGCTCTAGACCAGAGGTGGTATTCAGCAGGTTCTGACCATTTTTGGAGCACCAGTAGTGGAAATTTTGAGAAGTTCAGAGATTTTATAGTATCCTTTCCCTGCCATGCCCATCGAGCTGGAGATTTTATAGTATCCTTCCCCTGCCATGCCCACTGAGCTATTCCCACAGAACCGGTAGTAAAAAAATTTGAATCCCACCACTGCTCTGGACTGGGCATGGATGACATAGTACTACTTATATCCTGACTTCATCTCACAAATAACAAGAGTTATATAATTTATACCATGATCATGATACCATTTTCATGCAGCAATGACATCATCGCTGGTATCAAATGCTTATGGGGTTAGTCACCCTAATTTCATGTATACCCTTACACTGTGTCTCTTAGCATTAAGAAAATGTTGATTCAATCAATGGCTATTTAGAAAAAGGCAAGGTCCATCTGAAGATCATTGGGAATGAAAAACAAAATGAAAGCTACCAATATCATTTTTACACAAACGTAAATTGCAATCCTCATGGTATTTGGGTTGCCTCATCTCTGAATAAAAATGAGAAAATGAAAAAATACAGGAAGAGAAAATTGAAATGTTCAAGAGACTGGAATGAGTCACCTAAAAGTTACATTATTGGAGGCTTTTTGCCTTAGGAAAAGGCAACTGAAGCACAAGTACGATCATAGAAGTCCAGACCAGCACAATATCACTGAGAAAGAAAAACAAGAAATCCAAGAAGAAACCAGCATGGCTGCACAAAGATCTTCTGGAAAATTGGAAAAAAAAGGACAAGTACAAAAAATGGAAAGAACTAAGGCAGAATGTCAGCAGATAGTCAGAATCTGTAAAGACGAAGTCAGGAAAGCAAAGGCTCAGAACAAACAAAGACTTGCAACAAAAGTCAAAGATAATTTTTAAAAAAGTTTCTTCCATCATATAAATAACAAGAAAAAAATCAAGGAAACAGTCAGTCCACTAAAGAGAGAAGACAGCAAGGAAGTAACAGGCAACAAAGAGAAAGCAGAACTGCTTAATACATTCTTTGCATCGGTCTTCACACAAAAATAAATTATAGCTCAACCCACCAAAAACATAACTGTAAAAGACAGACCAGAAATAAAAGTTCAAATAAGCAAAAAAAAAATAGTAAGAGAACACCTGTCTGATCTTGATGAACACAAATCACCAGGGCCTGATGGATTACATCCCAGAGTTTTAAAGGAGCTGGCAGAGGTCATCTCAGAACCACTGCACCATATCTTTCAAAAATCCTGGAGCACCAGGGAACTACCAGAGGACTGGAAAAGAGCTGATGTGGTTCCCATCTTCAAAAAAGGTAAAAAAAAAACAGACCCAGGAAACTACAGACCAATCAGCCTAACATCAATACCCAGAAAGATAGTGGAAAAGATAATTAAAAAAAAAAAAACAGATCTGCCAACATTTAGAAACAAGTAAAGTAATAACTAGCAGTCAGCATGGGTTTGTTAAAAACAGATCATGCCAAACCAATCTTATTTAATTCTTCAACATAGTGACCAAATTAGTAGACTAGCAAAATACTGTGGACATAATATATTTATATTTCAGCAAGGCATTTGACAAAGTAGACCACAACCTACTTTTTGGTAAGTTAGAAAAAAGTGGAATAGATAGCACCACCATTAGATGGACTCGCAATTGGCTGGCAAACCATACTCAACGAATAGTCCTTAATGGGTCTAAGTCTACATGGAGGGAAGTAAGCAGTGGGGTGCCACAAAATTCTGTCTTAAGCCCAGTACTCTTCAATATCTTCATTAACAACTTAGATGAGGAAATAGAAAGGGAACTTGCCAAATTTGCAGATGATACTAAGCTGGCAGGAATAGCTAACACCCAAGAAGATAGGCTCAAGATCCAGATGGATCTTGTCAGATTAGAACACTGGGCCATGTCTAACAAAATGAAATTCAATGTAGAGAAAAGTAAAGTCCTACACTTAGGCAAGAAAAACCAAACGTGCACATGTAGACTGGGTGAAATCAGGCTCAATAGCAGTAATTGTGAGAGGGATCTTGGAGTCTTAGTGGACAACCAGCTAAATATGAGCCAGCAGAGTGCAGCAGCAGCAGCAGCCAAAAAAGCTAATGCAATCCTAATTTGCATTAACAAAGGGATACAATCAAGATCAAGTGAGGTACTAATAACACTCTATAAAACACACCTAGAGTACTGCATCCAGTTTTGGTCACCACATTATAAAAAAGATGTTGAGACTCTAGAAAAAAGTACAGAGAAGTGTAACCAGAATGATTAGGGGACTGGAGACTAAAGCATATGAAGAACGGTTACATGAACTGGGCATGGCTAGTCTAGTGAAGAGAAGGACCAGGGGAGACATGATAGCAATCTTCCAATATTCGAGGGGCTGCCACAGAGAGGAAGGGGTCAAGCTATTTTCTAAAGCACCTGAAGGCCAGACAAGAAATAATAGATGGAAACTGAACAAGGAGAGATTTAACCTGGAAATAAGGAGGAACTTTCTGACAGTGAGAACAAACAACCAATGGAACAGCTTTGCCCTTGGAAGTTGTGGGAGCGCTATCACTTGAGACCTTCAAGAAGAGATTGGACTCCCATCTGTCAGAAATGGTGTAAGGTCTCCTGCTGGAATGGGGGGGTTGGACTAGATGACCTACAAGGTCCCTTCCAACTCTGATTATCTGTTATCTGTTATATGAAGATATACATACTGTGGAGATTAAGGATCATCATGCACAATTACACATGGTGACCAATTTTTACCAACACATTAGGTAGTCCTTAAATTACCATTGCAATTAGGACCATATATCTGGTTATAAATCATTACAATTGTTAAGTAAAGGCAGTTGTGTGATTAGACCCAATTTTAAAAGATTTTGTGGGTCAGTGGTTAAGTGATTAAGCCATTAAGTGATCCTTAGGAGACACCACAGTCTTAAATGTGAATCTGTTCTTCAGAATTGATACTTTTTGCTGAAGACTAGCAAAAAAAGTTGTGGTCACATCATCGTGGGACACTGCAACTAGTCATACAGTTGAGCTGGTTGCCAAGTATTCAAAATGCAATCATGTGACTGATGCATGTGTCATGACATAATGATGGTCAGAAGTACAGGCAATTATACTGTACTTTCAAACAGTTGACTTTGTTCCAGGCCTGTCATAATTTTGAATGGTCTTTAAGCAATCAGTCCTAAGTTGAGAGTTCCTGTACAATATATGCCCCTAGTGTAAAGGCTTTAGAGAAATATTTTTATTTATTCAAGAGTAGAGACATATGGAAGCTACTAATGTTACTTTCTGAATTGTAGTACTGTCCATATATATTGGTCTGCAACTCCCATAATTTCTATACATACATTGATTGGGAATTATGGAAACCATTGGTCTGTAAGACTCCTGAATGAAGGAAGGGTGGCATAAAAGTGTTTCAGAAAAGAATTTTTTCCTTGTCTGTATGTGTGTAGAAAGATTGTGGCACACAATGCAAAGACAGCATGAGAAAAGGGAAATAGATGTTGCAGTTTTGTATTTATATGCAACCTCATTCAGTTGCCTTTTATTATATTTTATTATAAACATCAAAATAATAGAAGTATATTTTCTGTCATTACTCTGTGCAACAAATATTCTGCCATTCAGCAAAATTTAATGATTGAGCAGGCATATAGGATTTCCAGTAATAAGGGGGAATTAAAAAATCACTATCATCTAATGAGAGATTCCTTCAATAAAGTAAATTTAGACTGCACTATAGGATGCCAGTCCAGACAGGGCGACGACATGGAAAATTTAGGAACATATTTTATTACTATAATGTCTTCTCTTTTTAATAGGAAAAGCATTCTGGTCTCTTTCTAGTTCTTCCCACTCCTTCACTTAGGCCTTTCAAATGCTAAAGCCATGGAAACACACCCAAGACTTGGCATCATTTAATTTCTTCTCTTCTTTTTTTCCTGATTTATCCTTTCTTTTTTCCCCTTTTTATAAACTGTTTGTATTCTTCAATTTTTATCTAAAAATTAGTCCTGCAAATCCAATTTCTTGTTTTAATTAACCAGTTGGGTCTTACTTATAAAATAACATCCTGACAGTATGAATTAAGTAATTAATTAAAATAAATTGAAATTGAATAAGTGCAAATGGAATACATTTCTTCCACTCTCTAACCACAAATGGGGACAGACTAGGTGCAAATCGATCATAACAATCGGATCAAACAATCTGGAGCACATGAGATAGAAATTAGATCAAGAAAAAAAATTAGATGATGAAAAAGAATATTTAGATTTCATGTATCTCTACAGAATTTAGAATGTATTTCTACTAAATTATACATTTTCTCCCTTGATTGTACTTAGATGAATATATTATAGCAATTTCTGTATTCTCGTGAAATGAATACAAGGTTTAAAAGGTCTGGCTACTGGCCTGGAAAATCAGAATATGTACTGTCAAATGTGTCCCAGAGATTTTTTGCAAAAAATGAATGTGGATTACAAATGCGAAGTGGTGGCCTAAGAAAGCTCAGCCACAGAGCAGTGGATGTGCATTTAGAAAGAACATTGTTTCAAATGATAGAAAAAAAGTCTCTGTTTATTGGCTCAAGGAGACAGTACTGAGCAAGGAAGACAAATATTTGATAAAGGGCTGATCCTGTTCAAATGCGACCTCCTTTCTGTGAGCCTATTCCAATACAAATTTTGTGGTATCCATTGCCAACGTCTGTTGTCTTTATTCTGACTTGAAGCCGGAGGATGTTGTCTCCTTTCCTAGGCGAGGAAAATCACCCTTCTCTTGCCTCTTCTATATTATCGTTAACCAGGAAAATTATTTTTTTCTAAATTTAATTTATATAGTCACACATCTCATGAGAAATGACATTGGATGGTGTAAATGGTTAACAAAAAGGAATATATAAGAGACACATATATAAAATAGAAAAAAATCAATATTTAAAATTGAGTCAATTGAAATTAAAAATACATGCAAACCCCAAGCAAAGAGAAAGTGAGTACTGGAGCTTTCTAAATAAGTCTCTGGCTCCCTGAGACCTACAGGGCTGATGGCATAACCAGGTCTTGAGGGATTGAGTCTGTCAATCTATGACTGGACTAGATGCCCAGCTTGGAGAGGTGGTAGGTATAGGGGAAGAGAGGCTTTCTTCTCTAGTTCCCTTAGGCAATCCTAGGTTTAGATACCCAACATCAGCTGTCAGGGTTCCGATTAACACATCCAATGGAATCAGAACTCCAAGACTGACATATTCCTTGAAGCATAAATTTATTAGGCATGTCATATTGGCACATCTGTGGAAAACCTGACTGAGGAAACCGAGGTCCCGTCCCCCCAGTTCAAGTTCTTTTTCTCCAGGTCACACATCTATCACATGGTCTAACCAGGTCAAAGCCACCATCCTGGCTTGCTTTGTTCCACCCCTCTCCAGCACCTCATAGAGCGTCTTTGGCTCCCACGGAAAAGAATGTTGTTTTAGCTACACATCCCCAGCTATCTCTATTTTCTGCCTTACGTTCCCACAGTTCCAACCAGCCTTGCTGTGATAGTCCTGAAGATAGCAATAGCAATAGCACTTAGACTTATATACCGCTTTATAGTGCTTTATAGCCCTCTCTAAGCAGTTTACAGAGTCAGTATATTGCCCCCAACAATTTGGGTCCTCATTTTACCCACCTCGGATGCTCCCAAAATGGCTTCCGGACTGACACCAGCTTTATAAGCAAGGTTGGTAGAGGATGTTGCACATCTCACTTTCTCTGCCAGTTTGTTATGTAAAGTACCCCACTCTGTTGTTCAATCTATTTCTGAACACAAGTTTACCCCTTTTCCAAAAGACTTTTCTGTAGTTCCATATTGCATTTGTAGTCAAATCAGATATTTGTTGTCTGGTAATACGTATTGTCAATACGTATTGCATTTGTAGTCAAATCAGATATTTGTTGTCTGGTCAATACGTATTGCATTTGTAGTCAAATCAGATATTTGTTGTCTGGTAAAAGTTTTTAACAATGGTATACTTTAAGTTGCTCAGATGTTGGCTAAGGATAAGATGAAGGCAATGAGAATATGACAGAAGGAAGAAAAGGTTTGACATGGTGACACAGTTAGGTACAAGAGAAAAAGAAGTCAAAATATAGGTCAACTTTCTTTTTTTAAAGTATGTTTTTATTGTTTTTCCATTTATGCTTGTTTATTTTATTTATTTTATTTTGTTGTTGCACAATGCTTTGAGAAATTGGTTTGGAAGTGTAACTAGCATAACTCATTTTACTATATTGAATTGCTTTATTCTATTAGATTGAATATTCTCTGCCATCCCTTACTGTAACAAACCTCTTTTGCTGGAGAAACCCCAGAAACAGTTTGGTGATTGAATTACCCTGTTCCACATTTATCTGGAAAGTGTGACCAAACACTATGTTGCCTTATAAACTGAAGGCTGAAATGTGAGAAATTAACTTGTTTTTGTGATTTTGCATTAAGAAGCTGATCTGTCCAGCCTGTCTTCATTCTTTTAAAAGCTTACAATTGTGACAATAATAACTGTTATAGAACAATAAGTTGATACTTTACTGTTTTACAGGCATTGGTATAAATTTTCTAAAACATCCTGACCCCTATACTACAGTGTAAGCAGTCAGAATTAGCTTTTAAAAGAACTATTAAGCAAAGACTACTGTACTCTTGAGTGATGACCAAAGTACAATCAGAGCCTTGAGCTTCCATGTAGACAGCTCATGATCTCAAGGACTTTACATGTTTTCTTTGAGAAAGGGAAATTGCTTAAATCCTGTCCTCTTGAAATGCAGAAAAAGCAAGCATATATATATATATACATATAATAAATGAATTTACAGTAAGCCTCCTGTCTCCCCTCCCCCTTCATGATGAGAGGCCAGCTCTGCAGCTCTGGTTTGCAGGTAGCTTGTCTACTCTCATCCATCAGTAGAAAAACAGTAGGCTCTACAGAAAATAGAAATCTATGGGTGGAAAAAATATTCTCTGAGTAGAATTTCTAGAAATGTAAATTGACATGCCAAATTGCCCTTCTACTTATATCTTTTTGGTGCCTCATATTAATAGGAAATAATTTCTGAGAGATTCTCATTGATGGACTTAGATCCATTCAGCTTCAAAATGATAGGGTGTGTATGTGAATGTTTTGGTGTGTAGTAATCTATTCAATAGTCATCTTTTTTTTTTTAAGTTCTGCATGCATCAGTTATGTTAGAGAAGAATCATGAGCCTCCTTTTTAGTAGCAATGCTATTATAACTACCAGTGGGGAGTCTTGCCCTGAAAAATTGAGACTTCCTTTTTTCTGAGAAATTTCAGAGAAAATGTCTATGCCATTTTTTTCTACCTTTAGCCTTGGTGGAATGAGCTAATCACCACATGTCTTCAATATTGTGGGGGCTGGCCAGAATAACATATTGAGTAAAGGCATCAGCTGTATGATGAGCAGTCTGTTCCACATGAATCATATGCTTCCGGACAAACTATTTGTGGCAGTTTTGCTTCTTACAATAAGCGCCTTCCTTACATAGCCCTTCCTATCCCATGAGCCTGACAGACTTTGTGGAGGCAGCTGCAGTTAAGGCCAAAAAAAGGTGGCCCATGGGTATTTTAATATCTAAAGCTGCCAGTGGAAACAAATAAAGAAATGGATGCAAAGCCTTGCTTAATCATTAGGTCAATACTGCCAGTGCAAAATTTAGAAAAATAAATTGACAATACAGATGCATTAGACTTCAGCCACAAAAAGCTGACACAGCATTTGCACAATCCACTTACCTTTCCAATCTTCTACAACTACCCTGCATCTGATTCTCAGTGGGATGATTTCACTGAAAACCTTTTTTTAAAAAAAAGGGGGGAGTGCCCCCCAAAAATCCCTACTTTGACATGGAGTTACAAAACACTAGAACTGGCCAAATTATCAGACACTTTTCTGTGAGGCGAAGGACAACTTTCCAGTTTCATAATCTTTATATATTTTAGTTCTCTAGGATTCTCAAACAAATGATTGCTAAATTTCCATTCCACCAAAACTGTTGAAGTTTGACAAACATAATTCCAGTTGAGAGATGACACTGGTCATGTAATGGTCTGTTTACATAGTTAGGAGGATCAAACACAATAATTGGCTATCTGAAACAGAGACATTTCGCCTGTCAAAGATGAGCAGATTTGTCAAGTTCATTTTATTTCTGTTCACAGTCTTCAATTCATTTTGCCCAATTGCCATATCAGTGTGCAATTCTTTATATAATCCACATAAGCATGTACAATTCATCTTAATATATGCACTTTGATATGTACAGTTCCATGCATCTCATAATAATTCCACATTTTCATACCAATGTTGCAAACAAATTTTCTCTAATACAGATTGAATTTGTATTGGCAGTTTCACTAACAAATGAACTATTGTATGCATGTTTCCATAATATATGCTATGTGTATGCATTCTTTTTTAAATTGGTAAGCTGTAGCACAATTTTCAGAATGTGTTTATTACATTTATTGAGACACTGCTCCTGTCTTAAGAGCAGGGGTGGGTTTCTACTGGTTCTGTCCACCTCTGTAGAACTGGTAGCTCTGAAGAGCAGCAGACATAAAACCGGTTCTATGTCTGCTGATGTTTTTGCCCACCCACCCGTCCACCCTTACCTGACCTTTATTTCCTGCTTTTTCAACTTCAGCTGCCAAGCGACGCACAGCTGCAGTTAAAAAAGCAGGAAAAAGTACTTTTTCAAAGGCTGCTTCTCGCCACGCAGCTGTCCAGGCACCAGGCTGCTGATGATTTACAGGTGCGCGCAGTGTGCAGGGAAGCACATCGTAAATCACCGAACCTCGTAAATCACCGAACCAGTAGTTAAACCTGTTAAATCCCACCCCTGCTTAAGACTCTGGGCAGCTGACAAACATTAAATAACAAAGAAATACATTATAAAAGTACAGTATACATACATTTCAATTAATGTATTGATTTGCACTTGACTTGCACTACATGGCACAGCCTCCCTCCTGAAATCCAGAGAGCCGTGTCTGGGATGGGCCACCATATAGATGTTGTTTGTGTCATGCATCTGTTATATAGTGCTGTGGTTATTCTATTCTGTCTCTGTATTCTGTTAATAGAAGTGTTATACTTATTTTGTGGGTTGTTCTTAGCTGTCCAGGGTTATCAATGGAAGATGGGCAGTACTCATATAATTTTTTTAGATAAAGGCAAGTGAAGTAAGTTTTCACTAAAATGCAAATCTAAAGAGGGGGAAACTATTTTACTTTAGTACAACTGAAGACATAATATTACAGAATCTAAGCAAGAAGAAGGAATCAGCTGAGAACTAATTCAGTTTACTTAGTTTTGACTTAGTGTGTTATATAAAATCAGCCAATTGTAGTCTATAGATTACATTCTATGATTTAAAATGTTTCAACAGTTCAGAAAATAATTATTTGTTTAGTAAACCATAGTTTAAACAAATAATGGTTTAATGTAGCATACAGACACTAGTGATTCATGATGTGAACAAGATAAAAAAAAATAAATGAATGATTTTTAAATAATATGATAATTGACAATAGATGGTCACTGAAATCCCTAAGTTCTTTCAGGTATGCAAAATAATGAAATTAACAATGTTGCTGTGTAACATTTGTCCCAGTTAATTCATTTTCAGATAGAAGATTTTTCAAGCCTTCTTAGGAATTACCAAGAATTTAACTTACCATTGAGGATGCAGAGCTTGTGGTACAATGTTGTATTAATTCTGTTCCTCAGTATATAAACATTTGTATTTTCTCATTAATCAAAGTATCTTTTGGCACATAATACAAAGAAAATAAGGTTATGGAAAATCTTATTTTTAATTAGGATAGTATTTATTTTTAAGTAGGATAATCATGGAGACATACATATGGACAGCCAACAATGTTATCACAGAATATTTTTTTTAGGAACAGTAAAACTTTATCATTACTATCTTCAGCAGGAACAGCATCGTAAGAACTGTTCAGTGCTTTAGATTTGATTCCAATAAGGTGCTTCAAAGCCTGCTGGGGAAAATACATAGCACCAGTCTAGAACCCCTTAACTGTTTTATTGATAGTTGGAGATAAACGCTATTGCTTGAGAGTTGTAGACCCTCCTTGAATTAAATTCATATCTTTAGGCATCCCTAAATGCCATCAAGTTTTGGAATTACTCAACAAAAGACTGAAAACCGTAGAACAGTGATGGCAAACCTTTTTGGCACTGAGTGCCGAAAGTGTGTGTGCGTACGCATACCCAAAATGCAATGCACATGCATGCCCCACGCATGTGCCCCCCATGCATGTGCCCCCATACATGCACCCTGCCTCTATGCATGCATGCACCCCACCCCCCGCACATGCACCCTGCCACTGTGGATGCGTTCCTCCCCCTGCCCATGTGCGACAGAGACTCGAAGACCAGCTGGCCGGTGGGAGGCACGCTTGCATGCATGGCAGAACTGAGCTGGGGCAATGGCACATGTACCCACAGAGAGGTTCGCCACCACTGCCATAGAACAACAGCAGTTCTGTGATGGGGTTGAAAAAAAATTTCAAGGTTGAGATTGCTATATTGGCACAATGCCCTTGCAGTGAAGCATAGTTCCCTTGGTTCTACAGCACATTCTTGAACATGCACTGTCATTCTCAGAAATTAAGGAAAGATCTGCATCAGATTGGCAAATAGAGATTGGCACATAAAATGTTTGTTCTCTCCAAACAATATCATAATGAAATACTAATGACCACCTGCACACTTTGGAGGGGTGAGACAAAGGGAGCATATATGACCTCACCCCTTTCCTAAGAGGTCTGTAGGGGGCATGCGTAAGTGCACCAACATGCCTACCGTCTCTGTCCTGTTATTTCTTTTATTTTTCATATATGTATCCATGTACTCATAACTATGTTTTTACTTATACCTATTATCTTGTAAGCAATTGACAAACCAAATAAAATAAAAAATAAAAATAAAATGAAGACGATCCCATTCAAAATATATTTTGGTAAGTCAGATTCATTGATCATTTGCATTCAAGGCAAGATGTCTAATAACAAACAATAGAAGAAATGAAAGTAATCAATTGATTTTAAATATTTCTCTGCCCTTTTTTTAAATAGGCCATTGGTTTCAACCAGGAGAAAAGAGTTAAAAAAATTACAGGTAGCCCTTGGCTATTTGTTTAAAGACCATTCAAAGTTCCAACAGCACTGACAAATGTCATTTATGACTGTTTTTCATGCTTGCCACCATTGTAGTATCCCCATGATCATGTGATCAAAATTCAGATGCTTGGAAACTGGTATGTATTTATGACAGTTGCAGTGTCTCGAGATCCCTGAGATCACTTTTTGCAATCCTCTGTCAGGCAAAGTCAATGGGGAAACTAGATTCAATAGTTAGTAACTATGTTACTAACTTAACAACTGCAGTGATTCACTTAACAGTTATGTCAAGAAAAGTTAAATGATTGATAATTTCCTTAGTAAGAAAGGCTGCAAAATGAGATTAGACTCATATTAACAACTATCTTGCTTAGCAATGGAAATTTTGGGGTCATTTGAGGCCATAAGGTGAGGACTACCTGTATACTGATATGATACAGTGAAAAGGAAGTCTGGGGAAGAAGGATTCAAATGAGCATTCTGCCTTCAGCCTTCCAGAAACTGCAAAAGGAAATAAGCATAGATGCTTAAATTAGGTTAGGGTTTTTAAAGTTAGATGCAGCAAGCAACCCTTTTTGTTTTGTTTTTTTTATTTTTTATTTTATTTTCCAAATGTGTATCACTCTCAGGCTATAGCTGCAAATAATAGCTAAAATAATTGAATTTATTTCATGAAATCTTTTGTGCATTAGGCGACTAAAAGAGGCTTTCCACTTTGTGGTATTTTGATACCCCATCTAGCAATAAAAGACAAGATTCATTTTTGTTGTTGTTGTTTCTAAAAGGGCAAAAGGCTTTAGTTTCCTACCAGTGCTGTTTCGGTACATCCACTGAGGCCTAACAAAAGTATTCTATAGATTGTTCTGCAATGATTCCTTTTCAATCTTCTATTTAAAGAAGCATTTTTCCTCAAGCAATAAGAATTAAAAAAAAAACCCAATAACAAAATGTAGAACAGTATGTTGCTGCTATCTTCTTGTTTACTGTACTTTCCTTGCCCTTGAAAATGTTTTGGTGGCATAATTACTTATTTTGTCATATAACAATAGAATACAGAAGATTTGCTCTCTTTGTATAAATGGATTGGGACATCTAGTTGGCCACCCATTTTATGTGGAAGTTCCCCTATTGTACACAATTTTGTATTTATAACTCTCTAGCGGGCACAATTTACATGTCATTTCCCTTCATACTGTATATGCAAGAATAATAGCAATAATAGTTCATAAAAGCAAACTAACTAAATAGGGATAAAGACCTTGATCCACAGTTGAGAGCAGGATATAAAAATTAAATCACCAATTTAAAAAGTGTAGAAAAAGGCTGAATTAAGGGTTATTTCAAATCATTGTTATTCTTCAAAACTATGTTTTGCAACAGAAATGCTCGTTCATGTAAATTCAATTTGATCCTATTAAATTATTTTTTGCTACAAAGTTGCATAACTGATGTTCAATATGTCAGGGGCATATTTTTATATGTTTCAATGAACAAAGCTGCCCTTGTAAGATTACTGACTGCCAAAGATTACCAGATGCCAGGAAAGGAACACATTTCCTCCTTATTTACAGATTTTGAAAAATGGGTACTATATTAATACAAGGCAGTACCACTTGGGCATTTGTTTGCTCATATTGGGAGATAATGAATCAAGCAAACATAAATTCATTTATACTATAAATTCACTTGCCAAAAGCAACATCAGCCATAAGAACCGCCCTGACTTAACCATACAGCAACTTGCCCACTTCCGTATACTCCTCACAGAACTCAAAAAACATCTAGACAATGGAGAGAAGGACCTGTACATTGACTGCCATGTTGACTGTATCAAAAGTAAGTCACACAACTTGCAATTCAGCTTTAACCTTCAACCACAACCCTACTTCAACCAATCCACCATCACCTAAGACTAGGCACGCATGCCCCTAACTACCTCAATTCCAACTACAGCTGACCTTAAATGCAAGTTACTCAATGCAAGAAGCCTTGTGAATAAAATACCTTAATTTCTTCTCTTACTAAATATGACTAAATTTGACATCATATTTGTCTGTGAAACATGGCTCAACGCATCTCTCCCTGACTCCATTACCACAGTAAGAAACTATCATGTTTACCAATCAGATTGTGAAATTTGTAGAGGAGGTGGCATTTCTATCTTCTATAAAAAGTCTAAAAAACATCCAAGTTACCCAGGACCTTGCTCTTCCTGAGACCATCATCTGCTAACTATCCTTAAATATCACAATTTGATTCTTACTATGTTACAGAGCACCTGATTATGACATCAAACATGTAAACAAGCTAAATTCATTACTAACATGGGCAACATCCTGCCCACACGCTTTTATCTTTCTTGGTGACTTCAATCTACCTCATATTAACTGTACCCTAAACAAATGTACAACTGAACCCATACATGCAACCTTCTACAATGCTGTTACAAATCTGGGGCTGGAACAACTAGTAACCATCAATACTAGACTTAACAACTGCCTCTATCTCATCTTCTGCAATAGTTTGAATTTAATTTACGGAATACAAACTAAAGAACCCTTTTCTAACAGTGACCACAATATGATTGACTTTTGTCTCAACATATGCCCACACAAAAATCATCACAATGACGTAATCCCCAATTATAACTTCAAAAAAGGTAACTATGATCTTATAGACAATGATCTCTCATCCCTTGATTGGCAATCTCTATTCACTGGATACAATACTGTTGAAGACCATTACAACATATTTTTACTTGAAGTCAAAAGAGTCATCAAACTATATGTACCAATAACATCTCCCCCCCTCCCAAAAAAAAAACACAGATTATTCATAACAATAAGGAAACTTCAATCCAAAAAGAGATCACTCTGGTGGAAAAACAAATCTGGTCACATTGCCAACTTCAAAAGCCGATACAAAAATTTATGCCACCAGATAAAGACTGAATGCACCAATTATCACATTAAACAAGAGGAAAACCTTCTACACACCAATTCCACCCACGCTTTTTACAATTTTGTAAACAACAAACTAAAAGACTCAAGATCCATCCCACACCTGATAGGACCTAATGGTAAAGACTGCAACAACAACACCATTAAAGCCAACATCTTTAACACATTCTTTGGCTCAGTATTTGTAAACAGTAATGAATCATGCCCAGTATTTCCTAGCCGAACTACAGAAAACTACAATGATCTAATACATATCGATTTTACAGAAGACAATGTTGAAAAAGCACTACGCAATCTAAAACCATCTCTATCTATTGGGCCAGATGGAATATGTGCCTACTTTTTAAAAAAGCTATCCACTGCCATAGCAGAACCTCTTAAGCATAATCTTTGAAAAATCTTTCAAGACCAGCTCCTTGCCTAACCTATGGTCACAAGCCACTGTCATCCCCATCTTCAAAAAGGGAGACCCCAGCCTAGTCGAAAATTACAGACCAATCTCCTTATGCTGCGTCACCTGTAAAGTCATGGAATCAATTATTAACCAATCCATTATCCTCCACTTAGAGACAAACAACCTACTCTCTAATAAACAATTTGGTTTCAGAAAAAAACTATCCTGTAATCTGCAACTCTTACATTGCAAAAACATATGGACTACACAACTTGATCAGGGCAAAACAATAGATGCAATCTATATAGACTTTTGTAAAGCCTTTGATTCAGTGGTACATGACAAACTACTCCTAAAACTAAAATCTTATACTATCTCTGGACAACTGCATAACTGGATAGAAGCATTCCTGTCAAACAGACAACAAATGGTCAAAATTGGGAGTGTCCTATCAAATTCTGTACCTGTCAATAGTGGTGTCCCCCAAGGCAGTGTTCTAGGACCAACTCTCTTCATACTCTATGTAAATCTGTGATCATATTAAGAGCAACTGTATTCTGTTCATTGATGATGTTAAGCTGTTCAATACCACAGACAGTACTGCTACCCTTCAAAAAGATCTTGACTATGTATCAGAATAGTCAAACAAATGGCAACTTCAAATCTCAACAAATAAATGCTCTGTCTTACATATTGGCAAAAAAAATCAGAAAATAAAATACAAACTGAATAGTCAAGACCTTGTTGAGGATCCAAGCTCTGTAAAGGACCTTGGAATATTCATCTCTAATGATCTAAGTACTAGAGCCCACTGTAACTACATAGCCAAAAAGGCATTAAGAGTTATTAACCTAATTCTACATAGCTTTTTCTCTGGTAATATCACACTATTAACTAGAGCATATAAAACATTTGCTAGACCAATACTCGAATACAGCTCATCAGTCTGGAACCCACATTACATATCTGATATTAGCACAGTTGAGAAAGTCCAGAAATATTTCAAAAGAAGAGTTCTCCACTCCTCTACTCATTATAGAATACCCTATGGCACCAGGCTTGAAATTCTAGACCTAGAAAACCTTGAATTATGCTGTCTTCGGTCTGATCTAAGTATGGTATATAAAATCATAAATTGCAATGACTTACCTGTCAATGAATACTCCAGCTTCAACCATAACAACACAAGAGCACACAATAGATACAAACTCAAGGTTAACCGCACCAAACTTGACTGCAGAAAATACGACTTCAGCAACAGAGTGGTCAATGTTTGGAATACTTTACCTGATTCTGTGGTTTCTTCCCCAAACGCCAAAAACTTTAATCTTAGACTGTCTATTATTGACCTCACCCCTTTCCTAAGAGGTCTGTAGGGGGCGTGGATAAGCATACCAACATGCCTACTATCTCTGTCTTATTGTTTCTTTTATTTTTCTTATATGTACCCAATTCTTGTATTCATAACTATGTATATACTTTTACACTTTAAGTCAATAAAATCCCACACCACTAGATTAACAAATAGTTTCTTTCCCTGGGCCATCTGAACTGCAAATAAATATAAGTTACTACCATATTAAGATGTGAAAAGATGTGAAACTGCAATACCTCATACAGATGTAAATAATTTATTACAGTACAATCTATCTCTTATGTATTACACTTGGCAAAGTGTCACAGTCAGTGTTGGATGTATATTTTGTGTATATTTGTAGATATTGCACTCTCAAATTGCAAATGGAAATGTGGGTACTCTATTTTTTAAAAACTTTATTTTTAAGTCTTTTGGTTTTACTGTATTTCAAACAGTTGCTGGGGTGCATCCACAGTTTCATTGTACAATGACAATAAAGTTCTTCTATTCTATTCTATTCTATTCTATTCTATTCTATTCTATTCTATTCTATTCTATTCTATTCCTATTATTTTGTAAGCGATTGACAAATCAAACAAACAAACAAACAAATAAATAAATAATATGTAATTTGAATGTTACTTCTGGGACCTGATATTCCCAACCTCCATCTCCTTGCTGGTAAATTACCTTATAGGTGTTATAAACCCCGTTTGCCACAGCTGAATTACAGCTGAGTAATGTCTGCATTTGTGTAAGTTAAATTTATATCATTAGATATTTTTGCTAGTCTGTTAAATTTTGTTAGCAAGGGTACATTATAGACACACTACTCATTTTTCTTTTTTTTCTTTTTAAACTCACAGGTGAACTGGGAGTTGATGGCAGAATAATTCTATGTTATAGAGATACAGTTAGTAGAAGCCTTTCCCTTATTTATTCAAAGTGCAAATACACCACTCATGGTATTGTACAAATGTTTTGATACATACATAGTTCACTGATTTGCATGCAGAAAGCTCTAGGCCAGGGGTGTCAAACTCATGTCATTATGACATCATCACATGATGTATCACAACTTTTCCCCCCTTCACTAAACCGGGTGTGGGCGTGGCCTGCACATGACCCATCCATCAAGTGGACCATGAGTTTTACAGCCCTGTTCCAGGCTTATTTCCTGTCTGCTTCAGCTTCAGGACCTCCAATTAATAGGCCTTGGAGAAACCCTGCCAGTTAGAATAGGTACCATTGGATTGCTTGATCCAGAATAGGGATCAAATTCATGTGTATGTTGTTTTCATTGCCCTTCATGGTTGTGTAAACCCTATTCATTGCTATCAAGGGTTGACTTGATGTCATTGACATCATCTTGAAGGCAGAAAGGAATTCTCATCTGTACCAATGGTTTTGCTGCAGGAAGCCCATTCTTTCCTCATTGTTTGCATTATTGATCCTTAATAAAGTAAAATCCATGCCTTACTCTTTTTCCCTCTCCACACAGTTTAAAAAATTATTTCTATATGCCCACATTGTTCATGTATTTATTATTAATAAAGAGAGCTTATTGAGAATGTTATCTTTCTTTTGTTTGATATTTTCTTTATTCCCATTCCATTCCCATTTTCAGAACTAAAAATGGCAAAAAGTTGT
This sequence comes from Bungarus multicinctus, assembly GCA_023653725.1. NCBI lineage: Eukaryota > Metazoa > Chordata > Lepidosauria > Squamata > Elapidae > Bungarus > Bungarus multicinctus. Next base: position 38,497,390 of record CM042836.1, read on the forward strand.
GAAAGCAGCAAATAGTTAAAAAGCTAAAATAAAGGTGGCTACGAGGGATAATGTAGAAGCTCATTCCATCACATACTACTTGGGTCTTGAATTGCCACTTTCCTCAAGCTTCTAATAATTTTGGTCATTAATTACATTTACTGAGGTACCAATTTTGAGAAAAAAGCAAACAACAGTGACCCAAGCTCATCCTATACTATGCCTTGCATATTGATGGAATATTCTTTTTTTCAGAGAGATCTGAAAAATGTTGTTGTTTTCTTTTTCTTTTTTAAAAATAATATTGTTTCCTTGTTGATTTTGATTTTCCTTCATGTATTGGCATAAAATACTATGCTATATTTCTTCAGAATACAAATTAGGATCTCATTATACCTAAAGCTTAGTGATTCTGAGACATATTATTAAAATCAGAATCCTAGTAAATACCATTATTTATTAATAATAACTTTCCAATTTTAACTCTGCCTGTCTGCCCATCAATAGTCCTGGGTGAATGAAAAGGCTCTTATTTAGGGATTCTTCTGGAGCTCTGGCTTTATACATTTATACATAAATATACTGATTCTGATCAATATCTCTCAGACAAATGAATGTAAAATTTGATCATCCTATAAATTTCACACTTCCTAAATATTCTAGTACAGACTTAGTTTCAGAAGGGAAAAATTACAAGAAAAAGCTATTTCTAAATGTTTTATTTTGGTAGAAAATGTATGCTAGCATTAATTTTGTCAAATAAATTTAATATTTTCAAATATTTATTTAAATGCTAATGTTCAGGTTTAAAAATAACACGCATTAATGTGAAAATTATGAGTGAATATATATAGGGATGAAGTTCAGAAACACACTGATTTGTGGACACACCCCTCACTAAAGTCCTGCAACAGAGTTAAGTCACATCATCAACTAGTAGGAGTAAGGAATTTGGACAGCAATGATTATCATCATCATTAGAGTTGGAAGGGACCAATCCCCTCTTCAAGCAGGAGACCCTATATCATTCCAGACAAGTGACTCTCCAGTCTCTTCTCAGAAGTCTCCAGTGATGGAGTACCCACAACCATTGAAGGCAAGCTGGTGCATGCAATTAGAGGGCAGCAAAATGAACTGCTTACTGCCATGCAGTGAACTTAAGACAGTAGGTAGCAAATAGGTAGCAGTTATATGTCTCCAATGTCCACTAAATGAAAGGTAAAGGGGGGTAGGGAGAAGGAAATTGAAAAAACATGCTGATAATGAGAGTGTCTCTCTTCTCCATTCTCTCTCTCTCTGGGTTTTCTTCCCTCCCCCCCCCCCCCTCGTGTCTTCTTCCTGTACTGACAAAACAGTCAGAAGCCATATTTACCTGGTTTCTATCTGTCTTTAATCTTGTTTCTCTCATTTTCCTACTAAATAATATTATCCATAACATAGGCCTTTTCAGAAAACTTACAGGTTAAAAATATTGTTTCAAGATTGAAATAATAGTTTAAGGATCTTGCTCAGCAATCAATACTGAACCTTGTCTGCAGCTACTGATTTTCTCCTGGTTATTGTATTTTCTCCACTAGGTTTTCCATGTCGGCAAAGGGCAGAAACATAGCTAGTTTCTTGATATTTCTTCAAAGATAAAAGGGAACAATGAATGGATCATTTTGCACATAAATAGATATGCCTGTTTCACCAGAAAGTTTGATAATGTTGCTGTTCTTTCATTTTTATTCTCTCAATAATCCAGTAAGGCAATTTAAACTGAGATTTAATCCTGAAGTAGGCATAGAACTTCAATTATGAGAGGGGATTTGAATCAGGGTCAGTAGCTGCAGTCCTTCCAGCACTCTGAATATGGCTTGTGAATAAATGTGAATAAATTCTGCACATGTTTTACTTCCTGAATTATCTTAGTTGAATAGTAATTTGATCTGTGGCTACTATGCTCAATTGAAAAGTATGCTCTCTGTCACTTAGGCTGGTAATCGTACAGCAAATCCAATGGTTTCTCTGAAACTCAGGATAGGCAGTGATGACACTGTCAGAAATAATTATATGCTAAAAAAATGCATTTTCTATTTGGCAAATGTGCTGATATTGCATGTTCTTGCCTTTTCTTCCTATAGTATTTTTACTTTGGGGATCAGAGTATAATTCCCAAAATAAAATTTAATGGCCTCTTTGATTTCTCTATGAGAAATCGTAATGTTGGCTAAGTCACAGAACATGTATCTAATAGGCCCATTGTAAAATCTTTATCATTTTAATTAAAAAGCAAAAAACAAGCAAAACTTGCTGTAAAAGCACAAAATTGACACAGCTGGGGTTGAGAGCTTGTTACATCCTAGTTACAATGAGAGGTTTAATACCATGCAAACATTCCATTCTCTATTGGTTGGAAGAAAAATTGAGGGGAACTTTTCATTAACATTCTCCTAGTACATTCTTCATCAGTTTCCCATCTCTCTTTAATCAGAATTAATTAATTATTTTTTTCATATTTCTTAACCATTCATCTACCTTAGAGCCTGGCTCCTTGTCCAGTATCAATCATGCTCAACAGTGACTAAAAGTAATTCTAGAGCATGTGAAAGGAGGAATAGCCATCTCAAAAATAGTAAGAAATATTTGAGTATTTTCAAAATATTTCAAAAATCCTTAGGAAAAATGGTATAAACTAGTCTTTCTTTCTTGAAGAAACAGTAAAGTTGAGAAATGCTCTGTATTTGGCTCAATGTTACTTAGCATGAAATTCAAATATATTTTACATTTTCCTTTGGAAAGTCAATCTTTCAGACCGTTTGGAAAACAAATATTTTGAATTCCATTCTCCATCCACTTTTGCCTCCTTGCTTGCAGTTCTAAAATCACTGGAATTTTAATACCAATAATTTTAATATGAGTCACCTTATATGGAACATGGATAGCATAAGAATGTAATAAATTAAATAAATATTTAGCTTTAAGCTATTTTAAGAATAAAAGTTTTTCTGCACATTTATTATAAGTGGGAAATTATATTGTGTTCTTGGAATTGATTTTAGAAATTGGACTATTGTTGATTCATTTCTAAAATAAAATCCCTGTGAATTGGAAGAATAGGAAGAAAATAAGAAATCATGCAAGTGGTAGACTTACTTCTTCCTGTCATAATTAGGGTGATATGCATTTTGGGCTTTGCCCTCAATTTTTCATTCCCCTGCACAGAGGAACAAGCTCATTATCTGCATGACACTCAGCATCAATGATGGCTGTAGAACAATAAAGGAGGTGTTTAATGGAGAAAAATTTCCCTTGTCCTCAGAATACCAAAAGAATGACTTGGATAATTGTTTCCTCTTGGATTTACAAAGAGCTTATTAAGGCTTTGAAGAACTCGATAGGATAAAGAAGAAATGAAGAAAAATCAAATGCTATAACTATATTTGAATGAACTAAATATTAAGACTCTTAGAAGTAAAAAAGAATATAAAGTTGGTTTATTTGATCAAGATTGAAATAGATATATTTTTATATCTGATAGTCCTAAATGAACAATCAGGTTTGCAAGATTTGTGTAAAGATGTTTGAAAAGATGAGCTATGAGAAGATGCTTTTTGTTGTACTTTAGGAGAAGGTGATAAGTTACTAAAATTGTATATCCTTGAAGAGAGAAATCATATCTTTATATCTTTTTCTTACTATTTACTATATTCTTTCCTTCTATTCTATTTTTTCTTTCTTTTCTGCACTTTATATTATTATTCCTTTTAATTTGTATTAGCTCTTAGCATTTTAATTTTAACTTATAATAAACTTAATATTTTTAAAAAAAGAATGCCAGTAGTACAACCCAGGCATTATGGACATAAACTGTTTTGGTTTTCACAGAAGTGGTAAATGTGTATCACCAGATTGTAATTGAGATTGAAATCTCCCCCCTCTCCCTCCCTCTCCCTCCCTCTTTCTCTCTCTCACACACACACACACAAATACACTTTCTCTCTCTCCCTCCTTCCCTTCCTCCCCCCCTCCCCCCCCCCTCTCTCTCTCTCACACACACACACAAACACTTTGGTGAAGAAACAATCATTTATGGAAAGAGTTAAGGAAGAACTCTACTTCTTGATTTTCCAGTTCTTGTTCTGATGTCTGCATGTTTTTTTGTTTTTTGTTTTGTACTGAAGAACACAATTATAATATAAAACCATATCTGTTACCTTATAATACTATGGACTTGAAAGTTTTTCATCTGTCGAAGTCTAGGTTTAAATAGAGTGTTGGAAAATAATTGCTTGAGAAAGGACATGTGCAACATTGACCACAACACTTGAAAGTTGTTTCCTTTTCAGACAGTCTCACTTTGACTCATTTGACAAATTGGATTATTATTTCCTTCTTTTATTTGCCTGAGGTTAATCAATATTTGATATCCCAATCTATTACTGGATTTTAGCAGTAGCCCTAACCAGGAAGGGAGTAGAAGCAAAACACATCAATAATCTTTTCTTCTTGTTTTTGCTTGCTTTCAGTTGGATTTGCAGCCCTGACAATTTTTATTTGATCATTCAGTGTGCTTTGTTCTGGGGTATTTAGGTATTTATTTATTTTTACCTTTCCCGCTATATAGCATGATCAAAAATACCTGGTTTTTATGCTGATGGGTTGGCACTCATAGCTCACAGGAATGCACAGGGAAATTGTCAAGTAGTTTGTTTGACTTTGACAAGATTTGAAGGAAAGAAAATGTGTCCATGTACAGTTAGTTGTCAACTTAACATCATTCATTCAACGACAATTCAAAGTTACGGTAATGCTGAAAAAGGGGACTGTTTCCTGAAGTTATGGTTGTAGTAGCATACTACAGTCATGTGATCAAAATTTGGGCAGTTGGGTGTCCACCCGCACTACAAGGACACTTAAGCTTTACCCACTTATCCCACTTATCTCTCCCTCATCTGTGCCTTTTTTGATTCCCTGCATTTGATTATTCCTTCCTAACTGACCTTTGATACCTTCTTGCTCTTGCAACTGGCCACATATGTCCTACCAGGCCTTTTGTGATGACTTCTCTAATCATGCATGGTGGTTTCCTTGTGAGAGTTGGGGAAGACAGCCTCACATAGCTAACAAGTTCCTTATGAAGGGACAGGGTGGGCACATCTCAGCAGCAGCAGAAGCAAGAAGACACCAAAAGTCAGCTGGGATAGTTGAGTGCAGCTCAGCAAGACCTAAGAGTATAAAATTGCAAGGGTGGCTGCAGCTGACATTGGGCTGGGATAACTGAGGTTTTTCAGGCCAGCTCCAGCTTTATACCATGTTGATGGGGTGACTGGGATTTCCTGGGGTATTGCAGCTTGGTGCCACATGACAGCAGGTCATACAGCTAGGCACTGGTGCTTTGTGTCATGCTGCTGTGGTAGCTGGGGCTTCTTAGCACACAGTGCCAGGGCAGCTGAGGGTTCAAGGGGCCATGGCATGCCAAGAAGACCCTGAAATGTGATATGGCAAGCAGGATGTCTCACAAGGTAGAGTGCAGGGTGACTAAAAGGGCAGAAATGGAGAGGGGGAGGTAAAGATGAGCAGGGGGAGTTACATTACTGAGGCTTGGGGTTGGGCTCAGAATAGTTTGAATTGAACTGGGTCCTCAAGTAACAACCAGTGGAATTTGATGATCCTACCTCAAAAGGAAGTGCTAGGATTGCCATTGCTAAGCAATGTGGTCACATGACATTCTGCTTTATGTCTGAATCACTTATTGATAGAAATTCTAGTTCCAGTCATAAGTTGAGGATGACTTGAATAGGCAAAAGCATGCTCTTATTATGTCTCAAGTATATCTTGTCAGTATAGTATTTAATATATTCTAAAGTAAAACCAGAAGAGGAGGGATGGAGTGTCAGTGTCAAATGCTGAATATGGCCTATTTTTAGGAATTTCAGTAAAGAACATAAACCTCTGCTTTCTGAAATCAGAAAGGTTCTTATTTCTACCATCCATATGAAATAGTCCTGCATAGTTTATGCTTTGTGGGATCAAAAGCAACCTTTTCATTATATACTGTGAACTGCCAGATGCCTAACAAGGCAATGGTATTGTAGTTCTGTATTGGGCAGGTTGCAGAACAATTGATGTTTCCTGCTCCCATTGGTAGCCAGGCCTATTTGATATAGGACTCCTATTGCAAATCTGGTATTTTAAAATAAGCAGCTTCAAAAGTGGACTTTCTTGCAACTGGGAGAAATGTCATACCACTTTGAACAACGTCTTTTATAGTAGCAAAAATGTAGGTGAATTTGACAAAATACATTAAGTATGGAGAGAGCTTACTAATGGCATAATATAATAATAAGTGACCATAGTATAATTTTATTTCTACAGTAAAAACAAAAATTTCTACAAAATTTCACATTCCTTCTGTGCAATGTTGCAGCAAAAGAGGCTTCAGGTGCAGAAAAGAAAAGAAAAATAATGGTTGCCAAAATTATTTAACTATAAATTCTCCTTGGAGCCTTTTTTGGAAGGATTCTTACTTACATATATTATTTTACAGTCATCTTTAATGCCATTTCCAAGAAAGCTGGGTGCACAATTGATAAGCTCTCCTTCCGCCCCCCCCCCCCCCCCCCCCCAATCCAAATTACGACCTGCTATACCAGGTCCAGACCCATGGGAAGATCTACATGGTTTATTTTCTTTCACTGAGGGCAAAAAATAAACATGGAGATATACTTAATAGTAATATTGATCAGTGCTCATATAAATCTGAGATATTTGGCAGGATTCCTCAGTTATATTGTATTTCAAATTTCTATCTCTGTTTTTTTTCTTTCTCCCCCCTCCCCCCCCACCCAATTTTTGTTTTGAGCTTAAATTTTCAATTTCATTAGAGACGTAATTAGAATCCATAGTTGAACCAACCAAGAAGTTAGTTGAAATGTGATGCTTTGTATTTCAGTCATAAAGAAATAAGAGATGTGCAGATTCCTAATCAAGTGGCAAAGGTTTACATTGAGCATTTAAAAGGTAGGAGGTAAGAGTTAAGAATTAATTAAGATCAAACCATTACATTTGTTAAAACTCAAGTCCCTTTGTTGAAATCCATTATTACCATTTAACAACTTCAGATCTGGATTTTTTTCTATGTGTGTGTATAATCACTTTGGATTACAAACCTTGGAGCAGCTTGATGCAATGTTTTGAAGCATGAGGCCAGGTGCAGTTCAACAGATCTTCATAGATCACCAGATAGTTTATAATCACCCTCATTTTGCTTGCTTTATTTCTATAGATTACATGTTCCTAATCTATATATGAATTAGAATTCAATTCAACACCTACACTTTTCTGTATTTATTACTATTTGCAATATATGTGTACCTGTTTATTTAAAATGTGATTAAATATGTATCTTAAAGATAGACAAAGAAAAATCTTTCCAGCATTCTTTTTAAACCATTTTGTGTTTTAAACCAATGTGGAAATGGAAAAAAATGAGTCTGGAAAGTAAGAAACTAAATCTGATAAATCTGCAAACTCCAAGGTAACAGAATAGCAGAATAACTGAGTTGGAAGGGACATTGGAGGTCTTCTAGTCCAACCCTCTGCTCAAGTAAGAGACCCTATAATTCCAGACAAGTAGCTGTCCAATCTTCCTTAAAAACCTCCAATGATGGAACACCCACAATTTCTAAAGGCAAGCGATTCAACTAGTTAATTATTCTCAGTGTTACGAAATTTCTTCTTAGTTCTAGGTTGCTTCTCTCTTTGATTAGTTTCCATCCATTGTTTCTTGCCTTGCCTTCTGGTGCTTCTTTGTGTCAGCCCTTAAATATTGGACACTGCTATCATGTCACCTCAGTCCTTCTTTTCACTAGACAAACCCAATTCCTGCAACTGTTCTTCATATGTTTTAGGCTCCAGCCTCCTAATCATCTTTGTTGCCATTTTCTTCACTCTTTCCAGAGTCTCTGCATCTTTTGTATGAACCAAAACTGGATGCAGTATTCTAAGTGTGGTCTTAACTAAGACTTTATAGAATGGTACTAATACTTCACATGATCTTGATGCTATCCCTCCATTAATACAACCTAGGATTGTGTTGGCTTTTTGGCTGCTGCCACATATTACTGGCTCATATTTAAATGCTAGGACTCCAAGATCCTTCACAGAGGTACCACCACTGAACTAGCTCCCACCTGTTTTATATCTCTGTATTTGTTTTTTCTTGCCTAAATGTAGAATCTTACTTTTTTCACTGTTGAATTTTATTTTGTTAGATAGGGCTCAGTGTTCAAATCTGTTGAGATCTTCTGTATCTTGAGTCTATCTCCTGAAGTGTTGGCTATTCCTGCCAGCATAGTGTTGTCTGCAAATTTGATAAATTCTCCTTCTATTCCCTATATATGTCTGTGTACATAATATACTAAATAGAGATTTAGACAAAATGGCATCCATTGTCCCTTGTTTGATTTTATAAAGCTAATAATTCTCCACATGATATTTCAGTTAAAATTGTAAAATCTGGAACTGATATTTAGAGTGGGCTTTATTAAGACATCAAAATTTTCAAGACTGTCTTAGAATAATTGTGATATTTATGATAAACTCGTGAGATTCAAATATATTTAGTATTAGATAACCTAAAAATAGTCCTAGCATTGAGCTACTACTATAGTTCATTGCCTCAAGCAGCAGACATCAGCAGTTCTTTTTTAATCCCAATTTTCATGGGAAAAGATTTGGTTCATAAACTGTCTAAATAATTCATTTATTACATGAGAAAGAAGATATTATAGGAGGGCCATTAACTGTCTCAAATCAGTGGCTATGATCATTCAGAGCCATAAAAAGCATATTTGAAGCACTTCATCTGTTTTCCAGGCAGAGATCCCATTATATAAAAAAGGAGTAATAACGCAATGTAATAATTGTAAAGATATAAAAGGGTTTAGTATTTGAGTGATAGAATCAGTATTTTTCTTGTCACCAATGTTTATTTCTTTCTGTTTAATGCCTTGTAAGTGTGAAATATTCCTTGTTTCAGTATCTTTTGCTGGGATTTATATCTACATTACAATCATACTGTTTAAATGTCACTAAATGTAGGATAAATTTGAATTCACAAGAAGCCATGGAAGGCATGTTTTCTATGCTTATGTACAAAATAAAAGCTTAGATAGGTAGGTTAGATGAATGTATTTAGTGTATATGTGTTAGGTAAGAGAATGGAAATATTGTATGCATCACATGTAGAGCTAGACACAAATTGCCTGTTGAAATACTTTTTTAAAAAAAAATCTGAGCTAGATAGTTTTTCTAAATTTCTCCAGAGGAGAAATTCTCCAACGATTTCTCATAGGAAGATATCCACTTATCAGTAGCAGTATCTTCTTTGTTTCTGAGGTTGCAAAGTGTCTTTGCTCATGATTTAATGGAAATATGGGAGATCTCCTGAGTTTTACGTAATTGAAGACCTTACTATGGAGTGAAAACCAAAGTACTGGAATAACAACCAGTGGAAAAATATAGGAGTCTCTTTTCTCAAGAGGATAGTGGTTTTGGTGATTATGATAATGATTGATGGTGATGATTGAGTGTAGAGTATAAATGAAAGAGGATATGAATGCTACCCATACTTAGTGTGAGTAGTGATCTATGGCCAGAGTTACAGCATGAATTTAGCAGTTCTGGAATTGATTTATTGAATTTTCTCAGATCAAGATGGAGATAGAGAGCTCATGATTATGTCCTCAGTGAACTCAAATGACATGTTTCACAGCAACTTTCAGAGAGTGGGATCCAATTTTTTTTACTAGCGGTTCTGTGGGCATGGCTTGGTGAGCATGGCAGAGGAGTGATATTGTAAAATCTCCAGTCAGAAGTGGTATTTGCTAGTTCTCCAAACTACTCAAAATTTCTGCGACCGTTTCTCCAGAACTGGTCAGAACCTGCTGAATACCACCTCTACTTGAATTAGGACTTCCATAGGTACAGTAGGTTCCTCATTAGAAGTGCTAACCTGGAAGTTAGTAAAAAAAGGAATCCCATTCCTAGCTCCCAAATATTACACAATTCTACTGAACTGATTGTTAATGTTATATCTGCAGGGAAACATATTCAGGGACATTTTCACAGTGAAAGCACAGATCTTGCTGAATTGCTGTCTGCAGAAAAAAAAAGGTCTACTCCTAATTTCTACAGTCCTTGGTCTACCTTGTCCATTTTCTTCCTTCTAAGTAAATGAGCTGTGGCAATAGAAAAGACAAGGCATAATTTGCCTTCAATTACCTATTCTTTTCATGCTTTGCCAAAGGGAGCTTAATATACTATTTTAAAATATGGACTTTTGTGTTTTCTTAGAAACTATTTTGCCTCACCATTTTACCCTTTTAATGCATCTTTCCTTAAAAATTCTAAAGGACATAAACAAATGCATCTATCATTGGTGTTATCACATTGGTGTTAACTCTTAACAACTATATAGATAGATTTTTCTGTATGAAAACTGCCCCTAACCTTGTCTTTCAGGTCTTCAAGGGTGCACTCATATTCCTGTAACTGAGTCCATCCACTTTGCTGCTGTTCTTTCTCGTCTTCTCTTTCCTTCCACCTTCCCTAGAGAACTTGGTTGCATAATATTGAGTAAAAGAAGCCATTTCTTTCATATTACTTTCAATTATTCCTCTCCAGGCCAGAAGACAAATAAGTAGGCAGGCACAAATTGTACTTCTACTTCTGTGATGCTTTTCTTTATGTTCCTTTTTCTGAATCATTTTCTTAACCATTTTTTTTCTCTAAGCACTGCTTCCTTACCTACTTAGCAATATCATGCAACACATTTGGCTCTTTTCTTTTAACCTGCCTGCCAGGCACAAAGCAACTAGTGTGCTCATTACTGATCCTTCTGCTTGGACATATGAATAGCCCCTGGCTGCATATAAAAGTTGGTGCTTCTTAACTATATGAATAACATTAAAACAAGGCACAACAGTATCCCTAGGGTGTCTTGTAGCAAGCTGAAATTTCATCAAAATGTGGAAAAGTACTTTGTGACTTGCACATAACATTGTAACACAAGTATAAAAAAATGGTGTTTGTACTTCACAATGCACATTTTGTTACTTGCCATCCTTGGAACATGCACAGAGAATGTGCATATCAAAGCTATATAAAACATCCAAATATAATTTCTACATCTTAAATAAATCCTAGAAATTTAGTATCTTATGCCTTACTTAGTATCAGTAAGACACCAGAACATGCATAGAGCATATTACTACATACCGAACTCTACAAACCACTCTAAATCAACATTGTTTTGGAAATCTGTGCCTTTACAACAGGGTGTCAAACTCAAGGCATTCATACACACTTTAGGTCCCCCACCGATCTCTCCCTCCCTGTCTAAAACTCCTGAAATCTTGTAAACAAAAAAACCTCAACAATTGATTGCAATTAAATGGGCTAATGGGTAGATAGATCAGCCTTTCCACTAGGTCAAGGCTGGACAAACACTATCCCAGGTGTATCAAATTCAAGGGCCGTGGCCCAGGGTACTTAGAACTGGCCCACAGGGCTGCCCTGGAAACAGCGAAGGACCAGCCTGGAGTGCCTCTGTCAGCAAAAATGGAACTCATGAGGGCCCCATGCGACTTCCCAAACTCCATTTTCATGGGGATTACAGGAGGATGTCCCAGGTGAAAACAGAGTTTGTGAGGGCCATGTGCTCCATTTTTGCTGGCAGAAGGTTGCAAGAGGCCGTCACAGCCGAAAATGGAGCTCGAGAGCCAGTTTTCACTGGCAGAGCACTTTGGCCACCACAGGTGCCACCCCCCGACATGAGTGATGTCATGCTGGCCATGCCCACCCTGGCCATTTCCACCTTGGCCCACCAAGGTCAAACACAACCCTCAATGTGGCTTTCAATGAAATCAAGTTTGACACCCCTGCTTTAAAACCTAAGCAGTATTAGCAACACATGTATGAGGAACCAAATCGGCACATACATAAACCTTTGTATTAATCCCTGCCAAATAAAGAACTACATATATAAAATCCACCTTCCATGTTAATTCCTTCTTCGTTAATTAAGATCAAATGGTTGTAACTTAAACAGGCAGACAAGTAGAATAGTTCCACATGTGACCAAGTAATTAAATGCAGTTTTGCCTCCAACGCTTCACTCTCTGAATCTAAATCTTGTTTGCAGCAAAGATACACTTTGTATTGATTAGATTGGGGGGGGGGAGGAGTTTGGAAAAAGACTTATCAAATCACAACTCACCAAATAGTAGGCCGGTTGCAAGTCAGAACTTTCAAAACAGGCAAGCTTTTTTTCTAAGATAAGGAGATTCAAAACAATCATTTTGAAATTCAAATGTTTTGAAGTCAAACCCTTTTACATTTTCTTAATTAGAAGAAAAAAATAGCAGTGATACATTTGATCAGTACACCCCATCTGGCCATCTACTTTAAACTTGTTTTTCATGTATTTTTACATAACAAGTATACTTCGGGTTACTTTTCTACCAAAAGGTGAGAAAGGTGAGAATATTCTCCTTTATTCTTAATATTGAAGAACATAATAGAGTTCCAGACCCTCTTCAGTTCATTAAAGTAGCATTTCTGTAATTAAAAGTAATTTTGAATCAAATTCCACAAGGAAAATACCAAAACAGAAACTAGTTCCTGAATCCTACTTCTGCTTGTACAGTTTTTTTACATGCAACTTTTTAATGAGATTTCCATATAATGATAACTCTATGATTACCCTAAACGAAAATTGAATGGCTTTAAATGATAACTGAACTATCAGTTGTAAAACTTCTTACCATCTTTCAATGAAAGTTCTTGACTGGATAACTATATTTCTTTTAAAACACATTAGAAAGATTTAATGATAAACAATCTTGATATTGAATTGTATTGTAGATACTAATGTAATCTAAATACAGAAGCAGTGGCAATATTAACATAATTTTTGTTTGAGGGTTTTTAAAGTTCTCTTCACAGTTTAATATAATGCTTTACAATAAAATGTGATACCACTTACATATGCCTAAAATTTTAGCCTTGTGGGAGCCCAACATGAGTGAAAATCCTAGTCCTTCTGAATTTTGAATCCCTGATTTCAGTTAGGGTGGGCCTTTGTGCAAAGATGTAGTAGGCAGGATGGCAAGAATAAGTCTATTCAAAGGTTCTGCTGTAGTGACTTGCTGCACAGTGTGTTATTAAGATAGTAATAATGTTTATTATTAATATTTAAGACATTCAAAAACATCCTCTAAAATGCTAAACTTTCTGAAAGGAATGTCAGATTTCTTCAAAAAATAGATATTTGGGTTAAAATTTACTTCTAAAACATACATTTATCTGATCTCATAAAGGCTGTGAAAGAGCGCTCGATTTGATAATGCTTTGAGCACTGAGAATTGAGTTAATATTTTGGCTCATGGTGTCAATGAAAGGGAATATATCCTTAAGTAACCTGGAGATACTCCCTTTTTTCACGCATTGCAGCTGTAATACAAGAAGTTACAAAGAATTAGTTGTTGGGGACATTACACTCTCATAATATCTTCAGTAATTTTATTCTTACCTTTCTAGTTCAGTGCTGGAGAAGAGATAATATAAATCAAATTATAGGAGACTACTAATGACACTTTTGTAGTATAGTCAATCTGATTAGCTACATAACAGAATTATGTCATCGTGATCAGTATATAATCACTAAATGGTTAATATCGCTACAGTTCTAGCACATGCTTATAAAGGACTGACCATAGAATGGTTACATTAATATATGGTTTTGAATTGTCAGAATGATATAGTCACAAATAAATAAAAACTGTGCCAGAGAAACAAAGTTTCCATGCTTTCTGCTCTCTTGCATTCATGTGCATTTTTAAATCTTCCTATGATGTTCAGTATCGTTCTTTGTGTTGCTAGTTTTTTTAAATAGTGAGTTCTACCACATAAAAGCATATAAATGCAACTAGTTACTATAATTTGCATGCACCTGCTTAATTTTTTAAAGGTGCTTTGCTTCTTTTTCTCTGTTTATAAAATGTTATATAGGAGCAAGTGGAAGCAAGTAGGAAAGACATGGATGAATACTGAAATAAAAGAGCATCATCAAAATTGGTTGGATTTCAAAACATTTGATTTTGGAGCAGAAAAAGTTGAATAAAGTATATGTATTTTATAGTCACATGCGTCTGGGGAAATTCTTATATATTTAATAATTTATGAAAAGGGATGATTGCTTACAGTGCCAGAGCAATTACATTTTTTGTTTGTTTGTTTTATGTTTTGTGATGAATATGAATATCAGAGTAAGAGGGTGATTAAAACACATGAATTGCACAATTTGTCACTTCAGTTGCTGAAACAGTTTAGAAGAATCCACAATCTCAAAAAAAATTGCCTTGGCATTTGTTTACCTTGATTTTTTTTTTTCTGTCATGTTTCCTAAACAGGTTTCAAAATGTCTTTTAAATTATTTTTCCCCTCAAAAAGGAAGAATGGGTGACCCTACTCCAACCTAATATTATATATGCCAGGTCAATGAAAATCCTCACAAACTCCTCAGGCTATGTGTAGTTGTTCTCAAGTTAAACCCTGAGGCAAGGTGGTGGTGCTGAACTTAGCCAATCTCTCTGGGGATAATTCTAGCTGTGCTCTGTGGCTACAGTCTGTATATGATAAGGAAATCTATGCAATCCTCCCCCCAAAAAATTTACAGTTCCTTTAAAGAATGTTATGTTTAACATGCACATCCCCATCTTCGCCCTAATCTTACAATTAAGGTGCTGGTAGTTAATGCTTCTTTGAAGAAGTTTCTCAGTATAGATCTGAAATCTAGTATAAAAAGTGATACAAGATTGTATAATAAAAGAAATCATAAGGATGTCAAAACAGAAAAAGAAATAGTAAAGTCTCAAATACTTGTTTTTGAACCTGAAGGCTTTTCAAAAGATGCAGCAGTTAAATTCATTTATTCAGTTGTTAGAATTTTATTACTGTCTCCTTTTTTCCTTTCAATTTTCAGTTTGCTCCTTTCTACCCTTAGTTTTATCAGAATGATTATTCAGAAAAAGAGCATTTTGTTTGTGTTTGATAAATCAATAATTGCTTTAGTCTGTATTTTTAAAATGAACACAGCAAGCTACCCAGTAAATTCCCAGTTATGAGCCCTTTTTTCATAATAATTAAAACAGGTAAGAATATTTGGAGTGGATTGTTGCTTGCAAGATATGGCAATGCTTTGAATAAATAAAACTACCTAATTGCCGATACTACTACTATAATTTTATGGGAAGTGGGTCTAATTAGAACTGAAACCAGGTTGTCCTTCCTGATATTTCAGATTAGGGGCTATTCTTTCATTAGTTCAGGTGGTTGGTAAATGTCCATTTGCTATATTGAATAATATCTATCTTCTAGGTGTGATATAGAGCAGTATCTGCATCATCAATATTATCCACTCAGGGCAATACTACAATGAAATACTGATTGAGAATTCTAATGTTGATCATTCTGTTGGTTCTTGAATTTTATTTGGGATATTTGTTACTTAACAATAAAATTATAGTTCTAGGATTATTCCCATAGAGAGGTAGGAAAAAGTCTATTTGAGCAGATTTATTTAACACTGCTCATGTAATGTCTTCCCTTATCCTTCAGGAATCTCTTCTACAAGGAAACTGATAATAGTAGGAGGGAAGAATATTGTATAGAACTTTTGAGGAAGATCAGTGTTATCTATGCTATCCTTCTAAAGATTAAAACTGAGGAGAAAGTATCCTTTCAAAGGGTAAACTAGAGAAAGCACTGCAACTCAATGTATAGAGTAATTTTTAAAAAATAACTACTAATATCTTCCATTATTTCTGGCTTTTCTTCACAGCACCAAGGAAAAATTGGTGTTAAATTTAATGTTGGAACAGATGATATCGCAATTGAAGAAGTCAACGCAATCATTAATGATGGAAAATACCATGTAGTACGTTTTACAAGAAGTGGTGGTAATGCCACATTACAGGTGGACAACTGGCCGGTTATAGAACGCTACCCAGCAGGTGAGAATGTAAATACAATCTGATGGATTTGTGGAATTACAGGGATTTAAACATTTTTTTCTTGCATAGGTATGTAAGATCTTTGCTTCTTCAAGATGCCTAACTGTCTAATTGCTGCCATTAAAAATGTTTTTACCAATTGTTAAAATAGCAATTTTTGAGTTTTTATTTCATTACATTGGACAGATGAATAAAACCAAGGAGTAAAGCTGTCAAAATTCTTTGAAACCAAGTTTTAAATAACAAGAACAAGGTATTAATGTATTGGTGTACTTAGATAATGCAAAGGCTTTGACAAAAATAGCTTAATATATTGAAAAACCATCTGGAATTAAAATAAGTACAGAAAAATAGTACTCATTTTATAAACTACTATTAAGCAGAAATTGTAAAGTAACAAAATATATTACAACACTAATTTAAAGAAAAATTGGATTAATTTTACAAACATTTGCCAGTTTTGGTTCACCAGCTGCTTATTTTAAGCTGTCTCATCAAAACCTATCCAACATATGGTTTGTTCCCCCAAAAATATTTTTTGTTGCTCATTAGATGAGCTGTGGTATGGCCTCAGCAGATCATCAATTATATCAAGTATTTTTAATTGGTCAAGCCAATGGGTAGGCCTTGTGTCTTGCACAAAACCATAAAATTGTATGCTGAATCTTATGAAAATGATGTGATGATATATTATAAATTGGAAAAAATGAATTTTAGGAAAAATAGATACAAAAATGCCTCAGTGGCGCAGTGGTTAGAGTGCAGTACTGCAGGCTACTTCTGCTGCAGCCAGATGCCTGTAATTTGGCAGATCGAATCTCACCAGGCTCAAGGTTGACTCAGACTTCCATCCTCCCGAGGTGGATAAAATGAGGACCCAGATTGTTGGGGGTAATATGCTGACTTTGTAAACTGCTTAAAGAGAGCTGTAAAGCACTATAAAGCGGTATATAAGTGCTATTGCTGTTGCTATGTTTTTATGCAACAATACTAGATGCAAAATGAAAACAAGGCAATGAGATAAAATATAATGGATTCATACAGGCATTTCTACAATTCTTTTTACAATCAGGATGCTTTGATGTCACTGAGAGATTTTCACAAGATGAAACTAAAGTTCCCTTTCAACATTTTATAGCATAGAGTCATGCTTTGTGGTCTTACATCCCAGTTTGGGCTGGACATTGCAATTCTTGACTTCCAGTCATATGTGATAATAGTCAGGAAAAGTTGCTACTTTACCTGTTTTCTATGCAATGAGACCAATTAACAAGTTCATGATTTTTTCTGGTACTGCTATCAGTTTCCAATTAATAAGCTGTGATCCTCTAGACTAATGAGTGGCAAGAATGGAGTCTTGTGTAGACTTTGGAGGGTTTCCAGTATTTAAAATAACTGGAACTTCTGATGAACTTTAAAATCAGCATCTAAGCTCCTATTTTTGGTTCTCTGGTAAAGGATGTGAGTTTAACAAGCCATTATCCAGGGAAGCATTTATTTTGTCACTCCTTTTTGTGAAAAATACATATTTCTTACCATAAGTTGTTGGCTGGCCTTCATCGCAATTACAAGAATATATTCTTAACCATACTTGTTTAATTTTAGTGTCTGTGGATTTACTTAAAATTTTATCCCCTACTATTAGTTTATTTATTATCTTATTTGTTATTTTCATTTTTATATATTGCATTCAATTTGGGGAGGGAGGTTGAGCTTTTTAAAATTAAACTTTCATTTTACTTTGATTTTTAATGCTCAAAAGCAAGTTTATAGTCTGTGGAACAATAAATAACTATGTTGCAGAATCCTTAGGCATTTGGATTTAATACTAACACTAAGTCATTTCCTGTATTCTTCTCCACCTCCCCCAGAAAAAGAAAACACTGGAAATGTTTAATAAAATGTTAAACGAGCATTCATAGTCTTTCTGTTTAATAGTTCCTTGTACACTACAGCAAGGCCTAATTAAAACCATAGTTTCAGTCATAACTTAGAATTCCCTTGTGAATCTTCTTGCTCAGTTCAGGCCAGTTGTTTTCAATCTTTAATTTTCTTTAAGCTTTTATCAATATCATGATATGTATTTGTAATGTAACAGTAAAAATTGATGTTTTGTTTTGCTTTTGCACTTTGCCTTGATTTAACTCTGCCATTATAACACCTGTTTTGCTTTTGTGTTTCTTGTCTAATCTATAAGCCACATTCTGCATCCTTTTCAGTCAGGTTTCTGGCCCAGCTATGGAACCAAAACTCCATTAGTCACATCCATCCTTGCTCTTCTGGATCTGTTAGTGGCTTTCAATACCATCAGCCATGATGTTCTTTTAGATTGATTTAAGGAATTGAGGGAGGGCAGTACAGTTTTTTGCTGGTTTACCTCCTTCTTCCAAGGATGGTCCCATTGGTTTTAATAGGGACCAAGAGCCCCTTCTTTGTGGGGTGCCACAGAGCTTGATGTACTCTCTGCTTCTTTTTTAACATCAACATGAAACTGCAGGTAAGGTCATCCGTCACCATACGACAAAGTATCACCAATAAGCTGATGACATCCAGCCATATATTTCCATCCTAAGGGAATGATGCAGTAGACATCCTTTCATAGTACCAAGAGGCTGTGAGGAACAGCATACTTCAACTGAAATTCATCTAGTAAGATAGAATGGTGGTCTTATGTATATAGGAGTTTATCAATTTTGGTCTTGGATAGGGTTGAACAACTTTAGGACAGGTATATAACTTGGGGGTCCTCTTGGACTCACAGCTCCTGCTTGAAGAGCAGGTGGCAACTGTGGCCAGGAGAGCCTTTGCCCACCTTTGCATTATATGCAGTGATGTCCCTTCCTGGACAGGGAAGCCCTCTGTTACTCATACCCTGGTCATATCCCAATTGGACTATTGCAACATGCTCTATATGGGACTCCCCTTGAAAAGTATCCAGAAGCTTCAGCTGGTGCAGAATGCAGCCACATGAACCATACTAAGGGCCTAAAGAAGGGCATATATAATACCTTTGCTCCATAAATTTCACTGGGTGCCAGTTTGCTTCCAGGTCCAATTCAAAATATTGGTTATTACCTATAAAACCCTACATGGCATAGTGCCAGGCTATCTATAGACTTGGCTTCAGCCTGTCGCATTAGTCCATCCCACTCATTCAAGCAGAGAAGCTATGCTATAGACCCCATCAGTCTAAAATAAATTGAGAAAGAGGGCTTTTCTGCCACTGCCTCTGAATTGTGGAATATCTTGCCCTCAGAGTGAGAAAAAACCCCAATCTTTTGGCCTTCTCTGTAGCCTTGTGTGGGGGGACACAAAGATCCACAAAACCATGAGGGCGGCTGAACCCATGAGACCCCCCCCCCAACACCAGTACTAATAACTGCTAATCTCCCATCTTGGAATTCTTTATCTTGTGAAAAATGGAATAGAATAGAATCATTCTTTATTGGCCCAGTGTGATTGAGCACATGAATTTGTTTCCTGTGCATAAGCTCACAGTGTACATATAAATCAGAATTACTAGAGACCATTTCACCGAGACTGCCATCAGCAGTGCCATCCTTAACGGAATCATATATGTATATATGATTTTTTATAATTTTGTTTTACAATTTTAAAACTTTTAATACTAAATTACTATAATTTTAATGTTTAATTTTATTGATGATATTGTACATGGGCAGTTAAGAATTATAAAATATAAATAAACAACTATCCCCAGGAACTGACATGGTAGGTGTTACAATATTCAATTCAATTCAATTCAAGGTGCTAGTTGTTACCTTTAAAGCCCTTCATGGCTTGGGTCCGGGTTATCTGAGGAAACATCCCTTGCCAGTGACATCTACCTGACCCATTAGATAGAGGAGGCAGGGAATGCTGTGTGTCCCACCCCTGAGGGAGATATACCTGGTGGGACCAAGAAGAAGGGCCTTCACTGTGGTGGCTCCATCTCTCTGGAACATTATTCCCCCAGAGATTAGAATGGCCCCCTCATTAATACTATTCCGAAAGGCAGTGAAGACCTGGTTTTGCGAACGGACCTGGGGAACCAGAGAGGGATGGAACCATCAGATGGCTAGTCTGACCCGCTGTCGTTGGGGTGGGGGGGTGGGAATTGATTTTTGTTTTTGTTTTTTGTTCTGTTTTTTGTTTTCTCAAATTTTATTCTAGTATACTAATTTATTTGATTCTTTTTGTTAGTTCTTATTGTTTTTGTTTTTATTTTTTGTTTTAAATATGATTTTACATTGTGTAAGCCGCCTTAAGTCTCCATGGGCGAATAGGCAGCAAAATCAATCAATCAAACAAACAAACAAACAAATAAATAAATATTGTCTGTCCATTTTGGAGTGGTTTGTGCCACTTATATATGCAGGCAGTGGGCTACATACATATGGCAATGATGATTATGTGGTCTACTGTATACTAGGTGCCTTCAGCTGACGCAGAAAATTCTAAACATTTCCAGCTGCAATTATAGTTATCTGCTGTAATCTATTCCTCCTTTTCCTTCCCAAACTGCTCACAGTTAACTTCATCACCAATTCTTCCATGGATTGTTGCGGTCCTTTGACCCATTTGTCAATGAGTCCTCCCCCCACACTTTTTTTTAAAACTGTGCTGCTGCTACCAGGAGAAAAATGTGAAAGTTTTTCTCATAACGGCAAATTCCTGTTTCTAAGTTCTCCTTAGTTGAAGAAATGGTTAATGTTCCATTAGGGCAAGGCTGTTGGGAGAAAGAAGCTGTTCTATGTTTGGATCAGTGGCTGAAGCCAGTTTTTATTTGATTCCCTATTTTCTTTTACTTTCAGGCAAGCTAAAACTGGCTCTTTTTACAGGACTGTTTGAAATTCAGCAAAGAGTACTGGAGTACTATTTCATACTTTGAGCAATCAACTGAGAAACTCAGGATTTATATCAGGCTTCACAAACTGGACTTTTTTATATATTTTTTTCTACCTCGGACTTCCAACAACTGCAACAAACTTGACCAGTGGTCAGAAATAAAGGGAGTTTTAGTTAAATCCTCTGGTGAATCCAGGTTAGAGAAAGGCTACATAGTAAGCCTCTGAAGGCAGTCAAGAATTTGTTTCTGAGTGAATGGATGAATGAATGAATGTACACTGACAAGGAATTCTATTATGCAAATGCTGCAAAGCAGATCTGATATTTTTCCTTACATTTCTATAATGCTTTCCTAATGTCAGGAATCTGGCAGTTATCCCCATTTAAATCAAGAGGCTCGAGCCAAATTTCCAAAACTCAAAAAGATTTATTGAGAATTAAACTGTCCAGCATTGCCTGAGTGTAGCCGACTCTGAGACACATAATTCATTGTCACCCTTGATCCTGGTCTTTCCCCACCCCTGGGTGTATCATAATTCATATTCTCCAATGGGACACATCCATAGCCAAGAGTCATCAATCATGTTCTTCAGTTAGAATTGTGCCTTGCAGAAACTTCAGTCACCTAGTTACTATCTTTGAAAACTATTTATGGAATGCAGTTTCAGTTTGCAAGCGGCTGCACTGCTCTCCCCTCCCTTTCTGTTGGCAACTCTAAAAAGACTATAGAAATATTTTATGAGTTGACATCTAATCTATTGTATACTTTTTTTAAAGCGGGTAAGGGGCTATTCTATTTTTGGCCATAAATCATCTCTAGCCACTTCTGCTATCTAGAGCCAGTTTTGTTTCAGAGCCCCACCCCAAGTTCTTTGCTTTGGCTCTCAATTAAATCATAATTGTTCCAGGTAATACAAACTTATCCAGCCTATCATTATCTGGTGCAATATTTTAGACCAAGCTATGAATTTTGGACATATAATTAATGCTTATTAGCATGACCTCTGTGTGTTTTGGGTACCTGTTTAAAAAATACACTTGTTACCATGGCACCTGCTTTTTAACTTACTTCCTGTATCTGCATCTGGGTTTAATTAAACATTCACAAGATCAGCAGGTTAATTAAGAAGTTTTTTCATCTGAACTGTGCAGCTGATCCCTTCTTCTCTGAGATGGAAGAAATCAGTTTGACTTCCTGTGCTACCTCAAGCCTGATTAATTCTCTGTCCAGGCAAGCAACCTAGATGCTTTCACTTGCTTGTCCATTTTAAATTCTTTGTTACTATATGAATTTAATAATACATAAAACTTTGGTTTTCATTTCAGGACCCAAAATTGTGGGGGGCAATATGCTGACTCCTTAAAGCGCTTAGAGAAAGCTATAAAGCACTGTGAAGGAGTATATAAGTCTAAGTGCTATTGCTATTATGCACAGGTTTTGATTTGTCTGTATGTCTGTATTTTTTCTTTCTGAATTGTACTATCACGTTCGTTTATTATTTTTAATTAATTGTCACTCATTTCTCCTTAACAAGAGAAAGCAAAATTATATGTTTGTTGATACATATAAAGTTATTTGGCACTTCTGCATAATTCAAGTGGGAATAAGAAAATCATATGTATTATATTCATGTGCATATTGAACTAAATATTTACTATGCCTACTCCATGCCCTTTTACACACACACACACACACACACACACACACACCAAGATCAGGAAATTTCTAGAAATTTCACCTATTCATCTTTTTCATCTCATCTTTATTATTCTTATAAATAATTCAAGACAGTGAAAATATCTAATCTTCTTTCTTCCCCCTGTTTTTCCCACAACAGCCCTATGAGGTGAGTTGGACTGAGTATTGGCCCAGCTGGTTTTTCATGCTTAAGGCAAGACTAGAACTCATTTCCTGATTTCTAGCTTGGAGCCTTAACCACTAGACCAAACTGGCTCTGATATATTTAATATTGTCTGCATAAAAAAAGAAAAGTGCAGTCAATAAATATTGCACCCTTGTTTTCAAGGAGAGAGAGAGAGAATGTGTTTAGTGTGTGTGTATGTGATACAAAGCCAGCCATCACTTCAGATTTTTTGAGATCTTTTAATCTCCTTTGACTGTGGAACCTTTTTTTTTCTTTACCAAGCAATAACAAATCCATAATCTTGTCTCATCAGAGGTTTTAATAACATTTCTCAAGTTTGTATTTTGTTTTCTTATTTTAATTAGACAAATACATATTCTTAATTTGTAATATTTTCCTTCGTATATTTATGAGCTTTCTCTTTTGCCCTTTTCATCTTTAAGACTTTAGTATGGAGCAAAATCTTATCATTGCTTACTTTTGCAATTAGAGAAATCTTTTAATGAAATGTGTGGTGTGTTTACTAATATTTCATTGACAGTTTTCACATCATTTAACACAGTGACACAGCACTTATTTTAAGAACCTAGAGGATGTCTCATGAGTTTTGCTTCTGAGAGATGATATAAACTATTAGAAGATTTCAACTTCTCCTGAAAAGATGTATAGAAATAGTAAGATATGGAGATAGTAAATATAATATGGAAAGAATGGTGTTATCAGAACTTAAGGATTTTTAAACAGTTTTCAATGTTTGAGAGGACACCGTAGGTAAAGTGTAGTAGAATACTATAATATTTTACTGTTTATTTGGACTGTATGTTGTAAGATTAGTCTCTGTTGGGATTTCGTATAATGAGAGGAACAGATTAAGTGAGGTAGCTATTTTTATTTTTCAAAACAATAGTAAATTGTTAGAAATCAACCTATGGCATATTTTGAATTGTTTATCTGAAATACATAATAATTACTTCTTCTTTTTGTGCCATATCTGCCATCGGATGTTGGCAATCATATAGGCGATCCTATTTTTATGAAACAGCCACAGGAAAAAGTGCTGCTGAATTTTCTCCAAACCAGTCCCTTAGATTTTGAAGCCATGATGTTCTTCTTCTGCCTGGACCTCATTTGTCTTCAATCTTTCCTTGGAGGATTAAGTGAACTATGCCGTATTTTTTGGGGGTGTTGCATCACATGTTTAAAATATTCTAACTTTGGCTTTTTTATCGTTTTAATTATCTTCCTTGGCTTTCCCAGGTGGCTTATCACCTCCTCGATTTTGATTTTTTCAGAAATCATTACTTAATTTTGAATAATGGTGAGAAATGAAATGAGACACCCAATAGTTGAAGCTTCGTTATATCAACAACTCAAAATTTTTCAGAAATATATTTTGATCTTCCATAACTATTTTCAAGTCAAGCTTCCTTTTTTTTTTTTGATTTAAATATATTTATTTAAATCATTTAAATTAACGTATATAGTCACCCAATTCACATATTGTGACTAGGAGCAGTGAACATAGGACTAAAATTAAAACCACATTAAAACTACAAAAGCAAGAAAATTAAAAAAAAAATAGTAATAATAGTAACAGCAGGTCAGCCCACATATCCACAGACGGATAAAAAAAATATATTGATAAGCTCCTTCTAGACCCGTGCTTGAGGGAGCATCCAAGTCTTTAAAAAAGGAGAGTTGTTTTTTTTTTAAATGAAATGCCATCAAATTGGCCAAACAAATATCAGGAACTATACTTTGCAAAATTCAGGTACCTCTCCTGATCCTTGTTATATGATACTGTTTAATAGATGAGATCCAAAGTATGCACAACTTGCTGAATTTGGTAGGAAGGACAGAAACATTTAGACAAAGATGGTCCTGCAAATATGTTGCTTCCAGGCTGTGAATGGCTTTACAAGTGGCAACCAGCTTCTTTAATTTGCACCCAAACTGTAAGTCAGTGCAGCTCAAAGAGTAAGAGTATACTATAAGTGCACTGAGAGGCACTAATAACTGCCCATTCCTTTGCATTTGGAACGATCTGTAGATTTCAAGTTTTCATGTATTCATTGAATGCATGTGGTGAGGAGTAGGGATGCTTCATCATCCTTGCTTATGATATTCTGGACTCCTTTGTTGTTGTTAGTTGTGAAGTCATGTCCAACCCATCGCGACCCCATGCATA
Source organism: Bungarus multicinctus (assembly GCA_023653725.1). NCBI lineage: Eukaryota > Metazoa > Chordata > Lepidosauria > Squamata > Elapidae > Bungarus > Bungarus multicinctus. Next base: position 38,522,328 of record CM042836.1, read on the forward strand.
ATGTTCCTCCAGGCCTTCCTGTTCTCTACCATCCCTCGGAATCCATTTAAGCTCATACCGACTGCTTCAGTGACTCCATCTAGCCACTTCATTCTGTGCTATCCCCTTCTTCTTTTGCCTTCAATTGTTCCCAGCATTTGGCTCTTTTCCAGTGATTCCTTCCTTCTCATTAGGTGGCAAAAGTATTTGAATTGATGATCTGGCCTTCTAAAAAGCAGTCAGGGTTGACCGGTTTTATTAGAACACCCCAAACCTCCATACAGATTATGTCAGGTCCTTTTTGGTTTATTAGTATACCTTGTGTGTGTCAACTGACCAGCAGCAGTACGGATTCTGAACATTGCTCAATTGGTTCTAACCCACAGCAAAAATTAGTCTGTACATGGCCAGGCCAACTCAGGACCATCCTCAGAATGTCCTCTTTGGTTTTGCCCCAGATTTCTTGTTTGTGTTGGTGTTATGCTGGGTGGTAGCACAAATATTCTCATAAGCTTTTCTGTCAGCCTGCTTTTCTCTGCTTTGTTTTTGTGGTAATGCATTTTGTTTCCATTAAGTCCTCAAGCAGCCCTGAGGTTGCTCAGAGTCTTCCAAAAGGCAACATAAATGTGCTGCTAAGTTGAGCCTTTGAGCCAAACAATTTGCTGTTCCCGATCTGAAACAAACAAAATTAATTTCTGGGAAACAGCATTGATTTTTGAGATGTATTTGAGCCACAAGGTGGGTGTCTCTCAGTGTCAAAATAAAATAAAATAAAATAAATGGTCACATTTGTCTCTGGAAGTATCTATTTGCCAGCATTGTGAGTTGTGACAGTGCAATAGAACTTCATGTCTTCCGGACAAAAGTTTCTATTTAGCTAACTAATTCAGAAAGAATCACTATAATTCATACTGGAAATGGAAAAAAGTGACATTCTTGTCTGGCCTGGATAAAAAAATTGAGAGGCACAACCTAAGTAATTCAGATAGCTGAGAAGATATTAATTTCTTTCTTACAGCTAGTCATATTGTAAAAATATATCTCTTTTTTTCTTAGCCTGACTGCTGGACATTTTATGTTTGCATTTTACTTATGCCTTGAGAAAGTTGGCCTGTTCCCACATACTTTTGAGAAAAAAACCCCACCTTTATTGTATCCAGTTCTGTCCCCAATTCGATTGAATTTATAACCTAGTTGTAACAGTCACAGCTTCACAAATGGATGCATAATTATGCCTCTGCAATCAAAATTATTTTCCAAGCAAGAAAATTACTTGTGTTATTAGAAATGAACAAAAGCAGAAATAACTTTAAATGGACCGTGGAATAAAATTTTTCAACGTGAAAAGTGTTAGATATTAGCCATTCTACTCTCTTCCTCAGTTAATAATTGAAATCTTTCATTCATTAATAAATAAAGTCCTGATTATCTTGTGTTGAATGATCAATTTCAGCTCCCTTCCAAATCATAAATCAAGCCACATTTGGTTCTGTTTTTGAATAAGCTATCCACATTTCAACAGGAGAATATAACAGCTCTATACTCCGGATAGACCACACCAACTATGGCCTGATTCTTGAAAGGAGTTCTTCATGAGATAGAAGGACAGAAGAGACATACCATAGATCCACATTAAACTTCTACCCCTATTAAGTGAGAACATGGTTTTCTTTTTGCTTTTGTTTTTTGATAACTGCACCATTGTATCAGTTACTATTACTGTAAGGGAGGACAGTTAGTATTGTAATTAAGTTGATGAAATAGAAACCAAGAGACCATGAATTCTAGTCCTTGCTTATCATGAAAGCTGATTTTGTATCTAACCTATCACTCAGTGTCTCAGTTCAATCACCACAAGTAGTGGTTGTTGAAGAAGGAGCGTTGTATAGGCTGTACAAAAGTAAAGGTGAGAAATGAATCAAATAAATAAACTAATGAGAATGAGATCTCCAAATGGTTTAATTACAGCTGTTCTGTCTCTTTTGGGGGAAAAAAAGCAGTGGTTGTACCTTAAAATGAAAAACCGTGGAATTGGCCATGTTGGGCGAGGGTTATGGGAGTTGTTATTCCAACCAGAGGTGGTATTCAGAGGTTCTGACCAGTTCTGGAGAACTAGTAGCGGAAATTTTGAGTAATTCGGAGAACCGGCAAATGCCACCTCTGAGTGGATATTTTACAGTATCCACCTCCTGCCATGCCCACAGAACTGGTAGTAAAAAAAATTAAATCCCACCACTGATCCCAACATATCAGAATAGAATCAAGATGGTTGTCATGGAGCTATGCTTTAAATGGAACTGTGCTTTCCTTTTAAGTTCTTGTAATACTTCAACATATTAGTTCTTCTGAGCTACTGTCACATTGTGTCCTATTCCTTGAGTACAGTTTCATTTTTACTGTTCTCCTCTACCACATGCTCTCTCTCTCTCTCTCCCTCTCTCTCTCTCTCACACACACACACAAACAAAACACTATGTTGTATTCATCAAAACACAGAATCAATGCTTACCTTTCTTTCCACATCCTACTGCTCATTTGTGGTCAGTATGTCAGAAAGTATTGAAGAGTCAGTGTCGTTAGATTTGGATCTCTAAAACCCATTTTTTTTCATTGGCTCATGCAACAGTCCACACAAATCTCATAATCTCAAAGAATTTTTGTTGTTCTTTGGACTGAAGCTAAGAAGGAAACATGCCAGCATGTCTTCCCATGGGCAATATTTCAATTCATAAGTATCTCTTGAGCATCTTCCACATAATGGTATTTGTTATCTATTTGCCTTGATCTGGATGTAATTTTCTCTGAAACAATTGGATATATCCTTGTTTCTTCTGAAACAGGACTGTTGGCTTTGGTACATTTATCCAAAAGTCCATTTTCAGCTTATGTAGCCATGCAGCCTATTACCATGCTTGTGCTGCAAATGCATACTTTGCTTTGGTGGATAATAGGATGCCTAATTGATATTTGCTTGCCCAACTAATCTCACCATCCTCCTGCAGGAACAGTTGGCTGTTTATGGACTAACAATCATCCTTGCCTTCTGCTCAATCTGCTTCTTTGTATCCTACAAGCTAAGGTTTTCAGTTAGTTGGTGATCTGAGATCTAAGTAGGTAATGCACTTTTTAAAAGCGGGAAATATATGCTGGAAAAACCTCCCCCCACCTGTTTTGTAATGTTTTAAATAACTAAATGACAAAGAAAATGAATTAATGTGGGAAGAGAAAAGAATCCAGTAATAACTATTGATAATGATATAAAATTAATTTAGTCTTCAGCTTATCATTAAATGTAGACCAGAGAAAAACATATTGCTTCATTTTCTCATTATTAGGATACAAAGAATTTTCAAGATTAAAGAACAAACTCATATACTAGATCCATTTCTTAAAATTAAGAAGACAAATTCCTTCCATTTACATGCAATTATCCTTCTTGACAATCAACGGTTTTAATGACAAGTTCCATGTTATAGGAATAGAATCATTAACTGTATAATACTTCTTCCCAATTATTGGAAAGTATTACACATGTAATTTTTTAAACCAAACCAAGGGTATATTGAGATCACATAAAATAAAGAACCTTCAAGCATTCCAATGTCAGTAGACAAAAATTAACATCCATCCCTTTTCAAACATTTTTGAGGGGTCCAATAAACAAAACACAAAAGCCAAGATTGTCTAAACCAAAAAGTTGCCCAACTAAATTTAAAAGAAGCTCTATATTATCTCTTTAGAAAATGTATTAGTAGCTACGTGTGATTTTTACAGTGAACTTGTTCTCAAATAGTTGCTGTGTTAATTGCTTCTGTCCAGTATTTATTTACCATTCTGGATTTTGCAACATGTGTATTATTATTCAATCAAGCATCAGATTATTTTCTGTCTGTTACACCATTCTTTACTGTGCTATAGACCAGAGGTGGTATTCAGCAGGTTCTGACCCATTCTGGAGAACTGGTAGCAGAAATTTTGAGTAGTTTGGAGAACCGGCAAATGCCACCTCTGACTGGAGATTTTACAGTATCTTTCCCATTCCACGCCCACCAAGCCACGCCCACAGAACCGGTAATAAAAAAATTTGAATCCCACCAATGATATAGACCACTGCAATTCTCTGTACAGTCACCTATACCATTATTTATTTATTTATTTATTTAAATTTCTATACCGCCCCCTCTCCCAAAAAGGGACTCGGGGCAGTGTACAGCCTACTAAAAATGGAATATATACAATTTAAAAACAGATTAAATACAAGAATCCGGCCGAATCCCTTCAGTTATAGAATTACAAAATTTAAAATTCCAGGATTAAATTAAAAAGTTAAAATTTAAAAATTTAAAAACCGAATTAAATTAAAACCCCATAAACCATTTACTGGGCCAGGCCGGCCTGTTGGAAGAATAAGGTCTTGACTGCGCGCCGGAAGGTCTGGATGTCAGTAATGGCCCGTATCTCCGGGGGCAGATCATTCCACAGGGAGGGGGCCCCCACAGAGAAAGCCCGCACCCTTGGGGCCACCAGCCGGCAACGATCAGGCGGCAGCACCCCAAGGAGGGCAACCCTGTGAGAGCGTACTGGGCGGCGGGAGGCTGTTGATGGCAGCAGGCGGTCCCATAAGTACCCAGGTCCCGAGCCATGGAGCACTTTAAATACAGTCAGTACCACCTTGAATCGGATCCGGAAGGCCACAGGAAGCCAGTGCAGCCTGCGGAGAAGCGGTGTTACATGGGAGCTCCGAGGGGCTCCCAAGATCACCCGCGCGGCCGCATTCTGAACCAACTGCAGCCTCCGGACACTCTTCAAGGGGAGCCCCATGTAGAGAGCATTGCAATAGTCCAAGCGGGAGATGACAAGGGCGGAGGTGACTGTGCGAAGTGCGCCCAGATCCAGAAAGGGCTGCAACTGGTAGATCAGACGAATCTGACAAAAGGCCCCCCTGGCGACGGCTGTAATATGATCTTCTAAAGACAGCCATACATCCAGGAGGACACCCAGATTGCGCGCCCTTTCCACAGGGGTCAGAACCTCTCCCCCCACGGCCAGCGAAGGAACAAGCTGGCTGTATCTGGGCGCAGGAAACCACAGCCACTCGGTTTTGGACGAAGCCTGTTACGACCCATCCAACTCCGCACGGCCTCCAGGCACCGGGTCATCACTTCAACGGCTTCGTTGGGGTGGCCCGGGGTAGAGATGTACAGCTGAGTATCATCAGCGTACTGATGGAACTCTACCTCAAAGCCACGGATGATCTCACCCAGCGGCTTCACATAAATGTTGAACAGCAGGGGCAAGAGAACCGACCCCTGAGGCACCACACACAGTAGGGGCCTCGGGGTCGACCTCTGCCCCCCTGTCAACACAAATTGCGAACAATCAGAGAGGAAGGAGGAGAACCACCGTAAAACGGTGCCTCCCACCCCCAACCCCCCCAACCGCCGCAATAAGATACTGTGGTCGACAGTATCAAAAGCCGCTGAGAGATCTAAGAGGACCAAGACAGAGGAACAACCCCTGTCCCGGGCCCTCCAGAGATCATCTACCAACGCGACCAATGCCGTCTCCGTGCTGTGCCCAGGCCTGAAACCCGATTGGAGGGGGTCTAGATATATCGCTTCATCCAGGTACTGAGGGAGCTGACGTGCCACCACGCTCAACAACCTTCGCAACAAAGCGAAGGTTGGAGACTGGACGATAATTTGATAATAATGCTGGATCCAGGGACGGTTTCTTGAGGAGGGGCCGCACCACCGCCTCTTTCAAGGCGGCGGGTAAAAGCCCCTCTCTCAAGGAAGCATTTATAATTCCCTGGAACCAGCCTTGTGTCACCTCCCAAGTGGCCAAGACCAGCCAGGAGGGGCACGGGTCCAACAAACAAGTGGTGGCATTGAGCCCCCCCAGTATCCTGTCCACGTTCTCCAAACTAACAGGATCGAACTCAACCCAAGTGACCTCCCCGACATCCAGCCCCGCCCCCCCGCCCGGAGATGCCCAGTCAGAGTCCAGCTCATCCCGGATCTGAGTGATTTTGTCCTGCAGAAACCTAGAAAACTCCTCAGCCCGCCCCTGCAAGGGATCCTCCCGCGCTCCCACCTCCAGAAGGGAGTTTAGTCACACCCTAAACAGGGCGGCCGGGCGGTTTTCCGCGGACGCAATAAGGGTGGAGAGGTAAGACCTCCTCGCCATCCTTATCGCCACTAAATACGTCTTAATATAAGATCGTAATAGTGTTCGGTCAGACCCAGAACGGCTGGCCCTCCAACTACTCTCTAGGCGTCTTTTCCGGCACTTCATCTCCCTTAGCTCCTCAGAAAACCAAGGAGCCACCTGGGATCGGCACCGGGTCAGAGGCCGCAAGGGCACGACCCGGTCAAGGGCCCCAGCAGCCACCTTATCCCAGGTGGCGACCAAGCCCTCAACCGAGTCGTGTGTGTGAGCTTCGGGAAATGGCCCAAGCTCCATCAGGAACCTATCTGGGTCCATCAGGTGCCTGGGGCGGTACCATTTTATCGGCCCCGCCTCCCTGCGGCCGGGGGGTGCGGAACGGAAGTTGAGCCTCAGGAGCAAATGATCAGTCCATGACAGGGGTTCTACAACTACGTCCCCTATACCCAGATCATTCTGCCACTGATCGGAGACAAAAACCAGATCCAGGGTGTGACCCCCCAAGTGAGTAGGGTCCCGAATTAACTGGGTCAGGCCCATGGCTGTCATGGAAGCCATGAACTCCTGAGCAATCCCCGAGGCCCCGCCGGCAGATGGCAGGTTGAAATCCCCCATGACCATAAGCCTGAGGGTCCCAACCGCCAAGCCGGCTATGACCTCAAGGAGCTCAGGCAGGGCTGATGTCACATAGCAGGGAGCCAGGTATGCGACCAACAAGCCCACCTGCACCCTGGGACCAAACTTCACAAAAAGGGACTCACATCCGGTCGTCTGAGAAACAGTGGATTCCCTCGGACACAGATCCTCCTTAATAACCACCGCAACCCCCCCTCCCCTCCCCTGGGCCCTCGGCTGATGAAAAACCCGAAACCATTAGGTCCTTTAAATTTTGTTGTTTGCTATAAATTACCCCTATTACCTCATAATACTTGAGGTTTTTTTTAAAAAATATGTTGTTTACTAAAGTCACACATTATTTTTTTTTCTTCTATAGTACTTGACTGTTCTCACTGAGCAATTACCAAATTAGTGTATCTTAGGTAATCACCTAGGATTAGAAAATTATTTCTGTTTTTACCTGGTGTAGTGATGGTATTGACTCACAAATGTCAGCATGCGCTCATTCTGATGGTTTCTTTGCTTCTTTTTTTCCTCTTCACATTTTATTGGCTTAATGCCTTTGGCTTTTGCATAATGTGCACACATTGACTGATTCACACATGGCTGGAACTTTAGTTCTTTGACTAAGCCCTCCAATTTACAAACAGCATCTGGGCCTCTTGTTTCATTATCTGGTGCCATTTGATTACACAATTTTTGTAGTCCTATTTCTCTGGTTCCCTTACTTTTCGTAGTCTAATTCAAATTGTCAGTTTTTCTAGGGGGTGCTTTTCATCAGCAATTCTACATTCTAAATTACTTAACAATTATTCTGATTAAATATTACATTGCATTCTTTCTCTGTGGTATATTTTACTAACTCCAGATCTGGGACATGTAAGACATTCTTAATCACCTTTCTTTTTAGAAATGCATAACAGAGTCTTTGTCTATTTGTCAAGCAAATGATAGATTCAGTTCAATGGGTGAGCTTTTTGTTCTGTTTAATGAAGTTAAAAGTTGCAGCAGGATCAAAACAAATGCCATCTAGTGGCCTCTATGTTCTCACACTCATTACTGTATTATCTCCCTGGTAGTCTTTTGTTTTGAAATGCAATCTATAATAGGTTATCTTGTCTTCCTTTCCTAGAACAATTGGTTTTTGGATAGTACAAACCAGTGCATATGAATAATTTCCTTTCTGTTTTCATGGTCTTCCAAGAAGACTCTTGACTAAGAACTGCATCTTAGAGTTATACAGATTTCCCATTAGAGATATGCAAATTATAATCTTGCAAATAACTTATTATGAAATTTATATCTATTTTCTCTTAATGTTCCATGGAAGAATTTGGTAATGTCTAGGCAATAATTTTAAAGTGAATGCAACCAACATTTATTCCACTATAGTACAGTGTGTTGTTGTTGTTGTTTTGTATTTCAAGCTGACTGGCAATATATTTAATTTTATTAATATGGAGCTTTTGATTCATCTTCCAGATACTTTTTTCAAAAATTTTGTAAAAGTATATCTTCACATTAATCTGGGAATATTTTCCAAATATGTTTGGCTTGATTTAATATTTTAAATGTCCAGCGATGAAGTAACTTGCAGGCAGGCAAATTATTTCAGATTTTTGTTCTTTGCATCATCTCCGGCTCTTTGCTTTTCCCTGCTTTTGTAGGTCTTTCTCCATCACAAAGATAATTTTCGGAAACATTGTTTTTTTTTTTTTTTGAATGACCAGAGAATTCTGATTCTTCCAGCTGAAACATTCTTGATTCCATTTCTTAAAGTTTTCTGCTTTCTTTCTGTTCTTTGTCTTGATAATCAGGTAATTTATGCTTTTTCTCTCCTTCATGGAAAATCTTCATCTTTATCTCATTTATTAGATCTATAATTATTGGAGGTTGAAATGTGTTATCTGTCTATAAATTGTTACCTTCACTATGCTAGAGTGAAAAGTCAACCGAATATCTGCACAAATTGCAGCGTTTAACCACTTCACTACAGTTTCCCCAAAATAACATCTACATCTATATGAAATCCAACCGAGAACTTTTAATGAGAAATTGGACAATCGTTTTTCAGAAATGGTATATATATTTGAGCAGAGGTTGGACTAAAAGACCTTCAAGGTTCCTTCCAACTTTGTTATTCTGTTAAATCCTCAGGAGTTAAACTAAAGCAGGAATGCAGGGAGGTACTAATACCACTCTATAAAGCCTTAGTAAGACCACACCTAGAGTACTGCATCCAGTTTTGTTCACCACATTACAAAAAAGATGCTGAGACTCTAGAAAAAGTACACAGAAGAGCAACCGGGATGATTAGAGGACTGGAGACTAAAACATATGAAGAATGGTTACAGGAACTGGGCTTCTAGTCTAATAAAGAGAAGGACCAGGGGAGACATGATAGCAGTCTTGCAATATTTGAGGGACTTCCACAGACAGGAAGGGGTCAAGCTATTTTCTAAAGTGCCTGCAGGCCAGACAAGGAATAATGGATGGAAACTGAACAATGAAAGATTTAACCTGGAAATAAGGAGAAACTTTCTGACAGTGAGAACAATCAACCAATGGAACAGCTTGCCCTTGGAAGTTGTGGGAGCGCCATCACTTGAGACTTTCAAGAAGAGATTGAACTCTCATCTGTCAGAAATGGTGTAGGGTCTCCCGCTTGGGTGGGGGTTGGACTAGATGACCTACAAGGTCCCTTCCAACTCTGATTATCTGTTTATCTGTTAAATTCCTTTAAATTAAATTAATGACTTCAGTTTGATCATCTACCTAATTAATGTTTTCAGTATTTTTATTGTAAAGTGTGGGAAGGTGTTTGCTGTAAATTGCATTAAAGACCTCCCTATAAAGTTTTATTTTTTTCATTCTGCCTCCTGATTTGCTGATATGGGCATTTCTGGGTGTTTGTTTTGTCATTTTAACTTCTGTTTGGAACATTGATGTTTGGCATTTCCAATAAGAAAGTAGAGAAGATACAATAATAAATTTGGCAAAGCAGGAATGCAGTGCATCTTGTCTATCCAGAAGTAATCTATACAAGACTTCTGTGAAACCTTTCTGATTTAATTCAGTACATTTTTAAACCCAGGCAAAAATGGTCTTTATCTGATGCCACTTTTTATTCTGTAGATGTACTTGAAGTACAGTTGTGACATTCTCATTGCATAGCTGTGCTAGATGGAAATGTTGAAAATCAGGGGTTATAAAACATTGAATAAATTTTATCAATGTTATATAGCATAAGAGAAGATCAAAATATTAGTAGTTATGATTAGATTAATTAGCAATTAATATATTAAATAGGGAGATTATAAATGACAAAGTGAAAATATATATACAAATATATATATATACAAGGCTAAGTTGGATATATTGTGTTGTAGTCCCATAATTAAAATTAAAAAAAAATTTTTTTTTAAAATCAGGGGTTCTAAAACATCTGGAATAGGAGAAGACTGACTTAAAGGAAGTCAGTAAATATTTTTACTTCAAAATTCAAAATAAATGAAAAGATGGGAGATTCATTAACATCAAAAAGTAAAAGAAAATTACTTCACTCTTTCAAAAATATTTAACTTAGAACAAATAAAACATTATTACAGTTGGAAGAGTTGTTTCATTCCAACAGTATTGGCAAAAACATTCATGGAAAACATCACACCAAAGCATATAATGGATTTAACTAGTTACCATATAAGAAATTAGGTCATTGACCATCTACATTAGAATTATCTACATTGGCTGTAATTCCCTATATTCTTCAAGGCCTCTATCCCTTTGTCTGCATAGACATTTACTAAAGACTTGAAAGGAATACAGTGCTAGAAAAATGAGCCAGAATGCAAAAAATGGATTTCAGTGTTGCACAAGAGAATAACAGCAGCTGGGACAATCACATTTCTTATCATAAACACAGAGGAACAGAGAGACTGGAAATCAAAGACCATAAGTAGCATAAGTACTACTTATAATGGTACTTATAAGTACCATAAGTAGTTTGAGCTGATTTTAGATTTGGGTATTTTAATTTTATGCCAATTTTAGGGTTTAAGGTAGGGGTTTTAACTGTTTTACAGCCAGGGTATTTAATTTAGTTTTAATTTTTGTATATTTAATGTTTTTAATTGCATGGCTGTACACCGCTCCGAGTCTTTCGGGAGAGGAGCGGTATATAAATAAATATTCATTCATTCATGATGTTTGCTATCATTCCATCACATTTTAAGCATCACTCTGAAGAATTAAGCTGCTGTTCTTGGATTCATAGAGATTTAGCTAAGTGCTTTACACTTTGCTTTATATTTATTCTAACACTGCATTAAAATGGACTGTGAATACTTCACCTTTAGTCTCTTTTGATATTGATCTGAATGTTGAACGGACCCTTTTTGGGGTATACTTTACGCTGGTCTGCAGAAATGACTTGTGAGCATTTCAAGTAAGAAAAATGGGCAGAATCTCTTTCTTTTTCTCTTTCCCTCTATTGATCTGTTGCCAGTAACTTCATTTGCAGTTTTTTTCTAGGAATCAATAAAGGGATGCAGACTATTTTGCAAATCCTACTAGTTTATTAAACTGAGGAGCTCATTAATATTACATTGCTTACTTTGCAGCATTTAGCTTTAAAGGCAGTCTTTTCATTTTGCTTTTACTTGATTATAATTAGCAGAAAACACTTGGAATGAATCAACTTTTATTAATAGTTAAAGGACAATACACCCCTATATTAATAATGCATTTGCTATATGTGTTAATGAAGCTATCTGGAATCTATAAAGCTGCCTATAGTGTAATATAGTATTTTAATGCAACTTCTTGTATTTCAGACTACTGTGAGAAAAGTCAAATGCCATCCATAAACAAAATGGATTTGCAAATTGTGTCAGGAATACTATTTTCTTTGAAAGATCATTCATTCCTCTTTAGAATTTGTTAAGTATTACAAAGGAATTGTAGCTTTTGTTTTGAAGACTGGGATCTTCAGTCATAAGTAGTTTTCTCAAAAGAAAAAAGTAGCTCAATGTCATTTTCGTTAGTCTAGAGAGGGAGAGGGAGAGGAGAGGGAGAGGGAGAGGAGGAGCTAGCTTTGGTGTTAAGCAATTCAGGGTGATTGTCTAGGCAGTGGTTTTGCTTCATTAGTGTGTTATGTTCTCCTACCCAGTGAATGAAAAGAGAGAGTAAACACACAATAAGGTGTGTAGGCACATACTTTTAGATAGTACTTACAAGGTACCATGGATAGCTCTTTCCACTTAGAGGAAAAAAATTGGGGTAGGCCACAGATGAAAGAAAAATGTGTAATGATGGAAAATAATATTATATTATAAAATATGTATGTTAATATTAAACATAGGAATATTCCTTAATGCCTACATTAGTTAAAATGTATTTAAAAAGTACACATATTATTTGATTCATTGTATAAAAAGAAATAAAATAAAGAATTGGTAAAATTGAATAGCTTGCAAATATACAGATGTTTACTAACAAAACTCAAGACATCCCAGAGAAACAAACAAGTCCCATAGAAGCCTAATTGCTGTTATACTATTTGATATGCATGATTTAAGGTTCAGCTTGACAGATGCAGGGAAAAATGAGCTTTAAGAGAGACATAAGAATTATTTCAAACTAAGAACATTATGAAAACAAAATGAAACATTCTTATCCCTGTGAGGAGTTGCTTTGGAAGGGAGAAATTATTCAGCATCATGGCAGGGTTCTCTGTGGATATGCAGTGTATATTTATGGCTCAGAAAGAATGGCTGAGAATTGGAGAGAGAAGAGAAAACAGAACAGATTACAAGTGAGAGTTTGAAAAAGAAACCACTGTGAAGTCTAAAATATTCTTGGGGAAAAAAAACATAGATTTGGAGGAGATTCTCTTATCGATCTTAGAACAAGGATTGAGTTAGCCTGTCTCATACAATGTGTACTGTCATATGAACCATCTGCATGGTGCAGTGGTTTCAAGTGCTTATTCTAGATGGAAGTTCTTAACTTCTATGATACTAATGCCAGTGTGCACTATGCCAGTAGAAGCAGGCTTTCTGATATTTTAGCTTCTTGGACCAAATCCAGACTGATTTACTCACAATACTTTAATGTAGAATAAAATAGGATCTCATACAGCTGTAGGCATTGGGGGTTTAATATTTGAAATGTAGTTTCAGGCTAAATCAAAATATAACTGCTTAATTTACTTGGGATTTTTTTTAAAAAAAATCAGTATCAATAATTAAAACAGCAACAAGGCTAAGTGGCTTAGTAATAGCCAACTGGACTGTGAGTTCAATTGTGAGAAATTTAATGAGCCCCCTGTGAGCATTAGATGCATACCACATCTATCCATCATTCAATAAAAGCAATTCTGCTGAGTACAACTATCAACCAAATTATGTAATAAAATTATGTCAGTTTCCAAATGTAAGAACTTCTAGGTACTTTGCATGGGAATATGCATCTGGTGATATGGAAGTTTCTTTGATAAGAAAAGATATTCTTTGTATTTGTTTCTTTTCACACAACTGTGCATGCGTAAAATACTATTCTTTGATTAGAAACGAGATTTGCCAGTCACACCTTTGTTCTTCCTATACATATTTATCAAATATAGCATAGGTGGACAACTTGCAGGCCCCAAATAGACCTCAGCAGTCAGTTTTCCTATCCATTGTCATTCTTCCATTGTTAACCTACTGTGATGACCCAGGGTGGGATACAAAATAAACACAGTGACAAAAAACAGGTGAAGCTCCTTTTATTCCTTCACTTTGCTTCCAAGCTCCAAATATCCTTGATTGGAGACAAAAAACTCCAACACAAGCAGTTACAAGAAAGAGGAAATGCCGTTTAAATTATAAAGAGTAAAAAACAACACAAACCAGGCAAGATAAGGACTTGAAGACATCCACAGATATCAGAACACATACTGGGAAGGATGTCAAACTCAGAGAGGAACAATAATCTAGAGATATTTCCACACTTTGTTTCCAGCACTCACATACACATGTCTGTTCTCTTATCCAGTTATCACAGCTGCAGCCCATGAAGAAGATCAAGGCCTTCTCCTCCCCAGTAGACCACATCTCTCCCTTATCCTTTCCTCCCTGCGTGCCCTAGGTTGGAGAGGGGATGGGCCTGGGTCGTCCTCTGACTGCCCAGCCGTCCTCTGCCCTTCCCCAGCCTCCTCCACAACCTCCGGAGCCACACTTCCACTCCCTGTCTGGCTATTCCTCCTCTCCTTCAGAGTCAGTCTCCACCAGGGGCATGACACCTACTGCCTATGATAAAAGACAGTCACTAACAGAGCCATGATGGCAGCTGCATGTCCTTATGAATGCTTGCCTTAGAATAGCCATTGGCAATATCACAATGTGAGTGGTCCTTTAGTACTTTCATTTTTATAGGATCCCTGGCAGTACCCCATGGTGTAAATACTATGGAGTATAAACAGTATGCTGTCTGCTTTTTGGTAGTGGGGCGGGGGGTAAAACAGTTGAACAATGTATAGCATATGCATTGTTACTATATGTATATAAGCTGTATTTGAACATCATTTATTTGTAGTGTGAGTAACACATATACTTCTAGCATATAGGAAGTATCAGTGAACAAAATGCTTGCCCACTGATATATTGGGAAATGAAACAAAATAATGATTGCTTTTATTCAGACAGTCTGATTTTCTGCATCCCTTCTGAAGTGCCATATTATTCACAACACTTTCTGAAGATCCTGAACTGGCTCTGATTGTCTCAGAAGGGATTATTCAATCCAGAAAAATCACAAAAACTTTCCATAGTGGCTTGATTCTGTTTCATGATTTGGTCATGTTTGATGCATGTTTATGGCCCATGGGGTCAGGAAGAGTCAGACACAACTTAACGACTGAACAACAACATGTTTATGGTATGTTTGTGGTATCTATAGTGTGATTGTAGCCTATATGTGTTTCTTGGCCAAACTAAGGACATAATACTACAACATATCTATAATACTACAGCATATCTATGGACCCAAGTCAACATGAAAAGGAGCCAGCTCTTTATTTTTTATTGAATTGCGAAGCAGTCGACAACCTGTATAAAGCTTTTGCTTTCTTGGTATTAATTTTCTTTGATATGCTCATGTTGAGACAGAGTACTGTATATATTTTAAAATGTTGCAAATAAATTGGCATTTCTAAATCAGAATGCCCGTTGCTTTGCTTTGTCAAAAGTTTTTTTTTTAATCTTGATTGTACAGGTTTGAAACTTTTTTATGTGATATATATACTACCCTTTGTAGTAAAAAATCTGCAAGGCAGAAAATATGCACACCGAAAGGTTCTGTTTATTTATTTACATTTATTTCATGGGATTCTAAAACTTAGATCAAGGGCTACTGCTTTTGCTATACATTTTTGCCTACTTTCACAAGGACTAAAAGCAGTTTACAGTCAACAAGAACATTGGGGTATACATTTGAAAATAAATAAACTGAGTAACTAAATAAACTAAATAACTTAAGCTAAGGCAGCCCTGCTACCGTCAGTGCTTATATACTCTACAGCAGGGGTGTGAAACTCACGTCATTATGGCAGTATCACGTGACGTATCGGGACTTTTTTCCCTTTTGCTAAACCAGATGAGCACAGGTCTAGCACGTGATGCATCTGGCCTGTGGGCTGTGATTTTGACACCCTGCTCTACAGACTATGAAGAAGTTAACGTCCAAGAGTTTGGCAGCATTTCTTATTTCAAAAGGCAAGGAGAATTTCTTATCTCCAAAGGGTGAGGACAGCTATTGAGAAGGCACATCATCAGATCCTAACCCACTGCCTTTTCTGTATTGGGGATCTTCAGCTCTCAGAGTCTGTGCAGAGTAAGACAAATCTAAGTGAGGAAGACTAATCCAGGCATGCAGGCATCAAACTATGAAAAGCTTTAAAGATATTAACTGGAACTCTGAATTGGACTAGACCCAAATCAGTAATCCTGCTAAATGTTCTATTCCCAGTTAGTCAATAAGCTGCTGCATTTTGGAATATTTGTAACTTCCAAGGTATCTTCAAAGATAATGCCCTATAAAGCATGTTATAGTATCTATATTTGTGGTGACATTGTTGATGAGTCACTATTGTTTGAACAACCAGTTCCAAAAGATGTTGAATCAGTGTACCAACTGAAGCTTTGAAGCTCAATTTGAAACCCTCAAATCCAAGGGTTTCTTAAAGACAGTGCTACCCCATTTAGCATCAGAGTTGGAACTGCGATCAGGCTAAATAATTCATTAACAAGCTACAACTCTGTCTTGCATAGACTTGATCCAAACTGGTTTGATTGTAGACCTTACAGATTAAAGGCACCAGATCAGACTTTCCACAGCATGCTTGTTCTTGCTTCAAATAAAATGTACAGGTGGGTATCACCAACATTGACGCAGTGGTTCAAATGTAGTATTGCAAGCTAATTCTGCTGACTGCCAATTTCCAGCAGTGTGGCAGTTCACATCTCTCCAGGGTCAAGATTGACTCAGCCTTCCATCTTCCCAAGATCAGTAAAATGAGGATCCAGATTGTTGGGAAGCAATATGCTGCCTCTATAAACTGCTTACAGAGGGCTGTAAAGCACTGTGAAGCCATACATACAGTAAGTCTAACTGCCATCACTATTGCTATTTTGATGATACTGCATGCCATATTCAGAGATGACCTCCCCAGCAACTTTTTACAGATATTTAACTTCATAGCAGAATTCCCACATTGGAGCAGCTACAGGAATAATTACTTATTCTTCATGCATATCAATTGCAGTTGTGTGTTTAGGAGGAAGAGAAATCACTGCAAAATGACTTCAAGCTGAAATCTTAGCAGATGACCAAGAAGAATGTTATTCTCTTTGCTGATGATGTAAAGCTGTTCAATACCGCAGACAATACTGCTACCTTTCAAAAAGATCTTGACTGTGTATCAGAATGGTCAAACAAATGGCAACTTCAAATCTCAACAAATAAATGTTCTGTCTTACATATTGGCCAAAAAATATCAGAAAATAAAATACAAGCTGAATAGTCAAGACCTTGTTGATGATACAAGCTCTGTAAAGGACCTTGGAATACTCATCTCTAATGATCTAAGTGCTAGAGTCCACTGTAACTACATAGCCAAAAAGGCATTAAAAGTTGTTAACCTAATCCTATGTAGCTTTTTCTCTGGTAATATCATACTACTAATTAGAGCATACAAAACATTTGCTAGACCAATACTCGAATACAGCTCATCAGTCTAGAACCCACATTACGTATCTGATATTAGCACAGTTGAGAAAGTCCAGAAATATTTCACAAGAAGAGTTCTCCACTCCTCTACTCGTTATAGAATACCTTATGCCACCAGACTTGAAATTCTAGACCTAGAAAACCTTGAATTACGCTGTCTTCGGTCTGATCTAAGTATGGTATATAAAATCATAAATTGCAATGACTTACCTGTCAATGAATACTTCAGCTTCAACCATAACAACACAAGAGCACACAATAGATACAAACTCAAGGTTAACCGCACCAAACTTGACTGCAGAAAATACGACTTCAGCAACAGAGTGGTCAATGTTTGGAATACTTTACCTGATTCTGTGGTTTCTTCCCCAAACCCCAAAAACTTTAACCTTAGACTGTCTACTATTGACCTCACCCCCTTCCTAAGAGGCCTGTAGGGGGCGTGCATAAGCGCACCAATCATGCCTATCGTCCCTGTCCTATTGTTTCTTTTTGTTTTTCTTATAAATATCTATCTCATGTATTCAAAACTATATTTATTCTTATACCTGTATCTTGTAAGCGATTGACAAATCAAATAAATACCAAATACTAAAAATTCTACAGTAAATGGTTCTGAACACCACTAAGCTTTAACGAATTAGAGGAATAAAAGAACTAGAAAAGATGAAGTATTGAACTTCAATTTATCCAGCCACACTACTTCTGGCCACACAGATGGTTCAAGTTCACAGTTGGCAGATATCATGTCATTTCCTCAAATTCCACATACTCAAAAGAATTCCAGATCATACCTAAAGACATTGCCTTAGCCATCTCGCCAAGCCCCATCCATATGGAATTAAGCTTGGAATGAAAGAGATTCCAATTTTAACTGTTTAAAAAAATGTATCACAATCACTTTCATTTTCTCCAAGAGGGAAGGGGGTAATCTTGAATAAAGACAATGGATGTTCATCTGAAGATGCAATAAGGACAAAGAAGTAAGGTGCTTTACCATTCTTATCGCTATTATGTATTTTTAAACTATGGTTTTCAACCATGGTTGGTGAAGTTCACTCTGTTCTTCATCTTCCATAGTTCTTCAGTATACAAGGAAGAAAAAGATATTAGGGACTATTTCATTCAGCATCCTGGCTAGCTCTCTATTCAACTCTGCCTGCAAGATAGATGCAAAATTCAATTGTATCCAGGACAAAAAAGCATTTATTATGCACAATCTGACATTCAACAGCAGCACTATGAAGCTATGCCATCCATCCTGTCAACTATTATACTTCATGTAGTGTTGAACAATTAATAATAGTTGCTGGGAACCAGCATATACATTTAATAAATTATGATTGTTTTTATTATTACATATATCAAAATGAATAAAAATATAAAATATGACATTCTTAAGTAAATTTGAATCCTTTCAACAGCAGAAACATTCAATGTAACAGAAGGCAAATATCCCTTTTCTTTCTATGTGAATTGGTAGTTTATTTTACAGTGATAGAATATATAGTCTTTTTGTCTTCTGTAAAACAATCTTGATTTTCCTGGGTATAAAGAAAAAAAGACACATATTATGTTACGGTTGCTTTTGATTTGAATTAGTATATCTACAGCCCTGTGATCTATAGAGTTTTCTCTGAGTATGGTTTCTCACAATACAGTTTGTGTGTTTGAGGTGCAAAACAAATGAAAATTGTAATATAAATCCTAAAATAATATCCTCAGCCTTTATTATGCAGGAATTCTGTTTCCAGTTTTGAACTATGCTTCTATAAAAATGTAATCCATTTTTGTTCAAACCTAGTTATATTCAGTCATGCAAAATCTGAGAGTCTTACCAAAACAATGTTAATGTGTTCTTGCAGTATTTGTTGGGTTAACAAATCTCTATTCTGATAATAGATAATCATAATTACATGATTTCACTAGGATAAATGCTTCAACAACCATGGTTTCTATTTCTGTGGAGGATTTGAAGAAGGCAGTGAAGGGGGGAAGCACGGTTATTGTTTATCATTTTACTTTTGTTGTAATAATGCAGGTATTGATCAGGAAATGAATTTAATATTATTGTCATATTTGTGAATGATCACTATCTGAGGCAGTTGCTAAACAAGATTTACCTGTACCTGCTTTTTTCTGGATTTGACTTTCTCACTAAGTTGACATTTTCATTTATAATATGGAGAGTAGCTTGAAAGGGGCTGTTACTAGAGTATTCGTTTGAATTACTTTCAGCTCAAGTGGCATATGTCAAAAACAGTACAAATTTAAAGAAAAAGAAAATAAAAATAACCAAAAGTAAACACTGGCAGTATTGATTCCTTTGAGCAATAAGAGGCACTAGACCAAGTAATTAGCGGGAAGTATTTGAAACCAGTTAGGAGCCAGTTCTTTAAACCTCCTGCCCCATCATTTGTTTCCTATGTTCAGGGATGAGTGCTTTCTTGTCATCCTCTTAAAACAAGTTTCAATTGGTTGCTGTAAGTTGAATTGCTTTTAACTTCCTGTTCCATTTTTTTTTTCATTTTGTTATTGTTTATATATTACTTTTCATCCACATTATGAAGGACGTTTAAAGAAATCTTGTTAAAAGACCATTAAATAATATTGGAAATGGGAAGAGAGATGACATCATCTGTTTTTTTATTTAAGACAGCAAAAGGGATTTAGGACACAGTCAATTATGGGTTTAGTGGAACAAAGAAACGAATATATGGAAAATACTGTTAATGTCACAACTACTTTCATCTTTTAAGAGCACTATTCTCCTTTTCTAGCCAAAGCAAAGAACCAAAAGCTGTCAAGGGAAATGAAATAATATTTACTGTTATGCAGAATTGGGGGGGGGGGGTTATTTTTAAAGACTTAGACATGAAGAACCTACCAATGCAACTATAAAAGTGGGCTGGGGAAGTTCTGAGAAGCCACACATCTTAAAGTTACTGAGCTTGAGATACACTGTTATAAGGTATCCTTCCCCAAGCTGACCCCTTCCAGATGTGATCCTACAACTTATTATGTATTTATTTTTCAAGCAAGTTGGAATAAGCAGATTGCCATCATGCAGGATATTTTGATATTTTGGAGTTGATTTCATAGTTGCAGTTCAGAAGGCACTCAAGGGTTTAAACCAAGTGTCTTTCCATATTCTGTATGCCACCAGAATTATTTCTTGAGAAGAAAAACTGCATTAAATTCAAACTGAGATGAGAACACAAATTAGAATTTTCTTAGTCTTAGTTCTTAATAAGAACATAATGTCAAATGTTATTTGATTGATTGATTGATTGATTGATATTGTTGTCCATCTTGCTGAGGTAACTATTTGGGTCTTTTCTTTGTTTTCAAAGAAAATGCATTTGGTTGAAGGAAGCTATTGGCAGCAACATCTGTTTTTAACTTGGCAAACATTCCCTGATTCTGATACTTCTTCAACTTTGGTAGCTGGACTTTGTCATCAGTTAGAAGCTTATTAGTCTGGCTGAAAGACTAGGCTTTCATACACTTACATAGTGTAAGACAAATCATAGAGTTATTGGTTATTATTCTATATAGCATTAGGTAAAAAAATTATCATTGCATAATAACAGCAACAATATTTTGGGTTACTTGAAGTTACTGGAAGAATGGTGGAAATTATCTGCAACATATATGATGGCAATGGCTAATGTCACAGAAAAGTAAGAATGAAACAAAGGAAACATGTGGACTTCTATTCTGATATTACAAATGACTGGACTTGGCTATATTCTGAATATTCCATCTCTCTTTCTAATGTGTTTGTGTGGTGTGGGTGTGTGCGCATGCACACACATGTATTTAATTGGTTTTACCCTATTTTCTCATAGCATGTTGTTAGTAGAGTCTGTTAAACAACCTGAACTTCTGACATTAAAATTTGGACATACTTTTATTTTGCACTTACTCTTTCGAGAGGTGAGTGAAGTAATCAAAATTATTTTGTATGCATGACCTTTAAAAATCAACTGGTAATCTCTCCATTTTTCATTTGCTTTTGAGCTCCCAGTGGTGCAGAATTGTAACAGATGGAATGAAATGTAATTTGTAGATTTTAGAATATTGTGGGAAACTGCTGAAGTTAGTAAACTCCATATAGTTTTTAATTAAAAGATGTTTTAAAAGAAGAGCTAAAAAGCAAAACATAAATGATTCTGATTTAGTTAAAATATTGAGCTCCAAAATATGAAGTTTCAAAATCTGGAAAGGAATATTATCTGCTTTATTCTGTTAATAAGTAGATCAAGACAGAAAAAAAATGAGATTTCTTTAAAAATTATATCATTTGTATTGTTATTTGTAAGCCACATTTTATTTTATTTGATCATAAAAATCCTGAGAACAAGTGTGAAAAAAAGGAAATTAAAGACTGATGGTAACATAATAGCCATGTGATCACTTTGTAACATTAAGAGAAAGATATTTTGTATTTGGAGAGATAATGCTATATCAGAAACATGATGATGATGATAGTGATGACTTGTTGATAAGTGAAGTAGTAGCAAAAGTTATGTGCTTGAAAATAAATAATTAAAATTGTATATATTGCCCAAGCTTTAATTGTAATCTGGAAGAAAAAAAGTCCAGAAATATTGTAAGACATCAATATATTTCCATTGTTGTTACAGAACCAAAGCAAAATTTTTGGATGAATGAGATATTACCATTGAGACAAAGTTAACAGAGATATACAAGGAATCCTTCAGTAATCAGTTTAAGATATTCCAGATTTCAACCTGTTCTATGAGTTCCTGTGTAGCATTCCCTTTGGAACTAATCTCATGAATGTATTTTCTATAGAAAAGTAATCTTGGGAACTGAAATTCACATCTACAATACAAGATATTGTTGTTTGTGCTACATATCTTCCTCTAAGAAAATTACATTATTCACTTTTGTTTATTTTCTTTATGAATCTAAAATACTGCTTCATACATGTGAAATTGCCTGATAGGGCAAGGGTCTCCAACCTCCAGTCCATGGTCCAACAGTGGTCTGCAGCAGGCCAGAAACCAAGCCACGCAAACAAGTGAAGCCCCATTCATGGAATTCAGGCAGCACACAAAACCATGCCCCCACCAGTCCATGGAAAAACCATGGAGCTGGTCCCAGGTGCCCAAAAAGTTTGGGGCCATTATGATAGGGTCTTTCAGTTGAATCTGAAATTGGTGTCAATACTTCAGTTCATCTGCATTAGATAAGTAGTGCTCTCAGGGTTAAGAAAAGCTCTTACATTTAGTCTTCAGGTCAGAGCATTCTGGATTAGACTATTTGTTCAGGTTCCAGAATTTCTTAATTGTTTAGGGTAGTCTTTTAGCTTAACCAGATCTAGGAGGTTATATAAGTTTTGTTGTGGTTTTGCTATTTGTAAGATGTTACTCTCACCTCTTGACCAGTATACTCAAGATATTCTCTTGCCTAAAGTAGAATAGTAAATGATCATATCACCATTTCTTAGGATCTAGCCTTTGGTCAAAAATCACCTAATGAATCCTGTTGCGATCTAGCTGGCCATTAAATTACACTAACTAAAGTAAGTCTTAGAAACAACCTTGTAAATAAAGATTATATTAATAATTTTTGGCAATTTTGCAGTAAGCAAATACACACATACAAACACAAGTTTGTGTATGTGGTTATTGTAATCCATGATTACAATATTTTAAAGGCTGCAGTCCAAGAATTTCAAGCTTTATACATTATTTATCCTGTTTATTTTAATGAGATTTTAACTTTTTTTCTGCCTTGAAATTTTCTTATAAATTTAGACAATTTTTAGTGTTATTTTTGTCAAAGCCTTGATGTTTATGTTAGAACTATTCTGTCCCATCTTTGATTATGTGAAATAATGGATGACTCAATTTTCTTTTCTTTTGCCATCTGTTCAGTATATTGAAACTGTTGGGATTAACTGAATTACAAAATAGAGATTTTTTTTTAAAAATGTACTTTTCCTGACTTGGATATAAATTATATCAGATTGATATCTAGATCTCAGATTTAAAGCTGTCCTTGAAGATGGTTAAGCAGTCTGTTGTTATTCTTCTTTAAATGACTAACCTGGATTAAGAAATTGGAGCAAGAGGTATTTTGCAAAATTAAACCTGTTTCACCTGAACATGTTTTAACTAGTTAATAAGAAATATCAAAACAAAAACAAGGCAAAAGACAAAAGTCAAAACCCTAAGGTCAATGAGCATTCTTTCTGAAAAGTTAGTATTTGATGTTTAAATTTGTTTTGGGGGGGTCTGTCTATAACATAAGTTTTAATAACCTAGCTCAAATGCAGATTTCTAATTTTCAATTAACTTAGGAATAATTTTGTTTGCTAAAATAAAATAAATGAATGACAAGTCTGAACCTTGAAATGTTCTAGATAGAGCTTTTTAAAAAATTCCAAATTTTTTCAAAAAAAAATTAATCATGTGGCAACTGTATAGCTCAAGCTTTAAGTATTAACTTTTAACCTTTGACCTTACAGATTTTAACCAATGAAATGTCTCTTTAAACTTTAAAGGAAACAATGATAACGAGCGCCTGGCGATTGCTAGACAGCGAATTCCATATCGGCTTGGTCGAGTAGTTGATGAATGGCTACTCGACAAAGGTAAAAACATTGATTAAAACTTCAAATAAAAAATAATTTGAACATAACCAAGTAGTGCTTCATTGTAACACCAATAAACATAAAACAATAAATATTTCAGTAAAACTAAATTAAAAACAAATTTTAAACAGTTAAATGTAAAGTAAATATTTGCATACAGTGTATATAATAATTTCTATATATTTTAGTGGTGCCGCCTGTTTAATAATCATACCCTGATAACTTAAGGTTAAAGGGACTGTTAAATATAATCCACTAACTCAATCTATGAAGATATTCATAGCAAATATTAATCAAAACTGATAAATTATTCATAGATTATGTTACGTATTCCTTCAGCTAAATTATTAACTAAATATCTATATATGTATGTAGTTATGAGATCTTCTTTCCTGAAAAAAAACAAAAATCATTTTTTAAACTGTAGGTTATATCTTAAATAGTGGGCTGTATCATTGCCAAACAAGATGAAGTCCCTTTAACATTTGCTACCTTCTAAAGAGATTTTGGAACAAACACTAATTAAAGGAGCTTAAAGTTGTGTGCATGCTGTTATTATGAGCAGAATCCAATCTGCAAAAAAAATATTATGTTTATGAATATTCCTATTGATAATGGATTTGCACTGGTGAGGATTTCTTTTTTAAAAAAATAGCAATGTGACATGACTCTTCATTGATATATGTATCATTCCTTGAAATTGTTTTTACATTAAAACATTTTTGTTGCTTTTTTCTTTAGTTGATGGCCTTGCTGAAAGATAATCAGACATTTCTCTTTCTCTTTTTTTCTTTATCATTTTTGTTTGTTTCTGAAATGCTCAGCATAGAATATGTATCCCATGCCTTCTCAGTGTCTACATGTGTGTGTATACTTTCGTAAAGGAGTAACCCAACTTTCATATATGAAGTCTTTTTATTAGAAATATAAGGAGTTATGCTTACTAACTTGTTTTAAACCAGGTAGCCTTATAATAGTATAACATAAGTAGATACATATCTTACGTTTCAATTTAACTCTTTAAGGCTAACCTTTATTCATGGTAGTTTTCATGGTATCATGGTAGTTTTCATATTACATAGGTTTACCCAGAAATGATTATATGAAAGTAATATCATATGCATATATTGTGCAATCCTTGAATAGTGCACATTTTAGCCCCGACTATCTGTCCCCACCGTACATATAAGATAATGAAAACCATTTGGAAAAAGGTGTGAGAGGAAATAGTGGGAAATAAAGTCAATGAAGTGGCAATATTAACAAAATTATTTTTATCATTCCCCCACACACACCCAAAGCAGAGTTAAGCAGTTGCACATATAAAACAGTTCTGCATTCCATAGCACCTCATAAAAACGCATATGAAATATGAACAAATTTCCTTTCTTATACTTTATTACTCTCATCCTCCACCCCATAATCTGTTAAAATCATCTTCTTTAAGAGTGTGGTGTTCACAATCAACATTTTTTGCATGTATGTAATATTATTTTCACAGGGCGTCAGCTCACAATCTTCAATAGCCAAGCAACGATAAAAATTGGAGGCAAGGAGCGAGGCCATCCATTTCAGGGTCAGCTTTCTGGACTCTACTACAATGGTTTGAAAGTCCTGAACATGGCTGCCGAGAATGACGCCAATATAGTGATAGAAGGGAATGTCAGACTCGTTGGTGAAGTGCCTTCCTCTATGACAACTGAGTCAACTGCCACTGCAATGCAATCAGAGATGTCCACCTCAGTCATGGAAACCACAACCACTCTGGCTACCAGCACAGCTAGAAGAGGAAAGCAACCTACAAAAGAATCAATTGTTCAGGTTAGCCAACCGTGATTTCATTTTTAAATGTGTGGTTTTCTTTATAGATTTTTAGCATATGCTTGCCTTTAGTAGATGAAAAAAAAATCTTCCTGAAGTTTTGAGGTTATAGTCATCACACTATGGATGCAATATTGACTTAAATGTTGTAGAAGGAGAGCTGTGTTGATGTATGGTATGCATGTTTTTGATGAAGTAAGTTATAGCTCGTGGAAACATATGCTTTTAAATATTTATTTGTCCAAAAGGTGTTTTTAAATGATTATTAGTGTATAAAAAATTATTACTATATTCCTTCTGATTTTTGAATATACAGGCTGTAGCAAGTGCATTATCTGAGAGCCACCATGTGATAATAGTGTGCCTATGCTAATACTATAAAACCAGGTTACCTTTTCCTCATACTAGCTTAAAAAAAAATCAGCAATAATGAATTTGTATCCTAAAACAGCAACTATGCTAAAATTAAGTATTTGGATTATTATATAGTAAGCATAACTAAAAAAAAAAGCAGAATTTTGACTTTTTCAGATTGAGCAAATCAATTATCTTAGAATGCCTTAGAAATAAGGAATATTTCTACTTGCTCCTTGTTAAACTTAAATTTATACCTTATGTAAAAACAGCTGTGTAAGATATTTCCCTAATATATCAGATGTACAACCAGTCCAATCCTTAGTTATCTCCCAGACTCTCCTTTATTTATATTCTGAGTTCTTCCCAGCCTAGAAATTTTCTTGCAAACTGTATGTCCAAACATTCATAAAAAAATGAAATGTGATTGTTATACAATTTGTAACAAAATGTAATGAAATTCCCAAGCATGAAGCAAATGATACTCTAGCTGCAATGTGTTTGCATTACTTTATCAAACATATCTTGAATTTGGCTTAGTGCCCTTTGAAGTTTGGACTTAGTTTGAAATTAGCTCAATTTTGTACCATTCTAGATTTCCAGGTTTTGTTACTGTGAGCTTAACCTATCCCCTTAAGTTGATGCCTTGTAGAAATGGGACTGAGCCATGTGAGTTATTGGTAAAATCATACTTGACTCTTAACACATGTTGAGGTGATGTTGAGTTATCCAGGCAGCCTCACTTTCAAGAGTGAAGAGTGTTTGAAGGTAATCACTTTCACTGTAAATTAGGTTGAATACAGCTTTAACAAATAGGGTATGCTCTAAAACAGGGCTGTCAAACTCATGGCGTCACAGCATCATCACATGATGTATCGGGACATTTTTCCCCTTCGCTAAACTGGGTGTGGCCAGTACATGATGCATCTGACACATAGGCCAGGAGTTTGACAGCCCTGCTCTAAAATGTCAGTGCTTCTTTCTCAGTCTGTCTTGCTATTATACCTGGTTTAAAATAATCCAAATAGATAAACAGTTACATTATTTCTAGTTACAAAAAATTATAGCATCTTACTGCCTTCCATAGAGCATTTGCATTTATATAATATGGTTTGACTTACTTCTTGGCTACATTGTTGTCATGAATTTGTCACTGGAACTGTCTATATAACAATTACATCATTTTTGCATCATCCTCATATATGTATATTAATGTTATGCAATATAAATTGTAGTATTTGAGGGGAACTGGCATCTATCAGTATAACAAAGGTGAGTTGGAAGATATTTTAATTATCCAATTCTGAAGATAATTTAAATCTGAAGGTTCAAATTGTGTTCTTTTGTGAAATCTAAGGCAGGTGGCTTTTGTGTGATCTAACTTTCATTTCATTCTATATCATGCTTCCAAAAACATACATAAATAAGCTAAAACCTTTATAGCTGTTCTTTACAATGAAGCAAGCATACATAATATGGTGGTTTCCTGGACTTCAAATGTTTCAGGGCAATAAATAGGTTGCCAGTATTTTCAGCCTTTGTTCTTGTATTTTTCATAGTCAACATGCATACAAAGGTGAAACAAGTGAAGATTTTTTTCTGGTATATACCAATTAGACTATGGTTGTGTCATTTACTTTATCTGGAGATTCCTGTCCCACCTTAGGCAGAAAGCCATCTGGTTTATCTTGGATCACTTATTCTCTCTCAGCCCTAAGAAGAAGCCATTGAGAAACCACTAAGTGCCTGCCAAGAAAACTTCATGGGAGAAGTCACCAGGAATCAAAAATAACTTGAAAGCAAAACTTTGTTTGTTTTACCAACAACAACTAGATTGGTTAGATTTATAAGAAGCTTTTCTTTTTAAGAATATCATTGCCGAGCTACCTAAGACAGGCAACAAAATTAAACAACAACAACAAAAATGTTGCCGTGTGGAGTTTTCCAGTTCTAACCAATCAGGCAGAGCCATGACCTTTGTAGAACAGGCCATTCCATTTTTTCATCTTTTTCTTTTATTTTTCCAGAAGATACCTTGCCTTCTCCAGTCACTTATTTTGCATAGTTATAGATGGGCTATCTTGTTGCTATTCCAATATCATTGTTACTATAATTTATTTTGTTCTATGTTATTTTTGTTTGCTTGGGGTTTTTTGTTTGTTTGTTTGTTTGTTAATGGCATTGGAAAGTTGTAATCACATCAGAGGAATTAAGAAGGAAAGTAAGTAAAAGTTTAGGGAAAGTGGATGGATATTGACAGTAATGGGCCAACTAGGAGAATCTTGGTCTGTTGGGTGAGATGAGACCAAACCATGACTACTAGTAGCAGTAATCTAGGGAAATCTTGCTTTAGATTTTTCTAACAATCTGAAGAATAATTCACATGGCAACTCTGTGATTTTGTTCAACTTTGTGAAAAAGAACTGATGATGATGGTGAATTGTTCTTACAGAGATGTGATCAACTAAGCAAGATATTCTGAAAGTTAGTATGATATGGAGAAGAAAGACGATGAAAAATGGAAGGCTGCAAGAACTAGATTCTAAGAGACAAGTGGGGTATGAAGACTATAGAGAATAGCTTTGATAGAGAGAGAAAAGATCCATTATCAAGGTAGCAAAAAGATAAAGAGCCTGTAAATAGATTTATGAAAATGTCAAAGATAGAACCCCCTAATTCACATAATATATTAAAGAAGGAGGAAAGGATAGTTTGTTGTGGTCAGATCATATTCAGTTTTAAGTGAGGTTCACTGATGCCACCAACTTCAACAGAGAGAATAGACCAATTTGATCAGATATCTCATGAGATATCCCAAATGTCTCATGGAACAATGTAGTTTCCATAGGGCACTTTCTGAGGCAGTCGTAGATAGTTCTGCTGAGTTTTTAATAACTTATTGGCACCAGGAGGACATTAAATCCTTGCATAAGTTTACACCTCAGCAGCTACTTCCTATTGATCCTGGAGAGTTTCTTGAAGATAAAATAGCAAAGAAACCTAAACAGTGCTGGGTGAAAAGTAAATAATGTATGAGATTGGAAACTGGTAAGAGCTCATTTTTGAGTTCATACTGTGGCCATAACAGCAGCAAAGCATAACATTTTCCTGTTCTTGTTATATCTACAAAATACCCCTTCAGCAGCATCTTTCAAAGCGATCCATACTTTAGTAGGGAAGGATGGGCTGGGAGATATTTACAAGGCTACTCAGAGCTGGGTGACTTCTGGGCATCATCATGATGAGGTGAGTGAAACCATATTTTGTGAGATTATTTGGGAGAAAATTGACTGTTTAGTCCTGAAGTACCTGTTGGTACCAGGAAACTGTTCGATAAAAACCTTCTTGGAAGTGACTAGATGCTGCTTCAGGACAGAAACAGATCCTTGAGAGACAGGGTGTTGCTGTCTGCCTTGAAGGAGGCAGTGCACCCTCTTCAATAAGTCATTGCTTGATCTAGATAAAGGGAATAATTATTGAACTATGTCCAACCTTCCTTTGTGAATAATTTTTCAGATGATGGAACTGCAGGTTTTGAGACACCTAGAGGAAATAGATTATCTGGATCCTTTTCAGTCTGGCTTCAAGCCTGGGTATGATACCAAGACTATAGTGATTGGACTTGTGGATGACATCTGGCATGACTAGGATAGAAAGTAGAACCCTCCTGTTATTGCATTTTGTAGCCTTCTTTAACATCTATTATAGTAGATGTATGAATTGACACTGAGGATTGAGAGCGGCAGTGGGATATTCTATGCAATAATACTCTAGTTTCCTAATGAACTGGATCATGTGACTGTGGGGATGTTGCAACAGTCACAAGGACAATTATATGTTACTTTTTTCATTGCTGTTGTAACTTTGAATTATCACTAAACAAATGGTTATAAGTTGAGAAAACTGTTGTATTTGTTTTACTGGCAAGAAGTGCTATGTTTTAGCTGACACTGCTCCAGCATGGATGCTCAATACTGTTATCCCCAAATAGAGTGCAAAATGTTCAGTATCTAGCAGGATGTAGGTCTGTTCCCTGTGGAAAGTTCCTTTAAATGTTACCTTTATGACTAGTTCTGCTCTTCTTGTTGTTTTGGATTATTCTTTTTTTACATGCCCTTGCTGCTTTCTCAGAAAGTGAAGGATATTGACTTTAGAACTTTATTCAGCCCGAAGAGAAAGAATCTTACCTTTTCTTCCAACATTCAATTAATTGATGCAATAGAAAAAAGAGGCAACTTAATATTAACTGCTAATGAAAGATACTTAATGATGATAGAGGCAAATGTAAGTTTAAGGAGAAAATGAGCTGATAAAAATAAATGATCTAATCAATTAGAGATTATTTGGTCCATTTGCAGAGTTATTGAATTCAATTAACGATTACAATTCTCATTTTAAAAACATCCTTTAGATCCCTTATGATTATTTATGTAAAAATACATTTCAAAATGGAGCTAGTTTGTTGTACTAAACATAGGTTTTCTTCAGCAGCGGTTCTCAGATGTTATAAATACAATTAATATGGCATTTATTAGAAGTGATTGAATAACTCTCATTCATCACTCATACAGTTGCTCACAAAGTCACACAGGTTTCATTGACCCAGGCAAATGGCCAAAATGGAATTTCAAGACAATTGCTCCACATGGCTGGTTTCTTTCTTTCATAGATCAGACTTGTGGAGATTTGCTATAGCTGTATGTAAACCTGATCACTTCTGGGATTTGCCACCTGCCCAAGCCCAACTTCTCTGATACAGGATAGTCTACAGTTTGGTATGCACATGGTACCAAATTCAATTTGGAACATTCTTATGTGAGGCTGGAAACATATACAGCTTTAAACTGTGTGTCATCTGCATTCATTACAGATAAGACAGATTTCTGTGGGCAAACTGCCTGAGTGCAGAATAATTTCCCATACTTCCTGTGTTCCAATCCTATACTGCATCCCAGCTCCAAATTCATTCCAATATCCTAATATTGGATTATATCCCAATCCCAACTATCTTTCACATTTCTATTTTGCCTATCATCCTCTTTTCAGTTGCTATTGAGAAGTTTTCATGCAAAGAGATGTAATTTTCTGAAATAAATGACAATAAATTGAAAAATTACTTTCCTTACTTGAAATCATACTTCCTCCTCTAGCTGAACAGTTTGTAACTTAACCAAATTCAATACTTCTCCATTGTAACCTAGATTAATAATGTATTTGGTCCTCTTTTTATAGGTTAGTTGACTTTTTGTAAGCCTAGTAAAAATCTAGTGTCCATTTCAATTTTCATAGACAGGAGAAGGTTTTGCAGTGCCCTCCCTAAAATGTCTGCTTTCAATTTGTTCAATTACCATATTTGGGGAAAAATGTGGGGCCTCTCAGTAAATTAGGGCCTCACCTAATTTCAGCAAGGAAATTGGAAGGATTTGTAGTTACCTGGAAGATAGATTTGGTATCTTAAAATACTTTCCTCATTTCTTCAGTAAAATTCATTGTTTAATCATGTCATATTTTAGGTTAAAAAGGAATGTTGTTCACCAATTTATCTTTAGAAAAAATATTTCTTTGATTTTTGCTTAAAACTCTGGATTTCCTCATTCTTCACTGTATAAAAATCAGTTGTAGTATTCTACCAGTTCAGCCCGGTTCAAGTAAATTGGTAGTAAAAAATTCTACTGTTGGGCCAAACCAGCACTAAAAAAACATCTACCGGTTCAGCTGAACTGGTATTTTTTTTCTCCCAACGATCAGCTGTTCTGATGGATCAGCTGTGCTGGGATCCCCCTCACTGTCTTACTACTTCACCCAGGAGACTTCCCTAAGGCTCAGGAGGCAGAAAGGGGTGTGCAAGGTGGGTGCTGCGAAGGCCCACTGTGCTCCATTTTTTGCCTCCTGGGCCTCAGAGAAGCCTCCTGGGAGCAAAAACGGGCTCTTGGGAGGCTTCCTTGAGGCCCTGGAGGCAAACAACCCAGAACATGGGGAGGTGCACAAAAAAAGAAGCCACACCCACCCAGTCTCATGGCCACACCTACCCTAGCCACTCCCATCTAGCCATGCCCACAGAGCCGGTAGTAAAAAGTATTTGCATTCCCACCCTTGATAATAATGCAGTTTGTTTTATTTAGTGTATTTGTTTGTGTTTATATATATGTATGTATGTGTGTTATGTGTCTTTCTCTGTCTCCAAATAGTTACTCTCATTCAGAGATTATTTTGATTTACCTGTTGCTGGTAGACTACTATGGAAGACACGCTGGAGAGGCCAGCACATAAACATGTCACAAACAGCAGCTGAGCCTGTGCCTTTATGTTTCAGGGTATAACTATTCTAAAGATATTAGAGGGCAACTGCAGCAGCAATTATTACACTGAAAGAACACCTCTTTGAGCTAACATTTAAACAGAGCATGAGGTTGAATTTGGATATAGGGACATTCTCTTTAATTTTGCTACCTTGCTTAAAATCAGTTTCTGAGAAAACGGTATTTCCTCTATGCAGAGATAGTAGACCATTAAGTTTGTTTGTTCATGGTGCCATATACCTGGGGTCCCTAACTCCTGGAACATGCACCAGTCTGTGGTCTGTTAAGGAACCGGGCCGCACAGCTGGAGGTGAGTAGTGTATGAGAGAGAGAAGCTTCATCTGTATTTGCAGCTGTTTCCCAGCTCTAGCATCACTGCCTCAGCTCCACCATCAGGCATTAGATTCTTATAGGAGTGCGAACTCTACTGTAAACTGCTCATGTGAGAGATCTATGTTGCACAACCCACTCCCATGGGTCTGTGGAAAAATTGTCTTCCACTAAACCGGTCCCTGCTGCCAAAAAGGTTGTGGATCACTGCTTTGAGATGAGATATCCATCCATGGGATAATTCATGGGATTCCCAAATATTCTTAGATCATTTATTTTCCATAGCTAACAACTTTACCAAGGTCTTTGACTCACATGAGAATATTCAGGTTAAAAAAGTGACCAAAAACAAATATGCTCTGCAGTGCATAATAATACTTCCCCATCCTATTTTTAGCATTTATTTATTTATTTTTAAATGAAGGGAAGCTAGCATGGTGTAAGGCAGAGCTCCAGCTGAAACATAATCTGTATTTTCATTAGAAACAGAAACTTCTGAGAACTTTTTGTAAAAAATAAAACAACAGATGGCTGCTTTGCTTGTCTTATGATATTCAGTGCTCAATCTGTTCAATACAGATTGGCCACACCTAGTATGGCAACCATCTTGGAAGAGTGACCATAAAACATACCCAATCTTCAACATGTCCCTACTAACTCCAAAAGATTAAAAACTCCTGAATTAGACATGGGAATGTTAATAAAAGGGTCGCCATAAGGGTATCATTAGCATCAGTTCAGGGGTGGGATTCAAATTTCTTAACAGATGGTACTATGGGCATGGCCTAATTTGTGGGTGTGGCTTAGTGGTCATGTCACTGGGTGGACATGGCTTGCTGATTGGATGTGGCTAGTATGTAAATATTGTAAATATTTATATAAATACTGATTTTTTTATTTAAAAAAGAGCAACTTTTACCCAAAATCATGCAAAGCAGGCAGGCAGATTGAGTTGCTCACAGAATCACAGATTCACTGAGAGATCTACCTTTCTGCAATCTGCTACCTGAGTCTGCACTGAACAATAGAAGCTTTAGTCCTAAGGAAGGTTCAGCTCTGCTTTTAAATTAGCTAGATTGATTTCCTGTTTTCTAACTAATCTAAATCTCCCGGCACAGCTGACAGTCAGAACAACTTATCGTCAGGGGGAAAAAAAAGGAAAAATAGCAACTTACCAAAAATTAGGCAAAGGCACAATACAGGCAAGTTTGATGGCACGCATGCCAAGCAAAGAGTGAGTGGGCGGGGCGGGACTAGGTGGGGCCAGCTAGTGGCACAATTTGCTGGTTCTCCAAACTGCATAGAATCATAACAACCGGTTCTATAGAACCGGTCCAACCAGGTATAATCCCACCCCTATATCAGTTTCACTAGAGCAGAGATGTCAAACTCGCTGTGTCACATTGCCATCATGTGTACGCTGATGATACTCAGCTGTACATCTCCACCCCGGGCCACCCAATTGAAGCCGTCGAAGTGATGTCCCGGTGCCTGGAGGCCGTGCGGAGTTGGATGGGTCGTAACAGGCTTCGTCTCAACCCGACCAAAACCGAGTGGCTGTGGTTTCCTGCGCCCAGATACAGCCAGCTTGTTCCTTCGCTGGCCGTGGGGGGAGAGGTCTTGACCCCCGTGGAAAGGGCGCGCAATCTGGGTGTCCTCCTGGATGTACGGCTGTCCTTAGAAGAACACATTGCAGCCATCGCCAGGGGGGCTTTTTATCAGATTCGTCTGATCTACCAGTTGCGGCCCTTTCTGGATCTGGGCGCACTTCGCACAGTCACTTCCGCCCTCGTTATCTCCCGCCTGGACTATTGCAATGCTCTCTACATGGGGCTCCCCTTGAAGAGTCTCCGGAGATTGCAGTTGGTCCAGAATGCAGCCACGCGGGTGATTGTGGTGCCCCTCGGAGCTCCCACGTTACACCGCTTCTCTGCAGGCTGCACTGGCTTCCTGTGGCCTTCCGGATTCGATTCAAGGTGGTACTGATGGCATTTAAAGTGCTCCATGGCTCGGGACTTGGGTACTTATGGGACCGCCTACTGCCATCATCAACCTCCCGCTGCCCAGTACGCTCCCACAGGGTTGCCCTACTTGGGGTACCGCCGCCCGGCCGTTGTCGGTTGACGGCCCCGAGAGTTCGGGCTTTCTCTGTGGGAGCTTCCTCCCTATGGAACGATCTCCCCCCGGAGATACGGGCCATGATGGATATCCTGACCTTCCGGCGCGCAGTGAAAACCCTATTTTTTAGACAGGCTGGCCTGGCCCAGTAATTGGGCTCCGGTTTTAAATTTAATTGGGTTTTAGTAATTAATTTTATATTTTTAATTTTTAATCGAATCCCTGATTTTATATTGTTAAATTTTCAATTAGATGGGACATAGCCGGACCAACGTGTTTAATATATTTTTAATTGTATTTATAGTGTATTTATTATGTGTTTTTAGTAGGCTGTACACCGCCCCGAGTCCCTTTTTGGGAGAGGGAGCGGTATAAAAGTTTGATAAATAGAATAAAATAAATAAATGTGATGTATTGTGACTTTTTTCCCTTCACATAGGCATGGTCTGCACATGACACATCTGGCCCGCGGCCCACCAGTTTGACACTTTTGCACTAGAGTGAAATTTCAAATCTCCAATGAACTCACAGATATGGTGAGGTTTATAAAGGGTGGAGTAGGAGGAAAAGCAAAATTGCAAAAGAATGAAAAAAATGCAGAAAAGGAAATGATTCTGGAAAATCCTATTGTATGCAAAATAAAATGATTTCTCTTTTCCACCACAACCAATTTGTAGCAGTCTTTTCCTAAAAGTTAAGAAATGAGTGTAGAATCTGTACTCTTTGCAGAGGATTTCAGTCTTTTGGTTTGGATTTCTTCAGTCCAAATAGATCTGAGGGAACAAATGCAATCACAGCTGTTCTATCAAGCAGCCCAGGTCATCTAGAACTTAGTGCATATTTGTCCACATGAAAATTCCATTTGTTTCTCCAATAACCAATTTAAATAATTCTGTTTTATTTCAGTGAGTTGGAAACTTGCTGGTGGATTTGGGCATCCAGCAAAGTGAGTGATGCTGTTCTTTGCATGCATCAGAGCAGCTAACTTCCAAGAGGTATTAATCAAAAGCCAAGGCACAGGATGCTTGGATCAGCACCTTGCAACCTAATTAAAACCGAGCACATTAAATAAAGGAAAATGGAAATGGTTCTATTCTTAAACTGATGCATGAGCAGTAAGGTCGTTTTTACATGCGTTAGTGAATCTTCACATATTTTATAGTGACACATTTATAATGGAATCAGGGTCGTTATCTAGAAGAGAATATTATCCATTCCCCTGTTTTAATTATTAATAATGAAAATTATCTGCTACTAGGTTTCTAATATCTTTTCTTATAAGCTTTTCAGTTAAGGTGCCCTTTGATGGTTTCCCCGCACTCTGGGACAATAGGCATAACTTCATAAAGTGCTGAGTTTGCTCCTTGCATGAGTCCCATAGAACATATGAAATTGTTCTACCTGCCAAAAATAGGCAACTGTCTATCTAAGCTAGCATTGGCTCCTGCAGAGATAAATAAGCGAGGGACAGCCCTTAATTTTTTTGGAAGGGAGAGAGGTAGAATGGCAAAAACTGTAGTGAGCAAATCTATATCATCCTTTGGTATTTCCCATCTCAGCAAGATGAAAGCTCTGCTACCTTTTTAGACTGTGAATTGCCACTCTGATCTACTATGCTAGTAGTGATTCTCAGAATCTCCTTTCCCCAGACTTAACCACTTAAATAGAGAGACTATACATGAGGTATCACAAATCATGAAAGAAATGGCAAAGCTATCATCACTTGGTTTGCATAGAAGATTTGAAATTAGAGACTGATAACAGTAGATGAAAAAAACCTTGTTTGATTAGCTCTTTTATTATAGCATGATACAGAGTCATGCTTGATAAAGCCTGTAGTATGATACAGTCATAACATGGGTCACTTAAATACATCGGACCATAACTTGGTATAGCTGAAACTCTTCCTGTTGATTTGGTGATCACTGCCATTTGGCACTCACATGTGGCTAACTGAGAAGAGTTTTAAAACCTTAAACTAGAAATTGAATGAAAATGCATTGAAGGACAAATAATTTAGTATCAATATGCAAATTAAGCATGAGGGAGTGGTTAAATACAAGGACATATGGAACTGGTCTTTAGAGCAGCATCTCCTAAGCAAATAGCATATACCTGAAACTTCTACTTTTTTATAAGCAGCTTTTTTTAAAAAAAACCAAAAACTTCAACTTCCTTTAGGGAATATATTCCACCACAGAAGGGTTGGGTTTTTTGTTGTTTTGTTGTTTTTAAATTTGCATTTGTTATTTGAACATGTCAACCTTTGTCTCCATGCCTTCTATGGCCACTGGATGGAGATAGTTCACTAAAAGCTTCCAAACAAATGTGTCTAGAAATTATTTCACATATTTACTCCATACTTTGGTACAGGAGGTATACGGTACTCCCAGGCTATGGTGTTGGATTTGAAAATTTGGGATGATTCCTTTGTTTGCTATTTTTTCTCTACTAATTGAAGTTTCTGGTAACAGTCAATTGTGTCCATTTATTTTAGTTTTCTCATACTTTTTCCCACCAAAGAGGTGGTTTTGAGCTTAGGATTATTGATCAATGGTTGAATGTTACCATTGCAAATTTATGTACCCAGTCCATATTCAGAATGAAATATGCCCAGCAGAGCAAAATCTTTTCAGCCATGTATTTTAACACTGGCAGAAAGCAAAAAAAGAACAAGAGCAATAAGCATTTAGCAAAAATGCTGAAAGTGATATTATATCTGAGGGGAAATATTTTAGATACTTGGGAGGAACTTCTAGAGAGAACTAATCAACAGCTTTATAGCAATGGAAATCCTATCATTGACATGAATCCAGATGATCTGATAGCTTTATTACCAAATCTGGTCATCTGTAGAAAATGAAATACCCAGCCAGCAGCTGTCTAAGATTATATATTGACTTAATAGCAGAGCTAGATGGAAGAGAGTTGGTTCATAAACACAGTCTCTCCATTAATGGTATTCTCTACTTGTAGACAAACAAGGGGTGGGGAAGCTTCTAAAGGAGAATAGAAAAAGAGGATATGTTCTTTTTGAAAGCCAAGGGATGGGAACAGAATTGAAAATGAAGCAGATAGCTGCATCATAAACTATTTTTAAAAGAGTATGTCTTCAATCAGCTCACGGGGAGGAGGGAGAGAAAAGAAAACATATTAACTCAGTAATAACCATATCCTAAACTAATAAATGCCAAGGTCTCGATTTTTGCCTTATAAAATCTTCAGTAGACCTATGAGTGAAAGACTCTCAATCATTTTAACAGAGAATTTATAAGAACAAATGTATATCAGCATCACTCTGGTTTCACACCATTAACCTATCTCAAACAGGAGGCCATTGCTTATGACAAATGCAGGTACAACTTGAGAGATTTAATGCTTCAATGATGCTTCTCTTCCTACCTGGCAGTGACAGTTTAGATCCAGCAATAGCAGATGAAGAATTACCTGCAGACATCTTTTCTTTTCTACACCTATGTACAATTCTGTACCTCTATGACCTAGTTTTTGGTTTGTGCATTTCATCAATACCACTTTTTAATTTTCATTTCTTAATTTTCCCATGATATTTCCCATTGTAGGGAACGGGGAGAAATCCCATTTCTGGAGGTTCAGACAAAGTAAGAATTAAAAGAAAACCTGGACCTCTCACTGCAGCATAGTGGGTAGAGAGATCGGAAGCCCACAAAAACTAATACTGAAGAGCCAATAAGGTACAGGAGCTCTCCTAAAACCAGATTTTTAAAATGGTGGAATGGAATGGTGGAAGTGCCTCCTTTTTGCCTTTTCCTTTGGTGTGTGTTTGTTTGCAGGACCATTATTTCATGGAACTGGCTGAAAGTCATGTTTAAATAGAAAGAAATAAAATAAAAAACTCCTGTCTATAGAGGTCCATTTTGGAGATTAGGGAATTATACAGCAATGTTGGAACTAGTGAAACCTTGATATGAATTATGATGTGATTTTGTTTTAGAGATTGCAGTTTGAGTGATGAGGAGAGTGGGGATCCTGGCTTTAGAGAAACAGCAGCTAAAATCAAATTATTCAGAAGTTGTGGGGTTTTTTGTAGAATTATTTGTTTGTTCCCTTTTCCCTTTCTCTTATATATACAATATGGACTTAAATTCTAAATGAATCTGTGTTGCACATTCTGGGGAAAATATTAGCCAATATTAGCCACTCAGGATGCTGATTGAGTAAAGCATGGCAGAGATGGCAGGATTTTTCTGGGGGGAGGAGGGGAAGTAATAGTAGCATTGCAAGGGGATTCTTCCCAGTTGTAAGAAGGCTACAATAAAATTGTGCATAGGGCATTTTGGGAAACCAACAGAGCTAACTCATCAGATTGTGTGTGCATACATATCCTGTTTCCCCCATATATTTTGCTGAAGTTTGATTTTAATACCTTGTTTGGAAATACGTATTTGCCACAATATATAATCTTTCTAACTCATCAACATTTTAGTGTGGTTGTTAAAGAAATATAATAAGGCCAGTTGCTATAGTCTATGAAGACTAGATGTGACCATGTACAGTACAGAGCAAATGGGTATTCACTAATAACAGAAAAAATTCAGAAAAATATTTCTATGTTAGTACAGCCATATTCAGTAAGCAGCATCACACACCACCACCTGCCCTGCCTACCTCTTTAACACTGATGGCAAATGCCCACATGGAAGACCAAAGCAAAGATGGTATGACACAATTAACATAGACATAAAATTCATCTAGTTGGATCCGGCTGCGGCATTTGATCATATGAAATGGTGTTCATTGATCCGAAAAGCAGAGCCTGCACCTGTAGGAAAATGCTAGGATCATAAAGAAAAAGAATTTCCTATAGTCTAAGAACTAGAAAATTGTACATAACAGCACAGTTAATTACTAAAATACATTTCCAATGACATTACTGTAAGCATGACAATTTGAATCCAAACCATGCTTTTATTTTACTTTTACATTTAAAAATGCCTGTTGGAAAACATGTTAAAAAGAGCCCTTCATAAAAGCTTAGAATTTAAAATATGTCATATGTCAGAATTTATTTTCAAAGATGGGGACAGGGAGGAATTCATTTATATTTAATATTTTAACCACTAT
This sequence comes from Bungarus multicinctus, assembly GCA_023653725.1. Classification (NCBI taxonomy): domain Eukaryota; kingdom Metazoa; phylum Chordata; class Lepidosauria; order Squamata; family Elapidae; genus Bungarus; species Bungarus multicinctus. The sequence goes on from CM042836.1 coordinate 38,562,012, forward strand.
GTTTCTTCAGATTATTTTTAAAAATGAAAATATGTAGGAAATAATCTTCAAATTTTCAAAAGCCAAAGTAATATGGATTAATAATTTCAATACAGTCATTGTTAGGAAAAGTAGAATGATCATGAAAGTAAGTGAAAATAACTGCACTTGTTTACTTTGAAAATAGACACAAAATTCATTACTTACTTATGAGGTATCCTTTAGCAGAATTTTTTTTAAAATCTGTAATTGAAGCAGTTTTTTTTTAAATCTGTAATTGAAGCTATCATCACTTGGTTTGCATAGAAGATTTGAAATTAGAGACTGAAAGCTATAACCAGATAAATACAGTTCAATATAGTAAGTAATATCTTACAGTAAACAGCATTCTTAATTATTTCATTCTGGATTTCCAACAATTGCTTTAACAGTACAGATGGAAAGCACTTCAGTTTTTGCCAGGCTTTCAGGCTTTGGTAATTAACAGATTTAATTCATATATTCTTTAACAGTGTATTAGCACTATATATGCTATTCTGGAAATCCACATCTGTTAATATTGCTACCCAAGTAAGATCTTTATTAAAGCAGCCAAGCTTTAATGGTTTTGAACATATTCATATGTAGAAATAGATATAAATATTTGAGAGAAAAATAAATAACTATGTCAAAAGTATCCCACTCTAAAATAATCTTCATAACTAGAAATGAAAGTATTATTAAATAATATGCCTACACTAATAGTTAAATTCAGTTTTTCTAATAATTACAGAATGTAAGAGTTGACAGGGTCTTGGAGATCATTCATTTCAATTCCGTGCCTAGTGCAAGAATTTATTATGACAGCATCCCAGACAGATGGCCATCCAACCTTTGTTTAGACATCACAAGCAGCAGGAAAGTTCATCATCTCCTAAGGCATCTGTTCCACAGATAGGTTACTCTTACCATTAGCAAGTGTTTCTGATGTCCAGTCAAAATCAAGTTGTAATTTAAACCCATTGTTTCTTATCCTACCTTCTAGAAGTACTTTGTAAATGGTGCATATGTAAATTATTATTCTCTGTATTTATTCATTAGACCTGCAGTTAAACATAGATGGTTATAAATGAATGCCTCATTTACATATTAAAGAGGAACAAAATAAAACCAGAGAATCAAAACTAGTTCTCCCTGTTGAGTGATACATCAATTGATAATATTTGATTGAAGTATATAAAATGATATGTTACTATATGAGAAAACCTATATCTGTATCTGTTTTAAGGATTCTAATATATAATCAATCCCAAAAACAAAGTCACAAGATTGTTCCCTATATTTTTCATTCAAACATTTCTTTTTCAGTAATCTGGGATGGGGTAGAGCTGTAATAAAGTGGGGCTCCCATTCCACTAAAGCCTGAATACTAAAAGTAAATGAACAATCACATATATTCCAGAAATCAAAACATGAGTATCTGATTGCCTTTTATTAAATTAATTATAGTATCAGTATATCTGAGGCAATCAGATACTTTCTTGATATTCAGAAGCTACAATGAACAGTCTAAAAGGCTCTCTCAGGCCAGCTCACTTCATAGGTTTGTCGTGGGGATAATAGGAAGAGAAGAAAGGAGTGTTAGATAAGTTTGCTGCCTTGCATTATTTATAAAAGTAGTGAATGTGGGATTAAAACCTAATAAAAATAAATAAAAAGGCAAGAGGATTAGAGTAGGAAGTGAGAGGAACTTTTGCAGTAGTTACTGATAAGTTATTTGATTCTGGATCGGTTTTAAAAAGAAAGAGGTATTTGCCTGTCCTTGTTTTCTAGTTTGTTATGTGATAGAAGTTGGTTTAGCTCCTTTTGTGAAAGAGAGAGAGGGATGAATGAATGAATGAATGAATGAATGAATGAATGAATGAATAACTCTTTTGAGCAGGAATCCCATTCTTTAGGTAAAAGCAAAGGGGGGGGGGGGTGAAAGAGGAAGGGATATGGAATCTAGCTTTGAATAAAAACAAAAAGATTAAGGATGGGGAGAGAATTGTTCATTACTGCAATCTCTATCAATTACTGCATAATTTTTATTCTTATGGAATTAGCAAACCAAATCTTTTCCTGAGGATTTTGGAAACAGAAAAAAAAGTTGTATCTCATTTTTTTCTTTTCTTTAGTACAATAAGCAGCAAATAGAGATCTTCCAATTATCACTTTACTTCCTTAAGATCTCATAAATCTTGAATACCAAATTAATAATTTATTCTGATGTCTGGGAATTAGATTATTTTCCTCCCACATTCAACATCATAAAATAAAAAAGAACAGAAGATGTGAGAAGAGAGATTGTATCTGAATTTATATAAGATAATGTGTGTGGGGTAGTATGATTATTGTATAGTGTATCCTATATTTCCTTTTTGGCTTAAACAGGTGTGTTCTTTTAAAAGTCAAATACCATATTTTTTGGACTATAAGATGCCCCGAAGTATAAGACACACCTAGCTTTTGGGGAGGAAAACAAGAAAAAAAAATCTGCCTCTGCCTCCCAGCAATTTCCCTCCTTGCAACAAAGAGCAAACAGCCTAGTCAGCTTTAGCACAGCCTGATTAGCACAAGCAGCTGATTGTCAGTTGGATCGGCCTCCCAACAATCAGCTATTTCAGGTTGCAGGGATGGCCACTGCCTATTGCCACCTCTATGCACCCCATTTTTGCCTCTGCATCCCATTTTTGGCCTTCATGTGCCCCCTGTTCAGCCCGTTCCAGGCAGTGGGGATCAGAACGGGCCAAAAATGGGGCACACAGAGGCCAAAAACAGGGTGGGTGGAGGCTGAAAATGGGATGTGGATGCTGAAAATAGGGCACGCAGAGGCGGCATTAAGAGGTAGCAAACCCTGCAGCCTGAAACAGGAGCCTCTTAAAGAAGAAGTTACAGGTCTGTGAGAGCCAGCAATCTTGCTTGTTTGTAGGTGACCAAATACTTATTTTCCACCATAATTTTCAAATAAATTCTTTCCAAATCAGACAATGTGATTATCTGGATTTGTTTTCACATTTTGTCTCTCATAGGTGAGGTACACCTATGATGACAATTACAGGCCTCTCTCATCTTTTTAAGTGGGAGAACTTGCACAATTGGTGGCTGACTAAATACTTTTTTGCCCCACTGTATATAGTATCCTACTATTCTATACTTTTTGGCTTAAAAAAGAAGTTGTAAAAATTAGGTCTTATTTGGTGACTACTTCTATGGCTGTTGCCCATTAGCAATGCCTGCAATTGCATAAGCGCTAAAACAGAAGGGGAAGCATTAACAGTGGCTGTAAGGATTGCTTACAGTAATTCTCTTTGCCTGCCTTGCAATAGAGGCTTTTAATAGAGGCTTCTCCTTTCACCTGCAAGCCATTTCCAGTAAAATGTTCATTATCAATTCCCTTTGTGGGGATGGGGATATTACCTTATCTTGGGTTTGATTCCCCCTTCATTTACATGACCAATATTGCTAGTGGTATAAAGTGTGATGAAGAAACTCACTCTGCAGCTAAGAATAGGAAGGGAGGGAGGGAAGGTTTCCAATGCCCCCTGCTATATTCCCACAAGGAATCATATGAGGAAGGCAAGAGAAAGTTGGAAATCGCTCCTGCTTCCCTTTACTTTTTTTCCTCTAGTCGTTAGTTATTCTTTTTCTCTGTTTCTGTAAGAAAATATATCTGAAATGAAGACACAATGGGGCATGTTTACTGCTATGTATATGTTTCTAATTGTTCTAATTTAAGTAGCTTTTGATGTAAAAACATGTTTCAGGGCAGAGAAAGAATAAACCCAAGAGACATCGGGTATACAGTATAGTCTTCTGTTATGTTAGCCAATTCATAATTAGCCATTGCACTAAGAAGATGACAAATAGAAGAGAAATGTCAGAAAGAAGCAGCTGGGTGTGTGGAGAGGCTTGTTATCAGGAGTCAACTTACTAGGAAAAGCAATGAACAGGGTGAAGCATAAGTAAAACAACCATGCTTTTGATTTGCTTAATGGCTTTCCTGTTTGAACACAGATTATAAAGGATAGTACAGGTGGATAGGATTCCTTTATTTACCAAAAAGATTTCCAGGAAAACAACTGACGTCACTGTTTACCACAGTAGGTGGTGTGGAATGGTATGTTTGCACCTTATTCCTTATTCCTACCATGATTTGTCAGAAGAAAACATAGATTTTTGAAGGGAAGGACAGCTCCAAAGGGGGCCACCCTTCTATTATACTGGAATAGAAAGCCACCCCAGACTTGATTACTAACCTTCTTCTAACAAATAATTGATAACTGAGGTGTCCTTGGTGCTCTTTGAGATGAGTTGTTTGCTTGCAGATATTTCATTACCCAAACAGGTAACATCAACTATTCAAGCTAAACTCCAGATACAAAGAGGTACCTGAATCTGAATGGGATGTCAACATGTGTAGCTACCCACTGTCCACCACAGAACCCAATATCCTGCAAAAAGGACTCAACTATAACACAGACTAGGGATGAGTAATTAATTTTCCAAGGGGAAATGCAAAACTGAGACAGTTGTGGAAGGCTGAAGAGGCCCACTATTGCTGCAGGCTGGACAGATACAGCCAAAGGACTGGATGTGGCCCATGGATCATATAATGCTGGCGTCAGACATAGACAATGCTAATAGGTTAGAATTCTTTACAATCTTAGAAGCAGCATTTAAAACCACAGGACTTGCCACCAAAACCCAAGGAAACATTAGCTCTACAATCATAAAAAGGTCACTGATAATGTTATTTAGTTGGTCTGCAAGAAAGCAACCCAGCTCAAAGAGCACTAATGACTCCACAGTTCAAACCTGAGCTATAAATATTATCTTCTCTTGGAATTTTTACCTGTCGATTGAGAGCTCATTTATATTCATAGGATATCATCATGTGATCATATGATTGTTTTTTTAATATATAATAGTATGTTTCTGTATATAAGTGATTTATGGAAAATCCATAAATATTAAAGATGTTATTGCAATATTGAATTATATACCAAAATTTACTAGGAAATATTGTTGTATCAGGCATGGAGTCTGGCTAAAATAATCATACTGAACAATTGGAAAAGTAATATTATTTCAGAGGTTGAGGAATACCTTTCAGAAATGTTTGATCTATCTGTTTTGGAAAAAGTAATACTTTTTCCAAAAAGCAATATATGTTACTATATATTGAAGCAATATATGTTACTATAAGAAACATTTGTGCTATTTTATGATAATATTTTGAGCTGGTCATAATTATGTATTTATTAATAAACCAATTCTTATTATTTTCCCATAAGGACTTAAATTTATTTTCTTTTATTCTAGGGCAAACTTAGAAAGTTTTTATTGTTGTTGTTGTTGTTATTATTATTATTATTATAATACACAAAAATGACAGTATACATAGTAAATGAGATAACCATGCTGGGTTTCGTATCACAAATCACTAGTTGAACACTTCCCAAGTGTTTAGGACTGCGTGATGTATCAGTGGATTATGCAAGCAGATTATTATTATTATTATTATTATTATTATTATTATTATTATTATTATTATTATTATTATTATTATTCCTCTGATAATTCAGCACTACATTAAGGAATGGACAGGATTTTGATGGTGAAAGGGATTGCACGGATTTATATACTCCTGCCCTGGATACACTGATGTGCCCTGTGACAACAGAAGCATCCCCATCTAAGCAAACGAGTATCAGGCAGGTGGACCATGTGAATTTTCAGATATAATGGCCTTAAAAGGGAAGGGGAATGGGTCAATGGAGAAGACCCTGACTGCATCGTTTTTTTTCTCAAAAAAGATAAAGCCCTAAGAAGGCAGCGAGAGTCAAAGCACACTTGGACCATGATGGGAAAAGGTTCTTGCTTTTTTGTGTGCCAGCAAAATGCAGATCTACTTCCATCAGCATGGACAGAGTAGCAGCTAAAGAATCCTTTTGCCCAGAGCATTTAAATACATCTTATATTCCCCAATTATACAGCTTTAAAAGAAAGCAAATTGTTGCCGATTAAACTAGCCCTTTGAGCACTGCCAACAATAATTAAGGTATAGGTATGATCATCTTAAGATGGAAATAATTTGATAGATATGTTAGGCGCAGAAAAAAACATAAGTAATAAACCAATAAAATAATAAACCAACAATAACTAACAATAACAACAACAACAATAATAATCCAATGATTATTTATAGCATAAGGTAATTTTCCCCCTTTCTTTGTTTTTTTCTCTATTTTTTGTTTCTTTCTTTTCTTTCAATTAATTTCTTCTTTAAGTTTAAAGATTATTTTGATAATTATGTGAAAATTTTGTTTGTTCCACATCATATAAGAACTTTCTAGTACTTTCCAATTATTTTAGAAGATGAATGGAAAGAAATTGAGATCAAACATGTTTATGGACAAAAATAAAAGATAAAAACAAAAATATGAAATATGAGTGTTGGTAAAAGCAAAACTAACTTAAAAAACATTTCCATACCTTTTTACATCCATATGTGTTGCCTTTATTTACAGTGAACTTTCCTGATCCACCAAATTCCTTACTTCTGCCATTTCTGCCCAATTTATTTTACCTTGAGATTCAGGCAGTTGCACAATATGTTGATTAAATTAAAAAAAAAAATTGACCAAAGCCAGAAAATCCTCAGAAGAGAGTAAAATGTAAAAAGTGCTGAAGCATCAGTTGTGTAATAATCTCAAATGTTCAATACTGAATGATTCATCTCATTTTGGTAATTTTAAATGTGTCATTGCTCCAGGATATAGAAGAAAGCATTCTTTTTTAATTTTCTTTGTCAGCTTTTTTGTTTTCCATACAGGTAACAAACCTTTTAAAAGTCACATACTTAAGTTAGAAACTATTTAAATTTGTCCCATCAAGGAGAAAACCAAATACTTTAAAAAATCTTTGGTTATTATGAATAATATTTACAGACCCCTCACATCCTGGACATAAACTGTTTCAACTCCTTCCCTCAAACCGATGCTATAGAGCACTGCACACCAGAACAACTAGACACAAGAACAGTTTTTCCCCGAAAGCCATCACTCTGCTAAACAAATAATTGCCTCAACACTGTTCAGCTATTTACAAAGTATACACTACTATTACTGTTAATCTTCTCATCACTCCTTATCACCCATCCCCTCCCACTTGTGACTATAACTTTGTTGCTTGTATCCTTTGTTTCCTAGTATGATTTGATGTTGATTGTACTCTATGACTATTATTAAGTGTTGTACATTATGATTCTTGATTCTTAACGAATGTTCCTTCTTTATGTATACTGAGAGTATTTACACCAAGACAAATTCCTTGTGTGTCCAATCACACTTGGCCAATAAAGTATTCTATTTGATCTCATAGCTAGTTCATCTTTCTGTAATCTTTTTTATTTGCCTGGAAAGCTCAGAGGAACACCTGTGTCTTTCTGAAAGTAATTAAGATGAGCTTAGTGCCTGTCATGAAGGCGAAGTGAATCATACTCATCAACAAAAGTAAAAAGAAGAGGGATACCAGTGAAATATCATTCATGCTATTGAGCTGTTTGTTTGTTTTTAATTACTACTTATCTAAACTAAGCATGGTGAAAACTACATTCCAAATCAATGGCTCCCTTGGTGGTCTTGTGTAGGGATAGCAAAGTAACAGCACCACACCACAGATTATCATAAATTATTTCTCTGAAAATCAGGTTCTCTTAGAATTCTCTGCTCATAGTATTTGTTTGAGCATTATGGGTAATCCCTGGGTTATGAGTGTTCCCTTAGTGAACATTTGAAGTTAAGCTATTAGTGCCCCCTAGTGTTTACAAACAAGTCCCGAAATTATGAATATAGCAGTACCATGGCAGTTGTTTGCCCTTAGGAATGACCGCAGAGGCTCTGCAACATTCATTCAACTCCACCTATTCCCCCACTCCCAGCTAGGTATTCACAGGTACTTTGCCTGGGGAGACTCACTTACCTTGCGAAGAACTCCTCTCTGTCGTGCTTTCTTTACGTGCTTCATTGTTTCAGGCTTTCAGTGCATTCACAGAGAACAGAGGCCTAACGTACCACAAAATTATGCAAGATCAGTAGCATGAGATCTCATGTGATCTTGCACTTTAGGCCTCTATTCTCTGTGAATTGAGGCCTGGACATTTTCAAATGGATGGAAGGCTTTGGTCCTTCAGGCCCTCCCTCTGTTTGCCATTTCCTTACTGAAGTCTGCAGGGAGATTGTGTTACTTTAGGCTTTGGTAGCTCTTTGCAAAAAGCTTTTGCTGGCACCAGTGGAGCTTGGGAGGAGCAGGTGTATCCCTCTGAAGCTCTGTTCCTATTGGCAAAGGCTTTTTTAAAAAGGCTGCCGAAGCCTGAAGGGATGCAATCTTCAAGCACTTTGGTGACAAGAAAGGAGGCCCGGAGGGCTGCATGCGGCCTTCCAGGCCTCCTTTATTTCCACTGGAGGCCTCATCAAGTGGATTGCTAGTGAGAATGAGGTATCTGTGTGTCGGGGGAGGCCTTGGGTGGTCCAAAGTTCCCTCACTAGCCCCCCCATGGCCTTCCCCAAACCGAGATACCTCATGTGCACTTAATTAGCCATGCATTCAATTATCGAATGTGAGGGCGAAAGGAGGGAGTGATGGTGTTCAAAGTACAAGATTCACTCCCATGAATCCTCAGATTACAAATGGAATGGGCAGGCTCCATTTCATTTGTAACTCAAGGACTACCTGTACTTCTGACCTTGATAACCATGGTATGTATGTATGTATCTCAAGATGCAAAATATTTGAGCTCTAGAAAACACTGAGGCTTTACAAATTGTGGGTGATGTAAGCCATTGGGTATGTAGAATCATTTTGCTCTAACAACAGAGACATCCTGTGTAGGAACAGACACAGTTGGTATACAAATTCACACATATACCACTACTATATCTGCCATCTACTCCTCCCGCAGGACCCAGAAATTTAGAAAAATGCTTGTCCACCAGTTCTGTTTAGGGAATGCCGCCACATTTAAAGCCAAAGACAGTAAATTTCCAGATATGGAATGTCCCCAAAACCATGGCGGAATTTCTCCACACACCTCCTATCCAGACCATTAAAGCCTCAAAACTGAGAAAACATCTTGGTGAGCCTGGGATAGACATGTAGAAATGGTATCAGGTAAATAGTACCTAACTCCATGTTACTAGAAGACATTACCCAGTGATCTCATCTAGTTGTTAAATAAGAACACAGAGAGAAAGACACATGAAGAAGCCTGCACATTAGGAACCTAAAGCTTGACTTCTCTCCCACAAACACTGACTGAAATGGATCTTAGAGGAGGGAGAACTAATGCAATACTTTGCCTACCATTCATGGTGGATATGAATGCACCTCCACCATCTCAGTCCTCTCAGAGGTCATCAACAAGTGTTTTTCACTGAACTTCTGCAATTTTGTGTGTGTGTGAGAGGGATTTCACCAACAGTGGGATCCTACCTGTTCCACTACCAGTTCGGTAATCGCGCGCACATGATGCATGCATGCAGCTTTTCCCACACCAGCTGAGGCCTGCAGTGCCAATCAGCTGAAAGGATAAAGAAGAGAAAAGTGCAAGGGCAGGTGGGAAGGCTGATCCTATGCTTTTTGCTTTTTTCTCCTCTCAGCTGATTATCGGAGGCTTTTTCCCTTCTCTCAGCTGATCATGGGAGGCTTTTCTTTTTTTTTACTACTGGTTTAGTCGAACTGGTCAGAACCCGTAGCACTGGATTTCACTCTCTCAGACCTAGCAGCAGACCTAGCAGCAATAATAATAAAAAGTCAGTAAAAGCAGTGCTATTTCCTGGCTTTCAGCACCATTAACTTGGTTAGTTAGAGTAAGGAAATGCAGGCTGTTCGACGTTGGTGTCTTATACTTAAAGCTCAATCTTTCTCATTCAGAAATCAGGTTATATTTCCTTGTTATGATTGCTCCAGCAACGTGGCAACATGCCTTTGTAATTTTTCTTATTATTGGGCAACCATTGACCTGCCCAGCTTTTCTGAAGATCCATTTCTGCCTCTTCAGACACTAAAAATTGAATATTGTGAGTTGTTTTATCTGGTCTTGTGATATGCTGTTTGGTGCCAGTAGCCACTGTCAGGTCTTCGCAATGGCTACATTCTTTGCAAAGGCATAATAACATTTCTACTAAACTCCCTTGCATGTAATTGGGGCTTGCACAAGGGAATGTCTTTTTCAATTATTTGTAGCCAAGGGGTTCTTTTTGTTCTTGCTGCTTGATTGTACAAATGTTAGTATTGCTTATGACCCAGCCATATTATTAAGAAAATGTTGTCTTAGAAAATGGTAGGTTCTGTCCTCTGTAATATTTCTAGTAATAGAAGACAGTATCGGTCACTTTATAACTCTCCTGAGGGGGCAAAGCAATTCCAATATCATAGGCCTTGCATATTCAATGTGTTTTAAAGCCCTGTAAAAAGATCAGTATTTATTTAAATTATCCAGCTTGGGCAACAAATACTATGCGCTGTATTGCAGGTAGTGGCTAGAAATGTGATGTTTTAGAATCTAGTAGTGGGAATTATTATCATTAACATTCTTTATCAAATTTCCTCTAGTATGACACAGGGTGGAGAGACAGTAAAGAAGGATGCTGTGGTTGAGTGTAGACTAGGTTAAAAGCCCCGTATCTGTCAAATAGGTAGTAAAGGGTAAGTGTGAGTTAGGGAAGGAAGATTTAGTTTTAAGTTCCTCCATTCCCCAATGCTGCCATAGATTGTGGTCTATATCAGTGTCTGCCTTCAGCCAATGTCACCATTGTCTTTTTTCTATTGAGAGGAAAATCCACTTTTCTTTTGCTAAGTATGTATGGAAATTAAATAGAAAAGAAGGATATGCAGAGGTGGGATTCTGCTGGTTTGGACCAGTTCAGGCAAACCCCTAGCTCCAAAAATCAGCTCCAATGATCGTGTGGGCCCACCCACCTGCTGTACTGATCTTTATCATCTCAGCTGATCAGTGCAGAAGAGTGGATTGCCCCTCCTCAGCTGTGTTATTCCCCTGGAGAACATAGCAGGTAAGGATTTTTGCACTGCTGTTCACATGCGCACAGCACGCAGTCAAGAAGCACATGATCACTGAACCGGTTGTTATACCAGCAGCATCCCAGCCCTGAAGATATGTATCCTGCATGTCACAATTGGAGTTGATGTATACATGCATGGAAATAAAAACATAAGTATAATTATGAATGAAAAGTCTAAATAACATAGAAAGAAAGTGATACATCTGTATTGTTGAGGGTACATAGTAGGAATCCATAGGTTATTGGCAGTTGCATGCTATACTATGGCGAATAATATGTTGAAAGAAGTAGAGTTTATAGAAAAATTGTAAAGCATTCTGAATGAAGGTAAGCCAGAGGAAATGTGTTCCACTAAGTGATATGACTGGATGGATGATAACAAGAAGAGAGAGTGTAGGAAAAGTGGTCAAGCATTTGCAATTCAAGAGTGCCTGTTTGGTGACTTTTTCTGCTTAGAAAATGATCTGGTTTGTATATATGGCTTAAGCATAAGGCTACTCTTACCTAGACATGAGAAAGAAATAATTCAGAAGGAATGATTAATCCAAATGCTTAAGTTTGATAAAGGTTGATAAAAGGTTGATAAAAGCTATCAAGGGTGATGAGGGGTTTTGACAGGCTTTTTTTTTTTTTTTACTACTATCAAGACTGGATCTTGGAGAAAAAAACATGGAAAAAAGAAAAAATGAAATAAGGAAAAGCAATATAAATTCCCAACAGAATGAATGGAAGTGAACACATGGGATGTAGAACATGCTTAGGACAGAGTGAAAAAGTATTATTTTATAGAATATCAAATATCATAAATATGTGAAGAGTTATGCTAATAAGAAAAATGCAATACTGAAATATGAGAAAAAGATATTTGCTACAAAACATAAGAGAGAGATGTGGTATAGCATGTATAGTGGGAAAAATTAGTTTCATTGAATGTAGTTAAGAAGAGAAAGAGCAGGATGAAAGCTATATGGAATGGAAGTTGGATATGTTGGGGGAACATAAGAGTAAGTTGAGGCAATGAATTACTTAAAGTAGGATAAACAGATCCAAATAGCATCAAGAATGAATGGGAACTGAATAAATATGAGTGAATGGAAGAAGCTTCAGTCATTTGAAAAGAATGGATAATAATTGAATCACACACACACACAGAGAGAGAGAGAGAGAGATAGGAGAAAGAGGAAAAAAGAAAATTCTGGTTATGGAATTGCTATGATTGTCAGAAAAGAAAGAAAATGAAACAACAGGGCCATGTCTGTAGCAATTGTATGGGTATGGTGGAAGCAAGGATGTTTTGTGTGGCTATTAAAAAATGAAGAGTTATATTAAATGGGCTTGGTTAAACTAGATTAAAACTCCCTTTTTAATTCACGCTGTTATTTTATTTGTTTGTTTGTCAAACATGTACAAGATAACAAGTATAGGTATGAATGAGTATAAACATGAACAAAGAAAGTAAATACAGATAAATGGGGACAATAAGATAGGCACAGTAGGCACACTGGTGCACTTTAAGGACCTCTTAAGAATGGGATGAGGTCCACAGTAGACAGTTTGAGATTGAAGCTCTGAAGGTTTGAGGCTATAACAACGGAGTTGGGTAAAGCATTCCAGGCATTGACCACTCTGTTGCTGAAGTCATATTTTCTGCAATCGAGTTTGCAGTAGTTTACCTTGAGTTTGTATCGATTGTTTGTACATGTATTATTGTGGTTGAAGCTGAAGAAGTCAATGACAGACAAGACATTGTAGCAGACAATTTTGTGTATTAAACTTAGATTGGACTGCAGCCAGTGCAGTTCTAGATTGTCCAAGCCCAAAATTTCAAGCCTGGAGGCATAGGGAATTCTTTTGTGAGTAGAGGAGTGGAGTACTCTTCTCGAGTTTTATTTTATCTAGCTTAATGTTTCTTACTCCCTTTCTAATGGTTTCTATAACATTGCTTATTCTGAAAGAAAATGATGTGACAGGCATGTAAATTTATTATGCTCCCCTTTGTCTTTTAATAACATGTCCTTCTCTTCCCAGTAATAGCAGTGCACCCTATGGATTCCTCTGTGTTTTGTTTTGCTTTTTTGTGTTACTCTTACATTATCAGTAGTCAGTCCTCTCAGGATATTCCTATTTAGGAATGTGCAAAAATTAGGAAATTATACTTGCTTTTTTGAAAGTTTTCTTTTTAAGCTTCATTAACCCTCAAAAACCAGAATTGTGTCTGGTGTAGTTGATGTTGCTTAGAGTTTTTTCTCCCATCTTCATTTTTTATTACCTGTCTAGAGTCTTAAATCACCTGTCTGTTCTAATAGATTATGAATCTGCTACTGAGGGTTGCTGGTGATTTCCAGCTTATTAGAATTAATCTTTTTCTGCCATAGGTGTTCCAGAGTTGCTCATTATGATCTATGTTTGATAGAGGAGATGTATTCCCCAGTAGGAAGCTTCTGCATGTTGCTGTAAATAGGCACTGAGAACTCGATTTATTCAATTGGGTGTATTGCCACAAAAAAATAAATGTTAGCTCAGGCAAATAATATTGGCAGGAGTTTGATAGAGATACCTGAACTACTAACATACTGTATTTCTGAGAATTTAAAGAAAACCCAGGGAGACATTTAAAAAAGTTTGTTCTTTCTTATAAATTTTACTTATTTTATTCCAGAGTGTATTGGAATTAATAAAATGTACAATGCATTTTCCTATCTGCTGTGCTTTTTCTTCCAGGCTACATTTAGTTTTGGTCCTTGATTTTTGTTTTTGTTTTTGCAGCTCTAATTAGTTCACTTTGGAACATGCAAAGATATAATTGAAAAAAGTTAATAAGTATCAGTGCATTAGTATTGTAAGAGTTGTATCATAGTGACACTGTCTAGAAGAGGCAGCCAGAAAGAATTATTGCAGAGATGTCACACTACTGGTAGGTTAGTATTAGAATGGAATGGAGTAAGATCAACACTTGAATTCAGACAGTCAATTCAGGATTAAATAGTAAAGAAAACTATGAAATTCTTACCAGTAGCACTTCAAACTGCTGAGTAAAAAAAATCACCTCAACTATTAGTGTTAGAAACCATCCAAGTTTGTTGGTAGACTAATACTCTCTTATTTTTTGAAATGAAAAAACAAATTAGACAAATGAAAAATTGGAAAGCCAATTGTGATGACCCGGGGCATGAAACAAAAATAACCAAATCACAAAAACAGAAGAAAGTCCCTTTAATGCCTCCAATTTGGCCCCAACATCCAACTATCCTCGGCTGGATATCAAACTCTTAAAGAAAACAGTTTACGGAGGGAGTAAATGCTGTCCGCACTCAAAGTAAAGTTAATTTGAAATAAAAAACCCAATACAACCCACACTGAAGGAATTACTACAGCAGGCAAGGATAATTAATTGCAGACTTATACCAGATAATGCAGCAACCACATTTGGGAGGAAGCCAAAACACAGATAAGTTGCGACAAGAAAGCATGCTTTGCTTCCAGCAACTTTGCCATGCACAGTTTGTCCTTTTAAACAGTCCTCCCAGCTGCAGTCCATGAAGGGGATCAGGACCCCTTCTTCCCCTGTAGACCCCGCCATTCACGTTTCTTCCTTATCCACTCCTCCCTGCGTGCTCTAGGATGAAGAGGGATGGGCCTAGGTCTTCCTCTGAATGCCCATCCAGCCTGTGCCCTTCCCCAGTTTCCTCCACAACTACCAGAGCCACACTCTCACTCCCTGTCAGCTGTTCCATCTCTCCCTTGGAGTCAGAACCCAATAGGGGCATGACACCAATGATAATAATTTGACTTCCACTGACCTATTTAAAGTATATGCAACCTGATGGTTCCTGACACTGATGGCATTTTGGTTCATGCAGACCAGGTAAGGCAAATGTCAGATAACTGGCAATGTACAATCTTTGTCCCAGTTTACAAAAAAGGTAACAGAAGTGATGTGGACATTTATCATCCTTTTAAATTTCTGAATATTTGAATACATACAAGATATGTCTTTGGAAAACTACTAGATTGCCTGCAGCAAGAGTATTTTGATGGAGGAACAAATTGGTTTTCAATTTACAGTTGATCTCTATATTCCTAAAACCGATCACTACAGATTGATCAATGCCTTATCCTACAGTATTTAGCTGAGCAGTACTAAGTTATTGCCATAAAGAACTCTCTATAGTCTTCAAGAGTTTAAAATCTGTTTTTGACCCTAATACAAAACAAAAGTATGGAAGAAATTGGAGAAATCTTCCACTGGTCAGCGTTTACTGCTAATGTTTCATTAAAAAAATACCTCAATACATATTAGTCATTGATGAAAAGCAACCATAACAGAGAATCAAGGCAAGATTCATTCTTGATTCTTGCCTGGACAAATTCATATAGTTTTCTTGGCAAGATTTTGGAAGTGGTTTACCATTGCTTTCTTTCTGAGGCTAAGAGAGGGTGATTGGCTCTCTCAACTGCTTTGGAATCCACAGTCTCCTATGCCTTTAATCACTACACCAAAGTGAATCTCAAAATAGCCATTGATGAAAACATACTCCTGCATTAGAAAGGCAGGAGTATAATTGCCTGTCAGAATACAAAAGTGCTTTTTCAATTGGACTTTGTTTTTTCCTTCAGGAAGATGTTTCGCTCATCCCAGATGCTTCTTCAATTCTGACTTGGCAAATATAAATTTAACTTAACATTTACCTTAGTAAATGTTATTAGAATTCATCATAGTAAATGTTACTTACCTTACTTTACTGTCAACCTTATTGGAGGAGAAATTTCATAATATCCATAATGATTAATGTGTTTGCCTATGTGAGGTTAAGAGAGATTAAAAACAATGGTTCATCTACTAAGTAAATGAACAGACTACAAAGTATTTTATCCCAAATTATATTGTTTCTTTTACTGACAATTCAGAAGAGAGGACAGAGGAAACACATATTATTTGTCATACTACTATCGTCATACTAGTGTTTAATCACAGGTTGCTATATTTCATTTACTAATCACACATACATTCCTAAGTTACTCCAGATGCCAAAGAAATGTTAATTTTATATTATTTGTCAGAAGTAGATTTATAGCTTGTATTAGTTTTTTTTATCTTTGTATTTAGGTTAATAAAAATTACTACTTAAAAAGTCCTATAGTTTCTTTAAATTGATTAGGGGATATCAAGGACTTTTGGATCTTGCCTGCCTCAAAAGTGTTTCATTCCAGTCTACAGTATAGTTGACTCCTGGAAACAGAAACATATAAAATTCTTCCATCAAGTTGATCAGTGCTAGTTGAATTTTGTTTTCAATTTGGTAATAGTTGGTCATGTCACCTGAGGGTGGCAGTCCAATTCAAGAAACACTCACAGAGTGTTTTCCAACACCTTGCTATTATTCTCCCATCACATTTAAGTTTCCTAAGGCACCTTCCTATTCTAAATAATGCTGTAACTATCCTGCCTCAGGCAACAGAGATATTAAATACATTCTCCTAAATATCTTTCTATGGCCTGGAAGAACCAACTGTATGATTATTTTATGATTTTTGAACAGAAGTATCTCAGTAATAGGTGAAATGAGAGAAAAAATGTTTCCTGTTTCCTGTACAAACTAGATATTTTCCATGCAGTGTTTTCCCAAATGACCAGCTCTCGGTGTAATTCAGGAGGCCCAAACATATTCACTATGGTCTGTTGCAACTTCCATTCATTTTAATATGATATGTGCAAGATCATTTTATCAAGGGGATGCAATGGCTCAGTGGCTAAGCCACTAGAAAAATAGGGGACCACCTTTGGTGGGAAGGTAACAGTGTTCCGTGTGCCTCTGGTGTTTAGTCATGCTGGCCACATGACCACAGAATCATCATCAGACAGTGCTGGCTCTTCGGCTTAGAAATGGAGATAAGCACCCCCCCCACCCCCCACCCCCACCCCAGAGTCAGGAACAATTTAGCACATATATTTGAGGATAACCTTTACCTTTATGGTATTATACCACAAAATAATTTCACTTATTTCAAACTTCTTTATAAATTGCCTATCTGCCAGTATTAAGATTTTTTTTTCCTTCGATTCCACTGAAATAACATATTTTGGGATTAATGTGGCATAGAGTTTCTTAATTTTTGTTCCTGCACATCTATTTTTATCCCAAATGAACTAGGAGATATGTACTTGAATTTATATAAGAAATATATATGTGACTTCTAGGTTTTAGAAAGAAAGAGATGAAATTGTCAAAGAAAGGTTACAATATTAACAGGAAAACATAGCAATTTGATACCCTCCGTAGTATTTGTTTTTTATGTTAATTTCATGGTGGATTTAAATAAGACCTATCTATTTGTTATCTTTGCATAACTTGTTATTTCTTAGAACACATTTTTTGAAATGATGGTGATATTCTGATAGCATCTAGACAGTTTCCGTAAACATGTTATTATTTGCCAGGAAAAAGAAGGTTTTTAATCATCCTTTCTGTCTGTTTTTTTTTATTAGGGCCTAATTAACATATCACAGGAGTCTCTGTATAAGTTACAGTACATTCTCTACAGTCTGAGGTCATATTCATGGGAACAAATCTTTTGATATATTCCACTGCTATGACTCTGCATCAAACCTAGCTAGGGCAAATACTCTGTAGTATTTATATTTTTTTCCAGAATTGAGGCTAATCACCTGACTATGTAAGTACAGTAAAATAACATGAATCTTAGATCATGTATGATTCCAAGCTGCAGGATCTGAAACATCCACAAATTTTCTTTTACCATCATGCATGCAAGGAAGTGAAGGTGTAAATTAAATATGAAGGAAAAGACTAATATATGCATTCATATATTAATATATGAATATATTCATATATATATATATTAATATAGCATTCATAGCTAGCCAACCTGATAATAAAACATGTATTGTGATATGATGAAATAAGCTTCACTCTTTCATACTTGTGTTGTGATGTCACATGGAAGTATTTAAGCAGTAGAATTTGCCTTGTGATGTTGAAAGATGTGTTTCCTTATATCTTCATCTTGTCCTGACCCTGTGAGTGTATATGATCTAAGAAAAAAAAATGTGCAGCATTCTGAATAAATATGATTCAGAGAAAATTATTCTGTTAGATGACATGAATGGATGAGTGAAAACAAGTTGAGATACTACCGAGAAAATAATTAAGCCTTTTGAAGATATACTAATGAATTAGAATAGCAACTGTTTAGTAAACATCTTCTTAGAAAAAGCTCTGTTTCACATATATAATATGAGCATCAGACTACTTATATGTACACATGAGGAAGGAATAAATCTAAATCTAAATGCAAGTTTAATTTGTTTATGATGACCAGTTAAATGAATTACTGAAGGATACAATGGTAGTCAGAAATACATGTGATTTGTTAGAGGTGTGTGAATGTGAAGGTACTTGCACTTTTTGCAGTTGATACCATTTATTTGGCTGAGAACCAGAATAATTTACAATGAATATTAGATAGATTATAAGGAGTATGAATCTGCTCATTAGTGTATCACAGAGGTGGCACAGAGATTTTGCTTGACAGGAAAAATTGGAATGATTGATTACTAGTTAAACATAAATGGTGAGAAGTAGAGCAAGGAAATTTATACATCTTGGTGATATGTTTGTTAAGGATAGGAGAAACATTGGATAATTTTTTAAGGTATGCAAATGCTGATAAAATGTTAGAAAGATATAATAGACAAAAATGATTACCTAAGAGTGCTTTGTCTGTTTTGACACATGGAAATAAGAGATAAAGTCAAGAGAAACATAAAGAAGTTGTCTTCTAAGCAACATATGTGATAAAACAAGAAGGATTAGGGTGAAGTGTGAATGGTTGTAGGCTAAAAAGCAGATGGATCCTTACCAAAGAAACAGACTGAGATGATTTGGTCATATAGAGAGAAAGAATAAGGATTAAATCTAACTATGTATCCATATCTACATCAGTAGTGAATGGATTCAGAGAAAAGAAAATGCAAGGAAGTCATACCTAGATAGAATTGATAAGACATTCAAAAAATGAGAGGTGAAAAATTGAAAGAACAAAAGCAATATATAAAGGAATACCCTTAGCCATAGTCTTGCTAGCAAAACAGGAGGCCTGAGTCCAGGAGAACACACAACTTGCAAGCAGTGTATGGATATGATTGAAGTAAGCATTAGAAAAATATCAAGAGGTATAATGAACGCTTTGGTTATAAATAGTAGATCATTCTGTCAGGTCTAGGACAGTTAAGTTAGCTATAGAAAAAAGTTTTTTCATGTATTTTCCATCTAAACTTCAGCTACATATAGTGAAAAATAAGTATCTTTCTATGCATATTCAACATTTATTTATTTCATTTTTAATCATTTTAACTGTTGTTATTAATTTTAATTATTTTAATTATTCATTAAAAAAATAAGGGTAACATGAGGTATCTGGTTTGGGTTTCTTTTTTTTTCCCTATTTTTTTGTTTTTGCGACACTTTTCCATCTGTTTATTATAAACATTAATCTGACATCTGCTAGACTCTTATGGGTCAATAAGCAATCATGTATATTTCAGTACCGGCTGACATTTCAGGGCTATTTGCATGTTGAGAAGAAACAAATGCTGAGTGTAAAATTGTACTGAAATGACTCTAGAAATAAAATATTATAAAAACAAAGCAATCTATCTAGGTGTGTTCAATCTTTATAGATGCTTTTTTTTTGTACCAGAAATGAAAATGACTTTCCTTAAGTGCCATTGCCATTAGTAATTTGAAATTGTTGAGGATAAATTTAGTAGAAAAATACCAATATTTCTGTATGGTCCCTGGGCTATTTTTATATTTTAATACATAATTACGTTCTAGTCAAGAATTTTTCTAGATGTTCTTTTTCAATAACTTTCTCATATTAAATTTGAAAGATTAATTTCTTCCATATTAAATCATGCAGGCATTCATTAGCCTTTCCAAAAGAGATTTGTCTGTTATATTTATACCTTATCTGTGCCAAGTAGAATAAGGCTGCGTCTAACTCCCTTTAATATTGCAGTAAAATTACAAACCTGTGATCACTTATCTATACTCACTTTCCTTGAATTATTCTTGAGACGCTTCACAAAGATTTTATTAAATTTTGACTCACTAGATTGGTACGTTTTTAAAAGGACTGAAAAAACTTTAAAAAACTGAAAAGCCAGAAACTTGGTTGTCATAATTTAAAATGGGAAGACTCATTATCTTACAGTAATTGCTTTTCTAGAAATCAGCCCAAATATCCCTGTACTGTCCCAATAGCAGTTAGAGCACTACAAATGGGGTGGGACAAGCCAATTCTTTCCTCAGTCCTTTATTTTCAAAATAAAGCATACATAACAATAGAAGATAATATTTGTAACTCAGGTTTTAACTGTGGAGTCCTTGGTGCTCTTTGAGCTAGATTGCTTTCTTACAGTCATTTCATAACCAAACTGGGTAACCTCATCAGTGCTAGTTAGGGGATAGAGTTTGCTCTCATTTTATATACTAGTGGTTTGCCCTGTCAGTATTGATGGGAATAGAGTTTGTTGATTTTTTTAATTGGGCTTTTGTTTACTATTAGCTTGTTCGTCTCAGTTTGTAATTGATAGTTTCATGATTGGGGTATTGTTTTGGTCTAGTGTTAATCTTGGTGAACTTTGTTTATCTGGGTGTTGATTGCTGGTGAGGAGGTTTTTTTTTTCTTTATTGGCTTTTTGATTGTCTCTTTTGAATGATATGTAGACACATCCTAGACCAGGCCAAGCCTACAAACACTAGAGATTTCTTGGAAGTCTGGCACTCAGGCAAATCAGCCATCATAGACACATAGAGATAAACAACATCTACATATAAATGTGAACAAATCTTACTCGCTTACTAGTACTGATGATGTTACCTAATTGGTAATAGAATGTATGAAAGAAAACAACCAATCTCAGAGAGCACCAAGGCCCCCACAAATCATGCATGTTTTTCCAAGGGATGAAAAAAATAGAGACTTTATTGTAAAAGTAGATCTATTATGTTATTCTGCATTCCATGTTAATTCCTGGAAAATTAATTGTTACTTAATAATAAGTTAACATTCAGTCCAATTTCAAATGACATACCAAATTATGGTTAATATAACTGAGTACTTCGTTGTTAATTGTGAAGTTGTGTCCGACCCATTGCGACCAGAGGTAGTATTCAGCAGGTTCTGATCAGTTCTGGAGAACTGATAATGGAAATTTGGAGTAGTTTGGAGAACCAGCAAATACCACCTCTGACTGGCCCCGCCCCCATCTATTATCTGCCTCCCAAGTCCCAGCTAATCGGCTGGGTCTTCTTTTGTTGCCCTGCACAGGAGAACAGACCTGGAAAGCAGTTTAGTGGGGTGGGGAGGGAATGGGATTTTGCAGTAACCTTCCCCCAGGAGTGGGGAGGGAATGGAGATTATATAGTATCCTTTCCCTGCCACGCCCATCAAGCCATCCCCACAGAACCAGTAGTAAAAAAAATTGAATCTCACTACTGATCACGATCCCATGGACAATGTTTCTCCAGGCCTTCCTGTCCTCTACCATCTTCTGGAGTCCATTCAAGCTCACATCTACTACTTCTGTGACTACATCTAGCCACCTTATTCTCTGTCATCCCATTCTTCTATTTCCCTCAATGTTTCCCAGTATTATGATCTTCTCCAATGAGTCCTTCCTTCTCATCAGGTGGCCAAAGTATTTGAGTTTCATCTTCAAGATCTGGCCTTCTAAAGAGCAGTCAGGGTTGATCTCCTGTAGGACTAACCAGACTGATCACCTAACACAGGACTAGCAAGCAATATTGTAATAAAATTCCTGCTTTTTAAATATAATCTAGCAGAAAACCACCTTAGCCATGGTCTCTATTTGCTATCTGAACAAGAGACACAAGTCCATTAAGACGTGCAGAATGTGCAGAAATGGATAGACTAACACTTAAAATTAAGGAAAAGGAAGAAACTGAATATTTTCTATCATGGGACTCATTTTACCAACGGTTAGCAAATAAAAACAGAAGTTAGAAACATGGAAATATAAAACAAGGACTAATGCTATAAGGAAGATTTGCTAAAATGGATAAGCAAATGTTATTATTATATGACAAATGCCAATGTAATAAACATTATTGTAAACATTATGAATATTATTTCCTAAAATTATTTGTACCCAGACAACACACTGTTTATTTAGAAATGGAACTTTTATGAATAATTTAAAAATAAAATAAAAAAATAGATATACGACTTGCAAGCCAGCTTTTTCAGGAATTAGAACCCAACAAGAAACAAAAGTAGAACATTTCTGAAATCATTCAGCCTCTGAATAAACAGTCACTTGGTCTTGTTTTGATTGAGTCTGATCCTCATTCAGATGACATTCCTCAGTCAGATGACAGCCTCCATTACAGGCCGGGAATGAAGGTGCATAACTGCATATTGATAATACTTTATCTCAAGCATATGGATGACTTCTCTTTTTGGTTTCTTGTAGATGTTGAATAGAATGAGGGAAATGACTAAGTATTGAAGTACTTTATAATGAAACACTTAGAGGTCCAATCTCTTCCCCATCTGAATCTGTCTATTTAGGTAGGGATATAATGCAGATCATTACAAACAAAGTGTACCAAATTTAGGACAAGAAGAACAGAGGTAGAACTATAACAATGCCTAGAGCTCATGGGAACTGAAATTTATTTGGAAGTCATCCAGTGACCTATTCCTACCAAACACACCATTTTAGTGCAGGTATAAGAGGCAGAACTCAACACACACATTTTTCTACTATGTTAGTGGACAACTCAAGATCTGCATGTTGGCCTCTCTCGTTCTTTTGTAATTGTGCTACCATAAATTAAATCATTTCTGTTTTTCACAAGGAAGCTGCATTTATTTTTTATAATTGGACAGGTTTTGTATTTTAATTTTAGAGGCAACCATCTTAGAGGCAACATTCTAAAGCTTCCACAATTGTGGAATTCCAAGGCTTCCCTTAATACAGGGGTGTCAAACTGGATTTCTTAAAGGGTCGGATCAGCATTGTAGTTCTCAGTGGGCCAGCCAGGGGGGTTGGGGGAGACAGGACGGATGCCTCTTGTGCGACCCCCCCTGCTTGCCTCGTTTTCGACCTGAATGGTCTCCTGAAGCATTTTGCTGGCCAAAACAGGGTACAGGAACTATGTATGGCGCTCCCACACCCCATTTTTGGTCTAGAAACTGAACTCCTGCAGCACTTTGCCGGTCAAAATAGGGTGCGGGAGTGCCACATGCAACCCCTGAATGCCTCATTTTTGACCTGAATGGCCTCCTGCAGCACTTTGCTGGTCAAAACAGGGTGCAGAAGCCAAGTATGGCCTGCCTCACCCCAGTTTGGTCAACAAAGTCTGAAGGAGTCTAGTTTGGCTTGCAGCAAAATGTATCACCTACCTTTCATCATGATTCATCAACCCTTTCACCAGAGAATGGTTGCTTTAAAGGAAAAACAGAATGAAACAAAATAATTCCTGAAACTCCCAGGAAAGAAAAGGAAAACAATAGGTATAACCAAGAATTCACTTGTTCACCCAATATCCATTAAGCATATAGGATTAAGTTTCTATAGCAGGACTGTGAAACTTGCAGCCCATTGGCCAGATGCATCTCATGCTAGCCACTCCATGCCCTGTTTAGCAAAGGGGGAAAAGTCCCGATACATCATGTGACATCACCTTGACCCCGCCAGTTTAACACCCCTGTTCTATAGAATAGAGACAAGGAGCCTCTTTACTCTGTGAGTGGGTCCAGTTTGGAGATTTTGTAAGCCTAGTTTTTTTTTTTTAAGTCATACAATTGAGGTCTGCAGATACTTTTACAATATGTTTTTATTTTTGTAATAACCTGAACTGTTGAATATAGTTTAGTGAGATCAAATGGTTTTTGCTATTGTTGTTTTCACTAAAGCACAACAGCCAGTGAATCAGTGCTCTTAATATAGTGGATCTTAGGGCCACAACTACCGTCCAGTCTCCAACCTTCCTTTTATAGCGAAGGTTGTTGAGAGTGTGGTGGCACGTCAGCTCCCTCAGTATCTGGAGGAAGCAACTTACCTCGATCCGTTCCAATCGGGTTTCAGGCCTGGGCATAGTACTGAAACAACATTGGTTGCGTTGGTTGATGATCTCTGGAGGGCCCATGACAGAGGGTTTTCCTCTGTCCTGGTCCTATTAGATCTCTCGGTGGCTTTTGATACTATCGACCATAGTATCCTATTGCGGCGGTTGGAGGGGTTGGGGATTGGGGGAACTGTCCTTCGATGGTTCTCCTCCTTCCTCTCCGACCGTTCGCAATTTGTGTTGGCGGGAGGGGAGAGGTCCACCTCTGGGCCCCTGGTTTGTGGGGTGCCTCAGGGGTCGGTCCTCTCCCCTCTCTTGTTCAACATTTACGTGAAGCCACTGGGCGAGATCATCCGTGGTCTTGGGGTGCGGTGTCATCTGTACGCAGATGACACCCAACTATACATCTCCACCCCAGACCACCCCAACGATGCTGTGGGGGCTATGTCCCGGTGCCTGGAGGCCGTGCGGGACTGGATGGGCGGGAACAGGCTCCGGCTCAACCCATCCAAGACTGAGTGGCTGTGGTTCCCGGCGCCCCGATATAGCCAGCTGACACCTTCACTGGCTATTGGGGGGGAAATTTTGCCCCCCACAGAGAGGGCTTGCAATCTGGGCGTCCTCCTGGATGTACGACTGTCGCTAGAACATCATATTGCGGCCGTCTCCAGGGGGGCGTTTTACCAGGTCCACCGGATTTACCGGCTGCGGCCCTTTCTGGATCGGGACGCCTTGCGCACAGTCACTCACGCCCTTGTCACCTCTCGCCTGGATTATTGTAATGCTCTCTACATGGGGCTCCCTGTGGGGAGCACCCGGAGACTCCAACTGGTGCAAAATGCGGCCGCGCGGGTGATCATGGGGGCGTCACGTAGCTTCCATGTGACACCTCTCCTGCGCGAGCTGCATTGGTTGCCGGTGGCTTTCCGGGTTCGCTTTAAGGTTCTAGTTTTGACCTTTAGGGCGATCCATGGCACTGGGCCAGGTTACCTGCAGGACCGCATTCTGCCGGTGATCTCCAGCAGACCGGTGCGTTCTCACAAGGAGGGCCTTCTCTGGGTGCCGTCGGCCACTATGTGTCGCCTGGTGGCCCCCAGGAGTAGGACCTTCTCTGTGGGGGCCCCTGCCCTCTGGAATACTCTGCCGCCTGAACTACGCACCAACACTGAGGGCCTTCAGGCGTGCGTTGAAGACCTGGCTCTTTGAGCAGGCTGGCCTGGGCTGAGATAGTTTTTAATTGTCTCCTTAATTGGGTTTTAATTGGGTTTTTAATTTCGGGGGGAGGGTTGTATTAATCTAAACAGCCACTATTTAATGTCTTTTTAATTTTTGTATTGTTCGGGGTTTGATTTAGCTGTACACCGCCCTGAGTCCCTAGGGAGAAGGGCGGTATATAAATCTTAATAATAAATAAATAAAAATAAATAAATTTGGCAAAACGTATGCTCAGTAGTTAATGGAACAAGCCCTTTTTGTTCCATTGAGAATTGGCAAGTAGCAAATCTTTTGGAGGACCTGTAATGTCTATATCTTTTTCTGATATAGACATTAGCTGGGTTATTTCTTTGACCAGAGATCTTACTTCCATCTTGCTTTCAGTGCTGCTGGGAGGGGATGCTAGAAACCATTACATTGCTGATTCAGGCTTATATTGGTCATAATCCTTTATTTAGGTTTCAAAAAAAGATGAAGCTCCAAGTTTTCTCATTTTTTTGCTAAATTTCAAAACCACTTTTTTTCTTATTGCTCCCTTGATGTGCATTACCCCCACCATGCCTATTGAATGTAACTTTTCACAATATATGCATTTTTCTTTAAAGAAATGATTCCAATTCATTGAAAGTAATTTTCTCAAATTCACATCTT
Organism: Bungarus multicinctus; assembly: GCA_023653725.1. Taxonomy (NCBI): domain Eukaryota; kingdom Metazoa; phylum Chordata; class Lepidosauria; order Squamata; family Elapidae; genus Bungarus; species Bungarus multicinctus. The sequence continues at coordinate 38,588,080 of CM042836.1, forward strand.
GTTCTTGCAGATGTATATTTTTGTCCTATGTAACCTTCCCAATATACAAATTTTGTTTATAATTTTTGACATTGAATTTTATACTTGTTTATGCCATATTAATTCTATTTTGTTATATGAAAATAATTTCCTTTGCAAAATAGTGGATTTGTCGGGCTTTGTGAAACAACTCACTCGACAGCATTGGAAAATTAAGGGCTTGAAGGAGATGAAACGAAAACAAACATTGCTACCAGATGACATCTGCACACTGACTAGTTTATTGTCTAGGAACAATAAAAAGAAAAAGAAAAAAGAATACAAACCTATCTGTTTGCAGTTTCTTACCTAGGATTCACAGAATCACAGCTAAGAGGATTGCTCTGACATATCATGATACTACTTTATCTTAATATCCTTTATGGCAGGTAGGGCTGCGGCCCACTGGTGGGCTGCTAGAAAATTTTTGGTAGGTCACAGAGAAAAGTCATCCCCAGAGCACCCCTCCAAAGCAATTAATCCAGGCTGCATGGGAACACAAGGCTGCGCCACCCACATGGCCTGCGGGAACTCTCTCTGCCCACTCACTCCTTATCTGGCAAACTTGCCTGCTAAATTGCTATTTTTCCTTTTTTTCCCCTGATCATCAGCTGTTCCGCTGTGCTGGGAGATTTAGATTAGCTAGGAAACAGGAAATGGTTGCATTTCTTGCTTTCTAGCTATTCTTTAGATCTTCAGCTCTGCTTTTAAGCACAACCGAACCTCCCTTAGGACTGAAGGTTCTATTATTCAGTGCAGACTCATGGCAAGCAAATTTTATGTGACAGACTGAGCTAGCTGATGACAGATAGATAGATCTCTGAATGAATCTGTGATTCTGTGAGCAACTCAATCTGCCTGCCTGTTTTGCCTGATTTTGGGTAAAAGTTGCTTTTTTATATAAAAAATTCAATATTTACATACATGGTGTATTGTGAGTTAATTTTGTGAGTTTGCTTGCTAGCAGATTTTATGGGACAGACTGAGCTAGCCGATGGCAGATAAATAGATCTCTGAATGAATCTGTGATTCTGTGAGCAACTCAATGTGCCTGCCTGCTTTGCCTGATTTTGTGTAAAAGTTGCTCTTTTTTTACAAAAAAAAATCAATATTTATATAAATATTTATAATATTTACATAAAAGCCATGTCCAGCCAGTCACATGACCACCAAGCCACACCCACAAATTAGACCATGCCCACAGAACCGGTTAGTGGTCCCTGAGATTTAAAATTATGAGTTTGGTGGTCCCTGAACTAAAAGGTTGGTGACCCCTGCTTTATGGCATAGTAATTATATCACAGAAATAATATATTAATCTGGTTTTACAGAAGCTTTAAATGTAATTCAGGTTACTATTAAATGTATTTACAGAAGCTTTAAATGTAATTCAGGTTTCTATTAAATGGATTTCAACATCCTTATTTTGTATTTACATGCCCACTATTGCAGAATACCAAGGTTTCTTCATCAATTTTGAGATCGCCTGATGTGTCAGGTTTAATAACTCCAAGTATTTCCTGCCATCATAGCTAACATAATGTAGTATTCATCCTTATATATGACTTAACCCAGAGGTCTCCAAACTTGGCAACTTTAAGACTTCTAGACTTTAATTCCCAGAATTCTCTAGCCATCATAGCTGGCTGGAGAATTCTGGGAGTTGAAGTCCACAAGTCTTAAAGTTGCCAAGTTTGGGGATCCTTGACTTAACCCATTCCTCACATATTTATCCTTCTCTTTTGTTAAAACATGGAACCCGTCCCAAAGCAAGCACAGGATTTGTAGGAGTCTTATTCTATTAAAAGATGCTGGAACCTTTCTTTGTTTACTATCCCAACAGCCTTAAGTATGACCCAGATGTGGGATGATACATATGTAAGCACTAAATATAAAAATCCTAACTGTTCTAGGACTGCCTTCTGCCATATCAGTCTTATGTTCATTCAGAAATATAAGGACTTTTAAAACTAAGAGATTTTCTTTTCAAGGAGACAGTCATTCATTTCATCTCTGAAATGTTGAAATAACTTCATATTTACATAAACACAAATCTATACATTTTTACTGGATGAGTAGATTTTTTTTTAGATGACCCCAGGGAGATATTGAAAGAGTCATACTGATGTAGGAACATATAACAGGGATCTACATTTCTTTGGATGTAGGGTTTAGGATAGGGAATTGTATAGGTCCTAGCATTAAGCAAAGCAAGGCTGTCACTTCAAGCAGCAGATTGGGTGGCATAAGTCAACAGCAAATGTTGTGATTTTATTTGTTTTTAGATTACTGCTCCTCATGGGCAGAAGTGCTAATGGGATCCCCTGGTCCCCTATCACTATTTATCAGGTGCCAAATAACATGCCTTGCTTTGAATGTTGTTCATGTTGATTTGGTGGGTGGGTTAGCTATAAATCCTTTTATAGCTCTACCTCAGGCTGGAAAATATCTTCAAACAGCCACATAGCTAAAAATTTAAATTATAAATTATAAAAACTTAAAATGTAAAGTCAATTTATAAAGAGAAATGAAAGGCATCAAGAGCTACTAATTTCATACATATCCATTCATTCCTAATTTGTTTCTATTTATTTGATTTTTATCCTGCTTTTATTCCTTTATAAGTAACTTAGTGCAAGCAAACATACATAATACTTCTTCCTTTTCCTGTTTTCCCCACAACAACCCTGTGAGATGAGTTGAACTGAGAATGAGTGACTGGTCCAAAGTCACCCAAGCTGGCTTTCATTCCTAAAGCAGAACTAAAACTTACAGTCTCCCACTTTCTAGACCAGCATCTTAAACCGCTACACAAAACTGACTCTCCTGTACTTAGAGATGCCTCCAATGTGTCCTCAGTTTTTAAATCAAGACCAAAAAAAATTCCTGTTAAATCAGAGCTGTCATACTCCTGGCCTGCAGGCTGGATGTGTCACGCACTGGCCACCCCCACACCCAGTTTAGTGAAGGGGAAAAAAGTCCCAACAGTTAATATGATGCCACCATGATGATGTGAGTTTGACACCCCTGTGTTAGATGGATTAAGCCAAGGGTCTTCCACTTGACAGCTTTAAGACTTGTGGACTTCAACTTCCAGAATTCCTCCTCCAGTCATGTTAGCTCAGGAATTCTGGGAAGTCCACAAGCTTTAAATTTGCCAAGTTTGAAGACCCTTGGATTAAGCAAACAGTCAGTGGAGCTGGAAACAAAAGTTGATTGGGTCATTTTGTTCTTGTTCTTTCTTGTATCCTATTGTTCTTTCTGTTTTCTACTCAGACAGCAGACAGCTCAAGAAAAAATACATTTGATAGAAGTCTTCTGAAGATAGGCTAAAGCAGAAATCTCCAATCTTGGCAACTTCAAGTCCCAGCTATGCTGGCTGGAGAATTCTGGGAGTTGAAGTCTGGGCTAAAGGACATTCATTCTCCCCTATTTTTCATGCTCTTTCATTATCCCCTATTAGCTCAGAATTACCACCTGTTGTTTGTCTTTACTCTTTCAATTTTGATTCAAAATACTGGGGATTGCCATTTTTTCTATCTTTCTGTAAGCTGTCACCCAAAACAGCAATGCGTACAATTGTTGTTGTTTTTTTTTAAGAAAAACCCCAGCTTCCTAAATACATCATAGGTTAATGCTTATAGAAAAGATCTAGCAAATAGAAACAAATTTGTTTGAAACCAGAGTCATACATGACATATTTCCTTATTTGTGTCCCAAAGGGGGAAAAATATTATGGTCAGCTGATCATGGTTTCAAATGCAAATCTTAGCAGATCCATAATTTGGTTTACCTAGTGCTTTAGGAAAAGTGATTAATTGTCATTGAATGCCAGTGTGCACTCTGGGGATATAGTATGAACAACAAATGAGGTAATGTTTTGCAAGAATCTGAGAGACTATGATTGCTTGAGAAAAACATTACATTTCAACAGTATATTTACTAAACTGTTATTTAACAGCATACTTCAAAATCTCTCTTTAAGAATCATTTCCAATCAGGAACTGATTTCTAACAAAATGAAATTCAATGGTGAAAAAAATAAGGTTCTACATTTAAGCAAGAAAAACAAAACGCACAGGTACAGTATATATGATACCTTGCTCAATAGTAGTAACAGTGAGCGGGATCTTGGAGTCCTAGTGGACAATCATTTAAATATGAACCAGCAATGTGCTGCAGCTGCCAAAAAAGCCAACACTGTCCTAGGTTGCATAAACAGAGGGTTAAAATCAAGATCACATGAAGTGTTAATGCCACTTTATAATGTCTTGGTAAGGCCACACTTGGAATACTGCATTCAGTTTTGGTCGTCATAACGTAAGAAAGATGTTGAGACTCCAGAAAAAGTGCAGAGAAGAGCAACAAATATGATTAGGGGACTGGAGGCTAAAACATATAAAGAATGGTTGCTGGAACTAGGTATGTCTAGTCTGATGAAAAGAAGAACTAGGGGAGGCATGATAGCAGACTTCCAATATCTCAGGAGCTGCCACAAAGAAGAGGGGGTCAAGCTATTTTCCAAAGCAGTGAGCACCTGATTAGCACATTAATCAAGGAAAAAAGCAACCTAGAAAATCTGACAGTTAGAACAATTAATCAGTGGAACAACTTACCTCCAGAGGTTTTGAATGTTCCAACACTGGAAGTTTTTAAGAAGAGTTTGGATAACAATTTGTCTGAAGTGGTATAGGGTTTCCTGCCTAAGCAGGGGGTTGGACTAGAAGACCTCCAAGGTTCCTCCCAATTCTGTTTTCTATTCTACTCTACTGTAAGAGTAGAAATCTATAGATGCTTTGCTATTGGGCTGCTCTGAAAAAAGATTTTTTGTGGACTCTCAAGTTTATTGTGTCTGCTGAAGCCAATTCCATAGTTGCAGAATTTATTTATTTATTTAAATTTGTATACCGCCCCCCTCTCCCGGAGGGACTCTGCAATCCCTGCATTTCTGTTTGCTACATATATTCTTCTTGATAGGTTTTGGCTACTCTTTTAGACCTCCCTTAGTAACACTTACTTTCATATATTTGTCTGCGTTATTTGTCTTACAACAAGTAAGCAGCATTATTTTTCAGAGTTCCATATGAGTAGAAATATGAAGGTATTGAACAAAAATAAAAAATAAAAAAGACCCTTGTTTTATCAAATATTCCCCCTTCCCTACAAACACACCCTTTACAAATCTAGGCTTAGAGAAGTATTACTTGGTTAGTTAGCCTAGTACTACTTGGGAATGATAGGTCACATTTTTACTACAGAACACAAAATGATAAAGGAATAAGAAAATAATACTAGATGTGGATAATTTATGCTTCAGAAAATTGTAATGCTAAATGAAGTAGTGTAAAATGGGAAATAGAATTTTTGTAGATATGATCATCTGTGCTTATGCCAGTACTGATTTTATTGCTGAACTTTCTTGGAGACTCTTCTGTCCTTGGAGAGCAACCAGGTTTCTGACAGAAAATTTGCTCTGTTGCTGCTGCCTTTAGGAGCACAGGAATTCAGAGAAAGTGAATTGTGGTCCACATTATCAAAAGAGCAGCAACAAAAGGAATGGCAGCTAAAGATCCCAGCCTTCTGAGAGAGACAGTGTTCAGTATGGTAAAATTTATATCCTGCCCCAATCTGATGGCTCTCAGTGGCTTATAGAGAGTACAGAATATAACAGTTAAAATTTCCACAGTATAGTTAATATAAACAGTGACATCATGAAATCCCCAAAAGACAAAATTAAAAATAATATAAAAAGCACATAGGTAATGAAAAGTGTATTGTTGTTAAGAGAATGTCCTCCAAAATAATGATTCTGATTATACAATCCTGAAAGTATCTAGGTGTCTAGCCATGAAGGGCTTACTGGGTAAACATCAGCACCTTTAAATGCTAGAAACCAATTGGCAGCCAGTGCAGAGACTGCAGAATCAAGGTCATGTGATCTCAATGTTGGTAGTCGGTAAATATGCAATCTACCTCATCCTGGACCAGTTGTGGTGTCCAAGTTGCAGCCCATGTAAAGGTCATTGTAGTGATATTGTTTTGAATGATAACATCAGATGCCTTAAATAGCCAGACCAAAAAAATCAACACCAAGAAACACTAGAATTATTTTTATTGACTGTAACAACAAACCTCTGATTATGGTGCATCTCCTCAACTCATATACTGCACTCCAGTAAATCAGAGAGTTGTATGCCTCAGTTGCTGCTAGGTGGATCTAATTTCCCAGAGCTTAAAAAATGTTTCCCAGTCTTTTCTTTGTCTAGATAATGATTCCTGCATATTTCTGTTAAGGTCATCTTTCTTACAAAGTGGAACCAAAGTGACAAAATAGTCTCCAAATCTCATAAGCAATTCAGTAAGATAAGACAACGATACCAAAAGCTTTCTGGAAGTCACCAGAACTTACCACCCCCATCTAACTCCCAATGCAGGTAATCTAAAAAGTAACCTTATGCTAATACTTTATCATATAAAACCCTGAATTCTCAAAGAGTACATGTAGGAAGGCTTCCTAGGATGCCAGTGGCTTTGCCAAATCTGGTGATAATGATGGTAGGATCAAAACTATGTTCACATCATACTGATCATATTGCCAAACTTTTTGTTCTCTCTTTTTTGTACACCTGCTTCTTTTCTTTATATAAATTTTTTCAACCAATTTACATACCTTCAAAGTAAAATATATAGCAACTTTTGGGCATTTATAGTCATGACAAGTTTATAGGATTATAAATTGGTCATGCATATAAATGACTGTGACTCTGTGGTTTATTCCACTAACCGCAAACGCTTTAACCTCAGACTGTCAACTGTTGACCTCACCCTATTCCTAAGAAGTCTGTAAGGGGCGTGCATAAGTGCACCAGCATGCCTAGTGTCCCTGTCTTAATGTTTCCTTTTATTCCTATCTATTTCATGTATTAATAATCATGTTCATACTTATATATATTATCAAATGAATGCTTGACAAAATAAATAAAAAATAAAGTTCAGGGAACTCTGAGGGAGGGAGGAAGTCAGTCAGTCAATCAGTCAGTCAATCAGTCAGATCAGATCAAATCAGCTTTTAGTGATCACATAGATACATCTTCTCCAGTTGATCAAGTTGATCCAGCCCCAACTTGGCCCTTCAAGTCTTCTAGTGGCTGTCTTTGTATAGCAAAGAGAAGAAAATAATCAGCAGCAAGGAATGGACTCATCACATTTCCAGGTATTGTTGACTTCTCAAGAGAGCTAGAACCTTGCATAATGAGTCCAAATATGATAATTTTAGCATGGTCATTACTGTCTCATATGAAAATACTGGACTAATTTGTTCTGGAGTCCATTTGCTTGTTTTACTATTGTCAGAGGTCTTCTCCATTACCAAATTGCAAAAGTCTGATTACTTCTTTGATTGTACTTCGTCTTAAGTCCAACCTCCACTTCAATAAAGCATCACACACAAAAGCAGTTGTCTGCACAAATAGCATTTCCAAGGTTTTCATTGCTTCCTACCAAGTGCTAGCCTATGGCCTATTTCTTTACTGCTAGTTCCTTTACTGTTAATAATTGATCATAAAAGACAATAGTTATTCACTACTGTGCTATTTATATTATCTGCTCTAAGGCAGATTTTTGTACCTGTTGTCATTAGTTTGATTTCCTCTATGTTTAATTGTACATATTATTGTATTCTTTTCTTTACTGTACTTGATTTTGATTACTAGAGTTTGCAGATCCTTAGCATTTTTGGTTATCAAGATAGTGTCATCAGCATAGTGCACACTCATCTCCTTCCAGTCTATGCTCCCTGAATAGTAGCTTTATTATTGTTGATTAGCCAAAAGCTGTATCAAAATACAGAATAGAAGACATAGAACAATAATAAGATTAGGTAACATGGAATAAATAAAACTGATTAAATAAAAAGAATTAAGAATGCAATCGTATTTCTAACAGACTCCTTCAATAAATATTCATCATATGCATTGGATAAATAAGGAGGGGCATTTCTTCCCCAACCTGGAGACATTCTCTTTCACCATGTTCCATTCAGACCATGGATTCCTATCATGATTCATATCATGGATTCCTATCATGGATTTTCATGAGGACAATGAGATATTCTGGGATTCCCTTTCTTCTAAGAAAATGCCAGAGCTTGACATGGTCAATCCAGTTGAAGGTCTTTTCTTGGTGGTCATGTTGTCTAAAACCCCACTCATTCTTATAGCATCTTTGCCAGATGATCACTCAATTACTTTCGGAAGACTTTCCAGTGAAAGAGAACCCATAACTTCATACCCAAACCTGAGGGAATATCTGATCACATTTATATTACATTTGATAGTGCAGATTTCTTGATTGAATGATTATTCCATTACCTCACTTGAAAATAACCTTAATTTAAATATGTTGAATAATCAATATTATTTTATGTGCTCAAATAAAAGAAGTCAACAACACAAAAATGTTTTGGGCTTTCAGTTACATCAGCATTGTCATTCCTCTTTCAGTAATTTCTGATCTATTCACTTATATATTCTGTAGCCATGTATAAGTTGAAGAGCTAGAAAAAAGGGAATACTTTAGGACCACTTGCGATCTCAGCTGCAAATAAAACCCTTATGGATCTTTCATTTCTGAATGAAATTCAAAATCTTTAATGTTTTAATTGCATAGAACTATGAGGCCACCAAATGATTTATTCATTAACAGTAAATGAGAAAACAGCATAGGGATGCTCTCATGCAAATGAAAGTATATGTAATCAGTTATTTAAGTAATTCATCTTTGTCCTTATTTCAAATATTTAATTTACTCCAAATAATGTTATTTTAAAAATGAAAGATACCTTTTTAGATAAGCAACTATTCTGCACTTTGGCTGCTTTAAAGATGGCATATTTCATAATTTCAGTGCAACCTAAAATTGTATAGTTTTCTGGTATAGAGATCTACTTGGTTTGCTTAGGTAAAATCTCCAGTTATGCAAGTGCTGCAACTCCCATTAATGTGATCTGTCTTTCTGACTGTCCATCATCTACCATGGCACCTATCTCACTGTTCAAAGCAATTCTGCACTATGACTTTAAACACCAGATAAATTATGTATATTGTATAAAGGAACTTCAAATGTATGTTGAAAATGTGAACAACGTAAAGGGACATTTTATCATGCATGTAACAAAAGCTTAAAAAATGATCTAAATACCTATTTTGATACAAAGGATTTTAAATAGTAATATTCAATTGAAACCAGAACTTTTCCTTTTAGATTAACGGATAGACAGTTTTTAAAAAAAGACATGGAAGATTATTTCAGTATATTATCACATCAGCAAGATTATTCTATGCATAGAGATGGAAAGATTTGACATTATCCATTATGGAGGAATGATTGGTGAAGTTTACAGATTTATCCAACAATGGATAAATTAACCTTTCTGATTAGAGAAAGGACACTATTAACATTTCTTGATGATTGGAAGTCTCTTAATAAATGTTTTGTGTGATTTTATATTTTATATATTAATACCTTACTTACCGGTTTGTTAGTTCAACAATATAGATTATCAAAAGAATAATATAATAAAACTTTAGAGACAAAGGTCAAAATATATTTGGACTTATAATTGCCATTAGAACATTGGAAGCTACCTCTTCATATGGTTTTTCTTTATTTTCCTTAACCTTTTTCCTTTTCTTGCATTTCTTGCGTTTTCACTGATTTTCTTTTTTCCTTTCTTATTGTCTACTAGTTTATGCTAACTTTTACATTCTTATTTAAAACTTTTAAATAAAAATTATACTAAAAATAAGATAGAGCCTTGAACATAGAAGTTCATTCAGTGTTCATGTTTTTTAATTTCAGACAGAAGCCCCTTGGTTAAATTAGTTACTGGCAAGCTGTAATAAATCAAGCTAGCAAGGAAATTGTTAAAAAAAGTAATGAAATTGAGAAGCATCTCCTAAAATAATGCAGAGAGCAGTCCTGATGTACTGTATATCATATCCTTTGTTTTCAAAACTCAATTCTTTTTTCTGTTCACAAAAAAGCTAAGTAATACTGTGCAGAACAGTGGATAGTTAAATGGGTTGTTTGTTAAGGATTCTCACATGTTCCCTCTTAACATGAAAGCAAGAATGGTAGACTATTTAAACAATACAGAAGATAATATATGTCTGTGAGGGGGCGGATATGTATCTGTCTCTGAAAAGAGAACATTTTAACAGACTTCAGGTTCTTAAAAGGCAAGATAATTAGCAATCTATTACTATATGCAATACAATATTGAATCTAGAAAATTATCATTTCTTGCAATCTCTAATCCCCATTATGGAATACAGTATGAAATTGCAGGCCATTGAAAACATGCTCATATTTAATTATATTAAAGACCCACAACTCTATGCAGAAAGGCTTCCACTTGTTTGTAATAATTTTATTGAACTTTATAATCAGAAAGGTAAAAACTAATACATTCTAAAAACATGAAAGAGTAAAAAGAAAAAAAAATGAAAAATGCGGAAAAGAAAAAATAGAAAAGAAAGAAAAATAAGACTGTGGTAAAGAAAAGAAAAAGATAAAAAAAAATGTTTCCCCCCTTCACCAGAATAAGTATAAACAATTTTATTAATTTATCACCTTCTCTTAAAATACAATACATGCTTTCGTCATCCCATATTCTCTTATCTCTAAGCAAGTCTTTAAAGCCTCATCAATTAGAACTCATCAGCAAAAGTCCATTAAGGGTTACCAGAGATAACAATATATATATTCTAATCTTGATTAAATAAACCAACTTTATATTACTTCCTTTGCTTTTAACAATCTTGCTCTTTAATCCCTTCAAATAATGTTCTAGATTAGAATATTATTTCTTTTCATTTTTTTCCTCTGTCCTCATAAAATCCTTCAAAACTTTAACAAATCACCTTTTGTAAAACCAATATAGAAAAAGTAGTCAGATCACTCTTTTGATTTATTTCATATATCCTTTTTATTATTAAGACAACTATTTTTCAATATGATTCTTGTTTAAATTTATTTTCAAGTTTCAGTCTTCTCTGATAAAACATGTTCCTCTTTTAAACACAATCTATTTATAATGGCAGACACCTGTAAAATTATCTTTTGCATCCATTGTTCACAAATATCCTTCAATACATCCAAAGTTGAAGTATTTTATATTCTGTATTAGTAAATCATATTTTGGTATTCTTCTCCTTTAATTTACTTTTAGTTCCTTCTAGTGTCCAACCTTCAAAGTTCCATCCTAACATGTTTTTTAACAAGGCAAGACAATAGCACTTTTCCCCATGGAACAATCCATCTGGACCTTTAGTCTACTTTGCACCTATATAGGCTACATTACGTCTGTGAGTTTGATTGAAATCCTTCAACTATTAGCTGATCAAATCACAAATCAATCACAAAAAGCCTCAGCTCCTCCAATCTATTTCTAAGGAACAGGGTACAAAAGTGATCGCATGGACCTTTTTCCAGAGAGACAGAATTCATCATCTGGCCATTGATTGCCACTGCAATGCCATCCCTACTCCTTAAGGGATGTCTAGTTTGCCATTAATCCTCTGGAAGTAGACTACATGCCTTCAGAAAGCTTCACTTTACCTAGAATTTATTTTACTATTTCTCAGTATGCTACTACAATTCTGTATATACTGTGACTGGCCAATTTGTTATCTTACAATTTAATAGTAATTTAGTAATTTAGTATTAGATGTTTGGCTTCAAACATGTAAACAATATATGAACTCTAAGTTATCTTTTTCATTTTTCACACCTTCCACACACACAGAATTGTAGTGTTTTTCTATCTGGTCCCTGCTCTTTAAAAAAAAGTATGCTCTTATCTGTCTTGTCCTATTGTTCCTGATATTCCTTTAACTCTCTAGACCTTAGTCATAAATATTCCCAAAATTTGTTTGTTAGCTTGCTTATTCGCCATAAGAAGAAAAACTTGCAGAAAAACCTGCAGAAGATTTGAGACTACAGGATAGCAAAACTATTAAACAAAAAAAATGGAACTGAGAGGGAAATGATTAAGAGCCATTTATGCATGTTGACAGATTTAGTGCATATCTGAATGTTTTCCAGCCTTAATTAGATAGCTAAGATTTGCAATCATCTCTTAAATCACCGATTCAAATACATAGAGGGATGTGATTCAGATAGATACTATTTTCCCAGTGTAAACACAAACTTACACTCCTTACTGGAGACACCTAAAATTTTGTGCAGTTTTTTTTTTCTCTGCACTGCTGAGACTATTTCTTAGGTCAAATGGTTGCCCGACCAGTATTACATTTTTTTCAATTTATGATGCAATTATTGGCCTAAAAGATGTAGTTATGTTAATTTAGAATACAGTGATATTCAGAAATGTAGTTTGATTAGAAATGATTTGTAAATGAATGCCCTGTAAAAAAAAGAAAGCTGGATAGCTGGATGTGTGGGTAAGAAGGTAAGGAAATAGTTTGAAAATGTGAAAAGAGAATGCCATCACTGTGTTTCCAAACTATATCTTTTCCATTTTCCACTTGTTTATTTGACAGTCACGTTTGCTTTTTTGCCTTACTCTCAGGATGGCTTGAGAATCCTTGGCAATTTTCTCTGTTATGTTTGCTTGTTTTAGTGTACGTTCTTGATGAAGATAGAGAAGGTACCTCTGATGGGATTATTTTTTTCTGCAGATTTTATATTATTCTGCTGTTTTCAAGGCTTCCCATTCTTTACACAAAAAAGAACTATCTCAAAGGAAGATTTCTGTCCTAAAAACTTCCTTTAGAATTTAATTGAAACTACATAACCTATACTCCACTGGGCTAACATTTCAGATATATTTCCTTACATAAACTGACAAGAAAACATGGTAATGTAATAGACTAGATAACTTTGTGATAGAAATTTAATAGATTGATATAAAACATAGACATATATAAACATTGATTAAAAGTATAACATAAATTTTAAGATAAAATATGGAATATCTCATATAAAATGATGGAATAAATAGTTTAGTCATGGGTGATTAATAACTGATAAATACATAAGCATATGTTGGATTGACAATGAGAAAAATGATAAAAACTGTGAGTAATGACTATAAAAGGATAGCACAAAAGATTTGCAACCAACTGACACACTGTATGTATATAAAATGGAAGATGGTTTTATGTTTTTTTATGTTTTGTATGTGTATGTTTGTTTTAAAATAAAAATTAGTTATAAAAAAAATAAACTGACAAGTGGCTAGTAGCATTGAAGCAGCCATAACTTCCCCAAATTTAATAACGTTTTTGTTAATTTTATACTCTATTTGAGATTTTTTGGTTCAAATCTGTTGACCTATGGTGCACTATGTTGCCTAACTAAAGATCATGATGAGAGTTTTAGTAGTTTATAGATATAAGAAGCTAGGGAGATTACAAATCACGATGAGGAAATTAAACAATGAAAAACAACATACCTTTCTGACCATCTGACTTGACCATCTCAAAGCTAAATGAATGCAATATCATGCTTCACCCATCAGAATTTCACCAAAATTCTTTTCCTCCTGAAAACAGGTTTGAGAAACAAATTATCTTCCACCAGGATCAGTGGATATAGAAAGTTTATAAAGGTAAAGGTTCCCCTCACATATAGATGGTAGTCATTTCTGGCTCTAGGGGGCAGTGCTCATCTCCGTTACAAAGCTAAAGAGCCAGTGCTGCCCAAAGACATCTCTGTGGTTAAGTGACCGGCATGACTAAATGACGAAGGTGCACGGAATGTTCTTACCAAAGTGTTCCCTATTTTTCTACTTGCATTTTTACATGCTTTCGAACTGCTAGGTTGGCAGAAGCTGGGACAAATAATAGGAGCTCACTCCGTTATGCGGCACTAGGGATTCAAACTGCTGAACTGCCAACCTTTCTTATCAACAAGCTCAGCATCTTAGCCCTGAGCCACCACATCCTTATATAGAAAGTCCTTTTCTATGTAGAAAATCCCTATATAGAAAGTCTATACACATCTGTTAAAATGCTAGGTTTCTGAGAATTTAGAATTTGTTCCAACTTTAACATAAGCTGTACAATTCAATTGAAAAAGACAAAAAAAGTACAATATGGTTGCATAAAGATGCACACCTTTAAATTAATATTTTTGAAGCATCTTTTGATTTTACGATTGTATTCAGTCTATTGGGGTAGGAGCTTATCAGCATGGAACATTTTGCCTTGGGAATCCTTGCAAAAGTGCTCCAAATCTGTTACACAGCAAGAACCTCACTTGTGCACAGCTCTCTTCAGCTCACCCCCCAGATTTTCAATTGGATTAATGTCTGGAGTCTGGCTGGGCTATTCCAAAACTTTCATCTTCTTCTGGTGAAGTCATTCTTTTGTTGATTTGGAGGTATGCTTTGAATTGTTGCATTGAAAGGTGAAATACCTCTTCACCTTCAGCATTTTAGTGGAGGCTTGAAGATTTCATGCCAAAATTGACTGATATTTCAAGTTTCCTCTACCTTGACTAAAGCCTCAGTTGCAGCTGAACAAAAACAGCTCTAAATCATAATGCTGTTACACAATGTTTCACTGCAGGTATGGTATACTTTGGTGATGCTCAGTGTTTTTGTGCCAAACACACTTTTGGAATTATGACCAAAAGATTCAGTGTTGGTCTCATCAGACCATAACACATTTTCCTTCCATGCTTTTGTCAGATTTGATGTAGGTTTGGGAAAAATATAGTTGGGCTTGGACATTTTTGTTTGTTTCCCTTTTGCCACCCACCCCACAACCCAGAAATACAAAGAATACAGGAGATTGGTGTCATAAGTAACATAACCAGTACAGAAATTTCTGCAGCTTTTAAAATGTTGCTTTAGGTCTTTTGGCATGTTTTTTCATCATTTTTTGGGGGACATCCAGTTCTTGGTAATGTCACTGTGGTGCTATATTTTCTCTACTTCTTCACGACTGTCTTCACTGTGTTCCGTGGTTTATCCTGATTGATACTTTCTAACAATAAGATGCCTTTGACCCTTTGTAAGACCATGGCTTTTGCTGTAACAGATAGCCCAATAAATGTCAGAAAATTCTACTATAACAGCTGAACTTAATGTGGGCTTGATCGGAGTCACTTTAATTGATAGTGGGTATGTTCTGACACTACTTAACATCAATTGTCAGTTTGAATGTGATTGGTTAATTATTGGTTGATGCAGCCACATTGCATTCTAGTTTCTTTTTTTATTTTCTCTCTGTAAGACTTGTTCTTTAATTGAATTTTACAGCTTATAAATATGTTAAAGATGAAAAGAATTCTGATTTTTACATCTCAAAAACCTGGAATTTTAATAGGGGTGTCGTGTGAGGGCTTTCTATATCCGCTGTGTTTCAAAAGAAAGAAAGAGCAAAATGGAAAAAGGAAAGGAGACGACATCTAAATTGTCCGTGCCCCCATTCTTCTTGAGATTATTCTAAACAAAGAAATAAAGATCTAATTATGAAGCTCCATTGCCATATCTAATTTTCTTAATTCCTTTGGGTCCAGCATTATCCAACAAATATAGAGAATAGCAAGTACCTTCAAGGCAGAACTCTAGATTTCTGAATAAAAGAAGAGTTCCCCCCACACTAGTTAAGTAACCAAAGTAACTGCTAATTTGTGGTTTAACAAATGTGTACAGTGTAAAATGAATATGAATAATCTGTCAAGTGTATTTGCTTGAAAAATGGAGTATAAAAAGATAATGAAACCTCTGCACTTATCTTCCATTCCTAGATGCTAATTCATCATGTTAAATTAGCTTAGATATTGCCACAAGATGTTGCGCATTATTCTTGCAAGTTCAGATAACTGATATTTTAAAATGTAATTTGTGCTAAGCATTCCGTGCAATTTGAAGGCTTGTTCTTTTAAATAAAAACTAACATATTCAAAAGGCGGCATTGAGAAAGCATTTCTTCTGCCTTTGAGCTTAGATGTAAACCTGAATATGACAAGAAAAAGGAGGTAGCTAGTTATTAAAGCTATTAATCCATGAACATTGTCTGGTTGCTCTTATAATTTACAGAGCATTTCAGCCATTTTGAAGGTCTTTCCCAGGTTGACTGCACTATACAGTATGTCGACTAGAACCAAGAAAACAGGAATTTATTTTTTACATCGTCCTACTTTTTCTACTTTTTTATGTTAACTAGTTGCAAGAGATGTAAGAAAAAAACAGACTTCTCTTATCAACTACAATCACCTCCTCATTATGACTGTGTGCCTTCAGGTTCTTGGTTTGTCCCAATTCTGTTATTTTTGAGATGTGCACTAAAATGGAAGAAAAAGCTTAAACTTGAATATTTTATCTTCAGAAATCAAATAAAATGATCTGCTAGAATACTGAGGAAGCAAGTATGATTGAGATTAGAAATTTTGCAGGGCATTCTTCCATAAATGCTTTCTCATAATGCCACTGTATTTTGCCTGAGGAGTTATTTATTTATTTATTTATTTCGTAATTTTGTATACCGCCCTTCTCCCGAAGGACTCAGGGGGGTGAACAGCCAACTAAAATGTATACAAACATAGAGATAAATACGATTAAAAAAGAATTAAATTATAGGCTGCCCAAATAAAAATCTAAAACCCCCGATTAAAATAAATTAAAACTTTCGTACCCCACCCCAACTAATCTAAAACCCCTTATTTAAAAATCCCATTTGAGTCAGCTCAGGCCGGCCTGCTCAAAGAGCCAGGTCTTCAGGTCACGTCTGAACGCCCTCAGGTCAGTGGTTGTTCGTAGCCCCGGGGGCAGCCCGTTCCAAAGGGCGGGTGCCCCCACAGAGAAGGCCCTATTCCTCGGGGTCACCAGGCGGCACATAGAGGGTGTTGGGACCCGGAGGAGACCCTCTCTGTGGGAGCGCACCGGTCGGTGGGAGACTATTGGCAGAATGCGGTCTTATAAGTATCCTGGTCCGATGCCATGGAGCACTTTAAAGACCAAAACCAATACTTTAAAGCGAACCCAGAAGGCCACTGGCAAACAATGCAGCTCACACAGGAGAGGCGTCACATGGGAGTATCTCGACGCCCCCATAACCACCCGCGCGGCCGCATTTTGTACCTCCGGGTGCTCCCTGCAGGGAGCCCCATGTAGAGGGCATTACAGTAGTCCAGGCGGGAGGTGACCAGGGCATGGGTGACCATGCGTAAGGCGTCCCGATCAAGAAAGAGCTGCATCTGGCATATCAGGCGGACCTGATAAAAAGCCCCCCTGGAGACGGTCGTGATATGATCTTCCAAAGACCAGCCGTACATCCAGGAGGACACCAAGATTGCGAGCCCCTTCTGTGGGGGTCAAGATCTCATCCCCAATAGCCAGCGACGGAGTCAGCTGACTATATCGGGCCGCCGGAAACCACAGCCACTCAGTCTTGGAAGGGTTGAGTCGAAGCCTGTTCCCGCCCATCCAGTTCCGCACAGCCTCCAGGCAACGGGCCATAACCTGCACAGCATTGTTGGGGTGGTTTGGGGTGGAGATGTAAAGCTGAGTATCGTCAGCATAAAGATGACATTTCACCCCAAAACCATGGATGATCTCTCCCAGCGGTTTCACATAAATGTTGAACAGAAGAGGGGAGAGGACCGACCCCTGAGGCACCTCACAAATGAGGGGCCTAGGGGTGGACCTCTCCCCCCCATCAACACAAATTGCGAGCGGTCCAAGAGGAAGGAGGAGAACCACCGCAAAACGGTGCCCCCAATTCCCAACCCCTCCAACCGCCGCAATAGGATACTATGGTCGATAGTATCAAAAGCCGCTGATAGATCTAATAGGACCAGGACAGAGGAATAACCTCTGTCACGGGCCCTCCAGAGATCATCTACCAACGCGACCAATGCTGTTTCGGTACTGTACCCGGGCCTGAAGCCCGATTGGAATGGATCTAAATAGAATGCTTCCTCCAGGTACTGAGGGAGCTGACGCGCCACCACACTCTCAACAACCTTCGCCACAAAGGGAAGGTTGGAGACAGGACGATAATTATTTAAAAGAGCCGGATCCAGAGAAAGCTTCTTGAGGAGGGGCTGCACCACCGCCGTTTTCAGGGCAGTAGGAAGAGCCCCCTCCGTCAATGAAGCATTGACAATCCCCTGGAGCCAGCCTCATGTCACCTCTCTGGAGGTAGAAACCAACCAGGAAAGGCACGGGTCCAGTAAACATGTGGTGGCATTCAGCCTCCCCAGTAATCTGTCCACACCCTCGGCGGTCACAGGATCGAACTCCTCCAGATAACCGTCTCAAGACTTGCCCCGGACACCTCCTCCGGGACCATCCAATTGGAGTCCAGCCCATCCCGAATCTGAGCGATTTTATCATGCAGAAATCGGGAAAACTCTTCTGCCCTACCCTGCAAGAGGTCCTCCCGTGCTCTCGGCTCAAGCAGAGAGCGGGTCATTCTAAGCAGAGTGGCAGGCCGATTTTCTGCCGATGCAATAAGGGCGGAGAAATGCGAATGCTTCGCTGCCTCTATCGCCACTAGGTAGGTCCTAATATAGGACCTCACCTGTGTCCGGTCAGACTTGGCACGACTGGTCCTCCAGATGCCCTCCAGACGTCTTTTCCGGCACTTCATCCCCCTCAGCTCCTCCGTGAACCACGGAGCCAAATGGGATCTGTGCCGGGTCAGAGGTCGCAAAGGCACAACTCACTCCAGAGCCTCAGCGGCCAACCTATCCCAGGTGGCCACCAAGTCTGTGGCCGAGTTATGAGCCAGAGTTTCAGGGAATGGCCCAAGCTCCATCTGAAACCATTCAGGATCCATCAGGCGCCTGGGGTGGAACCATCTCCTCGGTTCCGCCTCCCTGCGATGGGGGTGGTGGCACAGAAGTCCAGTCTAAGAAGAGAATGATCGGACCATGACAAGGGTTTTATAACTAGATCCCCAGAACAATCATTCAACCACTGACCAGAGGCAAAAATCAGGTCCAGTGTGTGTCCCCCCATATGAGTGGGGCCAGAAACTAATTGGGTCAGATCCATGGCCATCATGGAAGCCAGGAACTCCCAAGCCACCCAGAGGTTTCCCCGAGCGAAGGCAGGTTGAAATCCCCCATGACTAAAAGCCTGGGGGTCTCAACCGCCAGCCCGGCTATCACCTCGAGGAGCCCGGGCAGGGCCGATGACATGTGGCAGGGAGCTAGGTATGTTATCAAAAGGCCCATCTGAACCCCCTGACCCCACTTCACAAAGAGAGACTCACAACCAGGCGTCTGAGGAACAGTGGCCTCCCTAGGACAAAGGACTTCTCTAATAATCGCCGCCCCCCCCCCCCTTCCCTGAGACCTTGGTCGATGAAATGCTTGGAAGCCTGGTGGGCACATCTCCACCAGAGGAACACCACCCTCTGGGCCCAACCAGGTTTCGGTGACGCCAGCCAGGTCCACGCCCTCCTCCTGAATAAGATCGCAAATCAGGGGGGCCTTGTTAACGATGGACCTGGCATTGCACAACATCAACCGGGTACTCAGGGCCTGAGACTCTGCACAACCAGGCCTGCCAGACGGGTCGGGAGGGTCGGAGCGCGCTACCGCTTGGAGACAGCAGGCACACGATCCCCTAACCTGATATGGCCCTCTACCCCCGTCATATCTGCCCCTCCCACTTATGGTGCCAATGGAACCCGCCCCCTGCTATCCAAATTGTGTTCGCCCCCACAACTCACGACCCTCTGGGCCCTCCCAGACGTTCACTCCAGCCTGGCTGACTCCAAACCCCCTACATAGATAGATTTAGAATTACTTAGATTTGTTTTGTCTTTGTGGAAAACCTAATGCTATAAATTAAAGCCTATATGGAAACCTTATCCAACGTAACATGCACAAACTGAAAAATGCATTCATCTTATCCAAATCCAGTACTTTTGATTTCCCTTAAGAATCATTTACTGTTTCTTGCCTATGAAGAACTTCCAAATTCACTGAGGATGATTCACTTGAAATACATTATCAGTAGCAACCATGAAATGCTACTAAAATTTTACCTCAAGCTATTCTGCGTAATTTCTGTTCCTTCCAAATTTAATAGGGAGAAAATCTATCTATGTAGTCATTAAGAGTCAGTACTAACTTGATAGCACAAAATCAATCTATTAGAAAACTTACTAATGAAGAACAGAATAGAAAGAAGCATATACAGTAAACATAAAATGTTGTTTGGCTTTTAGGAATATGATTTAGCGGCTACTAAGGTTCTTAATAATATTTATCTTCCTTTCTGTATTGAAGGCTCAATTAATTTGCATGGCAGGAACAAGATGATAATATTTTCTAGACAACTTGGAAGAGCCAGTTTTTATTTCCCATAATGCTCCCTATATTACAAGACATTGGGGAAAATTTTAAATGGTACTCCATAAATTACCATTAAAATGTAACACGGACAATATACCTAAATAATCAACACAAGAAGGAAGCGTCAATTAATATACATTTCCAGTAGATTTCCAGATTTGATTTGTTGAAGCAGAAATTTCAGTGTTACTCAAAATGCAAATGTCCTGGTTCTATTTTCAGCCTTTATACTTGATGGTAAAAGAATGAAACAGTCAGCTAATAATATATATGCAATTGTCAGAATTTGGAAATGGCTTGTTAGATATAATCTGCAATATGATCTGGTGATCTTTTGTCACCTAATGTAATTCACAATATTGTTATATAGAATATTTATATCATGTCACAGTTTTAAGAAAGGAATGGTGCAAACTAGCCAGGTAGTGTACGATATGCTGGAAATTTCTATGTATTTAATATCAAATAATTGAATTAAAGACATTATGTTTTCTTTATCCTTCCTGAAACTACCACAGCTGCAAGCAGGGGTTCTGTTTATATGTTATAGTGAATAATTAGATCCGGTAAATATCGGCACTTACATTTATGATTGTAGAAATGCCAGGCAAATTGTATGAGTGCCCAAATTGCAAAAAGAAATTTGCAAAATAAGATTATTACAGTTCATTTTTATATGATTACTATTGTTTACTTCCAATAAGGGAGCATTAGTCAGTAACAGTACCCATGCTTTGATGCCATATTCCAGAGTAGTAGTAATTATTGGATCATGCCTGTGTTGAAACTGATAAAAAGGTTTATTTATTGATTGATTTTCTACATCACCATCTCACCTAAGGGGCCCTTGGCAGCTGATAAAGAACACCATAAAATAATATTAAAAATGATTAAAAGCACAGTTGCAACCAGATTTGAAAAACAAGTAAAAAGTTTAAAAAAAAATCAAAGTTCAGAAATTTATAAGACTAAGTTAATAAGACAGAAGGAGTGGATTCAAGATAATTTGGATTGTTGCCTAAACCTCAGGAAAACTTTGACCTGACATAAAGCTGCTTCCTGTATCATATACTTTTATTTGCAGACTTTCATAAAAAGCATCAAAATGTGCTAGAATTCATGTATTAGTATAACCATGCATTGTTTTATTTGTTTAAATATTCTAGGATGCACTTCATATAGTATTATAGGGAGTTTTATTAGTTCCAACAGAAGAGTGTCATGGTGATGCTGCCTTTTATTTGGAAATGCAACAGAGATTAACAACATGGTATTTGCAGCTGTTTGGGTACCCATAGCTTTTCTAGATAGAATCTTCCACCCCAAGTCTCCAAATTAAATATAATCCTGCAGAATCAGTGAAATTGCCAACATTTCAAGAGCTTTGAGATCTTGTATGATTTTATACAATTTTGAGGAGAAGTCCTCTATGTAAGAATATTCCCCATTGCTATAAGGTTGCAATGATACACATCCACATAATGTGTAACACTTATCCATCACTGTAATTTTATATTATAGCATGACAACCTTATGTTTATACAAGTTTTTGACTAAAACATGAATTTATCCCTTTCCAGGGGCTATTAGAAGTTTAAAACTGTATTTCCAGGACATTAAGTTCCGTATGTTCTTGAAACAGCAAGAATAACTCCTTGCAGTGGCAAGTATAACTGCTTATATTATCATCAAAAGTTAGGTTTTGTAGTCAACCAACATTTAAGAATCTGGTACAATTTTCAAAGTGCATTCAAACTTTACTACCATTAACAGCAGTACATTTAAATCTCCAGAACAGAAAGGTTTCAAATCAGAGATTTTGTGGATTTTATTATTTTCAAAAACTCTTCTTTTTAAATCCTAAGCACATTAACATTTGGGAAACATGGCAAAGCTTAATATTGTGGGCAAGTTAAAGAAAATATTTGGTGACATAACGATGTCATCCAGATTCATGTTTTCCTTAAAAATATATTTTTTAATTTGATTTGACCCCTTTGCTCTGCCATCTGTTTGGGTCTTTTCATGCATCCATCTCTTTTTCACTTGGCCACTTCAGTAACAGCTGTCAGGAAAAAATCAGCCAGGAAGGACATCCCCTGCATTAGTGCTTGTCAAAATGTGTGCTTGCTGATATTAGAAAGAATATTAGAATTCAACTAGGATTGGTTGTTATGTATTATTGTAAAACATTTGTTTGTAATAGTATACCAAAATCTAAAATAGATCTAATCTTTCACCTGCTGTCAACATGTACTTTATTCCACAGTTTTGGAAATTTGTGGAAAATGTTAGAATTTTTTATATCGCTAAGAGTTGATGAAATGAGATGAGATGGACAATACAGAAATACAATAAACAAACAAACATAATATACTGAAAAGACCCAGGCTGCATTTTCTTAGTGATAGATCACTATCTATGTTTGTTTCCTAAAAGAGATTTCTATTTAAATAATCTCAGGACAAAATACAAAGGAAAAACAACCCCATAATCTGGAAGGTTCAATAAACATACAACATATTCAAATATATTTTTTTCTCAAATGACTAGAAATTTGCAATATTATAAAAACACATTCTCACCCTTGTGTACTAGTCCTACTCCTAATCTGCAACTGTTCATAGCATCTTCTAATGTCATGTAATTATTAAAGGAGAAGATGCTGTTAGGAAAAATAAACAGTAACTCTAATTTAGCATGATAAACATGGTTTACTACATAACAATTCAAAATTGATAATTTGTGAGCTCAGTATTCTAAACTCTCTGGAATGACCTCCCTTTTTTTAACATTCAAATTTTTTATTGTAAGCTTTTGTTATTTATATAAAATACAGAAAGTGTTTTTTTTTTTTAAAAAAAAAGTTGTTTTAAATTGTTTTCTTTTTAAACAGAATTCCAGTCTAGTGGGGTAATAGATTTTGAGAAGCTTCAGCTGAAGTACATCTGGTATAATCAGGCTCTTGACCAGATGAAATTATGCCCTAGCATTTATAAAAGACCCAGCCAATTATACTGGCAGTTGATAATGCCTATCATTGTAATGGTGGTTCTTTACCTTTGAAGAATGAGCTGATTAGTATAATACTAGAATTTAGAGATATTCTTGAAAACTAGAATGGTAATTATAACTATCATCTGTCTTGTCTGAATCTATCTTCCATATCAGTGAGCTATAAAAATATTTTATTATGCCTTTCATTGAAAAGAATCTCAAAGCAGCAATTCATTAAAAGTAAAGATTATGTTAATAACTGATGAAGGTCAACTCATAGAACTTTTATTAAGAGATAACAAAGATATGTTAAATGTTGGAGCTCGGCAGACTGCAGAGGACAGGTCATTGTACAGAGTAGATGCCAGCGGGCCTTCTTCAGTTAACCTTAAAAGCAAATAATGACAAGGAAAGGAGGACCTTCCCCATGTTCCATCTCTGAGAAAATAATCTCATTGGAGGTATTTTTCAAAGGAATATTGTCCTGGTTGTGTGTATGCAATATAATACCTGCACAATATTGTAGCCCAAATAGAAGAGGGTCAGGGCTTATGTTAGTATGTGGCTTGCACATTCTGACTCCCTTGTCACCCAGCAGGTGCCTGGTATAGTAGTACCATGATACTTCTTTATTGCTTCAAAATTTGTTGAATTTGGCACTTTGAAGCAAAAATCTTATCCCAATACTCATCTTTCTCCTGGTACTCAATGTGCAAGGTAGAACATGCTGTTGTCAGCTGCCTTATAACTCAATACTCCTTCTGGGATAAGCAACAAAATGTATTTAAATCATACAGACAATTTTATGAATCATCCTCTATGAGCTCTTTAATTGTGTTTCAATACACATGAATTTAAAATAAATAATACATTTCCTACCCAAAACTACTGAATTGGTATTCCCCACACAACTATGTTTTTATCCTCATCATTTTAGCCATCATCTATCCACTGCAGGATGAAGGCCTCTTTTGTATATTTCCAACCAATATGGTCCTAATTTTTGCCAATTGGGCCCGCAATACTTGCTGATGTCATCTATCCGTCTTGTTTCAGGTCTCTTTTGTGGACACTTTTTATCAAGTGGAATCCATTCTATGTCTTTGTTTTTATTTATTATTAAATATCTATGTTGCCCATCTCGCCAAGGTGACTGTTTTGGTTATATGTAGGTATAACCTACAGAAAATTATCCTGATTTATATATGTATTTATTTAGAAAGTTACATGCCTTTCCCAAGTTATGAACCATAATGTGGGAAAGCTCACAGCCACAACAATAAACACATAAGAAAAACAATTAACAACATTCTCCAAATAGTGCCCAGTACCCCAAAGCAAGTGATTTATAGCAGTAACACTAAGACTTATATACTGCTTTATAGTGCTTTATAGCCCTCTCTAAGCAGTTATACAGAGTCAGCATATTGCCCCCAACAATCTTGGTCCTCATTTTACCCACTTCCAAAGGATGGAAGGCTGAGTCAACCTTGAGCCTGATGGGATTTGAACTGCCAAATTGCAGGCAGCCGATAGTCAGCAAAAATGGCATGCAGTACAGCGCTCTAACCACTGCACCACCAAGGCTCTTTATCATGAATTGAAGTGATTTGACACTGCCTACTTTTATGATACTCCTCCAGTTTAACTATCTAGCGGTTCGTGGTGATCACCCATCCAAGAACTGGCCAGGTAAGACCAGGCAGGACAAGCTAGATGCAGTTCTCTTCATAAGATTGGCCATAACTTTCATTTCATTGCCATCGTCTTTATCATCAAGTTTACTTTGTCCAAGCCTTGTGGAAGTCTGACTGACAGCCAGATTACAAATTTCAGGTTTATATTGGTCAGATTATAAAGATTTTCGGTACTGTTAACATGTTGCTGTGATTTTGCTACTGTTGATTTTATTACATGTTTCCATGTTTAATTTCATAACAATTATGGCAGTAGTCATTCTATGACAAGAAAATCATTGCGCAAAGGGAGCCATAGTCACAGGTTAATGCATATTATTATGAAAAGTTCTCTATATATAGTTGTAAAGAGGAGAGGAGAAAAGTCTGTTGACAGTCAGGGATTCATGATGATTCTCTGTCTTCCGAAACCAAAAGCACACTGTACCGTTCTGTCGAAGTTGTTCAAGGGAACAAGGACCATTTTCTTTCCCTAAAAATAAACTCAGATGTTTATTTGTGTTTGAAGAGCTAATCTCATATTTAGTATCATATCCAGTCTGAGTGGAATCTGTTAGGCATTATTTGTAACACCTAAAAATGGGAATAAATAAATACAGAACATGAAGGATAGTGTTACTTCTTGCAACAGAAAATGCATTGTTTTACAAAATTCAACATATAATGATTACCTGTCAAGTTTGGTAATTCCAAGATATAATGAATATTGCTAAAGGCAGCAAAGACAAGCTGACTGGTGTCTAATGGACAACTACTTGGACATGCCAAAATCACCATTTTAAAGAGATTTCAGGGATTTTGTTTTCTTCTTATAATCTAACCACTGTGAGAAAGATGCATGCTATCACAATGCAGGTTAAAAAGGAACAGAAGTTTGATCACATGGTTGTGACTTCTATATTGACTTTTCTGACACACACACCTGGATGTGAAAGCCTAAGGCACTCATATCAAATGCAGACAGTGGTCAGAGGCAGGTTGCTCAGGAAGGACAAGTAGGAGACCTGGCAAATAGACTAGTTACTCCCACAGACCTGTGAAGCTTCACAGAGTTAACAAGAATCTGGCTACAAAGTCTTTGTCTTGGTTTCAAACACAGCTTCAGGGAGTTGAAATTTTGTCTTAAAATAGAAACTCCAAGGGTAGTAAAAGAAACTAATGCCTGTCACTTATCTGGAACAACATCAATGGATCAAAACTAGGCATCATTCCAAAAGGCCAGCCAAAAATATAAGAAAATAGGCCACTTGTACTTTTCTCTTCATCCTTCATTAATTCTTATCACATTGATATTAGAATAAATACTGGTGCCATTTTGTATTTGTGCCCTTTCCTTCACCATGAATTGTAAGGCACTAACTGTTACAGGCATTGTACAGGCCTGTTTATTTAAGCATGTATTAACAATATTGTGATGTTAACAGGTTTTTAGATAAAGAAAAATTGGTTAAAAAGAAATTGATCTGTAAATATATGTTGGAAGAAATGGTTAGTTTCCTTGTTTTGTTTTGTCTTTTTTTTTTTTGCAAATCTGTCAGGTGATTTGTTGAATTTGAGAGTTAAAAAATAAAACAAGATTGCACTTTTTATATATTATGGTGCAAACATAAGCTTGTGAACTAAATAGATGTCCTTCCTTCCTGAATATGTTATCTATGTATTAGTTGGGTTATTTGAAGTATTTAAAATGTAAAACTTTTAAAGCTCAATGCTTGTTTTAAGGGTTAGAAAATAATTTTGAAATGGGTTGCTCTAACCACCTTAAGAATGCTTTGAAACTAAAGCAGCTCTGAATAGACTATTCAAATTCAACCTACACTGTGACTCTTCAAATTCAGAACATTTCAGGAATGGCTGGAATAATCCATCTCAACTTTACAACTATTGTAAACTCAAATGGGAACTTAACAAGGATATGTGATACATAAAAAGTTCCCAGAAACATTGAGAGGAAAACCTGGAGTTCTGCTTTATGCCCTTCCCCCTAAAAATGGAGGAAGGGAAATAGATTATGAATTTTTTTTCATTGCTTTTTCAATGAAATGAAATGGTTTCCATTGTAGAGCAGCGGTAATCACATGAGGCAGACAACCAAGGCAAAAGGTTCAGCTCTTACTTTATTTACAAATAAAGGGTTACCGCTACTGCCACTCTAACACGGCAGCCAGCTAGAGCAGCAACAGCTGATGTCGTTTGACAGCTCCTTTTATAGCCGGCTGTCAAACGGCATCAACCAATGGGAGAGGTCCGTGCTTCCCGCTTAAAGCATGGACCTGAGTGGAAACTGCAGTCAATACACAACACTCCTCCCTTCCAGAGAGGAGCATGCATAGTCCTGTAAATATGTTGGGCGCCTGCACAGTCGTCCTGATCTTCTTAGTTCGGCTGAAAATGGCACCGGGCTGCTGTCTTCTGCTTGTTGCATGGCTTCCATTGGTAGTGAGGCTGCAGGAGCGTCGGGAACTTGGTCAGGACCCTGGTCAGCTTCTTCTTCAAGTAGGCTGTCATCACCGGTGGGCTGGAGGCTAGCTTCTTCAGGTAGGGGTAGTTTTTCCACATCAGGACCGTCTAGATGACCTCTGGGTATAGTGCTCCAACGGCTCCTCAGGTGGTCCACATGGCGGCACCAGACATGCCCATCAGGTAGCTGAATTCTATAAGACGTAGGACCAGTTACTGCCACCACACGACCAGGTAACCACAATGGGTGCCCAGCATAGTTCCTGACATATACTTTGTCATTTACTAGGAACCCTCTGTCTTGGCTGTTAGACCCAAGGGGAAGCACTGGGACATAATTTGGGTAAAGCCTGTCAAGAGTGGTTCTCAGACAATGCCCCATTAACACTTCAGCTGGTGACCTATTTGTGGAGGCACAGGGTGTTGTATGTTGGCTCAGAAGGTATTGAGCCAGTCTAGAATGCCAGTTAATGGGTCCCAATCTCTGTAGTACTTCCTTAGTAGATCTGACTGCCCTCTCAGTCAGACCATTATTTGCAGGGTGAAATGGGGCTACTAATATGTGTCTGATCCCCAGGTTGGCTAGAAGATCTCAAATTTGCAAGAGGTAAATTGGAGGCCATTGTCGGATACAATGGAGTCAGGGAGGCCATGTGTGGCAAACATCCTGGTCAATGCTTTATTAACTGCTTCAGTGGTTGTGGTGTGCATTAAGGTCAGTTCCAACCACTTTGAAAATGAATCAACTACCACTAGGAATGTACGCCCGTGGAAAGGGCCAGCCAAATCTATATGAATTCGGGACCACAGGCTTCCTGCCTCTTCCCAGGTCCTAGAGGTGGCTGCTGGAGGAGATGACCTGGTGGCCTGGCATGCCTGACATGAATTGACCCAGCTAGAGGTTTGGGCATCCATACTAGGCCACCATACGTAGCTGCGAGCGAGGGCCTTCATCCTAACTATACCTGGATGACCCTCGTGAAGTACCTTTAAGACTGAGGTTTGTAGCTTGGAGGGATCACTACCCTGGTTCCCCATAGTAAACAGCCTTGCAATGAGGAAAGTTCCTGTTGGCGTAGCTTGTAGGATAGGAATTCTGATGGATAAGGGGTTGCAGGCCACCCCCTCCCTACCCAGTCAAGGACTTGGGAAATTACCTTGTCCTTGGCCGAATGGGCAGCGATGTCAGAAGCGGTGACAGGCAGCTTGAGCTCTTCAATCAGGAAAACGGCATTTGTTGGTGCTGGGTCCTCAACTGGAACTGGCAGGGGGCAACGACTGAGGACATCTGCATGGCCAAGCATTTTTCCAGAGCGGTGGACCAGTGTATATGAATATGCAGCCAGAAAAATGGTCCACCTGGTCATCCTTGGGGATAAAATCTGGGAGTTTGTTTAGTGCCAGATAAAATTCCTAACAGGGGCTTGTGATCTTTTATCAGTTCAAAATGATGACCGTAGAGAAACTCATGGAATTTCTTTACTGAAGCAACTGCAGCCAAGGCTTCCTTGTCAATTTGACTATAGTTGTGTTCAGTGGAGGATAGTGTCCTTGAAAAGAAGGCAATAGGTGCTTCTGCACCATTTGGCAGTCTGTGACTCAGAACAGCCCCTATTCCAAAAGGGGAAGCATCTGCAGCTAGAACTAGTGGTAAATTCTTGTTGAATTGTATTAACACAGCTTTGGACATGAGTAGCAATTTGACTTCCTTGAAAGCAACACTTTCTTTTGGCCCCCAGTGCCATGGTGTCTTCTTGTCTAGGAGCCTGTGAAGAGGCTCTGCAATTGAAGCTTTATGGGGCAGGAATGAAGCATAGAAATTTAGAAGTCCCAGAAAAGCTTGGAGCTCAGTCTTATTAGTAGGAGTGGGAGCTTCATGAATGGCCTTTACTTTAGACTCTGTTGGGTGAATACCCGAGGTGTCAATTTTGCAACCTAAAAATTCCACTTGTGGTGTGTCAATGGTGCATTTTTCTCTTTTTAATTTAAGACCTGACTTTTTAAAACGTTCAAGGACACTTCTGACTCTCTGTAGCAATTGAGTTTCATTGTTGGCAGATATAAGAATGTCATCGAAATATGGTACAACGCCTGGTAACCCTTGCAAAATCCTTTCCATTAGAGACTGAAAAATTCCAGGGGCTACACTAACTCCGAATTGTAGGTGTGTACATTTAAAAGCGCCTCTGTGTGTCACTATGGTTTGCAGTTCTGCAGTTCTGCAGTTTCGTCATCAACAGGGAACTGTTGATAAGCCTGTGACATATCTAGCTTTGCAAAAATGGAGCCAGGCTCAAGGGAATGGAGTAAATGTTGCACAATGGGGACCGGATAAGCATTTACTTGCAAATATCTATTTATGGTGGCTTTATAGTCAGAGCAGATCCTCAAATTTCCGTCCTTCTTTAGAGGTGTCACTATTGGGGTCTCCCATTTGGAAAAATCTGTAGGTTGTAGTATGCCTTGTTTAATTAATCTGTCTAGTTCCTTGTCAAGTTTAGGATAAATTGCAAAAGGTACCCTGCGGGGTTTTAAACGGATTGGTACTGCTTGGGGGTCTACCTTGAAGGATATTGGGGTTCCCACGTAGCAGCCTAGGCCTTCGCTGAATACATCAGCATATTTCCTGAACAGGGAGTCAACTTCTGAACTTGCAATGGCGTGGATTCCACCTATGTGGAGGCCTAGGGCAGGGAACCAGTCTAATCCCAATAGGCTTGGGA
The DNA here is from genome assembly GCA_023653725.1 of Bungarus multicinctus. Taxonomy (NCBI): domain Eukaryota; kingdom Metazoa; phylum Chordata; class Lepidosauria; order Squamata; family Elapidae; genus Bungarus; species Bungarus multicinctus. Next base: position 38,618,318 of record CM042836.1, read on the forward strand.
GGGCGCCATCCACTATCACTAAAGGCAAGTGACCCTTAAAATCTTGAAAATGAATTAGAAACTTGCCTTTTCCGATGACAAGAATGGTTCTGCCTTGGTAGTCCCGTAGAGTCAGGTTGCAGCCTGGAATCTTCTTTCTTGTTATTCTGGGAAGCAGTTGTTTCAAGGTGCCCCACGAGATGATGGATAGTGCAGAGCCGGTGTCTACTTCCATTCTGCATGGTCTACCTTCTATAGAAACAGTGACACTAATTTTGTTAGAACTACTTTTAGGTATCTTAGCTTGGTAGCATGTGCAACAATCCTCAATTTGTCTTGGAAATTGTATGGCTTTCTGAGGCTTTTGAGGCTGGTTAAAAGTCTTTCCTGCCTGACATATTCTTGCCAAATGACCCTTCTTTTGGCATCTTAAGCATATGGCATTCCTGAATCTGCAGGATGCCCTGAGATGGTTGCCCCCACAGCTTAAGCAGGTGGGCTGTATTCATGGAGGTTGATTTGCAACCTGTCTGTACTCCCTTTGATTAGGGTTGGGCTATCTGAGGTGGTTTATCTCAGTAGCCTCTTCTAAACCTTCCTTTGTGGAGGCTTCATCAAAATGCACTGTTGGATTATCTAGTCTAATTGGATTTCCCTGTATTTCAGCTGCTGAGAGTGCTGATAGCTCAGCAGCCTGGGATTCTTCTATGGCTTGTTTTAAGGTTAGTCCCCTTTAGCTAGTAGTCGTCTTTGCAGCTTGGGGTCCCTAACTCCACAGACCAGCTGATCTAACAGCATATCTTCTAGGTAATCCCTGAATCCGCAATGTAAGGCAGCTGTTTGTAGTACTGCCATGTAGTCATTAATGGTTTCTCCCTCAGTCTGGGTGCACCTTCTAAAGGCATGGCGTCTGGCAATTCTAGAAGGCTTAAGGAAGTAATGGTTGGAGAGAATTTCTTGCAATTCTTCCCAGAAAATAGTCTTAATAGATCGTGGAGCCAATAATGCTGTTGCGGTGTCAAATACCGTGGCTCCGCAAAAACTTAGAAAATAAGACTTTTTTCTATGCTCAGAAATGTCAGTAAGGTCTATAGCATCTAAAAAGCAGTCAAACCGGTTCCTATATGATTCCCATGTCTCTGCCGTCGGTCTGAAAGGCGGGAATGCAGGATTCGAAGTCATCTTTCCCTCAGCTGTGCTGCTTCTCCTGAGGCGATTTAAAAATCGTGCTTCGCGAACGGTGATAGCAACTCTGTAGCGATTTCAGATCTTGGTTAGTGACTTCGCTCTTTGTCCTTTTTGCCTGGCTTGCCTCTATTAAGGATCCCGCCCTCGTCGCCAGTGTTGTAGAGCGGCGGTAATCACTTGAGGCAGACAACCAAGGCAAAAGGTTCAGCTCTTACTTTATTTACAAATAAAGGGTTACCGCTACTGCCGCTCTAACACGGCAGCCAGCTGGAGCGGCAACAGCTGATGCCATTTGACAGCTCCTTTTATAGCCGGCTGTCAAACGGCATCAACCAATGGGAGAGGTCCGTGCTTCCCGCTTAAAGCATGGACCTGAGTGGAAACTGCAGTCAATACACAACAGTTTCTATTTGAAAATACTATTTGATTGGGGGTTTTTTGATGATTTTACAATTGCTTCAATTGTTCAAAGATTTAAACCATTAAAAAAAGGGGGGGAACAGTAATGACAACAAAATACAGGCTTTTTATGTATGGTATGTATTTGTAGTTATGTCAGGAAGAACATTTAAAGATATTTATCAATCACTTATGTGTCTTCCAGGAGATGTCATACATGCATGTGCATTGGTTTATATTTGGAGGAACATACAATTGATTGTTGGCAAATAAGTGAATGAAGGTGTCTATTGAAAAGCACACAGAAATGGATTTGTTTCCTCCAGAAAATGTATTAGCGAAGAGCTATCATCATCCCTTTTCATATAAGAAAATTACAATCTACTAAATCTACTAAAAAAAATCCCACAAAACAATGTTGAAAATGTGGACTTTATCCTCTGAATGTAGAATCCAAATTTGTGCCTATTCCACAAAATGGGGGGAAGGCGAATAAGCACAATCCTGATGTGGCCCTCAATGAAAGATCTTCTGTGGAGATCTTTGTTGGCAGACTGATTTCTCTATATAGTGACTATTTTGTTAGAGATCCTCATCCAGTGACTGCCATTAGTTTCAGCAAAATGGTACTAAACAACCTATCTCAGGGCATCAAACTCAAGGCCCGAGGACTGGATCCAGCCCATTGGGTGATTAATTCTGGCCTGTGGGTGCAGCAGTGGAAATGGAGAAGGATCGGCCCCATTTTCAGCCTGGATGGCCTCCTGAAGCCTCCGCAAGTAAAAACAGAGCCCAGGGGGCTTCAGGAGGCCATCCAGGGCACGTACCTCCTGGGCTCTGTTTTTGCTGGCAGAGGGCTTCAGGAGGCTGTCCAGGCCAAAAACAGGACTGGCAGAGGGCTTCAGGAGACTGTCCAGGCCAAAAACAGGACTGGCAGAGGGCTTCAGGAGGCTGTCCAGGCCAAAAATAGGATTGGCAGAGGGCTTCAGGAGGCTGTCCAAGCCAAAAATAGGACTGGCAGAGGGCTTCAGGAGGCAGTCCAGGCCAAAAATAGGACTGGCAGAGGGCTTCAGGAGGCAGTCCAGGCCAAAAATAGGACTGGCAGAGGGCTTCAGGAGGCCATCTAATGTCTGCCATTTTCACTGACAGAGGGCTAGCAAAACAAACTAAGAGCAAAACAAAGCAAAAAGAGAAATGTTTCCCCTTTTGCATTTGAGCATCCAAAAAGGGACAGGAAAAGAGAAAGGGAAAGGAAAGACGAAGAAAAAGAAGGAAAGATGGGAAAAGAGCAAAGAAGGAGAAGGAAGGAAAGGGGAAAGAAGAAGAAAGAAGAATGAAGAGGGAAGGAAAAAGAAGGGGAAAAAGGGGAAGGAAGGAAGGAAGGAAGGAAGGAAGGAAGGAAGGAAGGAAGGAAGGAAGGAAGGAAGGAAGGAAGGAAGGAAGGAAGATCCGTCCTGCCTTAGCACTTAGCCATCAGCAGACAGCAAGGCTCCTGTGGAGGACAATGGTTTGGCGCTCTCCCTGGTCTTACCTTCCTCTATCGGAGACAGTGGATCCCCCAGGTGTCCTAACACAAGTAATATCAAGCTGGCCATTTCCACTCTGGCCACCCCCCCCCCACAACCCTGATGTGGCCCTCAATGAAATTGAGTTTGACACCCCTGATCTATCTCTTCCTGAGCTGTTTTTCTCCGCAGCCCAGCACTTCCCTAAATGCATTATTAGCAAATTAACAAGCTCAGCTTTGTGACCTTAATTAGCTGATTAGAACTATCCCAGAATCCTGCTTGACTGGTAGCTGCTGCCTGAAACTGGCCAGAACTTAATCAGTTTCACACTGAAGATTTTTGTTATATGTTTCCTATAAAGATATTTTGTCATAAACATTTGTTGTTGTCCTAAATGGGCACTTTTGATGGAAAATGAATTTATTATAATTGTTTTTGTGAATAGTCACTACCCAAGGCAGTTATTAAATGTGGATCACCTATATTTTTTGTTTAATCTTAACAAAGCTGATGTGATATATCATGAGGAAGAATCATAGGTATTATATCTCTGATTTGCTGATGGATGAATAATAAAATGTGCTTTGTTTGCAAAAAGCCTTCCAGCTGGTTCTTTATTCTTTTGGGAAACAGTTGTTGATATTTTATCTGAGCAGGATAGTGTTAACAGTAAATTAGTGTTTGCTAATAATACAAATACTATATGTGGCAGAAACCTCATTATCTGTACCTTGTTGGTCTACGTCTTTTGATCGTCTTCATAGGTTATCTGATTAGCTGATTTCCCAGTTTGGGGGAAGTCTCCCAGGCTACATAGATCCTTCTTTTCTTTCTCTTTGTTGACCTACTTATGTGCAAGAGGCTTTGAAAACATTGTTGGAGCTTCTTCCTTTTGTTCCCTCTCCCCCTTCAAAATCACATGCCTAGCCTAGTTGGCCATGAATCTTTTAAAACTTTGCAGCTCTCATTAGCACAGCAGCATCTCTGTAATGTATCTCTCTATATTGCTTCATTGTCTTTATGGATTCATTGTTCGAAAAACATTAATTACAGAGCATAACATGCACACTGCAAATGCCATTGATTAGCCTGGGTATTTTTTTTTTTTTAAAAAAAGGATAATTACAGTCAGAAGGCTTTTCCCAGGCATCCTGGATTGAGGGCTGTGTGCTAATTACTCTGTTTAAGGCTGCAAATTAATATGAGGCAAAACACAGTAATCATCTGAAGGGGAATAGATCAAAACAGTTTAAGTGGGATCACAGTGAGGGACTTTATTGCTCTATCCTCCCTTTTCTCCACGCCATCACATTTTTACAGTTTCATTGTAAGGAAAAATCTGAGTGGGGAGGGTGGCTGTATTCTGAAAATATGTAGCATTACTCCTTAAATCTAAAAACAAGAGAGTGTGAGAGAGCAGACTGACTAGAGTGGTACCCAATGGTGAAACGCAGCACTTTTCATCCGCAGAAGAAACTGCAGCATCCTCTACTGCAGAAGCGATTTATCCATTGGCTTTTCCACAGCATGTGATCAACGGAGCTGTTTCTCTGTGTTTTTCCCCCCTTTCTTCTTCCATCTGTGTGCAGAGCACTGATAGGCCGGGCTGATGCGCAGACAATTTATCATCTTGATCTCCCACTGAGTCAGGGAGCTCTCCTGTCACCAGTATTGATTTCAGAGGATGGACTAAATTTCCTAGGATTTCCATTAAGAATTAAGAAAAAAGCTATAAGCATGCAGGGTAGCCAGGCAGACATGGATATGAGATGGCACTGTGAAACCTCTCAGGTAGCCTTCTTCTCTCACGGCCGATGCAGACCAGAGGCTAAGCACTGCAGCATGCAGGGTTTAAGAGACTGTTAGTCGAAAAGCAAAAAATAATAATAAAAAAAATAAAAAATTAAAAAAGGAGAAGGAAAATCATTTGTACCAATTATTGTTTTTAAACAAAATTGCTTTTATTTGAATTAGAAATTGTCTCCTTGATGATTGCATGCCATTAAAATCAGGAGTTCAAATTTCTGCACGCGATCAGCTTTTCAATTTCAGGATCTTTTTATGTTCAAGAGATAGCACTTTAAACCCTGATGCTTTTGATTTTCTTTATCTGCTGCTTTTCTAATCCATTGCTTGTGTGTTTGTTTCTGTGTTCATGTATATGTGTCTTTTAATTTTTGCATGTTTGGAAAAGGAAAAGAAGGAATCAGTGCAAGCATGGGGAATAGACTTTTTCAATAATTGCTAGGTTATTTTGTTATTAATGACCTGGTGATTATTTTAGTTTAAAAATGCTTAAATTCTGAGTGTGCATGATTCGGAGCACAGTTTTGCATGTTGTGTGTATATATGTGGATTTGTTCTTGTTTCTTTGTGACTGTTTACCGAGCAATGAAATATACATGCATTATTTTTTTAATGCAAAGGAATAATTGCCTTTGGTTGTTTAACATTGAATGGTAAATAATGCAAAATAGCATTTTTTAGAAATTGCTGATATATTTCTCAATGGGGGGAATCTGCATCCTATAACAATGTGGGACTTTTCTGTATTGTGTGGGGGAAAGAGATTTAATTATTTGTTTCTTATGTGTAAATGACACTAACAAACCTCCAAAGCATTGATTGTTGTGTATTGAAATTATTCTAGAATCATTCTTTATTCTTTCCAAAAGTCAGGCATCAGTTATGTGTGAAAACCATTTTTGTGCTGAATGTATGTGCATGTTGACCGCTATGGAAATATTGCCTTGCTTTTTCACAATCTTTTTTTATACCAATAAGAATGAAAGGGGTTGAATGTTCTATGTAGCTTGTGTGTACCAGGAAAGTGATAGCAAGCTCATTTACACAAGGAGACAAGCATACGATAAAAGATGAGAATGTGAGACAAAAGATATATTGGGAAGAAGAAGGAAAGAAACAAAGGATCACCACGGAGAGAATAAATGGTGTGTTTGTGTGTGTGTGGAGGGGGGGTTTCCACCTCCTCTGTTATTAGAAGGGTAAAGGATTCATATCTCTTGAAAACTCTGGATAATTATATATTCACTAGAAAGTGTGCCTTGGTATTTTTGGGGAAATGTTAATCCATTGCAATTCATATGGATTGCTTTTTAGCTCTTTATTTTGATTTTAGGAAAGGGCTTTCAAATGAGAAATGGAAATTGTATCTAGCTTTTATTTCAGTACAGAAGTTTCTGCAAAGTTTCTCTCTGAAATTGTACCCCAATATTAATCCTCTTTGTGACTTGAGCAAGCTGTTTTCTGGTGCTGGGCAGAAGCATTCTCAGTCTTTCATAAGTTAATTGTGAGCTTGGTTTTGTGAGGTCAGACATTTTAATTGTGCATAACGTGCTGCAGAAGCTTCACAGCTCTATTATTACGGTGGTAGTGGTGTTATTTTAAAAATACAGTCTTACTGATTTTGGAACAAATTTGTCAAGGGGGCAGAAATGATGATATTAGCAGAGAGAGATTAGGTTAAATTACCGGGTTCTCTTGTTCTGAAAAACTTCTACCCATGTTGAGTTTCTACCTAAAAATATTATGCCTAAGAATGTTGCCATTTCTCATCACAGTTTTCCTAATAGCCATTTATCTTGGATCTCTTGGGCGTGATAATTTGACACAGCTAACAGCTGTGAGAAGAAGAGGTGAAGAGGTTAGGTCACCATGGAAATTGAATTGCTTCCACCCCAATCCTCCATCAGAGAAGATCCTTGCCAGTTAACGCAGAGTTAATTGGCAGAACGAGAGCATTAAATCCATCTACTTTTGTAAGTGAGATGGCAGGGCAGCAGGATGCAGGCAGCCTGCTTTCAGATTATACATGCTCTAATTATTAAGACTACGGTAGGCTCCATTTTTGTGCACTCCAGAGCTAATGTCTACAGTTGACAGAATCAAGAGGCAATGTTTTTCTGGACTCTGACTGCGAGTGCAGATCAGGGATTCACAGCTCCAAGGCACAGGTGTAGTGTTGGGCTTCAGGATGCTGGTAAAATGTAGAGCCTGACACCATGGTTATAGATGCCTGATGAGTGACTGACTGTTCTCCTAGCAGAAAGAAAAATGCCCCCCTACCCATAGAAAGAGAGCAGTGGGGAAGGAATCATTCACCATTTGTATGCTTTGCATAGACATTTTGTTTTTGTCTTTCCTCCCCCTCCCCATGAGAAGACTATTCCAATATTGGTGCATCCTTCCATTTTACTCTGCTTCTGCAAAATGTTACATAAAATGTTTCTCATTAAACACAAGTGGTATTTTAGGTTTTAAAAAATAGCTTTCTCTTTTGAAACGTCAAGGCATTTTTGCAATTTTGCAGACTTGAGTACTAAGCTTTAAATAGCTATCATTTCAGGTATTACCTGCATTGATAAATGTGCTAGATTTTCTTTTCCATTGACTGCATTATCAACAGAGGAAACTGAAGGCAAGCTGTTTTTACTGGAGGTTGCTTGTAAAAAAGTGTGTAGAAGGTCCTCCCTAGGAATGTTCAGTGAACCAATATCTTTCTCTTACAGGAGCTTGGCTACCATTTGGCTTCTCTAGAAACTTTTTGTAGCTATGGTATAGTTCAGCCTTCCCAAACTGTTGCTTTCCATTGGTGTTTGGATTTTGACTTCCAGATTTTTTTAGTTAGAATGATAGCCAGACTGGCTGGTAATTTGGAGAGTTATACTAGCTAGAGTTCAAGAAGAAGATGGTAGAGTTCTTTTAAATGTTCTTTTGTAATTGTTTTACAGATAATTTATTATTGTGATACAAGGTGGTGACGAAACTGGTTTTAGGAAGATATATGCTTTCTTTTTTATCTTTACTATTTTACTGATTTATACTATTATTCGCTTTAAGGTTCTGGTTCTGACCTTTAGGGCGATCCATGGCATTGGACCAGGTTACCTACAGGACCGCATCCTACCGGTGATCTCCAGCAGGCCAGTGCGTGCACACAGGGAGGGCCTTCTCCGGGTTCCGTCGGCTGCCATGTGTCGCCTGGCGGTCCCAAGGGGTAGGGCCTTCTCTGTGGCGGCCCCTGCCCTCTGGAATACTCTGCCACCGGAACTGCGTATCGGCATGGACCTGAGGTCCTTCAGGCGCGCGCTGAAGACCTGGCTTTTCGAGCAGGCCGGCCTGGGCTGAGAGAGGGTTTTAATTTGTCTCCATTTGCTTTTTAGTAATTTTAATTTGGGGGTTTTAAGGGGGTGGGGTGGGCTTTTTATTCGGCCAAATATTCAATTTAATCTTTTTTAACTTTTGTATTATTGTCGGGGTTTTAGATTGGCTGTACACCGCCCTGAGTCCCTAGGGAGAAGGGCGGTATAAAAATTTTATAAATAAATAAATAAATAAAATAAATAAATATTACCATTTATTGCCTCCTTTGGGTAAATGGGATATACATGATTTGAAAAATATGCTTATTTGTTTATGTATATGCCATATTTTGTTTTTTTCCCCATTTTCAGTTATGGATAACTTCCTTCAAATGCTCAGGGCAATGTTATATATGAACTGGATCTATCCAGAATCCAGATAAATAAGAATCAAAATACCTTTTACTTCATATACCTGCAATACCTCATACAGATGTATAATAACTTATTACAGTACAATCTATCTCTTATATATTACACTTGGCAAAGCGTCACAGTCAGTGTTGGATGTATATTTTGTGTATATTCGTAGATATTGTACTCTCAAATTGCAAATGGAAACATGGATACTCTATTTTTTTTATCTTCATTTTTAAGTCCTTTGGTTTTATTGTATTGCAAACAGTTGCTGGGGTGCATCCACAGTTTCGTTGCATATGTACATTAACAATAAAGTTCCTCTATTTTAAATTCTATTCTATTCTAAAGTTACATGATATGTATATTTGAGATTTTGTTTTATTTTGCATTGCATTAGTTTAAAATTACCAATGGCCAGAATTGGGATTGAATTGTAATTTGTTACAGAGTGAATATACCCCTCAAAGCTTTAGGTAAGGAAAATTCCCAGGGAAGATATTATGGAGACTGCATTAAATGGAGGAAATATTTTTTTTTCTTTTGCTATCCCTGATCCAGATTCCGTCCTCTGCAACAGCTAAGTCTGTAAAACAAAATGTGTCAGGATGTATTTTTCATATGCAGCTATTTCTTATTTCTTTTTTTTTCTTTTGGGATATGTTTTCTTTTTTCCTTTTTTTCTCTTCTGTATATGAAATAGAAAATTAAAAAATAAGCAATATTTCAGGTAAGTATACCAAGAATGCATGAGTTGTAGAAATACTCAGGTAAGCATTATTAGATTATCATTTGCAATAAATTTTCCCTAGGAAATTCAGCCTTTGGAATGAACATTCCTATTCTATGTTGTTGGCTGATTTCTTCTACTGAAACCAAATACATTGCAGAATTATCCCTGCATTCAAAATGAAACAAGTCAGAAACCATCTACACTGTAACAAGTTACTTGATGCACTACATCTAGAATAAGAACATATTTTCCAAACCTATTCCAGGAAGAACATACTTCATATATGGGAATTACCAGCCTGCTGAATCTGCTTCTTTGGAAGTTAGTTCTTTATTGTCTACCTTCACTTGGTGTCCTATCTCTTCTTCCTACTCTCTTGGTTTTCTACTAATCAATTCCATCTCTGGAAGTCAATTAACCTATCTTCCTTCCTTCCTTCCTTCCTTCCTTCCTTCCTTCCTTCCTTCCTTCCTTCCTTCCTTCCTTCCTTCCTTCCTTCCTTCCTTCCTAATTTTTTGCCTCAATCTTCACACCCTTGACAGCTTGCTTGGTTTATTCACATTCTTCTCCCATGCACTTTTAATAATCAGCATAGAATTCTTTGCCACTTATGATATCCATGACAGTATATACATTCAAAGAAAATTCTATATGCTAGTTGATGAGATAGTTACAGTCAATAATACAAATGAGGAAGAGGGCTGCTGATGTTGTTAAATGTGAATGTCACAGGTGATAAAATTTACACAGGCAAAACTGAGGTCAAAGATTGCAAGGAAAGGAACTATGGAAAGATGGAACCAGTTGAAAAATTTGGGAAGTTGATAGGAAGACTTTAGGCTGCTGGGCCTTTCTAAAATCTTCTAAATTATAAGGCTGTTGAAGTGGAAGTAGAGAATGATTTGCTCTCTATAAGCAAAAGAAAAATTTTCTTGGCAAGTGTTTTAAGAAGTGGTTTGCCATTGCCTTCTTCCTAGGGCTAAGAGAAAGCAACTAGCTCAAGGTTACCCAGCTGTCTTTGAACACAAGATGGGACTAGTACTCACGGTCCCCTGGTTTCTAGCCTGTTACCTTAATCACTACATTAAACTGCCCCTCATAATTCTGAAAACCACCTTAGAATTTTGTGGATCCAGCTGCAGTTTGAGAGAAACAGATTGTGAACTCCAAGGAAAAAAAACAGCCAGCTTTATATCCTTGCTGGGCTAAGTGTAAACAAAAACTTGTAACACCAATTTGTCAAAAAATATATGTTCTATTGTTAAGGACAATCATATAACACAAAAGATTGAAGGGTTCCATTTCTACCTGCCAATCTTTAGTGGTGTTCCTGGGAATGGTGAAAGCTATGTTTTTCTGTATTTTTACTTGAGTTTTTGGAGGAGTTAATGATAGCAATGGAATCAGAGATTCTAAGAGGCCTCCTACTTCCATTCTGTTCCTTAATTTTTTGAGTGATTGGGTATAGAACTGGTCATTTTGCTGCTGAATTGCATTCATTATCTAAGGGTCTGGGGAAAAAATAGCGTATTAGTTAGCAATATATACGTGGACGGTCCATTTTAAGTAGATTTCATTTAAAAAACCTGAACTGGTTTAGATTCCACCCTAATAACTGAAAATGTATCCAGCTATATCATCCATGCAGGTAGGCTTTATGTTTCACAAAGATACTGGGACTGTCAAGCCCAAAATTGACATATGTGCAGCCATTTTAGTTAGGCTCAGTATATATTCTTTTTCTTACTTTCTCTGTGGCAATCATGGGGGAAGGGTTTCGGGCTTGCCACATTCCTAAGGGGGGAGGAGTGGAGATAGAGTTGTTTAGGCTAGATATTCTTCTTCCTGTGTAAAAAACGAGCTGTCCATGCTTAGGCCCCTTGAGGTGGAGATTTATGACATCAAGCAACATTGAATTACTTCTATTGGAGAATGTGACTTTGGGGGGTTGTTTCTAACTTCTAATATTGTGGGGTAATTCCGGGTTGTGTCAGATCCGGAATTACCATAGACTTTGCCAATTGGATGCTTTCCTAAATAAAAGAAATTGTCCTGGAAGATGGACTTTGTTTTATTCTTTTTTAAAAAATGGATTTTATTACTTGGAAACCTGACAAGGACAATGTTACAAATTGCTAGTGACAATAAAAGTCATTACTGACAAGTAAAAAATTCAGAATTATTTACACTGCCTGATTTGTGTACTGTAGAGCACCACAGGTTAACTGTTACAGTTTGATTTTTCTATTCTGCAAAAGTGCAAACTGCAAACATAACAGTATAGCAAGAGTTGATACAAGATTTGGCAAGAAACACCTTTGTAATCTGCCACAGCTTTATGGACCAATCATCTTCAATTGAACTAAAATCATTCAGCCTTCTTAAAATTCTACAGACATATAATGCAAAGTTCTAATTAGAGCATGTCAAAGAGATAGTTTATATTGTAAAAATGCTGGTGATGATAATGAAATGATTATGATGATTATTATAATGAATAGTACTTTTGATAGCAGTTCTTTAGGTATGTCATACCATAATCTCTTTGTGCTTTTCATCTTTGTAAAAGGTGAGAGGAACGATATGAAGGATTATTTAATAACCTTTGTTGCAGTCATCCTTTATTTGTATGTTGAATTTCTGCTTCATTTTTTTCATTATAGATAACAAGTAAGAAAGGTAGGACTTTTGCTCAATACTTGTAAAATTATATTGATTTTTTATGGCTAGATGGACTCTAAACTTTTGTGTCAGTACAGTGCATAAATCTAATTGGTTCTGGTTTACATAATAGTCTCTACTTTAAATAACATGGCTTGCACATATTAGGGTAGGGTAAAACTGAGCATTGCTTCTGCTTGTGTGCATTCCCAAAATATGCCAAACTGACTGGTACTGCACTTATCTTTAGCAGGAAAAGCTCTATGTGGTATGGAAATCCCTAAGGGTCTGAACAAATTTTCAGTGTTATTAGAAAAATATTAAATGAAATCCTCAACTAACCAAAGTAATGATGGATGCAGGTGTTGGCAATATCTGTAAGTCCATTTGTGATTAGAAGTAAATCTAATTGTAAGCCATCCAGAGCCATGGTATCAGTGAAATGAATGGCATTTAATAAATAAAATAAATAAATGGTAAAGGGCAAAAATTAGCCACTGAAATGAATAAAAGATAAATAAATACATATTTCTATGAAATTAAGAGAAATAGGAAGGATTGATCATATGAAATGTTTTTGAAAAATGTATGCAGAGGGGTGTAGGCTTAATTAAAAATGAAAGGGTTATAATATTGGGAAGTATAAACTGATGTCATAAAGACTGTTGTGGATAAATGTGAAATTGAAAATCCATAAATCAATTATATGTGCATATCACATTCCAGTAAAATGTAAATATTTCATTTAGTTATTAAAAATGCATAGGCATAAGTATAGAATGGGAGAGACTATGCTAGGAGCAATACATGTTTACACAGAACAAGATCTGCATTATCTGAATACAAGCTCAAAATGTGCCAACACTATGATGCAGCTGCAAAAAAAAAAAAAACCCAAGCCCAGCCCAAGACAGAAGTATATTGTCAACATCTAGCAAAGTCATCAGTCCTCCTGAATACTATGTATAGAGCTGGGCACTATATTTTAAGAAAGATATTGACCAACTGGGGCTTGTCCAGAGATCAGGCACCAAAACAATAATCTGGAAGCAAAAACTAGTAATAGTTGGCAGCATGGAATATGTTTAGCCTGCAGAAGAGAAAACTGCAGGAAAACATGATAGCAGTGTATACATATCAGAAATATGTCATGTAGAAGATGAGACAGAATTATTCAGAGGTATTCCAAAATATAGAACAAAAAGAGAATGGTTAGCAAATGGTTCAGCATTGAGATAGAATAAAATAAAAATCTGTAATGTCATATTCATGATTTAATATATCTGTGACTAAATAGTTATGGTGATAGTAAAGATGTATTTGTTGGGAATGCATACTTAGTTGGATTTGTGTATGTGGTTGATGGCATATTTTTGGCTGAGAACCTGAATGATGTTAGCCTATCTAACAAATGTTAGACTATGAATTATTAGGGTAGTTGTGTTTAGCATAAAAATGGATGATTTCAACTTGTTATATATGATGAAAAGCTACAGCAAATTAATAAGTGTGCATATATATTGTATATATTGGTAATATACTAAAGATGATTAATTGGGATGGGGCATATTTTAAGATGTACAAATGATAGTAGAAAGGGAGTGGGTGGTATGTAGTCTATTGTAGGGACTGGCCTCCTAGTTTACTAGATACTGTTCTGTCACTAAATTTCAGAGATTTGGTAAGCCTGCTTTGTTTTGAAACTTTTGTTTTAAAACTTTTGTTTTAATTAAAAAGCTTTATCCTGAATGTAGAAGCACCACTATTTTTATCTGGGATTTTTACTTTAACCAAGCTTTTGAATTAATCATCCAGTTTTCTGGATTCATGAATTTATAATTTATTGAGATTTCCAATCATAGCCAGCTAATGAGGTTGTATTCTGTGTTTGTGATGTGCAGCTGGGTAATTGTGTCAGAAAATGTCAGAAAGTACATTATTTCAAAAGGAGTTTACAAATTATCAAAATAATGCTTTTTAGCAGAACTATTCTCCATTATTTAAAAAAAATAACACCACTCATAAAGTTGTATAAAACAAAGATAATGTTTGATCCTGCAGATGCTAATATTTATGGTGGTGGTTCATTTGCATCAACCTTCCAAACATCTGCACTCCTGATCTGTTGGATTACAATTTATTTCTAGTCTGCATGACTAATACAATAGAGTATTTGATCCCATTTCCACATCATTCCAATCTACCCAAAGATTATCAGGAACCAGAGATACTGCCAGGTGCATTAGTCATTATGTGGAAACTATGCAATAAATAACCAAGCCATAGTCCAGAAAAACATTTGCATGTAGTAGAAATATTTGGAGAAACCTAACAGTATGATTCTATTCCAAAGCAGCTGTCAAAACATGGAAGTTGGAGTTGAAGCTGTATGTATATGCAACCACCTGGTCCAAACTTATAATATGAATTGGCTGTGAAAGAGGCTGTGCTAAATGCTAGATGTAAACACAGTTTACTAGGAATATGAATTTCAAAAGCTCAATTAAAATATCTCAAAATTGTAAAAAAATGTCTTGAATACCACACATGCATATGCTAATTCTGCAAGATCGCTCTAGGATGAGCTTCCAAAATATATTCCTAATACATTCAGTTTACATCTAGTTTATTCCACTCTAGGGCCATCAAACTGCCACAAAATAATGTACAAAGTTTCAAGTTTTTTAGAATTCATTAACAAATGAGATAAGTAACAGATGTTCTTAAACAGCATTACTTTGATGCTTGAATTTTTTTTCTCTACTCCTGGCTTTTTATTTTTTCTTTTGTGCCAACTCACCTATTAAAGGTATACATTATTTCGTGGCATTTTGATGGCCTAGTGATGGTCTTGCACAGCCATAATTTTGGATCCGATGTACAATATATAACACCTTTCATAAGAATATCCAAATATTCTGATGTTAGAATTTCCAATTTGCAGTTAATTCAACATTAGATGTTTATACAAAATGGTTAAATCAATTGAATCTACAGTTTATTATGAAAAACAGCTTGGAGCTGGCTGTTCAAATAATATAATGCTAAATCTGGGGAAAACAGCTGTGTAATATGGAATATGAATATGGGGGCGTCTGCCCTCTGGAATGGGTTGCCTCCAGAGTTACATACAGCCACGGACCTGGGGACCTTCAGGCGTGCCTTGAAAACCTGGCTTTTTGATCAGGCCGGCTTGGGCTGATTTTAGATTTGGGTATTTTAATTTTTATATCAGATTTTAGAGTTTAAGGGAGGGGTTTTAATTGTTTTCAGCCAGGGTCTTTAATTTAATTTAGTTTTAACTTTTATATATTTAATGTTTTGAATTGTATGGCTGTGCACCGCTCCGAGTCCTTCAGGAGAGGAGCGGTATATAAATAAATATTATTATTATTATTATTATTATTATTATTATTATTATTATTATTATTATTATTATTATTATTATTATTATTATTATTATATGGTTCTAGATGCAACATGAGAAGGTTTGCATAATAAAAGGATTTCTAACTTCACAGTTACTGTATGATGATTCAGTTTCTTTGATAGATCCTAGAAACAGTCCTTTTCCTTCTTTTAATGCCTTTTTTATAAAACTCCAGGCATGTTAATGTTCATTTTTTCTTACTTGCATACAGCTTAATGAAAGCCTAAGCAACAATATGACAACAGGCACCTCCTCAAGGTGCACCAGATTATCTTTTAGTAAAATTACTTCTAAAAATAGAAATATATCACCTAAAAATGGGGTGGTTAATTAAGATCAATATGCTAATGATACACAGTTGCCTATTTCTATCTTTGGTTTTACTGGATATAGTAAAGGAGTCTTCACTTAGTATCCAGGGACAATAAGGGTTTGGAGAGGACAAAACCAGATCAGCTTGAATCCCAGCAATAACTTCTCATCCAATACATTGGTGGCCTTCTGCCTTCTAGCCTTTAGTATGGTTATGAAGGCCATAGTTTTCCACCATGATTTTGGGGTCTAATATCTATACTGTTTTTTGTTTTATTGTGCATTTTAAAAATGTGTTTAGCTAATTATAACGGTACTGTATACTAACTGTATGTTAATTATAATTTTATAACGATTACCATGAGTCTTTTTATCTAGAGATTTAGAACAAACAATAAATAAGTCAAGAGCATCAATTTTATTTACAAAATGCCTCTGGACCATGAGATGTTCCACAGAAGCCTGCTTTCTTTGCATTGTAACCCATATAACTCTTTCCCTTCCCCCAATACAAAGATTAACTGGAATGGTAGGAAGATCATTGCAAGAGGAATTCAACCATCCTGAATTTAATCCACTACCATTTTTAACTTCAGGCTCACTCTCTTAGCCAATGTTTCTCTACCTTTTCTGGCTAGGGAATTCTGTGAGTCAAAGTCCACGCATCTTAAAGTTTTCAAGCTTGAGAAATAATGCTGTAAGCAATTTCCATAAAGCCTGCAATTTGCACACCTTTGGGTTTATTTGAAACTTTTTTTTTTAAAAAGGTAAATCTTATCCCTCACACTGTCTTTAGTGCAGTGTATCTACTGAAGGAGGAAGGAGGTAAACATTACTACATACTTCATCAGGAATATATACAGTGAATGCTTCGTTTAATTGAAAGTGGTAAAAAACCTGTCCTTGTCATTTTGCCATTTGTAAATCATAATTGCATATTTGAGACTTTCTCTGCAGCTTTCAGATACATAGAGTGACTGAGCAAATGCTCAAATTTCCTGTTTATACGTGAATGCTTTGGCACTTTGACATGTGTCCAGTATTAAATGGATGCACGAGGTAAAGCCTTTGTAAGTACAAATCAATGCATGTGGCATAAGTTCAATTATGAACATAATCTTATTAAAAATGAATTTAACTTAGAAAACTGAGCCATTTGGAATGCAATCTTTGCAAACATTTGCTGAACTGTGAGATGTCTTTATTGTGGTGTACCTTGTGTTTAAGGAATATAGAAGTAACCATTTTTCAATAAATTTGGGTATAGAGATAGCTTCTTTCCCAAAATAATATATGGCAATAAGGGTATTGATGTTTGTGTAAATTATAGTATTAGAAGAGTAAATAATGAAAAGAAATTCTTATTCAGGAATTAACCATGTTTTCAAGGTAGATAAGGGCACTAAATTAGGGCTTATTCTGTATTTTAAAAATGTGATTATTCTTCCAGTGTAATATTTTTCATACATTTGGTACATTATTCTTAATATGTTGTAGGTGCATTGACTGACATAATAGATGCTCTACTACCTAAATTCAGAAGGAAAACAGAACTTTCTGCAATCTCTCTGAATGCCTGTGGACAATTGTATAAGAATTAGTTGCCTGGTAAAGTTTGTAAATCAATAGAGTAATGACTGGGATATAATAGCAAAAGTGAGTTTTTCCAGCATTTTCTCTACTTCTATTTTCAGTCACAAACAGGAGCCAATCTACTACCATATGTATTTAGCCATAGTTTCCAGCATTTATCAGCTGATGAGCACATTTGATAGTTTGAGAATATTGCACAAACATTTCACCAAATGACTGTTGAGGAGATCACCTGTCTGTTAAATAGCTGTCATGGGCAATATGATCAATTATAGATTGTCAGTTAATTACAATATCAACTCTATTCCACCTCTCCTATAGAGTGTTCTTTTTCATTAAAAAAGAGGTTATGGAAATAATTGGAAGACAGAAATATTTTTAGAATGAAATTGATGCTGGAAAGCAACATTTTACTTTATAGTATGTAGGAGCTCCCCCACTTTTTAATATTAAAAGCACATAAAAATATAAAAAGGTGCATGACAGAAGGATTGTGAAGATGATGTTTGCAGACACATTGCCCTTCTAGGCATCACATTGGGAAGTTCAGTTATATACATATTATATATGATAGATATGGTGAACTCATGAAAACACCATTGAAATAAATGGAGAATGTTCCCTAATTATGCTCCTTATATCACAAGATAGATATATCATGGTTATGATTTGTTTGGTAATATCAAAAGTTGTTATTCCATACCACATATAGTTAGACATATAATTTTAGAGAGCACCAGTTTGTGCGTTAGTAAGCCACATTTGCATGAATAAGTTGACTGCATCCCATGCAATTGCTTCAAGCATTGCCTCAAAGAAGATTTGAAAGGCATCACAAAAAATAATAACCTTTCAATAATATGTACAAAGACATGCCATAAGTCTGTAGATGTTGTTAGTTGATGCACAATTTATTACAGGTAATTGCAAAATAAGCTGCAGACAGCTGCAAAGCTGTATGAGAAAATCAAATTAGTAAGCAAATGCACATGATGATTTGCTTTGTACCTTGATAGATCTTTCAGTTTTCCATAACCTCAATTTCCTTCTGGAGCTAAATATTAGAAAAGGTAAGAACAATTTATAAAAGGAAATTAGAATTTTGGGAGGTTTATATAAATCATGAAGCAAAAAAAAAAATCCTTGAAATCTAATCTTGGTACATTTTATCAGTACAAGATGGAAAATATGGACTCATAATGCTTTTTATTTGAGGTTCATGCATCTATGCCAAGAAATAAGAATCTTGATGACATCTCTTACAGTCTTTTAAACAATTGAGCCTGATCATGATATAAAAGCTTTTGAGATCATTCTTCCAGAAGGAGACAGAATCACATAATTCTGTCTACTAAATGCAGTCCAAATAAATGGTTGAATAGGGGAACTAGAAACAACAGCAATGAAAACCATTGAGGAATCCACAAAATCCAATAAAATTATGTATCTTTCCATATATTGTTAAACACTATGATCACCAGAGTGGTTAGGACTATTTCTGTCCTAGAGTTAACCTTGAAATAAAATTGGGTGGATCTCAGGGATTAGAATCATCCAACAGTTCCTAGATTTCAGAACCTCACATTCATTCCTGGCTTCACATCTCAATCCAGGGGAACCCTGCAAACCATAGATACTTCATATAACAGCAAAATTTGGTTGATTCGCATATTAATGTAAGTTGATGTAAATTAATTCATAATTGTGCATGAAGTTATTTTCATCAAAATGTTTGTGAATTTTGTGTGTACTTATGTAAAATCCATAACTAACTTGAGAGTAAGACAATCCAAATGGAATGTGAAAAGGCAAAGCAATGACAACAGATAGATGCAGACTTGGAAGTAAGAGCGACTTGTATTCTAATCCCATCTCAAGTACAAAGTACAAAAATCTCTTAAGTGATCAAAAGCTTCTTATCCTGTTTAGTGAGTTTAAAATGAAGAAAATTCTCTGCAATAAGCCATGGTTGCCAAAACTGTTTTTGTGGCTCCTCAGAGCTTTTTCTAACTGTACTCATGAATATTCATCATTTTTTTCACTATTTATATTCCTCCCAATCTCTTTCTTTAAAAAGTATTTATTTAAACAGAAAAATAAAAAAGATGAAAACAAAAAGCAAAACATTAGCAACACATACACACACACACACACACACACACATACATACTGTACATACATACATACATACATCATATAATATCTGCAGTAAAGGATTACCATATTTCATTATAATTATCTGTCTATAAGCAACTTGTTCATAAGTTGTACGTAATATTAAGTCTTCAACTCACTGAATAATTGGGGTCATATATTTTTATCTTTTTACAATAGGAAGGGCATGGAAATTTCATTTTTACAGTCCAACTATCACTTTTCATGTCATAAGTATGTAATTCAAAGGAACATGAGCATCAAAAATACTGTACATTTGTAACAGATTGAAAGCAGGAAACAATACATTGTCATTCAGAACTAATGAATCAACACTGATTTGAAGACACATATACACACACACAAAAGTATTCAGAGTTGTAATAGAGTGGGAGCTACTAGAACAAGGCCCATAATGGGTTTGGTTTGCCTTGTAATTATAGGGAGAGATAATTCTATTCAGTCCACCCTAATCCAATGTCTTTTTTGTGCTATATGTGATCAAACTCTAAAATTGAACCTGGAAATTTCTTTCATTTGGGAACATTGTTCTGTACGTAAGAAGCCAAAGGCACTAGTTCAAAACACTGATAAGGGGCAAGGAGATAACGTGAGAACAAAAAAAGTGACAAATTACACTCTTAAGCTTACTTTTTTCATTATATAGTCAATTAAGAAATAATATTTCATTGTAAAGGGAAAATGATCGAAACTGAACTTGGTGAAGAAATGCTTCTGGGGAAAACAATTGTTTCTACAAAAGTCAAATGAAGCTTTCTCTACAAAAGCTAAATCACAAGTTGGCTTTCTAGATAGAAAACATTCTTTTTTTCATCAGAAAATATTATTTTTTTTAAAAATGGAATGGGGAGATGAAACAATTATATTAAAATATATTAAATGCAGCAATACAAATATTGAAATAAAAAACTTCCATAGCAGAAGCCATTTTGTCAATTCCTAGTTTTTTCAAATGCTCCTAACAAAGTTTGCACTTTTAATTGAAAGGCAATTAATTCCGTAAATGTCTATTGTCTATTAGTGTTACTGGAGATTGCACATGTAGAAAGAGTATCCAACACTCCATATTTACAAATGCTTTTGCCTCAGTATATACCATAATGTTACCCTTGATCAATAGGCATTAAAGAATTGTAAGTCAGAGCCATCTAAATCAGTAGAAATGGCTGTATTAACTTACATAATAAAGAATAACAGAGTTGCAAGGGATCTTGGATATCTTCTAATACAACCCATGCTCAAGTTTAGAAACCCTATACCTTTCCAAACAAATAGTTATCCAATCTCTTTTTAAAAACTTCCAGTGAGCACCAACAACTTCTGGAGGCAAGATATTCCACTGGTTATTTGTTCTCACTGTCAAGAAATTTTTCCTTAGTTCTAGGTTGCTTCTCTCCTTGATAAATTTCTATCCATTACTTTTTGTCCTGCTCTCAGGTGCTTTGGACAGTTGTCTGTGACATTTGTCTGTGACAATTCTTCAAATATTGGAAGACTGCTATCATGAAGTTATATGCTAACTTCAGTAAGATATGTAGGCTGTTCTTTTACAAATTGGATGGTGGGACATATATATAGTAGATGTAATACAATTAGATTTTTTGAAATATATGCCTATAGAGATTCTCAGTCACCCAGGTCATAGTTGTCCCAAAGGTGCTTTTTCAAGAGGCAACTGGGCTTTCTTTGTTTTTGTCCTTGAAAACATTTTGCTTCTCATCCAAAAGCTTCTTCAGTTCTGAGTCCAGTTGCCTCTTGAAAAAGCACCTTTGGAATATTTGAATTGTGTATAACTTTTTTCTCCTCTGTACATTTGAAAATGTGATAGTACAGCAAATTTTTATGGGATATTGATGTTTAAATATATACAATGCACATTCATATTCAACATCTGTTGGTGATTTTGGAGGTGCCTGCTTCTTTTGAATAAATCACCAAAATGAAATGGTATCACAAAATGAGTTTCTAGTTTTGTTTGCTTTGCTTTTCAAACCAGATGGATGTGGGAGGAAAGAAACATACTTTGTCTTGATGTTCTTTTTCTGTTTCTAAAGGAATAACATTCTCTCTAGAAATCCTTCCAAATAGAATTGTTTCTCTGCTCATTTACATTTTAGTGAAACAGATATGTGAACTCTGTTTTGCTTTGCAGTCCAAATAACTTTGGTTCTGCATGCAGTTCCCATTTTTAGTTTTTTTTAATTGTCTAAACTCTTTGATAATTAAATCAGATCTCATTTTTGAGTTCTTGAACTACATAATGTAATAACCTTGATTAAAATTTCAATTTCTCTAAATGTTGCTACATTTGACAATCTTGTTAAGATTTCATCCATTTTTAAAATCATTTTCAGATGTCCACAAATCGCTATTAAGAGTGTTGTGAGCTTCTATGAGTGCAGTGTTTCTGATCAGTGCAACAGTGTTAACCTGTTTATTAAATTTGCACACCATGTAGATTGCAATTAATATAAAATGGAAGTCTGTTTTGTGGAAGAAAGAGAGATAACCTGATCCCAAGACACACAAAGCTATGTTCAAATCAGATTTCTCAAACTGATGCTATGTTATATTGCACCACCCAGAATTCCTATTTCACGAGGGAAATGGCCATGCTGGTTGAATATTCTAGGAATGTTAGTCCCAATATATTTGGAGTGTATTCGATTGAAGAAAACTGCATTAAACCATAATTGATAGCCAATTGTCTCTTCACATCTACAATCCTCACCCTGTTCATTATAGTTTGGATTTAAATTTCTTTGCTCTTAAATTCAAAACATTAATCACTGAAATGCAAATAGGGAGATAGTCCTTGACTTACAATCACAATTGAGCCCCAAATTTCTATTGCTAAGCAAAACAGTTAAGTGAGTTGTACCGCAATTTATGACCTTTTTTGCCACAGTCGCTGCACTTGTTAAGTAAATTGTGCAGTTGTGAAGCAAATCTAGCTTCCCTCATTCACTTTTCTGGCTTGTCAGAAGCCAGATGGAAAAATTACAGATGCTGATCACATGACCCCAGAATAGTGCAACTACCATAAGTACATGGCAGCTGCCACATACTCAAATTTTGGTCACACAATCATGGGAATACTGCCATGGTCATAACTGCGAAAACCAGTCATAAGTCACTATTTTCAGTTGAGTAGTAATTTTGAATGGTGACTAAATGAAAGGACTACAGGCTTCCATGGGGAGGGAATACTGATAAAGTTAATTTTTTCTTTCTTTTTTCTTTCTTTTCCTTCCTTCCTTCCTTCCTTCCTTCCTTCCTTCCTCTTTGCAATGCCCCAAATTATCAGTGGCAGAAAGAAGGTACAAAGAGCCTATCTTCTGAGTAGGAGACTATACAATTTTAGTACATGCAAAAGAAATATAATAATTTATTCTAATAACAATATCATCTTCATTATTCTTTGGAGAGTAATCATTTGTTTTTTTAAATGAATAAAATGTAACACTTGATAAAAGAAACCGATCAAATTTCCAGAAGGATTCTGAAATGCATGTTGGAGATAAAGAGATGTTGATATGAGATCAAATCACAGTATCCATTCCAATGATGTATGTGCATATTAACATACATAAAAAGTCTTAATTTAATATTGTCAATTGAGATAGTATTTCAAAATGTGTCAGGTATACATTAGCCATTTCCCAAATGCTGGAAGGATAAGAACAGTAGATAGACTAATATAAATGTATTGAAATATATTTGATTTTATACCAAAGTAGCTAAATATGGTTAGGGATTCTGTGATTTATTAAACAGATAACTTGGTAGTGTTTCATGCAGCATAGTAGCTAAGGTGCTGGATTAGTGGATAGGGGACCCCAGAGGTGGTATTCAGCAGGTTTTGACTAGTTCTGGAGAACCAGTAGCTGAAATTTTGAATAGTTCAGAGAGCCAGGAAATACCAGCTCTGACTGGAGATTTTACAGTATCCTTCCCCTGCTACACCCACCAAGCCACGCCTACAGAACCGATAGTAAAAAAATTTGAACCCCATCACCCTTTAATCAGTCACTCTCTCAAACCCAGATGACTTCACAGGATTGTTACAGGGAAAAATAGTAAGGGGGAGCACCTTGAACAACTGTCTGAAAGATATGGTATAAATTTTAAAATGAAATAAAATCTTGATAGAGTAATTTGGAGGTCTGAATGAGAAAATGATCTTTCCCCAGCTAGGGAAAGCAAACAAAAATATGTACAATAGGAAACATTTTAAACCAAATGCCTGCCTAAATATCTCCTCTTTCTATAATCAACAAATAGACATCTTTGTAGGAGTGTCTTCCTTAACATGCTTGGGAAATGTAAAATTTTGCAAATTCCAATATGAAAATATTATCCGACCTCAATTTTTTCAGATTATTGTGAATCAAAAACAGATTACCCGTTAGAATTGATACATCTTCTGGTGGTACAGTGCTATTACTGGCAGTTTAAATCGACCAAAATAGCTTTATAAAACTTAGGTGAAAATACACATTTAAATATGGATTTAGAAAGCAAATCTAATTAGTGCAAAGCTGTAATTTCCTATCTCCTTGAAAAGTAGAGGATATGTTTCAACAGTACAGAACCCATTTCTCCAAGTGAAAAACTGTCAAGCAGTAACATGAGATTAATGCTGTTGTGTTTGGTTTAGTTTTATTGTGTGTAAAAAAGGTTATAAGCAATGGGAAAAGAAAGCTGAAGAATGGGATTGATTAATGTGACATATCTGAAGGTTTTTTTCTCCTTCCTTTCTTTCTTTCTACTACAAGTCTCAGCAACCAGTCAGAGAGATCAGCTTCACACTCAGTAAATTAAATTTAAATTACACAGTCTTGGTGAGAAAATTGCTCAGTTAATCTAGCCTCCTGAAATGAAATTTTTTTTCCACATGAACTCCATCCTAATTTTTCATACCCTGTTGTTTTCTGCTAGAAATCCAATCGTTTTATGTTACTTTATTTTTTCTCTCTCTTTTCTTTTTTAAAAAACTAGATATTAGTTTTCAGCAAATTTATCTCATGGCTCGGGAATGTAATGTGTTCAGAATGGAAGAAAGAAGTGATAGCTAAATAGCTGCTGTTATTTTATTACAAGGAGAGGATTGGAAAAGCAGTAAAATCCCAACATTATCCATGTATTTTGCTACTTTAAAATACTGCAGGAAGTTTAAATAATGCAATATTTATAAACAGTATTGTAAATAAGTAAATATACAATAAATTGTTTTGTTTTTAATTTAAAAAAGTGTAGCTAATGGGAGAATGCAATCTGCTAAATAATAATATTGCAAGACTTAATACTGCTGACTGTTTGGTTTATGGCTGCAGTTGAACTAGGTAGGAAATGACCAATAATCACATCCTTAAATTGCCTTTAATCTCTGTTAGCAATTTTGGTCTACTTTCTGCCAATCTTCCTGGTAGCGTTCATTCATTCATTCCATTTGTTAACCACCTGTAGTCAATCATAAATAATACAAAAATAATCACAGCAAGCTATATGTCTACAAATATTACAAATTAGCAGATGTGTAAAAGAGGGGGATGTCAGAAACCCTACAGTCCTTTTTATTTTCTTTTTCCCTACTTGTTTTGTATTTTAATTCTTGTTAAATGTGCAACAAGGGAGCAAAACCGACTTATAAAGATGTTGTTTAAAGGTCCGGTATAGCCACTGTGAAGCCATCACCTTTATGAATCCTTTACTTTATGGAAGTGGGTATTGCCAACAGCTTTCCTTAGGACAAGGATATCGGATGGTAGATTCCAGCCCCAATGATACATAAGAGTATTCACTTCTAGCTCCATCTATCTCTCATACTCAGAGTACCTCTATGAGAGTGGCATGGTCTGGGTCTCCTCAGTGATGCTGTGTCACCTGATGGGTCCTAGAAAGAATGTTCCTCTGACATGGTATCACTTCCACCCCAAGATTAACCTTTGGGCCAGGGGTGTCAAACTCAATTTCATTGAGGGCCGCATCAGGGTTGTGTTTGACTTCCGGGGATCAGGATGGGTGTGGCCAGCGTAGGTGTGGCCAGCTCAATGTCACTTGTGTCAGGGGGGCATCTATGGTGACCTGAGTTCTCGCTGGCAGGACTGTGGGTCAGTCCTTAATTGTTTCCAGGGCCACCCCATGGGCCAGATCTAAATACCCTGTGAGCCAGATTTGGCCCCCAGGCCTTGAGTTTGACATCCCTGCTTTGGGCTTTCCAAAAGGCCATGAAGACCTGGCTTTTTACCCAAGCACTGGAGTCAGGATCTTAGCAGAATCCAGCATAAGGATGTGAGGTGTGTTGGTAAGGTGTTTTTACAATGGCTCAACCTGGTTCTATTCATTGATTTACATGGCAAGTTTTATTTTAGCTCAATGCCCAGAGTTCTGTTGATAAATAGGTGGCTATATACTCTTGTTAAATAAATACCATGTTTCTTAGAAAATAAGGCTGGGACTTTTTTTCTTTTAATTTCTGAAAAAATGGCTAGACCGCATTTTCGGGGGTGATTTAATTTCTCCCCATCCCCAACCCCCGCATGCACTCTCGCCTAGAGCATCCTGCGGGCAGCCACGCCTCACCACTAACCACTCCTAATGGCCAATCATGGCAGAGCGTTGAGGGCTCCCTACCCCCGCCAAACACCTTTGCTGCAGACCCGGGAATGGTGTTGGCTGCAGGCCGGGTTAGCGGGTGGGCGGTGGCAGCATGGATGTTGGCCTCAGAGGCAGTGTGGCACTTTGCATCATGGGACCTTTATCAGCCACCACTGCCACTACCTCCGCCACCGTCACTTTCCCTTCTGCCATCGCCATGGCTTATGCCACATTTGGGCTGCTGCCATTGGGCAAGACGCAGAGGCCAAAGTCTGTGCTGAACATTGTGGCATGGCAGTAATGGAGAAGTGGCCCTTCCACCAGGTGGAGGAACAGTTTGAGCACATTCCTCCACCAGCAGCATTTCAGCCATTTCTTGGGCAGGGGAGCCATCTCTGTAGCTTCTATGGTTCCAGCTGGCGGTGGAGCCTCTCTTGCCAGCACCATCTCCAACAGCAGTGGTTGGACAGACCCCACTGCTGATGAGAACCACCTGCCCTCCCGCAGAGGCATCGCTTTGCTTGACGGCGGCTGCGGTCAACAGTGTCCTGCAGTCAGTGAGTCATTTGGGCTTCAGTGGGTGGAAGCAGTGGCAGGAGGATGATGCCATCATTTGTCTCACCCCCCCATACCTTGCTTTACTTCCCACCCAAGAGCTTCAGGTCACAGTCTTGTCCCCTGTCTGATCAGGCGCTCTCCTCTTGCTCCAGCTGCCTGAAACCCCTCCACATGGACCTTTTCCCCCTCTAAGTTTTCTTTATTCTCATTCCCTCCATCAGTTCCCTAAGAATACAAACTGACCAGGCAGCTTTCTCCCGCCCTTCCCAGTAATTTTAAAAAGGGAACCAGGTATCCATTTTGCCCTTCCTGTGATGCAAAGTGTCTCGCCGCCACCAAGGCCAACATCCATGCCACCACTGCCCACCCGGTGACCCGGCCTGCAGCCAACACCATACCCGGGTCTGCAGCAAAGGCGCTTGGTGGGGGTAGGGAGCCCTCTGTGCTCTGCCATTATTGGCCATTAGGAGCAGCTGGTGGTGAGGCGTGGCTGCCCACAGGCCACTCCTAACAGCAAGTTCCCCCCCACCCTTCCCCCCATTTCAGATGTTTTAAATAGGACTAAATTTGGGGGGAGGGGCTTAATTTCACCTCATGTCTAGAAAACATGCTGGACCTTCCTATTGGGGGGCATACTCTTAAAGAAACAGAGTAAGTAAGTTGGTATGTAAGTAAATAAGTGATAAGTCCCATAGAGATTTATAGATTAAACCCAGCATTTTGTACCTGAAAAACTGTGGGAAGCCAATCAGGACCTATAATGTGCTCCTGGCAATGAGTACCATCTAATAAATGGACCAATGCTTTTTGCACCAATTATAGTTTCTAGCTGGTCTTCAGACACAGGCCCAGGTGGAGTACATTGCAGTTGTATAGCCCAAGTCAACTGATATAAAGGCATGAGTTATTGTTGTTATTTTTTTAATACAATATATAGTGAGAAAAGGATATTTTAGAATCAAAGGGTAGGAAATGACCTTGGAAGTCTTTTATTCCGTACCTCTAACCAGGGCAAAAACCCTCAGATTATCCCAAATATTAGCTCTCCAGTCTTTGTTTAAAAACCACCAATAATGGAACACCCACAACTACATGACACAGGTGGCTATTCCACTGCTTAATAACTCATGTTCAAGAGGTTACTCATGGTCTTGAGTGTATATCTCTCTCTGTAAAGCTTCCATCCACTGGCTTTGTCCTACCCACATGGAGTACAAAGAATAAAATCACATTTTCTTCCATGTGACAACTGTTGGATTATGATTGCTATCATGACTCCCTTTAGTATTCTTTCCTTTAGGCTAAACATATCCACTTCTTTTAAATGTTCTTCATAGGATCTACCCCCCCCCCAAGCCTTCCACCAGTTTTCTGCTTTTCTCCATGCTCTTTCTCAACCCTAACCTCAATATCTATCTCATATTGAGGCTACCAAAACTAGGCACAGTGTTGCAGGTATAGTCTGTCCAATGCAGTACAGAACAGAACTATTACTTCCTGGGATGTCAATATTATATCACTGTGGATGCAGAACAAGATTACATTGGCTATTTTGACAACTGCAGTACACATCTAGGATTCTTGTATGTAGGGTTCCTGCAGGGAAAGATTGATTGTAAATAATTTAAAAACATGTAATTTTCAATTACTGCAAAATTGTATTGTGTTGTGATAGCTAAATTAGGACAATGTGTTCTTTACTGGACTACACAGGAAAACAGTGTGATACACCACTTCTAAACACTACCTTTTAAAAGAAAAATATATCTAATTGAATTAAAGAAAAATACTACATAATGTTTACCATTCAGCTAAGAGATACCTTAATTTATGAATGTATCACCGTGATTCTGTCAATCTGTAGTTCAATCCACTACACAGAGCTGGAAAGGGGAGAGCTTTTAAATCTGCTGTTAATGAAAACTCTCTGAGCAGCTGCCCTGCAAATTAGGAGTGTTTATCATGATTGCTACTGAAAATGACTAGCATTCATTTTTGCCAAAGAGATATTTCATCCATTTTTTACCTTCCAATTAAAGAGGAGAAAATTGAAGCCCTAGCAAATGCTACTCTGTGCTATATCATGAAGCTGAATAGTGTTCATTTTGTTTTTTCTGTAGTGGCTAGAAAGATAGAACAGGAATCAGATATATCTGCAACTTCTTTTTATACCACAGATGAAATGTGATATAAAACAGCCTTGTACTTAATTAGATTGTTAGTTCATTTAGTCTTGGATTATCACTATCTTATGAATAACATTTCTCACCTCTTTATTTCCTCTGTGCTTCTAAGATCTTGAAGATTATGAATTTTGAAAATCAGAGCTACTACTCAAATTCTAATCTTCTTGTGTGGACAAATAATACATACACATACAGTACACATACTATATGTGTTAGGGATGTTACAAATTTGAAACTAGTCTAAAGAACACACATTCTAAAAATGTATATAAAAGTTATTCAGTAAGAAAAAGCTGAGGATATATACCAGTCCAGTATCTGATTTTTTTAAAAATATAATTGATGCTGCTCTTCAATGGTTAGATGTCCTAGACATTGGTATTTGAGCATAGATTTTTTTTAAATATTTATATTTAATTGTGTTTTACTAATCTGGGTGAAATGTTAACATATGCTGCTAGTCCATGTCTTCTACATCATATACTAAATAAATAACAAAAAAACTGTTATAGTATTTTGCCATTAGTTTATTTTTCTCAGATCACTCATTTGAACACAAGTTGATAAAACACAATAGTGGCAGTTGCTAGTTAGAAACTTTTCCTGTTGAAGCATGGGATAGGAACAGCATTGACCATTTGGTGAAGGACTGCTTCAGGACATGAGTTAGGGAGTGCATTTCAGGATTATCAACCATTATAATTTGGGGAATTGCCTGTAAGGTTTGGGAGTCAAACACTGTTTTAGAAATGGGTCTTCTTTTTTCTTAGTGGATTTCCTTTTATGAGAAAGGATGGGCTCAAAAAGTCTATCTGTGTGATGTCCCAGAAGGTTTATTCCCCTGCCTATTTCATTGTTTACGTGAAGCTACCAAGACAGGTCATTCATACATCTAGGCTGAGATCAATATCATCAACAGAGAACATGTAAGACAATATGTACTAGGTTCTAACAAGTTCCCAGATTTAATTTAAAGTGCCATTTTTAACCCATAAAGCCATATACGGCTTAGCTCCCAAGTGTCTCCAGGACCATTTTTTCCAAATGCAATCAATCTATCCAATGCATTCTTCATATGAGAGACTATTAATAGTCCTTCATTTTCGGAGAAGGAGAGCAAGACCTCCTGAAGAAGGGAATGGGCTCCTTCCAGGGGCTAGGTTGATGCCAACCTAGATGGTATTTTTTTATTTATTTTTTTATTTTGTCAAGCAATTATTAGATAACAGATATAAGTATAAACATGGTTATGAATACATGAAATGGATATGAATAAGAAAAAAAGAAACAGTAGGACAAGGATGCACTTATGCACACCACTATAGACCTCTAAGGAAAAGGGTGAGGTTAATAGTAGACAGTCTAAAGTTAAATGTTGCTTGCTACTGAGAATTGTTTTTAGACTCTCATCATACTAACTGCAAAGAGCCTTCTGTATGATGATGGTGTATACAAAACAGACATGCCAAAGGGCTCATCTGAATCTACTGAACCTGCACTGACATCTTGAAGAGCTTTTAGGTAGTTATTGGGAATGAGTTTTAAAAAAACATAGTGGGATTTTCACTACTACTGAAAACAAGAATGTAAACAATTAAGCTGTAATGTATCTATAACTGTAAAAGGTGAGAGTTTTCCCTTGTCATTTTGGCCTCTCACTTTGTTCCCTATCCTATCATAGTTTGTTTCCTCACCAATATAATTAGATAGCAAGCACCTAGGAATGGAAGATTTTATACACCATTCCATAAAACCACCAGCTGAACTGAAATTTTTAGATTTATATCCCAGCTTTATCCAGAATTATTAAAGATGATATATATAATATCTCCACTTACTATCTCTCCCAAAACAATTACTTTGTAATATTGATGGGTTTGGTCTGTGAGAGAACGACGGACCCAAAGTCATCCAGTAAGTTTTTATACATAAAGGAGGATTAGCACCAGTGATGTGTTTTAATTTTTTTTCCATCAGTTCAGTGGGCGTGGGTTGGAGGGCACACTTTGCACAGACACAGAGGCTTTTTGACTCACCTGCAATCCTGCACTCTCCCTGTTGCTTCAGCAGCTGCTGTGTGGCAAACTGCTGTGCCATGCAAAGCAGCTGCGCTTCAAAAGCAGGACATAAAGGTTAGTATGGAACCCCGAGACAGCGGGTGGGCCCAACAACAGAGCTTCGGAGAGAACAGGTTCGATCTCCGCTGCTCATCGGCACTACCACAGAACTGGGCCGAACCGGTAGAATACCACCACTGATTAGCACTCACCATCCCCTTATTGCTAGTCCAGCACCAATAACCATTACACCAAACTGACTTCTTTTCACATGTTCTTATTATAAATGGAAATTTCTTTTCAAATTCTGTATTCAGAGAGCAAGCCTAAAAAAATCTGTTCCAGGTATCAAAAGTTCTTGGGAATATTTAAGAGATATTTTGGATCTCAGGTTATTATCTATTGAAAATAATAATGCTTTTAAAAAAGGAACTAAAAAGGAATAATTTGGGGAGGCGGTCAATTCTATTACACTCTCCAATCAGCAAATTCCTGGTCAGAGAGGAAGAATGATTAGAATAATGTCAGGGCAAACCAAATAGTCATGTAAGTGAGATTTGATTAAAAGGTTTCCAGAGGGCTGTTGAGTAGCAAAAGGTTTCCTGTAAACAGATGGTGCAGAACAAGAGAAACAAGAATAAGATGTTTTCATGGTCAGAGAGATAGAGAGCAACGCTGAATGTCTCAGTGGACTTGTGACATAATCTTTTGTTAGCTCTCAAATAAAAAAAAGGATCTTACATCACCATTAAAAAAAATCTTACAGAATGTTATGAGTTTCCTAGGATCGGTTATGATTGTGCCTGCAGAATCTTGACAGAGGTGAGGACTGACTTGGAGCAATTGATTGATCCAATGGATTCTCTTATTTATTTGCAGACTACAGATGACATCTTGGTGGCCTCAGCTGAATGCCCCAGCGATGATGAGGACATTGATCCCTGTGAGACGAGCTCAGGTGGGTTAGGTTAGTCAACTTTTTTTATTACTTCCTTTTTATTTTTATTCTTTGCATGCAGCAGTGATGAAAGAACATTTTATTTCAGCTTGTATTAATGATGAAGCAAAATTCATTCTCTTGGGTCCCAGATAGGAATTGCCAACATAATTCTCTGTGTGTACATGTGTCTGTTATGTATGAGAAAAAGAAAGTGAGATAAAGACTCCTACTAAAGGATTATTGTCCTTTGGTAGCCTATATAAACAGGAAATTTAACAGCTGTATGGAAAAACATAAATATGAGTGAGTGCCTATAACTATCAATATATATTAGAACATTGACAATAAATTCTATGAAAATGATGTTGGCTATTTAGGTTTCTTCTATTGTTTTTATTAAAAGATCTTCAAGAACAACTAATTATATAACAGTGGACCTATTTTAAGCAATATGTTTATTAAGGATCCTGTAGAAGAGATATTTAAAAAGCAGAGATTTTAAGATTTAAGATTTGAGCCCTCTGAAAGAAAAAAATGCATCTATTACTGACAAGACTTTCTGGTTCCCTGAAACTGTGCATATTTCTGCTAAGCAGAAGGCATTTTGCCATGGAAGACTTCATAGATGTGAAACTGAAAATATTTTAGATTTGCAACCACACTATGAAATCTCAGTAAGGAAAGTATTATGTATTTATGGATATTGAGGAAAGTATTATGTGTTTATGGATATTCTGTGATAATAGAGCACACCTTGTAAACTGGTGAACAATTCAGTCAATATTCAAATTATGTCTGAATATCTCTGCTTGCAATTCATTTTAGAAGGAGGGTGAGGGGAAGTTGAAATGTATCCCTGACAAGACTAACAGTCACAAATGCCCATTCATAGCACTGGCAGCAATATGCAGGAATGTGTGACTGGCCACAACTTCTAAGATATATGGTTGTTTCCATTGTTAAGAATTTACCATGCAGCTTCTTTTTAAAAGGACAGTTCTGTTATCTGCAGCAAGAGAAAATTATAAGATAGAGAAACAAGACAAGAAAGGCATTTGCATAACAATTTTGATGTGTTTTTCCCATGGAGATAAGATCATTCTTGTGGAGATAAGATTCCCCCCCACCCACCCATTTTGACACACTTTCACAAAGACCTAAAGATCCAGTTCTGCCAATGAGGACCCCAGCGTGATTCAGAGGACTCCAGAGTGATATGGAGCCCATAAAGTGGCTGGACTGATTGTTGTCAGCAAAGAGGTTTATTGGTTTTTGTACATGGGTTTTATCTTTGTAAACCACCTGGAGTCACAATGAATGAATTAGGCAGCCATATACATTTTCTAAATAAATATTTTCATTTTTCTCCATAATCACAATGGCTATAATTTTTTTTAAGTTCCAGGATCTTTGGTATGCCACATGTGGTGACATCTAAACCTGCCTTATAGTCAGGATTTAGATCTCTTAGGCAGTTCCCCAGGGCTTCAGATGGATTTTTCCATCTTCTGATTGGTCCTCTAGCACCTCCATGGGTTGAACGGAGACCATTCCTTCACTTAACTGATTGCTTCCCCACATTCCTCGTTAGATTGTTTTATAAAGACCATGAAATATATTGCAACTTACAAGAATTCACAGAGCACTGTTTACCTTCCCCATTACCTATTTATCTACTCGCATTTGCATGCTTTCAAACTGCTAGATTGGCAGGTGCTGGGGTGAGGACAGGAACTCACACCCATCACATGGTATCAGGTCTCAAACCCAGTTGCCGGCTTTCCAACCAACAAGCCCAACATCTTTAACCACTGAGCCACATTGCTGCTCTATTCGTGGACTGTAAAAAGTCAAATTTAACTCATTTTGAACTGGATACAACGGTGCAAATTTTTAGAAGATTTTGGAAATGCTTTGTCCCTACCTTCTTCCAAGGTATTTTCTGCACTACTTTATTGTTGATACCGTATGTAATGTTTGAACAAGTAATCCAATTCTGAAATCATTATTTCTCATATTTCTTTCTAGGAAATACAAATATTTATAAATTTACATTAATAAATTCCCTGCTAGGATTGTTTTTCATGATTCATGAGGCCATTTCAAGCTATGGGAATCAAAAGTACAAACACATCTAATTTATAATACTTCAGTAGATTCCATGTATTGAAACAGTAAGAGTATATTTATTAGACATATAAGCAAATAACTACCATGATCCATATTTCACATTTATTTATATTAGAGTTGTTAGGCTAAGGGCCAGAAGGTACCTCAGTGCTATTTGTATTTTGTTTTTATCCAATGATTCAAAAGACATAGAATCAAATGGAGGTTTACAATTTGTATTGTTACATCTGGAAGTAAAAGCTACATTTATTTACACATTCACAACTTCGTGCACATTTTTGTAATTCAAAATCTGCTTTGCCAGGTTAGGTTGAGTTACAGGAAAAACTAGGTTAGATGCTCGTTTGATGTATTGATCCCAAGTACCATCATTCCCATATACTTGTATACCTTCCAACAAGTTTTGAGTAATAGATCAAAGCTAGGCCAGTCATACTTTGGCATTTTAGCCACACCATCCTATTGAATGCAATCACTTTTGTTCTGTTATTTTAGGGACAGCCTTTCTGCCTCTATAGCTTGCTTTATGTGGGGCTTGTGTTCTTAGAATTTTATATGTTTCCATTCACATAAATACATGGTGCAATGCTGCACATTATCATAATGATGGACATATATTAGTATTACTATACTACTATATGTTTTATTAGTTAATGTAGCTACACATGGTTCATAGAGTGCTAAAAATAGATGTTAAGAATTGTGAAATAGTCTTCTACAAGTTAAAATTTACTTATCCTTCTATGTTGGACCAATTCATCTGCCTACTTTGGAATAACACTTTGTTTGTGAGTTAAAGGCTATGAACTCTATTAGCTGTAACCGTTTCCTCCAAAGATGTAAACAACACCCTCAATCATTATTTCCTTCTGTATTAGAATAACTTGCTTCATCCCTCCTCCCCCCCCCATTCTTTTTCCATGTCTTCACACATACCTGATTCTCCTTGTTGTCTTCTGAGAAAATATCTCCTGAGAGGAGGCAGTGTTTCTAGTATTGCTGTGCAGTGCCTCTAAAAGATATTTCAGATATTTTGCCTCTGTGAAGGCGTTTGAATCCTAGAAGATTTAGCCACAACACAATCCTGCTCATGTGCCTTTCATTATAAAAAACTAGGTGGCATAAAGATACATTTTAGGGGCAAAAAATAATGTATCCTTCCTATAAAGTCATGAATATAGAAGTCATGACAAAGAAATCACAGCACATTCATAGTGCTAATCATAGAGAGGGAGGGAGAGAGAGAGAGAGAGATTCAAGACCTAATACTTATAGGCACGCTGCTTTAGAGCAGCAGCTGGGGTAAGTTGTCCTAGTGGGGGACACGGCTCTTCCCCTTTTTGTTGTCATCACAAGTAGTGTTCATTTTGGTAAGTTGTCCTAGATGCAGTGATAATAATGGCACTTATCAGATGTGAATGCTTATGGATAAGTGTTTTTGATACATAGTAAAAACTTATGTCAACATAAAGGTCCACATCTATATTTCTATAGTTGCTGATTTATAGTTTAATATAGGTTGTGCTGATTTATTAATGTTGTTGATTTATTTAGAAGTAAGTAAGGCATAGTATCATTCCCTGGGGAAAATAGCCTATCAGAATTGTCACTGCCAGCAAGTCCTTGTCTATCATCTCTGATTTTGCTTGCTGTGCACCTGTCTTTCAATAAATAATGAATGCAAAGATGTGACTTGCAAGAAATATAGGAAATGAAGATGTAATGGAGACAGAAGCCTGCTAATCATGAACCTCTATACTGTAACTGTCTGATTTGGATCTGCAACCCAACAGGACAGACACAGACTTCAGAGGATAATTAGGACTGCAGAAAAAACAATTACTACCCACCTGCCTTCAATCGAGGACCTGTATACTGCACGAGTCAAAAAGAGGGCTGTGAAAATATTTACAGACCCCTCACATCCCAGACATAAACTGTTTGAACTCCTTCCCTCAAGACGACACTGTAGAGCACTGCACACCAGAACAATGAGACACAAGAACAGTTTTTTCCCGAAAACCATCACTCTGCTAAACAAATAATTCCCTTAACACTGTCCAATTATTTACAAAGTCTGCACTACTATTACTGTTAATCTTCTCATCACTCCTTATCACCCATCCCCTCCCACTTGTGATTGTAGGACAGTAACTTTGTTGCTTGTATCCTTACGATTTATATTGACTGTTTCCTAGTATGATTTGATCATACTATGATTCTTGATCCTTAACGAATGTACCTTTTCTGTATGTATACTGAGAGTATTTACACCAAGACAAATTCCTTGTGTGTCTAATCACACTTGGCCAATAAAGTATTCTATTCTATTCTATTCAGTGCATGAAACATTGAATCAAAATAAAGCCAGAATAAAAAGAGACCAAATCATATAAAGTACACCTTACATTGGAATACACAAAAATATCACACAAACAGTATTTACAGACAGAAAAATCCAATAATACTCTTGCCCATTCTTTGCTCTCAGATTACAAACTTTCCATTCCTGTCTGTATGTACTTGGTATGTAAGCAGAAGAAATCTGTAGTTCCTGCTTCTTCAGTACATCTCCTCAAATATGAGTTTGAATAATAAGGATATATTCCAGTATTTGAGCAGGGAAAGTGGTTAAGGTAAATCACTAGACTAGAAATAATTTATCTTATCTACAACCAAAGTCATTCCCATGGAGATAATTCTCAGTTCCTCTTCCTGATCCTGATATGATTGAGACAGTGGAGTCATTTTTATATCATTGTATTATTTTCCATTACAGATTTATTTCTTACATGTTCAGTTTTCTTATTTGATAGGCATCATAAAACCAGACTGATATGTGTACATTTTTGCTCCCTTTATGAATTGAATTCATTATGCATTCAACAGTGACCTTTTAATCCCCGCTGATTATTTATAAAGATAACTATTAGAAGAACTTCAAAAAAAAAAAATTGTGAGTCTGAGATTCCTGATGGTGCAGTGTTTAGAATGCAGTATTACAGGCTGACTCTGCCCACAGCCAGGGGTTCAATCCCAACAGGGCTCAAGGTTGATTCAGCCTTTCATCCTTCCGAAGTCAGTAAAATGTTGATGGCAAAATGCTGGCATTGTAAACTACTCAGAAAGTGCTCTAAAGCCATATGGAGCAGTATATAAGTCTAAGTGCTATTGCTATTGCTCCAGTATTTTCCAGCTAATAAAGTATTATATATAGATAATCAAACTGATGTTGACAGGTGGAATTTTCAAAGACATTCCAAGTGTATACCAGCTTCTTCCCCATAGATAGCATCATACCTCCATATGACTCTATATTCGAGCAGATTATTCAGTTTAAGAGTAGAATAAAACAGAACAGAATAGAATAGAATTCTTTATTGGCCAAGTTTGATTGGACACACAAGGAATTAGTCTTGTTGCAAATGCTCTCAGTATACATAAAAGAAAAGATACGTTCGTCAAGAGTCAAGAATCATAAGGTACAACACTTAATGATAATCATAGGGTACAATAAGCAATCAAATTATATCAGGAAACAGTCAATATAAATCACAAGGATACAAGCAACAAAGTTACTGTCATACAGTCACAAATGGGAGGGGATGGGTGATAAGGACTGATGAGAAGATTAATAGTAATAGTAGTGCAGACTTTGTAAATAGTTGAACAGTGTTGAGGGAATTATTTGTTTAGCAGAGTGATGGCTTTTGGGGAAAAAACTGTTCTTATGTCTAGTTGTTCTGGTGTGCAGTGCTTTGTAGCATCGTCTTGAGGGAAGGAGTTCAAACAGTTTATGTCCGGGATGTGAGGGGTCTGTAAATATTTTCACAGCCCTCTTTTTGACTCGTACAATATACTCTTTAAGAAACAGTAGAAAGTTTATTTCTACTGAAAGTTATTTCCATATTCTAGAATCATAGAATTGGAAAGGTCAAGGAATCCAGTTAATCCATCATTGCCAGGTTCTATGAATTCTTTTCTTAAACACCTCCATAAAGGAAAAACATCCACCTCTATAAGTAATTCAGAGACCAAATACTCTTCCCATACATTTAAAAAAAACTCAGTTGGAATCTGCCTCTCTGTAAATTAATTCCATTATATCAAATTAGTATATTTGTAACTTCCAAAATAAACATGATGTGGTCTTTAAAGATACTTCTTTTATTAGGAATCCAACAGAAGACTTAATTTCCTAGAAATATCAGGAAATTCAAAAAATCTTCACAACTAGATGTTTAACTAGATTAACTGCACAAGAAAGTATAGTAAATTCATGGTTTTCCTTGGGCTAAACTTTCATTTTATCACTTCAACTGACTGCATTTTCTCCTCCTTCTCTCTGTTATTTATATACAATAAACCTAAAGCTGAAGTAAGCAGCAGATTTTTGTTGAGGTCTTTATTCCATTAGGGATAGCAGAGCTGAAACAAGCTAGAGATGAGACAGAGCCAAAAAGAATTGGAGCCATCAGTTACAGTATTTCTTTCATATTTTTCTCTCTCTCTTTTTCTCTGAAACTGCTTTTCTTTCCCTTATTGATAATCTTTCTCTTCTCACATAGCAAGTTGCTATATATGGAGGCTAATTATTCCTACTAGGCAGATTTTTGCAGATTGTGCATTTTAAATATACTTTTCAATGAAATGAAATGTACAGGTTGCCAATCCTGAACAAGTAAAATATTTACCATTAGTAATGTCTGTTTATCTTAAGAAAACAGGAGATTTACCAAATGTTCTGTCCACACATAATGTCTTTAAAAAGGCATAGTTC
This sequence comes from Bungarus multicinctus, assembly GCA_023653725.1. Taxonomy (NCBI): domain Eukaryota; kingdom Metazoa; phylum Chordata; class Lepidosauria; order Squamata; family Elapidae; genus Bungarus; species Bungarus multicinctus. Next base: position 38,657,066 of record CM042836.1, read on the forward strand.
CTACTACTTACCTGTTATGCTAGGAAAGAAGAATAGAAGGGAATTGAATTCAGTTCTTCCTTTATCTTCACCAAGTAAATATACAACAATTTCCCTCTTTAGCAAGTTAAAGTTCCCACAAAAGCAAAAGTTCCTATAACTACAATGCTTTACCATACAACACAATTATTTTCAAACTATTTCCAGTGTGCTTTATGGCCACTATGCATTTCCCCAATGCATTCCACATTCTTGATCATACACATCTCCAAATTTGCATGCTGCTATTCAGGGCTGAAAAAAGCAGTTGCAAACAATCATTGCACTTTCCAGGGAGCATCTTTCAAGAAGCTGCAACTGGCTCAAAATGTACCAGTACAAGCAGTAAATGGGCATCTCACAGTGCCCCATGTCTTTTGCTTCTTGTTTACTCCTATTATTTCTGGTTGTTTGGCCAGTATCTGTCTGTCTGTATCCGAAAGCCCCACAGATCATAGCACTTTTACTCTTAATAACTTTTTATGGAATCTCCCATCTGGACTTGGGATGGTCTAGCTCAGAGGTTGTCAAACTCAATGTCACTGAGGGCTGCATCATAATTGCGTTTGACCTTGGGTGTGTGTGGCCAGCTCAACATCACTTGTATTGGGGGCACCCGTGGCAGCCCGAGTGCTCTGCCAGAGAAAACAGAGCTTGGGAGGACATGTGTGGCCATCCCGACCTCTGTTTTCATTGGCAAAGGGTTGCAGGAGACCGTCGCAGCCCAAAATGGAGCTCAGGAGGGCTGCTCACAGAGGCACTGTGAGCCAGTCCTTCACTGTTCCCGTGGGCCAGATCTAACCACCCTGCAGGCCAGACCTGCCCCGCAGGCCTTGAGTTTAACACCTCTGGTTTAGCCCACACACAGAACAGATATTCCTGTAGACAATGCCAATTACTTGGTTATGCTGTAACTGCCTGCATCTTACACTCTGCCACTATGGGTGGAATTGTCTCTGAGGCCTCTCTGCAGTCTCTACCTTGTGTCCTGTAGACCCTTGCTTTAAATCACAAATAGATTTTGTACATCCTAGTTCTTTTTTTAAAGATAAGGAGTAATTCTCTCTCATAAGACTTAAATCTATCTAATATCATAATTTACCCCCAACTCCATTTAAAGATTTCAGTAACAGTATAAAGGCAAAATCATCAGAGGATATATATTGTAGACATGTAATGCTAAGAAGTCCTGGAGTATAATTGTCCAGATGAAATGAAGTTTAGATAAGGTGATACACCTCAGAGAGCTTTTTGGTTTCCAGCTGCTCCCAGATTGAAAGCCTACCAGAGTCTATGCTAATAAGCAATTCCACTCCTATCCCCATGTAAAAGTTGATGAGTAAATAGGCAGAGCAAATGTATGTAATCTTGTGAATAATTTTCTAATCCCCCCATTTCCATTTGATATATGCAAAGGCATGAATATGAACCAAGAAAAGATCTTAAACTGTATTTTTGTTAATAAAAACTTTTGCTAATCTCAATTCTCAAACACTCCAGGAATCTGCAATTCCCATTTTCTTTTCACAGCATTAATGAACAATGGACATTGGCAATAGTCTTTTTTTTTCTCTTTCTCCTGAAAGAACTGCCAAGAATTATAATAAGTCTGTAATATGTAATGGAAAAGTCTAAATAAGTGTGATTGTTCTGCATAAATTATTTCATGGCTGCAGAAATGCAAACAGAAATACAAAAGTCAATCCCTCCCAATAGGGTCTACAATACAATTCAGAAGGTTGCATAACGGCAGTGAGTGGAGAGAGAACAGTGAAGGAAAACAAGGACAGCATACCCATCTTAGTGATGATATGCATAATAGTGCATTGTAGACAGAATGCCTGTTTAATAATATTTTCATTTGACTCTCAGAAGCTAAATTGTATGACTTTCCACTTACCCTCAGCCAAACCATCCACACAACCATACAAATAGCTTTAGTACTTGCAGGTGTTCCGTTCTATCACAATCACAAGAGATTATTTCCAATCTGTTCATTTTATTGTCTTAAATCTATAGAACTGGACTAGTCACCAGTTTTTCATCTGCCATTGCTTGGACAATAATAAGATACTGCTATTATTTTGGTTTCTTTTCAAAATACAATAATGCAGTCTTTTAAAGAGTGGGGTTTCTTTACACGCAGAGTAATAAAGATATATTGGCAGACATTGCTCATTATTCATTGAATTGCTGTCAGGAAATTAGCAGCAATCCTTTTAAGAAATAAGTTTTCATGGCCTGAAAATATCTTTGCATTCAGAAAACTATGAGAATTATTTTGCGAACATCTCCTATCATCCAAATTACAAAATAATTATCAATTATAATTCTTCATATTTCTCAGGAAAAGCTGTAACAGTTAAATCAAGTAGAAAACCAAAGTAGACTATATTACTTTGGCTACAGTGCATTAATTGAAGTTAAACATTCTGGTATTATTGTGGTTAGCCAGAAGCAGGTGCGGATGGCTGAGGACTCAGATGAGGAGCCGGGACCATTAGGGAGTGGAATGCTGCCTTCAGAGATTTTATTTATTTATTTATTTATTGAATTTCTATACCGCCCCCTCTCCCAAAGAGGGACTCGGGGCGGTGCATAGCCTACTAAAAATATATACAATTAAAAACAGATTAAACAATTAAATCAAGGCCGAAATACAATTTAAATATAAAAAAATATAAAACTAATAGATTTAAAATTTAAATTTTTTTTTAAATTTAAAAACCTAGTTAATTAAAACCCAAAAAAACCATTTACTGGGCCAGGCCGGCCTGTTGAAAGAACAGGGTCTTTACTGCGCGCCGGAAGGTCTGAATGTCGGTAATGGCCCGTATCTCCGGGGGCATTATCATTCCACAGGGAGGGGGCCCCCACAGAGAAGGCCCGCATCCTCGGGGTCGCCAACCGGCAATGATCAGGCGGCAGAACCCCGAGGACGGCAACCCTGTGGGAGCGCACTGGGCGGCGGGAGGCTGTTGATGGTAGCAGGCAGTCCCATAAGTACCCAGGTCCCAAGCCATGGAGCGCTTTGAAAATGATCAATACCACCTTGAATCGGATCCGGAAAGCCACAGGAAGCCAATGCAGCCTGCAGAGAAGCGGTGTTACATGGGAGCTCCAAGGGGCTCCCGAGATCACCCGCGCGGCCGCTTTCTGGACCAACTGCAGCCTCCGGACACTCTTCAAGGGGAGCCCCATGTAGAGAGCGTTGCAATAGTCCAAGCGGGAGATGACGAGGGCGGAAGTAACTGTGTGAAGTGCGTCCAGATCCAGAAAGGGCCGCAACTGGTAAATCAGATGAATCTGACAAAAGGCCCCCCTGGCGACGGCCGTAATGTGATCTTCTAAAGACAGCCGTACGTCCAGGAGGACACCTAGATTGCGGGCCCTTTCCATGGGGGTCAAAATTTCTCCCCCCATGGCCAGCGATGGGACAAGCTGGCTGTATCTGGGCGCAGGAAACCACAGCCACTCGGTTTTGGTCGGGTTGAGATGAAGCCTGTTAAGACCCATCCAACTCCGCATGGCCTCCAGGCACCGGGTCATCACTTCGAGGGCTTCGTTGGGGTGGCCCGGGTTAGAGATGTACAGCTGAGTGTCATCAGCGTACTGATGGAACTCTACCCCGAAACCACGGATGATCTCACCCAGCGGCTTCACATAAATGTTGAACAGCAGGGGCGAGAGCACAGACCCCCGGGGCACCCCACATAATAGGGGCCTCGGGGTCGACCTCTGCCCCCCTGTCAACACAAATTGCAAGCGGTCAGAGAGGAAGGAGGAGAAACACCGTAAAACGGTGCCTTCTACTCCCAACCCCCCCCCCAACTGCCACAATAGGATACTGTGGTCGACAGTATCAAAAGCCGCTGAGAGATCTAACAGGACCAGGACAGAGGAACAACCCCTGTCCCAGGCCCTCCAGAGATCATCCACCAACGCGACCAGCTCCGTCTCCGTGCTGTGTCCAGGCCTGAAACCCGATTGGAGGGGGTCTAGGTATACTGCTTCATCCAGGTACTGAGGGAGCTGACGTGCCACCACACTCTCAACAACCTTCGCAACAAAGCGGAGGTTGGAGACCGGACGATAATTCGACAATAATGCTGGATCCAGGGACGGTTTCTTGAGGAGGAGCCGCACCACCGCCTCTTTCAAGGCGGCGGGTAAAAGCTCCTCTCTCAAGGAAGCGTTAATAATCCCTTGGAACCAGCCTTGTGTCACCTCCCGAGTGGCCAAGACCAGCCAGGAGGGGCACGGGTCCAATAAACAAGTGGTGGCATTAAGCCCCCCCAGTATCCTGTCCACGTCCTCCAGAGTAACAGGATCAAACTCATCCCAAATGACCTCCCTGAAATCCACCTCCATGCCCCCGCCCAGAGATGCCCAGTCAGAGTCCAACTCATCCCGGATCTGAGTGATTTTGTCCTGCAGAAACCTAGAGAAATCCTCAGCCTGTCCCTGTAAGGGATCCTTCCGCGCCCCCACCTCCAAAAGGGAGCGGATCACCCTAAACAGGGTGGCCGGGTGATTTTCCGTGGACGCAATAAGGGCGGAGAGGTAAGACCGCCTCGCCGTCCTTATCGCCACTAAGTATGCCTTAATATAGGATTGTAATAGTGTTCGGTCAGATCCAGAGCGGCTGGCCCTCCAACTACTCTCTAGGCGTCTTTTCCGGCGCTTCATCTCCCTTAGCTCCTCGGAAAACCAAGGAGCCACTTGGGGGGCTGGCAGCAACGATGAGAAGGTTCCTGAGGAGCCTGTGCCAAATGTGCGTGCTTGCAGGGCTGCTCACAGGAAAGAGCAGCTGCAGTAGCACGGGCGACTCAGGAGTAAAGCTACAAGGTAAGCATTCTCCCATCATGGGCATAATTATTTGCAAGATTGCTTACAAAAACTCTGCACCTCTCTTTAAAATTTAATTTAATTCTGTAGATATGAATAGAGCATAATGGGAATATCTTCCTCAAGAATATCCGGATAGAGTGATACAGTGTGTGTGTGTGTGTGTGTCCACATACACATACATCTGTGCCTTAAAAATTAGGAGATTCCAGTTCATCTTCTAAGCATTTTGCCAGAAATATAATCAGATACTTTAATAGTTCTCCCTTTAAATTATATATAATTTAATATAATTTTTATTTCTAATATAATCATTCCATCTTCAGTTGAACAGTGTGTTATCTGGGTACAAACATTAAACAATAATCAGAATTGCAACATCCTTTGTTACATTTAATATTAATTCTGCAATATTTAACATAATAATGTTCCACATATTAATTCTACAATGTTAGCATAATAATATTCAACATGGTAGTTATAGTTATAATATTTATCTCTTTTAGCATATCTTCTTAATTTTGTTTCCCTGTTTCTAACTTCCATTTTTATTATTTAACTATTGATAAAATAGATCCCATACCATATAGTATTCAGTTTGCTCTTTCTTCTTAATTGCCAGCATTAATCTATAGTTTCCACACATTCTAATGTTTTCCTAATCACATTCTCATCTGTAGGTATCTCTTCAATCTTCCAATTTTGTGCAAACACAATTCTGGCAGCAGTTAATATATGAATATGCATTTTCCTTACTGTATTTTTCGGGTAGAATCCCCAATAGAAATATTTCTGGTTTTAAATCAATATGTTGTTTTATCATTTTTTCCAACCACATATGTATTTTGTCCAGTATTTTTTTTGCTTTTGAGCATGCCACCACATATGATAATATGACCCAGATATCTGGTGGCACTTCTAGCATTTACCTGATTTGTCTTTAAATATCCTTTCCAGCCGCAGTGGTGCAAAATGCCATCTATAGAACACAGATGATAATAAAATAAACTATGAACTAAATAACTTTTATTATCTCTGAAAACGTCCAATCATGGTTATAGTCATTTAGTATTTCTGGCATGTTCTTTATATTAGATATGTTGTTGTGAAAAACAACCAATATTGATAATACTGAAAAAAATATTTTTTTTATTAAGGCAATGAAGAAAACAAAACTGTCTTCATTGCAGTTTCCACCCCATTTCCCACAGCCAATATTAGAAGCTACTATTCTGACAATGCCAGGAACAGCTTCAAGTTAATTAAGTGGTTCTGTCTTCTTGAAACAGATGGAGTGAGATGATTATGAAATGTTGCTTAAAGTGAAACAATGCCAGCAGTTTCAGATTATTTGTAAGAAAAATTAAGATTTTTCTGTTTTATATCTTTATACCTGGTATTTAGTGAAACATTTTACTGTAAAATAAATTTCAAAGTTGTTTTTCTTACTGCCAATTAATAGAAATCTAATTGACAGCATTTGCATAAAATGCCTAGTTTCAAAAGATGATATTTAGCCTGTCAGGTAGCATCATCTCTTTTCAGCATGTTCCATTCTTCCTTGAAAAGAAAGTAATTTCCAGAATCACATTTGGCATGATAAATCTCCTATTTTCATTTTCTATAGATGTTCCTATAGAGTTATCCTGTCACAGTGAATTATAAAACAATTGTTGACATATCCAGCTCAGATGAATTTCCACATAATACTGGCCACAGAATGAAGAATTAAATTAAAAGAAAGATGTGTTTCTAACCACCCTAATTCATCGTAAGCTTAGAAATGGAAGTTTGCTGGCTAGAAAAACCTAGAAGAGAAAACCTGAGAAAAATCTATGTAGACTCAAGGTAGATAATCACCTAAGCATGTTGGGAAACTTATTAATCTGAAGTAGATATCAAACTGCTTCTTCAGCCAAAGCTTTCTTTATAATTATCTTGACTTCTTGTTGGGGATCCATCAATGGCATCTCCAGAAAAGTATCACCTGGAGGGCCCTGTCACCTGTTACTATCCTACTGAGCATCGGAAGACATTTTAAATAAGACTCATTGATCTCTTCTGGAGAGGGCAGGGCAAAACACAAGTGCAGGGCAAAATGCATGTCAGAGCTGAATGTTTAAAGAAATACATTTAATACTCATTCATTAAATATCTAAAGCACAGAAGAGCAGAGAACAAGAGAGTTTGAGACTTAGAATGAAAACAGTGGCTATTCTTCATGCTGAATATTTAGAAGATGGAAGAAGGGAATAGAAAGAGGAGAAACAGATAATGATAGTAGTAGTAAAGTGGATGCAGTTGTCTACTGTTGCTGCTGCTGCTGCTGTGGCTTTCCTCAGGGCTGAAACTAATATTGGAAGTTTCCTCATGTAGTTCACCTTCTAAATTCTAAAATTGTCTCCCTTGCCCCAACATTTATTGGGCTTACTTGCTTACTTCTTAGCACTGGTCCATCTTCTTCCTCCCTCTTATGCACTGTTGTGTTTAATCTCTTACACTTTTCCTCTTTGATAAAACCAGTGGTGGGATTCAAATTTTCTTACTACTGGTTCTGTGGGCGTGGCTTGGTGGGTGTGGCAGGGAAAGGATTCTGTAAAATTTGTTCCCTACTAGCATAATGAAATTGTGCAATTTTGGAAAGACTGCAGTAAATGCCTTTTTTAAACAGAAGGTTCTAGGTTGTCATATCAGCATAATGTAAAGTTGATTCTCTGTACTAAATAGTTCCTTGGGGAATGGTGGGGTATGGAGCAGAGAGAAACTGATTTGCTCGACATTCCTGGATTGATTCCAGAATCCTAAAGTGAAACCAACTTTCCAAAGCAATAGTGTTACAGTTAGAAAATGTCTAGGTGATTTTCTACTTTACATTGCATAAATGTTTTTTCCCCCTCATTTGTTTACAGCAAGTCCCACCAAACCAGGACGGGGAGGATACCCAAGTTCAGAAGAGGTGGTTCGGGAATCCAGCAGCACGACTGGCATGGTGGTTGGGATCGTAGCAGCAGCTGCTCTATGCATTCTCATCCTCCTCTACGCTATGTACAAGTACAGGAACCGAGATGAAGGCTCCTATCATGTTGATGAGAGTCGAAACTACATCAGTAACTCAGCACAGTCCAACGGGGCTGTGATTAAGGAAAAGCAACCCAACAGCTCTAAAAGTTCCAGCAAAAATAAGAAAAACAAGGATAAGGAGTACTATGTCTGATCCCAACAACTGGAAAGAACAATTGTATAGAAATAGTCTTCATTTTATCTGAGACATAAAACAAAACTTATTTACTTTACTTTTTATGAAGCACATACAAAATTTAAAAAATGGGGAAAGGAATACGGGGAATGCAAATAGAAAGGAAAGACTTTTTAACAAAACAAAGAATGACAAAATGAAATAAGCATTTCATACTCTGGTTTCTCTGAAATGGGAATCAGTAAACCCCCTTACGTTCACAGTGTTTTCATTTACTCTGCCATCTTTATGTTGCTGGAATGTTTCTGAAGAAGATGTTGGTACTACTGCACACTCATAAGGCAAAGAGTATTACTCCAAAACATCACCCAGCACAACAAATTGTGACAAACTGAAACAAATAAAAGATGAAATCATGCACACACCCACAGTAAAGAAGCTACCTATGAGATTGCATTTAGCCAAAGTGCTAGCACTTTCCTGAGGAGTAAGTCAATCTGATTACCTGACAAGACTTTGCCATTCGTCACAAGCCCTCAAGAAGCAAAGGTTGAAACTGAGCTTGCTACCTGGTGCAACAAAACAATGATTGGAGCTTGGGTTTGAAGTAAAGTGCTGGCTTTTCTGAATAAACCACATTTAAAAACAGAAGAAGAAAACATTTTTGAAAAAAAAAAAGCCCCATTCTGGTTGTGAGGAAAAAAAAATATAGCGGCCTTATTTTCAAAAATAACAATAAACAAATAAACAAAATACATGAAATATAAGGCTTATTTTCACACACCGATACCAACAAATCCTAAACTGAGGGCATAGATGCGATCATTGGAATTTAAAAAATCATGCACGCTTAGTATGTTATTACCTATGTTTATATTAAAAACACATCTATATGTGCTTTCTGGACTGTGATAAGTGATGTTTTCTAGCCTGTTGTATAGAAAATGCAAACTATATCTGCTCTTCAATCATTTTTGGTAAACTCAATGTTCTAAGTGTTGCTAGGTATAGAATGTTTTATGACATCTGGAGCAACCAACATTTCTGTTTACTTTTACAGCCATGAGAAACTGCCACACTTTTTATTCCCTTCTTGTCTTCCTTCCTCCTTCCCTCCCTTCTTCCCTTCCTTCCTGGGTTTGATTTTAATTTACAGTGTAGTAAATATACTAAACAGGATGTGTATGAATGTATATAAGAGTCAGCTAATTTTCTTCTTAACTTGTACAGCCTCTCTTCTTTTGCAGTTCAGTTTTAGTAGTTTGTATGAAAGAAGTGGACTTTAGAAAGCAAATATATATATAGATATAAACTTCATAATTTTCTTCTCCAATTGTCTATCCTCTCATATGATACATTAGCAAGATCGATCACAATTATGTGATTTCAGCTCCTTTCTCTTCCTACCCCATTAAATCTAACACTGCTGATTTAAGTGACCTTTACACTCTAGTTCAGCTTTCTGGCTACTTGGCCAGGAATTGAGAAAAGGTTGAATTCCATGATATTTTTCATCTAAACTTTTATTATAATTTGCTTTTTGTTTGTAGTATACCATTAGATAGTTGGTTGGTAAAGAAATTCAGAAATCTGCCCTTTAAAATACTCTAGCACCTCTCAGTAAAGCAACCCCAAGTTGGGAAAAATAATAATGTTAACATAAACTCTACAAAACAAGAACAAAAGTTGCACCTTTTGTCAAATGAGGAATGATTCTCCTTTTAACTTGTTTTTAGTTACCCAGTTCTTACCCTGAGCTTGAATAGATTTTCTTCTAAGGTAATGAGTACAATGGTTTGGTAAAAAAAAAACCCCTTCTCTTAAGATTCTCGGCAAAGATATATGTAGAAACATTACAAACATTCTGGTTTATATACATGCTTATGTTACAGATTTGCAAGTTTGTTTTTTAACAACAACAACAAAGTGATTGCTGCACTGGGTTCCCAATGATATGTCATTCTGTAGTATCTTACTTAAGAGAGATACAAGAACATTAATGGAAAGATAGTTCAGTAGAAAATCCGCCTTATCCTAGAAGGTCTCCCAGGAGGAGTAGAATTGTTCACACTTTACAGACTGGAAAAAAGGAATTTAAAATTAGCTTTAATCAATAAGACACTGTATTTTCTTGTATGCTGTTTGCTGCTCTTATGGCAAAAGACTTGGAACTAGTGTTCAACAGAGCAATACTTTAGAAATACAGTAGAACACTGCTAAATGATTTGTATAATGTGCTTTGTATCAAGGGCTTATGAGAGAAGAAAGGATGATGCATGTGACTATCTAAAGGCTATATTGTGCTCAAGATAATCTGAAATTGTTTGGCCAATTGTTCTTATACCTACCACCTTTTGCTGAGGGGAGGGCAGGAATAGGTTCATCCTGCATTACAACCATGGCAGAAACCTGGCAAGCCATCAGTGAAAAATGGATATTCATAATCAAGAGAGAGAGGGAATTTAAGCTTTGGTATTCACTGATGGCAAGGTTCATATGTGACTTCATATACTCACTTTGTTACCCAACGTTTCCCCCCAAGCAATTAACATACTTACTTTAAGGGGTAAGTGATGGGAGATTGCTACTTCTAGCAAGGATTTCAACTTGTTTTTTGGGGAGTTACTCCTGTTCTATCTTGTTGATTTTGTGATTTAATAATGAGCGAAAAGTGTTTGCATTTATCAAATATTTGCAGTAGCTATATTAAAACACTTTTTTTTTTCAAAATCGCATAACAAATTCATTAATACCATCTCTATAATAATCTAATTTGTTTGACTAACGCTGCAATCCTATGCATAATTAGGGGGGAAGGAATCAGTCCTATTTAAGTCATTGGGACTACTTCTGCATAAACACATCTAGGATTTTGCTGGGATGAGATGGCTATGGGTTGGTTTTTTTTATTACTGTATTGTGTTGTCTTTTTTTTAACAAAACACTAAAAGAATATGTGAAATTATTCATTCCCAAAATATTAAAAAAGGTCAGAAGCCCTTAACCTTATAGTGCTTTCTGTGATAGATATTTACAATTTTTTTTAATTGTTGCAAGGCCAATTTATCCATTATTGGAAATGCTAAGCAAGTGGAATTTACCGTTTTGTTAATAAAATGTTTCTTAATACAATTGGTGGCTCATTATTTTTCAGCTCTTTGAGAGAGAGAGAGAGATAAAAAAAGGTGGAGGCTGTCTCCACAACTATGTGATCAAGGCATTACCTGTTCTTATGTGTGTCATTGGATAGAATTGGATAGATAGAATACATGAAAAAGGAGCAGGGCTTCAATTGCCCAGTCACAAAAATCACCGAAATAAGGCATGTTTATGGGGACACTCCCTGAAATTTGTGTAGACCCCAAATCAGTTTCAATTCTCTCACATCTTTCTCTAAATTATTATATATGAAACAGACCCACACAGTCATTCATATTAAAAAAAAAGCAGGTGCCCACAATTGAAAATTAAGAGAGACCTTATTAAACATATCTTAGATAGTTTATTCTTAATAAAAGATTTTGATTCGATTCACACATCGCTATGTTCACAGTTTACAAAATGAAATACAATTTATTGAGTTTGCTGAACACTAAGTTATAAATTACAGTTTAAAAAGTAGTATGGCTGGAGTCATGGAATGCACTGAAGCATAATCAAACAAGTAACTTTATAACTTATTGAGGTGTCTGAATTCAATCTTTGTATCAGGAGTGATTAATCATAGCCTGTGCTCAAACTGATGGGCTGATTACATGGCTGGAATTAATGTGGATCAAAGTACAGGCAGAAAAGACAATGTTCTTTTCTGAGGAGGAGGAAACCTGATCACTTATCTCATAAAATAATGACTGATTTCAATTAGAGGAACAAAAAAGTCTTCTTACAAAAAATGGAAATTTGAATGATAAAACTGCATAATTGTGTCTACAGATAATTCAGACTTTTACTGATTAAGCACAAACCATCTCTAGCCTTAGATTCCCTGCATCAAGCAAGGAAATGAACTAAAGAGTCTTGGTGGCACAGTGGTTAGAATGCAGTTTTGCAGGCTAACTTTGCCCACAGTGAGAGGTTCAACCCTGATGGGGCTTGAGGTTCACTCAGCATTCCATCCTTCTGAGGTTAGTAAACTGAAAAGCCAGATGATGACTTTGCAAACCACTCAGTGCCATAAAGCACTATGGAACGGTTTATGAGTCTAAGTGCTTTTCCTAAGTACTAAATGTTTTAACCCCTTCTAAATTCTATAATTCTATAAAGATGAAGCAACTCTTATGTTTGCAATAGTTGGGGACAGTATTAGAGCTCATCTGTAGAACTTATCATTAATTCCTAGTTTATTCCATTTTTGTTAAGCAATTCTGATGTTAGAGCTGCTTATTGTACATAAATCCTAGCTATGTACCAGCTAGGACTCTGAAATCAGGGCTAAAACATCCCTAGTAAAGCCATTATGCAGATTTGTACTTAATGTGATTTATGAAACTGGAACTGTTTATGCCACAATGTGCCAAATCAGACACAATTCACCAGTCAAGTACAGAGACTGGCAGTTCTTTGGAAATAGGAGAAAGATATTGAACTCTAAATGGCTGCTATGTATGACTCATCTTGGTGCCAGTACAGGATTTCCAAACAAGAGTTTGTTTCAATCAAAGAGGACATACTAGAAATGAATATGATTTGTTGCTGTGTTTACAAGTGGTTATGGGTCATTCTTAACTACCAATACATGGAGCTTTCAAATGAGTTTAAACTTAAAATGGACATTATTTGGAAACAAATGTCAGCCTTCCTTCTTTGCTATTGTGACTGGAAATGTTTATTCTCAAAAAAGAGAAAGTTAGAGCTCAGATTTTTATAATGTGTTAGAAGAAAAGTTAAGTTCACCATACAGGAATTCCAGCACACATACAATCTACAGGTAGTCCTTGACTTACAACAGTTCATGTAGTGATCATTTTAAGTTACAACAGCACTGGAAAAATGATTGTTTCTCACACATACCACTGTTGCAGCATCCTGATGGTAATGTGATCAAAATACAGATGCTTACTAACTGACTCATATTTATGACCATTGCAGTGTTCTGGGATCATGTGATCACCATTTGCAGCCTTTTGACAAAGTCAATGGGGAAGCCAGATTCACTTAACAATGCTGTTACTAGCTTAACAACTGCAGTGATCCACGTAACAACTGGCAAAAAAGGCTGCAAAATGGGGCAAAATTCACTTAACTGTCTCACTTAGTAATATAAATTTTGGCTCAGTTGTGGTCGTAAGTCGAAGACTACCTGCATTCAATTGAGAAACCTATTTATAAGGACACTCTTCTTCATTTTCCTTGCCCTCTTGTAAAGTTGGAACAGTGTACACCTCTATATATCGTAACTGTTTTCCCTTGCTCTCGGATGAACCATTAGCAGCAAAATGCATTGGCTAAATGAGCTAGCACAATTATAAAATATGTGAATAGAATATAGTTCTAGGAAATGTAATTACCTGGATTTTTGTCTAACTTTGGAAACTAGAAAATTATTGATTAATTTGAACATCTTGGTCCCAGCAATCTTCAATTATTTTCATAAATGACATAGATTAGATCAAAATTCAGAAGGATCTTAACAAACTTCAGCATTAGACTCTATCCAAGAAGTTACAGTTCAGTGGTGAAAAAAGTAAGGTCCTGGACTTAGGCAGGAAAAACCAAATATATAGGTATAGAATAGGCACCCAAAGGTGCTTTTTCAAGAGGCAACTGGACTTTCTTGTTTTTCTTTGAAGATGTTTCACTTCTCATCCAAGAAGCTTTTTCAGCCCTGACTGGATGGTGGGGAATGGAAGGATTTATATCCCTTGCAGACAGATAGTCGTTTGCATTTGCATACACTTAGCTATGCACTTTGGGATGAATACCCTTCAAATGGTATGGCAATGTGAACAGATTTCAAGAAGGAAAAGTTGCTGACTGCAGGAATCATTTGTGCTTTGGTTTGAGATGCAGATGGCACAGGCTCATCCCCAATGGCCTGTGTCTGTATTCGACAGTGAGGGAACACAGGACAGAGAGGAGCATCCTGCATAGCTCCACAGCACAGTCTTTTCAGCAGTTCCAAGAAGGTTCCACATCCATTTGCATTACTCAGGTGACCCTGAGGGCAGAGAAACACCTCCAAGAGGCCTCAACAATTCTCTAAAAGAATGCAAATGACCAGCTGTCTGCAAGAAATATAAATCTTTCCATTTATCATCAGTCAGCCAGAGCTGAAGAAATTTCTTAGATGAGAAGTGAAACATCTTCAAAGAGAAAAACAAGAAAGTCCAGTTGCCTCTTGAAAAAGCACCGTTGGGACAACCATGACTGAGAATTTCAAAGACATATAGAATAGACAGTGCCTGGCTCTACAGGAGTGCTTTGTGAGAGGAATCTTGGAGTCCTGGTGGATCACTGCTTAATTGTCAGTCAGCAGTGTGCTTCAGCTGCCAAAAAGCCCAACACAGTCCTAGACTGCATCAACAGAGAAATACCATCAAAATTATGGGAAGTAATAAGACTGCTGTATATTGCACTATTGAGGCTACATCTGGAATACTGTGTCCAATTCTGGTCACAATAATACAAAAAGAAAAGTGCTGATGCCCTAGAAAAAGTTCAGAGCACAGCAGCAAAGATGAGGAGGCTAAATCATAAGATCAATGGCTAAGGGAACTAGGTTATGTTTAGAAGAGAAGACTCTGGGGACACATGATAGTAGACTTCCAATAACTGAAGGGCTATCACAGGGAAGAGGATGCTGAGTTATTCTCCATAGACCTGAGAGTAGGATAAGAAGCAATGGGTGGAAGCTCATCAGAAAGAGATTAACCCTAGAAATGAGCAATTTCCTGACAGTGAAAACAGTCAAACACCATACCTCTTGGAGTTGTGGGTGCCCCATTGTTGGACGTTTTCATGAATAGACTGAACAACCATTTATATAATGACTTCTGCCTTGGGCAGGCAGTTGCACTAGAAGATCTCCAAGATCCCTTCCAGTCCTGTGACTCTATGTCAGGGGCAATGAGTGCCGCAAGTGTTAAGAAATTCTGTAAAGAAAGCTTTGTAAGTGTTGAAACCAAGATTAGCAAAAAGTCCAGAGACACTCCTGTTCAGTGCCAACTGCAACTTGTCTATTATCAATGTTTCACATTACGTATCTGATATTAACACAGTTAAGAAAGTCCAGAAATATTTCACAAGAAGAGTTCTCCACTCCTCTACTCGTTGCAGAATACTTTATGCCACCAGGCTCAAAATTCTAGACCTAGAAAATCTAGAACTGCACCACCTTTGGTCCAATCTAAGTATAGTATATAAAATCATACATTGAAATGTCCTACCTGTCAACGAATACTTCAGCTTCAACCATAACAATAGAAGAGCACACAATATATATAAACTCAAGGTTAATCACACCAAACTTGATTGCAGGAAATACGACTTCAGCAACAGAGTAGTCAATGTCTGGAATACTCTACCTGACTCTGTGGTTTCTTCCCCAAACCCCACAAACTTTAACCTTAGACTGTCTACTATTGACCTCACCCCTTTCCTAAGAGTTCTGTAGGGGGCATGTCTAAGCACACCAATGTGCCTACCGTCCCTGTCCTACTGTTTCTTTTATTTTTTTTTATTTTTCTTATATGTATCCATGTATTCATAACTATGTTTTTACTTATACCTATTATCTTGTAAGCAATTGACAAAAATAAAAAAATAAATAAAATAAAAAAATAAATGTGGAGAATCAAGCTCCACAAAGGAGGACTGAATGTGTAGAAATAAAAACAGAAAACCTCTGCTTTAAGGCACATGGGGTAAGTTCATTCATTTGCTGCAATATTTGCAACCACATCCAATTCTTCTCAACAAAAATTGCTATAGAGGGCTCTGTAAGAATCTTGCTGGTAAAAGAGTCATGTTTGATTTTATGTAGCTGCTGAAAAGCCTGTGTCTATGTAGGCACCGATTCCATTAAGACAAGCCTAAGCTTTCAAAAGTTTTCTTACTTGAAACAAGCACCTTTAAAATCACAGGTCACTTTAGAGGTTGCAATGCTCCTATAACATGTTCTTATTGATGTAATGCATTGCATTAAACACCTTTCTTATTTCAAAGAACCTACCCATCAACATGAAGGCAGATATGCTTAAATGCATCTTATTGATTCATATAGTCTAATTATTTATAAATAGAAACTGTTCGTGCATATTGTTAATACAGATGGGCACTATAATATGTTTTAGATGAAAATAGTATTTTATAATATTCATTGACATTGATTCATTTGCTTGATGTTAGAGACTCAAAGGACACAGAGTTTTATATGCAGTGGAGATGAAACTGGGGCATTCTGAGTTCTAGTCTTGCCTTTGAGATGAAGCCAGCTGGGTGATTTTGGCCCATTTATACACACACTCTCTCAAACCTAATAGAGCTGCAGTGGCAAACCACTTCTTAAAAAGTTGTCAAGGAAACTGCAGGAACCAACGTAGGCAGTCACCCTGCAAAATGGTATGTGGGAATAACCTTGGCAGACTGACCCCAGAGATGCTGCCTAGGGAATGGTCAGATAAGTGGCATCATAGTCTGCAGCTGGATAGTAGGTGGAAACAAGAGGCTCAGAAGAGACCGTCTTTAATTTTTCAGGGTATAAAGGAGATGGAGAGAATAGGATTTTCAGACTTCGAAGGTTATGTTAATATAGCTTTACTATAAGGTAGAATTACCTCATGTGTTCATGTTTCCTGTCTGGTCTACCTGATAAGGCTATCTTGCAAGTCAAAGAGACAATGATAGCAGTGTGGTGGACTATAACAACTAGTTCATTAGCAGCAGATGTTCAGGGCATGTGTATTTTATGGGTATTGTGGACATCATACTATTGACCTCCACATGCATATGGCCCATAACCCTCCACAGATTCATTTCTGAATTAAACCATCACCCTATTCCATCGCCTTATGTTGGAATTCAAATGACATGCTTATTTAAAGAGCCTGTAATAGAATTGGAATTGTAAAACTAATTGCATTGGATAAATCTGGAAAGGCGATCATTACCCACTGGCATGAACAGGCATTTGAAACAAGTAACTATTTGAATATCTTCCTGGTTATATCTGCTTGTCCCATCTAATCTGCCAGATGATGCATGCTCTGGGCCCCATTTGCCAAGGCAGAAAAAGTTCATTTACTGGCTCCTGTCAAATGTGGCCCCTGGTCTGTAGAACATCATCCTCCCTGAAATGAAATTTACTCCCTTTGAACATCCTGCTGGAAGTCACTTAAAACTTGGTGGTTATCACAGAGAGAAGGATTTAATGATGTGTTGACATTGAGTATAGCATCAATGGTCTTCTAACTCTTTTTAGCATTCCTATAATAATAATGTTTATGTTTTAGAGTATTTTTGTAACATTTACAAATTGTTTAAAATGTAAAGATATACTGTCCAGACTCAATTTCTTTGAAATGGTGGTATATAAATATGATAGATAAAATAAAGCAGGCTTGGTTCCAATTTCCAGATTTTGCATATCAGTATTGACAGATGCTTTAGGGTTACCTAATATGTATAATATTACTTAAGGTCCATCTGTTAACAGTATCTAAGATGAACTTATTATGGAAATACTGCTTATGACCGGGAAGACCACTGTCAGCATTCCAACCAAACTCTCCATCCCAAATCCAGCACTCAGAGGCTGATAACCACCATCTAAATTCTTTATTCAGTCCTTGGCTTTTGCTACTCTCTGTCTCTCTCTCCACAAACACACAAACACACACACCTTATTAAAATGAGAGAAGAAAGAAAATCATATTCAATGGTACTTAAAATTTGTGAACCTTTTGAATTTTCAGAATAAAATAATCAACAAATATAATGTTTTAACTCATTTGTTTAATTGGGTTCTCTTTATGTAGTTTTAGGATCTGTGGAAATGTTGAAAATTCTAAAGAATTTACAGACTTTTAAGCACTACTGTATTTAAAGGGTAAGCTATAAATATAATAAAAGGTATTCAGAAAAAGATAGGTATTGATATACTTGATTAATCTCAAAAAGATATTGACCCCAAAAGGATGACAAATGTTCCATTTGGTCCAAAAGGCTTTGAAACATCTGATTCTCTGAAATACATCAAGGATGCCTGACTTCTTTCTTTCAGCTCTCTTGTCAATTCCATTAACTGAGAATAACCCATGTGTACAGTAGAGTTTGCAGGCATGCAACACTTAGACTTATATACCACTTCGTGGTTCTCTATTCTCTTACTGGTTTACAAAGTGGGCATATTGCCCTCAACAATCTGGGTCCTCATTTTACGAACCTCAGAAGGATGGAAGGCTGAGTCAATCTCAAGCTGGTCAGGGTCAAACTCCTGGCAGTGGACAGTCAGCTTCCAATACTGCATTCTAACCACTGCACCACCACTGTTCCTTTAAAAAGCACAGGCTTTTCATAGACATACATAAGGATGCTGGGTTCCAGAATATTATAGATAATCAGAGTTGGAAGGGACCTTGTAGGTCATCTAGTCCAACCCCCTGCCTAAGCAAGGGAACCTACACCATTTCTAACAAATGGCAGTCCAATCTCTTCTTGAAAGTCTCAAGTGATGATGCTCCCACAACTTCTAAGGCCATAAACCTTGTTCTTCATATGGAATGGCTTTAAAACCCATACACAGACACTCTCTCTCCCATATTTCACAGCAGTTTTTTTATTATGTAAATCATCTTTCCTCAGATTGGTATCTTTTAGATGTACTCTAAAGCAGGGGTCTCCAACCTTTTGGACCTCAGGGAACACCAAACCCATAATTTTAAATCCCAGGGACCACTAACCGGTTCTGTAGGCATGGCCTAATTTGTGGGTGTGGCTTGGTGGTCGTGTGACTGGCTGGGCATGGCTTGTATGTAAATATTATAAATATTTATATAAATATTGATTTTTTTATAAAAAAAGAGCAACTTTTACCCAAAATCAGGCAAAGCAGGCAGGCAGAATCACAGATTCATTCAGAGATTTATCTGCCATCAGCTAGCTCAGTCTGTCACATAAAATTTGCTTGTCATGAGTCTGCACTAAATAATAGAACCTTCAGTCCTAAGGGAGGTTCGGCTGTACTTAAAAGCAGAGCTGGAGATCTAAAGACTAGCTAGAAAGCAAGAAATCCAACCATTTCTTGCTTCCTAACTAATCTAAATCTCCCGGCATAGCAGAACAGATGATAGTCAGAAAAAGGAAAAATAGCAATTTAGCAGGCAAGTTTGCAGGATAAGGAGTGAGTGGGTGGGGAGGGTCCCTGTGGGACATGTGGGCGGCGCAGCCTTGTGTTTCTGCACAGCTTGAATTAATTGCTTTGTGGGGTGCTCTGGGGATGAGATTTCTCTGTGGCCCACCAAAAATTTTCTCACGGCCCACCAGTGGCCTGCAGCCCACTGGTTGGTGACCGCTGCTCTAAAGAATTAAAGGGCAGGACTTTTAGAGGAAACCTTGGGTAGCTTGTATGTTTATAGACTGCAGTAAGGCCAGGTCAGTAGTTGTGGTTGCCCACTAGTTGTGATAGGGCCCACTAAGCCAAGTTAAGATGAGAGAGAGGGAGGGAGGGAGGGAGAGAGAGAGAGAGAGAGATGTGCTTTTGCTACAACAAAGAGACTTATTGAGTTCATAGCGCAACAAGATTGGCCGGCCAGGTAAATCCTACACTACAAGAGTTTTTCTTTCTAAGTAATGTTTAAGATCACTCTAATATGTAGTTTGACCCTAAAAGGATTTTGATGATGACTGAATAACATTTTTGTTTATTCAATCATCCAGTTGCTTCAAACACTTTGTGACCTGATAGTCATCATTTTGGCAGGGTTTTCTCATAGTAATTGATTCTTTGAGTTCCTATAATTTCAGTACTGTCTCGTTCTGGCAGTGTTTTGTATTGTTCCCACCTGCCCCATTTTCCCCAAGTGTTAAGGTATGCATCCAAAATAGTTAAGGTTTTGCTTCTTGCTGGAAAATTACTGTGGGTAATTTCCAGTTTAGTTTACACCCAGCACACTGCCAGTCAATCATGACATCCAGATCAGAACAAGCACCCACGTCTTGCAGTTCTGCTAGAAAAATATGTAGCTTAATGTGTCTTTATTAAATATCAGCAATTATTAAAGACAATTAAGTGGCAAAATAGAACAAAATGTAGACAAAAGCAGGAAGTGAATACAGTATTCAGGTGGAAAGTTGTGGTGGTGTTATCTCCTGGTATCTTAATATAAACTTCATATTATCCTATAGCACTCTGTGTTGTATTACTTATGTACCTTTGCACTCTAGTTTTTCTTCTGCTTACTCACTAATAATCTTATCTTGTGCCAAGTTTGATCAACCTTTTTTATGTCTGAAAGAATATTTAAAGTAATAGAACTCAGCGTACAATGGAAACATCAGCACAGACCTAACCAGAAAAGTGCTACATACCTGCTGGCATAGGAGACTTTTAGTAGACTCTCTTGTAATTTATATCACTTCAATAAATTTTTGAGCTCTTTGTTTTATGTGTGTATTAATTGACTTTAATCCTAAAGAACCTATTGGCATCCAACTGGCCACTGAATGGTAGAGCAGAAAGACATAATCAGCAGCAAGAGATAAAAGGGGAATAAGGCTTAATATCAACAATCACACCAGATGATGTAAAAATGGATTGGTGAGGGGTAAATATTAAACCACTTTTGCCCTTTTGTCTTTGCCTTCCTCAAAAAGGGAATCGTTAAGTCTTTCTCACTTCCAATGATCAAAGTACTGTAATAAGATCAGCATATATCTGAGCTTGTACATGTTTCTATCTCTGTTGTTAGATTTAGGATTTTGCTAACATAAACTAATGCTATTTTTATTGTGGTGTCATTTTTCTGCTTGTGTTTTGTTTAGTTTGTTTTGAGCAGACTGCAAGGATTTTGTAAAATGAAAAGCAATATAGAAAAATTATAAATAAATACAGTGGTGGGATTCAAATAATTTTATAACCGGTTCTCTGCCCTAATGATTTCTTCCAACAACCAGTTCACCAAACTGCTCCAAAAGTTAACAACCGGTTCTTCCAAAGTGGTGAGAACTGGCTGAATCCTACCACTGAATAAATAACATAAAACTGACAACATGCTGATTATATACAAGGCCTGGTTTTTAAAAATGTTGCACAAGTCTACCATTAACCTGACCACTGTCTGAAATAGCACCTGTTGTAAAATTGCACATTTAGCAAAGCCATTGATTTGCTTCTACTTTACAAGATAACTTTCTATTTCCTTCTTTTATTGCCTGTACTTACTGCTCATACTTTCTTTCTTCTTCAGTCTTATATGTATAATTTCATTTAAATGGTGATCCTTAAACTAATCTTTCAATAGAATTAAACATGGACAGTTTGAGCAATTCTACAGATCTGTTTTCAGATCATTTTGCATGATATTAGTCCAAATACATCTTTTAAAAGTAGGACAGGGAGAGCAAACATTGTAGTTCAAAACAGAAGGAAGTGCCCATCCAAAGCTGAGTTTTATAATGCTTACTTTTCTTTTCACCCCACTGGAGACAAATGTTGCCATTGTGAGGAGATAATTCAATGAGAAATATTTAGTGGATTTTGATCTGGTGTTTAGAGATAAACATTTTTAAAATAAATATATGGTGCACATTCTCCAAAGAGTATTCTGAAAGAAATTTCATCTCAACATCTTATTGAGGAGGAAATTTAACTCCTTGCAATGTTTATGTGTTTTAGCAATTTTGGCTATTCCTTGATGCCTTACCACAGGAGTGTCAAACCCACAGTTGTCACGGTGTCTTCACATGATGTATCATGACTTTTTTTCCCTTCACTAAACTGGGCATGGGTGTGGCCAGCGTGTGACACATCCAGCCTGCGAGCCGCAAGTTTGACACTTCTGCCCTACCACAACACCATCTCTTTTTCTACTGTCCAATTGACTCTTGATAAAGAAGTAAATGAAGGCTCCTGCCAGATTTGAGAAGCCTACTATCAAGGCTTTTGAAATGAGATGGAGAGAAATAGACTGATCAAGATGCAGTTTGCTCATCCATATTATTACTGATCACTGCCTACCTTATCATCAATTTTAAATTGATACTGCTTTTTAGTGCTTTCTAGTAAAATGTGAAGAAACAGCGAGTAGGTTGAAAGGGAAGACTGAAAAATTTATGGATGGTTGCTATTGGTGAGTTTCAGAAAATGAGTGAAGCAAAACATTTAAAGAACAATTTGCAGTGATTAAGCAGTGGGTGGATCTGTTGAAAACAAGAATGGTCTGCAAGGATAGAAAGACTTGGAAATTAATGTGAATGATGTTGGCGTAAACCAAAATGAATTAGATTTCTTTTTATTTTTTCTGATCTCCTGTCTCTAATTTCTTTTCCATGCTTCTTCCCTATTCTTTTCTATATGTTGCATGACATAGCTTATCCTTAAAAGAGAAGTACTAAGATCCTATGTGTTATGCAAATACATATTGCAAAACATCAGAATAACATTTTTTTGAGAATCTTAAAAGAGAGAGCTTTTCCTAAGCTGCAGATCTCACAACTGAAGAAAGGGAGAAGATGATGTAAAATTAAAGGGATGGAGCATCTTCATACTCCATAACTGCTCCTTTTTACTAGGTAGTAGTTCTATTGACCTCACTCCTTTCCTTAGAGGTCTGTAGGGGTCCTGCATAAGCGCACCAACATGCCTATCGTCCCTGTCCTATTGTTTCTTTTATTTTTCTTATATGTACCCATTTCATGTATTCATAACTATGTATATACTTATACCTATTATCTTGTAAGTGATTGACAAATCAAATAAATAAATCAAATAAATAAATAAATATTTCATCCCCTGTCTCAGAGGAGGGACTTTAAAATCCCAGTATCATTCTGACATTGGATTCTTTTGTGTTCTTGTGGCAGATTAGGGGTCCTCCTCCAGGAGGGAGCAGGGAATTGATGAGAACTAATGCAATTTTTAACATTTCCCAGGAACTCTCAAAAACTTAGAATCCTCTCCACCCATTACCTATGTCGTAAAATGACCTCATCTATATGAAGTCAAGGTCATTTGAATCATTGTACCACTTCGAGTAATTCCTTTTCAAAATTGGTTCTGAAATAGCTGAAGGCAAACCAACTGAGCATTTCAGGGTGGAATAAGAGTATAGCATCTTCTCCACAAAGTGTAGGCTTCATAAGGACTCCTGTGATGGTGGCTTCAAGATTCCAAGCCAATTTCAAAGCTGTAAATCCTACCACACATCCAACTTAAAGAAAATGCATATTGTGCCTTTGTTCATCTCTCGGTGCTACCCAGCATACATACTGAGTTGTAAATCAACTAACATTGGGCTGATCAATATCTTGATCTCTTGGCCACATAATAATAGTAATAATGTAGTAATAAGAATAATAATTCTTTTATTCATTTATTTAAAAGATTTGCATGGTCTCCAAATAATTTATTGCTGTAGCCAATAAAATAGAGAACTTTTTAAAAATGTGTTTATTATCATGGCATTCTTGATGCTAAAGTTGGTTGTTTGACTGCAGACATTTCATTACCCAACTGGGTGACATCACTGCAAGTGAGTATGGGATTTGCTGCCTGATTATATGCAGTAGCATATGTACTAATTGGCAAGGCAAAAACTGAATGAACATGAGAATGTTAACTAAATCTCAAGCTATATTTTGCTGGCTGAACAGACTGGCCTGCATGCTTCCTCTAATCTGAAAATCCAGGGAGTGACTGCCATATGCAGGTACAAACTTGTGTGCCAATTACCCATGCTAATTTTCCAATAATTTGAAAGATACCCAACTGAGGGCAGACAGCTCTAGCACACTCACAATGAGATAGAAGGTACTATTTTTATGACTAGTATATCAACTTTCATTTAATAAAGAATATATCTAATGATTTCTGACAATTAAAATCACAGTGTTTCTGGAAGGCACCAACTTATAGATGGCTGCTTTAGAGCCAAAGAGTCCTCTCATAGCCCTTTTGCTGAAAAGAAGAAAATATGATGCTATTTATCAGTGCAGCTAGTGCTGTAGCAATAAAAAGAAATTAGATCTGGGCATCCATGGGCATTACTTGAGTTATAGGCAGAACTCCTGACCTTCACTCAAATGATTAGCATGCTGGGCCAACCAGATAGCCTCCCCATATACACAAAGCCTAATTCATTTCAAATGAGAAAACAGGAATGGTTTTGCTTCGTCCATTTAAAAACAGAGATGTGCACTTTTGTTTCATTTTTCTTTCTTTCTTTCTTTCTTTCTTTCTTTCTTTCTTTCTTTCTTTCTTTCTTTTTCTTTCTTTTTCTTTTCCTTTCTTTCTTTCTCTCTCTCTTTCTTTCCTTCTCTCTCTCTTTCCTTTCCTTTCCTTTCTTTTCTTTCTTTCCTTTCTTTCCTTCTTTCTTTCTTTCTTTCTTTCTTTCTTTCTTTCTTTCTTTCTTTCTTTTTCTTTTCCTTTCTTTCTTTCTCTCTCTCTTTCTTTCCTTCTCTCTTTCTTTCCTTTCCTTTCTTTTCTTTCCTTTCTTTCTTTTTTCTTCCTTCCTATCTTTTCCTTTATTAAATTGAGTAGGACAAGTACATCTAATATAAGTGTACAAGAAATCCTCTATTCATCTCACTTTTCTACCATTTGGAGAAATAATTGGCAAATGGGAAAATTAGGCTTCCCATTTCATAGACATTTGTACATTTGTGGGGCCAAAGTGTTGACATTATAAAAAAGATGTTGAGACTTTAGAAAAAGTACAGAGAAGAGCAACCAGGATGATTAGGGGACTGGAGACTAAAACATATGAAGAACAATTACAGGAACTGGGCTTGGCTAGTCTAGTGAAGAGAAAGACCAGGGGAGACATGATAGCAGTGTTTCAATATTTGAAGGGCTGCCACAGGGAGGAAGGAGTCAAGCTATTTTCTAAAGCGCTTGTAGGCCAGCCAAGGAATAACGGATGGAAACTGAACAAGAAGAGATTTAACCTGGAAATAAGGAGAAACTTTCTGACAGTGAGAACAATCAACCAATGGAACAGCTTGCCCTCGGAAGTTGTGGGAGCATCATCACTTGAGACTTTCAAGAAAAGATTGGACTGCCATTTGTCAGAAATGGTGTAGGGTCTCCTGCTTGGGCAGGGGGTTGAACTAGATAACCTACAAGGTCTCTTTCAACTCTGATTATCTGTTTGCAGCACCCAATCCCATATTTTTTCATATATATATGTATTATAAATTATATAGGCCAGAAAGTGAAAATATGATTTGTTCAGAACTTTTGCACTGAAGCTGAAAAGATTCTGCTAGCCTCTTCTTCAACTTGTTTATTCAGAAATAAATCCCTGGGATTTGCTTCCTAGTAAGTATAGCTAGGATTGCAGCTTTGGGCTAATATTTACCAGTCCCAGGATTATATTTAGCTGTTACAAGTCAGGAGTTTAGCATGTTGTGTTTATTGTATGCAATTAAGAACACAGATAAGTTTTTTCCTTCTTTCTCTTTAACTGGCTGAAATTTATGGAAGGTGAAGTCCAACACATTCAGAGAACATGAGATGGCAGAACACTACTATAAAGTCACAAAAACCTGCTCAGTGGTTTTTATTTTTTGCTTAATGTCACAATGCAATAGGTACCAAAATATTAATCTGATTAACTTCAGTTTATAGCAAGAGCACTAAATTATTTAAAGCCCATTCCTTTTAAAAAATCACTTTCCTAAACACATTCTATACATGATCCATGTTCCCTTACATCCTTTGATGTCTCCAATTATATTGCCTGTTTTAGAAAAAGTGATAGTGGTTTGGTGGCATATGAATATTGGCCTTTTCTAATTCACAAAAGTAATATTTATATCTGTTACAGGCACATGTTAACCTGGCTGGAGGCTTTTAGCCCCACTTCCTAATTAGTATTTTACTGAGAGCCATAAAGCCATAGAAGCCCCTTTATGCTCACTTGGGCTACATGGGAGTATATGTTTCAATGACTTATTTTATAGGTGAAACACCTGTTCCTATTTGGTCAAATATGCATAATCTTTACCCTTCTTTTGCTGAGGTTGCCTGAGATTGCCTAGACCAGGAAATTTTTAAATTCAACAGAGAATTAAACATCTTTGTGTTTGGGGGTATGTTTCGACAAAGCAGGAATCTGTACTTGAAGGGCTGTCACAGAGCAAAGGGGTCAACCTCTTCTCCAAAGCACCTGAGTGCAAGACAAGAAGAAATGGGTAGAAAATCATTAGAGGGATCCAACCTACAACTAAGGAGAAATTTCCTGGCAGTAGGAACAATTAAAAAATGGAATGGCTTGCCTCCAGAAGTTGTGAGTGCTCCATCACTGGAGGTTTGTAAGAAGGGACAGCCATTTATCCAGAAAAATCCATGGTCTCCTGCTTGAGCAGGGGTTTGAACTAGGAGACTGCTGCCTATTTTTCTATCTCCTTATATCATATATCACCTTCGTCTAGAGTGCAAATCAGCCATTTCTGGTATGAATTTATCATACTCATACACTTTTACATATTGTTTACTTCAATTTTTTTGTTTAAAATACACACAAAATGCAAACAATCCCATATTCCTTAACTATAAAAATACCAATACAAACTTTTAACCCATCCCAAAAAGAATATAATCAATAACAGAACAGAAGAAAGGAAATTGAATAATGTGTGCATATCACCTGTCTGTCAAGGTCACATTCCATTCACATGCATAGCATATAGGATACTTGCTGGGATTGGCCATGGCCAATTAATCATATCCACCAACTGGCTGAATTCGACTTGCTGAAGTCAATTCTTTGCCAACCAAAGAAAAGCTTTGTTCTGTTTGTTTTTTCACTGATGGTTCCAAAACAAAACAACTTTCACCCTCGGCACCAATCCTGAGATAAAAGGAAATGTTTAGCTCTCTGTATATATCTTAATGAAAAAAAAAACCAGCAACCGGCAGCTACAAAGCTACAAAGCATCACACTGTCCAATGTCTTTGTAAGCAAACTTGTTTTCATTCAATAAAAGACTTTATGGAAGAGATAAACAACTTGAAATATAACTAATGGTCTAAATATAATTGTAGTGACAGGGTATATAGTCAGATATTGGTAGATGCAAATGGACTGCCTGAATACTTCTAGAATAAGTGATTAATAACTCGCTGTGCTTGTGTTTTGTTTTATTTTGTTTTGTTTATGGTGCTGTAGAGACTTTTCAACACCACTGCATTGTTTTCTTGATCATATATGAATGAATAGCATTGCTGCATTATGGCAAAAGGTCTGTTTTAAATCTCTTTCTGCTGAATTTGCTTTAATATGCTTTAACTCTATAAAGAAATTGCTAGCATCAGGTATCCCTAAGCAAGAGCTATTTAACATGTTTTGGTTTGATTTAATATCTAAACACTTTAAATCATCACAGGATGATTAATGCTTATGGAGGAAGACTTTGGGTGGGGGAACATGTATAACATTATTGACATAAGACAGGATAAATTAGTAGCTTGTTTTCAAATATACAGTATGTTCATTAGAGAAATTAGGCCAAAAACACCCAAGACTCCTATTACCAGCAATATTGTCCTCTTTGTAGATATGACAGTGAAATTTGATCTTTCTAACAGCATTTATATGTATGTTGTATT
This sequence comes from Bungarus multicinctus, assembly GCA_023653725.1. NCBI lineage: Eukaryota > Metazoa > Chordata > Lepidosauria > Squamata > Elapidae > Bungarus > Bungarus multicinctus. The sequence continues at coordinate 38,684,893 of CM042836.1, forward strand.
GTGGTTTATCTTTCTCTTCTCTTATTATCTTGTCATGAATTCATGCATAACCATGTGGTCTTAACAGATGAGGTTGGCATGTGGAAATGGCAAACTGCAAATTCAGATATTGAAGTTGCAAAGTAGAAAAAACATTTTATATTTTCTTTCAAGAAGTTTCTGTATCCAATCTTACCATAGTATGCCAGAAGGGCTGGGAAAAGTTAATGGGAAAGGAAGGAGGAAAATTTGTATGGGTCTTGTTGGCCTACAATTATTCTATGGTTGAAAGTAAAATTGGAGAACTTGTCACTTTTACTCTGAAATTCATATACTTCAACCAAACATGTGAAGTTGGAAGAAGGACTAGGAGAGGAAATGCCTGGAGAAGAAATGAATAGATGTTCCATATCCTGCTGCTTTGGAAATTTTAAAGTTATAACCAAGAGGTCACCATAATTACCAACTTATATATTCATTCATTCATTCATTCATTCATTCATTCATTCATTTCTATAGCTGCCCAGCTTAGCCAAATGACTCTGGTTGGCTTACATATCTGTGAGAAATTTATCCAAGTTTTACATAATGGATATAGCCAGATTCATCCAAAATTGGCTTTGCATGATTTTTTAAAATATATTTTAAAATAATTTCATTGAAGTTTTAGAGTAATCATAGTAAAAATATCTATTAGAAAAAAGAAAATGAAAAGTGCAGAAAATAGAAAAACAAAAGGAAAAGAAAAAATAAAATAAAAAGGCAACAAGGACAATAATTTTTTAAAAAAACTGGTTTCCAACCTTCATCATGTCGAGCATAAGTTAATGTAATAATTTTTCACCATCTTTTAAAGTTACAGATAAAATACTGTTTTCCCCATAGCCTAATTTTCACCCATATGCAATCCAGAAGGTTACTTTTTTTCAGTCCTTGAAGAAATAGTTAAACTTTATATTCTTTTTTCTGCTTTTCACAATCTTAACTTTAAAATTATTCCAATGGGATTGTAGGATTTGATCTGTCATCAATCTTTAGCATTCAGTAAGCATCTTCAACGTTTTCACCAGCCTACTTTGTAAGTCTCATTATGAGGCATCTCCAGATTTCTTGTCTCAACTGTTCTATGTCCAGATCCTTTTCTTGATTTGCCTTTTGTATTCCCATTTTGGTAATTTCAATTTTCTATAATGGCTCTGTCAGGCAAAATGGTGTTTTTTTAGTTTTTCTCATTATCGTCTAAAAATTATCCATTGAAATCTACATCCTTCCTGAAATACAGAAAGAGTTTCATTTCAGTTATTCTTTATGAGTATATTATTTAATTACATATTTGTTTTTCAAATCTTACAGCAAAAATAATCCATATTCCAATCTCTCTGGAATCCCACTCCATTTAAGGTTTTTTAAAATCTTTTTTTTTTTGCTTTTCACCATTTGTATATTACTTTAAATTCATAAATCTCTTCTTAAAGTTTAAAATTTCTTAAAGTGAAAGAAGGTAAAACTCACCATGTGTCAAATTAAGCTTGCCATTTGAAGGTCTTTAATATCCATAAAATTGTTAAACTGGATATTGAATGTGATTAAAAGGTGGTTGACTGGCTTAGTCCTTATTAAAAGCTCTGCTGGTATGAGAGCAAAAATGATGTTGACATCGGTTCCTGGTGCTCAAATTATGGGAGACCAGTTTCATTGTCTCCTCATGGGAAGCTGAACTTCAGAACTTGCATGGGTGATCCCTCATTCTCTCCTTCTTCAGAGTTTCAAAGGCCTGCTGTACTCACCAGTTTTTCATTATTCACAGTGGTCATCTTCTCTGCTCATTTGCAAGGATACCATCAGTCAAACACAACTCACAGTAGAAGCCATTTGTGTATGATTTCTAAAAGAAATTTTTACACACCTTATTTGAACTTAGCAGGGTCTTAACTGGGACTATTTTCATGCAAAGCATGCCATCTATTTCCAAGTTTCAGATATTCTTGGAGAAAAAAAGTTAAGGAGTTGCTGTAGCCCTAAAGGGTTTGTGACTCTCCTGGGGCCTCTATGGAAGAGTTAGAGAAGTGCCTAAACCACAACAGCAATAATTTCTCTGTTATTCAAACTATCTTCAAAATATGGCACTTTGGAATTAGTACAAAATTGCTCTCATGAAATCTAAAATAGTCAAACTAATAAGAAGTGTTTGACTATTTATATATGCAGCAGTATGCTTCTCAAGTGCAAACTGAAGAGATATATTTAGCTTTCTGTGGGGAATCGTGAAATTGGCATCAGATACAAGACAACTGGTATCACAATTCTCCTATTTCTTAAGCTAAATGAAAACAGAGGAGTAAGCAAACAATGATTAAGCATCCAAGTAGCCCATCCGTTTTGGACAAGCAGCTTCATGCAGAGATCCTGAAGAATAACCAGTCCTTCAGAACTAAGGGACTTTGTTTCTCCCTCAACACATCTCCATTTCCCTTGTAGTTATGCTTGGGCTCCTTCCATCAGGATACTACAGTATGTCCTTCTCCTACTAAGAAAGTGGAACAGACCCTGCTTTTAATTGGATTGTTCAAACCAAGGCCTTGAAATCCACTAAGGCTGACATGAGCTAGACAATCATTTGAATTCCTGCCTATGAGACAAGGTTGGTATTCTTTTTTTCCTATTGAATTTGAAGGCTACCTTCTTCTGGTTGATAAGATAATTTTGTGTTTCTGGAGAAGTCTTTATGTCAGCTTGGCTGACACATGTTTTTGTTTGTTTGTTTTTGTTAGATCTACAACTCAAACTCGAAGCAACATTTACACAAACTGGGCATTTGTACAGACTGTTTGTAGCAACATGGATGAAGAATATATATGGGGTACATAGATGCCATTATCACCAGTCTAGCAATCTGCCCAATTTGATGCTGCTGTTCTTGGGTTCTGCGTTCTTAGAATATATATCCCCATCCAAATCTTGGGCCATTGAGAGATGTAGTAGAAGTCATCACCTGCCATTTGGAGATTGTCAGGATTGAAAGGGGAAAATCAGATCTAAACTCCGATCAAACAAGATAAAGGAACTGTAGATTCAGAGGCCATCTGATTTTAGGATTGCATTATCATTGACTTGATGAAGATAAGTTTCACCAGGAAGATCAGACTTCAAATCTGATGATTTTCCTTTACTCTTAGCACCTGGTCAAAAAGCTGGTGGAGACCATGACTAGAAGGGCTTCTCTACTGCTTCATCTGGTATAACCTTATCTGGAACAAGATTATTTGTCAGGGCCTGCCATTTAGGAACTCCCTTTCTCCAATAGTTTCTGTTATTCTACTCAAATTGCTAAGGGAGGAACCTGCTAACAATGCCTGATTACCAATAGGAGGGAATGTGGAATGAGCATTGTCTCTAGCATCTTCCCTTCTTTGTAATAGCTTCTCCTCTGATGTAAAGATGGCCTTATGGAAGCAGATGAAAATGTGGCTTTTCTGGAAGGTCGTTGAAGATTATGTTAGCAGTATCGTAGTCAATAAGCTTAACATGTTTTTTACATTAATTTAAAATGAGACTGAATTTGATTATTTTAATATTAACATGGCTTGTATTTTTTTTATAAGTACGTTTTATAAGCTGCCTTGAGAGTGGTTTCAGATGGTAGATAAATCTCATAAATGAGTAAATAAATGTGTAAATGTTAGGTGGCTTTTACCAGAAAGTAGCAGAAATGTTGGGTTTGTGATATGTGAAAGAATCTGAAAGCTTTTGGGGTTGTTGGATATAATAATCTTTCTTCTTTTGTCTGAGAAATTATGTAGGACCACAATAGTCAAAAGCTTTGTCAAAATGAGTCTAGATGTCATGGATACAGTCTGTCTTTTGTATCATTGAGCACAACATCAGGCCACAAGTACAAAATAACATACTTTCATTTGACCTCTTGTCCTCTTGCAGATGGCCTCATGTGAAACTTTTAATGGAAATATTCCAGGAAATGAATAAAATAGAATAGAATAGAATAGAATAGAATAGAATACCTTTATTGTCATTTCATTCTACAAATACAATGAAATTTAAAAGCTACTCCAGCACAGTGCCCCAAACATCACAGCACAATCACACTACAGAGTATTTAAAAAATAAAATAATTAAAATAATAATAATTAAAAACCTAGTCTAAAATCTATCTAAAACATGTAATAAGTTAGATAGTTTAAAAATGCCACTATATACATAGGGCTAAATCACATATGCATTGTTTGATTCAAGACAATTATTACCTTGAAAAGAAACTGTTTCTCAGTCTATTAGTCCTCATTTTAAGACACCTATAATGCCTCCCTGATGATAACAGTTTGAAATATGAATGTCCAGGATGAGAATGGTCTGTAGAGATTTTTAGTGCTCTAGAGAGGAGTCTGGTTTTTGCAATCTCTTCCAAAGAAGAAAGAGAGCAACCGATGATTTTTTGTGCTGCGTTTATAACTCTCTGGAGCATTTTCTTATCCACTACAGAGCATCCAGCATACCACACCGTTACACAGTATGCCAAAATGCTCTCGATGGTAGAACGGTAAAAAGTAACCAGCAACTTCTCACCCAGACCACTCATTTTCAGCAGCCTCAGAAAGTGCAGGCGCTGTTGGGCCTTCTTTACAGTGGCCATAGTGTGGACTGACCAAGTAAGGTTGTCAGAAATATGAGTTCCTAGAAATTTAAAACTATGAACTCTTTCCACACAGTCTCCATTGATATATAGTGGGGGAGGCTCTGCTTTGCATCTTCTGAAGTCTATAATCAATTCTTTGGTCTTTTTGATGTTCAGGGTGAGGTTATGACTCTTGCACCACAAGACCAGTCTGAGAACCTCTGACGTATAGGCCATCTCATCTTCTCCTGATATGAGTCCCACCGATGTGGTGTCGTCTGCAAATTTTATTATAGAGTTAGTGGGACAAGAGAGAGTGCAGTCGTAGGTGTAGAGTGAATACAAAAGGGGCCTCAGCATATAACCCTGTGGAGAGCCAGTGCTGAGAGCAAGAGTGGAGGAAAAATAGCTGCCAATCCTAACAGTTTGGGGTCTGTTAGTAAGAAAGTCCTTTATCCAACAGCATATGTGAGAGGAGAGACCCATTTCTGGCAACTTCTTAATCAATATATCCGGAATGATGGTATTAAAAGCTGAGTTGTAATCAATGAAAAGCATCCTTACATAGCTCCCACTATGCTCCAGATGTTTCAAATGGGAGTGTATAATACAATCTAAACTATTAAAGGAGTACTGGGGACGATTATTATTATTACCTTTATTGTCAGAGTACAACATGTACAATGAGATTGGCTGAGCCTCCCTTTGTGCAACCCCCCCAACACAACTCACAATGAGGACAGAAGTCCCTAATCCAGTCCCAATCGTATTACACTAATGTGACCTTGTTGCACAATGCACCGGCCCCCGATGTTTTAACTGATTAGTTTTGTTGCCTCAAAACCTTATCAAATAAGCAAATTCTCCTTAGATTTGTAGCTGTGTGCTGGAAAACCTTCTACCTTTTGAATATCTGCCACATTGCCCTTCTTTGGATATGCAACTATATGAGTAACCTAGGAAAATCAGTCCCAGTTCCAGTAAAATGCAGTGGTTAAGGCATAGGATTGGGAATGGGACAATGAAGCTCATGGCATGACATTTAACCAACTGTTCTTTCAAAGGATTTACTCAATCCTATTTTCACCCATTTGTCTACCATCCATATAGACAACTCTTATTGTACAGTATTCGCATCCTTGTGTCTGTAACCCTGCAGAAAAAATAGCTCCAAATTTTCAAAAACTCTGACATAAAGGACATTGATATGGAGATGGAATGGATTGCTGCTTATTTTGTTGCAGTAATCACCTAAATTTAATTAATAATAATTGTGTGGAAGTGTTTTCCTGGCAAATTATACAAATTTCTTGATAAAAGATTTGGCTACAGCTGGACATATTAGCTGTCATTAAAGACTAGGATTGGACTATACATAAAATATACAATAATTTGTTTGATGGCTGGGACTGCAAATTCCTGCTGTACGGAGGAATGGCTAAAAGTGATTTGAATCATTTGAAATCCATTTCATTTTACAAAGAGCAAGTGCTACTGTATAATAATTCCTTTAGTTCCACCAGCTGCAGCACAAGTGTACATTCTCCAGATTACAAATAACTTTAACATTTAAATCCTTGCTATTATTCTTACAGATAAAAAGAACAGTATTTTTACATTATGAACAGAAATCTGCCTTAATATCCATTGTTGTTTTTTTTAACAGATTAACACAGTTGGAAGGAACCTTGTAGGTCTTCTAGTCCAACCCCCCTCCCAAGCATGTAGTCAGAGAGAGTGGGGAAAGAATAGTGCTGTTGGGCTATCACACCTGAGCTATAAAAATTCAAACAATTGGATGATAGCAAAGACCAAAAAAAAACACAACCTACCTATTCTTTCCTACTATCTAGTGGTTCTTAGGAGCAATAGACAGTAGATAGAATATAGGCCAAGGTTTCAAATGATTTGAGAGTGGAATTATATGGGATAGGAATTTCATGGTATGGTTAATATAAAACACTAATTAGCCTATAAACCAAATACAATTTCTCAGGAAAGCTGAAACTGTTTGCCCAGCCATAAAACATTCAGGGCAAGGAATGCCGATTAGCTAGGAAAAGATACTATGAAGTGAGCAGAATTTTGGGAAAGCAAAAGAAATTCACTTCCTAGAAAGAAACTATATCTTTCATATCCTGTCTGGCCATTAATGTAGCATCTGACTTTAGGCAGCCATGCCATCCTGCATGCTTTGCTGTGCCTCAAAATATTAGTTAGTATGTGTTTCTTATAATGTGATAATAATATAATTTTTAGAAATGTTAATAGGAAGCAGCCAGACCCCAGTTACTCTTCATTTTTCTCTGATTTGAGCGGACTCAAACTACAATGTGCTGATCTATTGTTCTTTCCACACACATATCTAGCCTGATTACATCACCCTTGATCGAAGGAAGAACTTGCCTTCTCTCAGATATTTTCTACTTAAGTCACAGGTTGAGGCCAATCAAATAATTACTTAGTTACCATGGCAGCATGTTTCTAGCTTCACTTGACAGGCATAGTAAGATTATTAAAACACAAAGCTTTTCAAACACTAGCCTTACACAATGTTACATAATGGGAAGGGATAGTAGAGAGCCTTCAGTCCAAAGAGGCAGGCTATAGACTGGGAGGGGAAGATCTCTGTGTATTAAAAATTTGCAAGAGCAAAACCCATCTCAGATTTCATTATTAACATTGCTAATTGGGGGAAGCTACTTATAAACTCCTAGGGTAAGGATTTTTGTTTATCATACCAGTATTGACTGAGGTTATTATGAAGAGATCGGACAACAATTTGTCTGAAATGGTATAGGGTTTCCTGCTTAAACAGGGAATTGGACTAAACAGGGGTGTCAAACTGGTGGCCTGCAGGCCATCACATGCAGGCCATGCCCACCCCAACTCTGTGAAGGCAAAAAACATTACAATATATCATGTTGCATCAATGTGAAGTGGCAAGTTTGACACCCATGGACTAGAAGACCTCCAAGGTCCCTTCCAACTCTATTATTCTGATATTTTACAACTTGGTTCTGTGGTGTTGGAACTAAGATCTTGCAAGCCTGAAGTCATCCCATCTCTGTTCTAATTTTACTTCCCAAATTTATAACATGATCTACTAGCACCATTAGATTTGCCTGAGATCTATCTAGTCTAGTCTTATGCCTACAACAATGGGCAATTGATTGCGGTCCCAGTGATTTCATAGAAATGTTCTATAAAGCAACTTAAGGGAGCACCTGAACAACAGCAGATTGGAGTTTCCTCAGATTCAAGCACTTCCCTTGGTGGGGGCAGGGGTAAAAAAACAATAGGGGTTACCTAGACTCTTGGCATTTACAGTGTTCATGCAGCTGATTTTACTTACCCAGCTAAGTATCCAAAATAAACATTTGATGCTACATTCTGTTGCATACAACAATGTTTCTCAACTCCAGCAACTTTAAGATATGTGGACTTCAAGTCCCAGATTCACCCCAGCCAGCATACAACATATTTTCCCCATCAGTGTTCTCCCTGCTTTAAAAAAAACATTTCCAGCAGCAGGGAATGCTAATTCCAGATCATTTTGTTCTGTAATATTCACTTCAAATTCTCAGTTCTGAAAAGTTGAGATTGAAATATCTGTGTATGTGTTGTTCATTATCTGGGTTCACACAACCATCTGGACTAGATTAAAAAAAGAAGTAAGTAGTTTGTGTATTATGTAAATCCAGCTATTATCAAGGCATGTTGGGTGTCAGGGCACTATGTTTGCCATTTATATTGTTTATTTATTTGTGTATCATGTGATATATGAAAACAGCAATTATGTTTGGTTAACCTGGACCAGCTCCTTAGTATATATTGATATTTGTAGTCCTACTATTGGTTGGTAAACATTCTTTTACCAAGATAGCAAACTGATCAGACAATAGCTAGATGCAGTGTAAACAGAAGGGACCCCTACTAAGGCTGGTTCAATATAAAAAGGTTGGGTTATCATTATTATAAACACATTCTCACTACAGATGTAATCTCAGCAGGACAGACAAAAAATAAAAGGATTTTTTTTATGGAGGAGTGAGAGCCATTTATTACTTTCTGACAAGTATTGCAGAGGAATTGGATTTTTTTTAAAAAAATGGTCTCCATCAAGTTCAGGTTGAGCCCTGAAATAAATTTTGATTCACCTCAAACCATGAGATGGGTGGCACATAAATTTAATACTTGATAATAAATTTAATGCAAATTAAATTGGGTTTATACTTGATTCTTATCTGGTACTCATAGACTATTTTTAAAATCCTGGAAAAGCCGAAACCCCCGCAGCTGGACAGTCCAATTGGACCCGAACCGTCAGGGAGAGACGGTGAGTGAGGAGAACACATTCTGTCGATCCCAGGGACATCACAAAGTCCAAGGTTGATCCAGGAAAGCTCCTGAAGCCCAGCAGTGAAGGGAAGAGACCATTAAAGCTGCTAGAAAGCTGTGACAGCCCTGGAAAGAAAGATCAGAAAGGACCATAGTATTTTGGCTTAAATCTATAATAAGGATTACAGTTTTGACCAGGATAGGATCTCTGCAGATACACTAGGTAGAAACTGATTGTAATGGATGGCAGAATCAAATAATAATGCTCTTTTTTTGCTACTTGTGTTACTGTATACATCTAGACTCTGGAGATCATAAAGTAGTAATCCAATATTTATTTATCTGGATATAAGCCCCACTGTATTCATTGGGACATAGATCCAACTAGAACTAGACCTGAAAAATAAGCATACGTGTTAAGATTATGCTCTTCAAACACCTACCATATATTATGATTTAATTGCAAATTTCTGCAGTAGAAGCAGCATCTTCCAGATTGCAGGGATAAATTTCCATGTACTGTTAGGAGACTGCATGAAATGTCTAGAATAAATTATTTTAATAGTCTTTCCTTTGTGCAGAGATTTGTGATCCCATTTATCCCATCACAAAGAGAATGGAACCCAGAAAAAGAAAAACAAATCATGACATATCTAATTTGAGATGAACACAAGATCTAGAGCTTTGCCAGAAATGTCAAACCAGAGACGACCTGAGCAAGCCCATATCTTCTGAATGATTTTGAATTCCTGACAAGCTCCAATCTCAAGGAGACAAAGTTGAAATCATCCATTACTAGCAATCTGAATGAATCTGCATTCATCCCTGGAATGATATCTATTCAACTAGGAAATTGAACATTTAGATCAAGCTACATCCAAAAACACTACAGAAGTCCTAGAAGTTTGCCATTCAGACAAATCAGCCAACAATAGATTTATTATTTATTTTATTTATTTATCATATTTTTATACCGCTCCCTCTCCCAAAAAGGGACTCGGGGCGGTGTACAGCCTACTAAAAACACATAATAAATACATTATAAATACAATTAAAAATATATTAAACGCGATTGGTCCGGCTGTGTCCCATCAAAATTAAATTTAGCAATATAAAATCAGGGATCTGAATAAAAATTAAAAATTAATTATTAAAACCCAATTAAGTTTAAAACCGGAACCTGATTACTGGGCCAGGCCAGCCTGTCTAAAAAATAGGGTTTTAACTGCGCGCCGGAAGGTCAGAATATACTTCATGGCTCGTATCTCCGGGGGGAGATCATTCCATAGGGAGGGAGCTCCCACAGAGAAAGCCCAAACTCTCGGGGCCGTCAGCCGACAACGGCCGGGCGGCGGTACCCCAAGGAGGGCAACCCTGTGGGAGCGTACTGGGCGGTGGGAGGTTGACAATGGCAGTAGGCGGTCCCGTAAGTACCCAGGTCCCGAGCCATGGAGCACTTTAAATACCATCAGTACCACCTTGAATCGAATCCGGAAGGCCACAGGAAGCCAGTGCAGCCTGCGGAGAAGCGGTGTAACGTGGGAGCTCCGAGGGGCACCCACAATCACCCGCGGGGCTGCATTCTGGACCAACTGCAACCTCCGGACACTCTTCAAGGGGAGCCCCATGTAGAGAGCATTGCAATAATCCAGGCGGGAGATAACGAGGATGGAAGTGACTGTGCGAAGTGCGCCCAGATCCAGAAAGGGCCGCAACTGGTAGATCAGACGAATCTGATAAAAAGCCCCCCTGGCGACGGCTGCAATGTGTTCTTCTAAAGACAGCCGTACGTCCAGGAGGACACCCAAGTTGCGCACCCTTTCCACGGGGGTCAAGACCTCTCCCCCCACGGCCAGCGAAGGAACCAGCTGGCTGTACCTGGGCGCAGGAAACCACAGCCACTCGGTTTTGGTCGGGTTGAGACGAAGCCTGTTATGACCCATCCAACTCCGCACGGCCTCCAGGCACCGGGACATCACTTCGACGGTTTCGTTGGAGTGGCCCGGGGTGGAGATGTACAGCTGAGTATCATCAGCGTACTAATGGAACTCCACCCCGAAGCTACGGATGACCTCACCCAGCGGCTTTACATAAATGTTGAACAGCAGGGGCGAGAGCACCGACCCCTGAGGTATCCCACATAGTAGGAGCCTTGGGGCCGATCTCTGCCCCCCCGTCAACACAAATTGCGAACGGTCGGAAAGGAAGGAGGTGAACCACCACAACACGGTGCCCCCCACCCCCAGCCCCTCCAACCGCCGCAATAGGATACTGTGGTCGACAGTATCAAAAGCCACTGAGAGATCTAACAGGACCAGGACAGAGGAACAGCCCCTGTCCCGGTCCCTCCAGAGGTCATCCACCAACGCGACCAACGCCGTCTCCGTGCTATGCCCGGGCCTGAAGCCTGATTGGAGGGGGTCGAGATAACTCGCTTCATCCAGGTACTGCGGGAGCTGACGTGCCACCACACTCTCAACAACCTTCGCAACAAAGCGAAGGTTGGAGACAGGACGATAATTAGATAACAATGCTGCGTCCAGGGACGGTTTCTTGAGGAGGGGCCGCACCACCGCCTCTTTCAAGGCGGCGGGTAACAGCCCCTCTCTCAAGGAAGCATTTATAATACCCTGGAACCAGCCTCGTGTCACCTCCCGAGTGGCCAAGACCAGCCAGGAGGGGCACGGGTCCAGCAAACAGGTGGTGGCATTCAGTCCCCCCAGTATCCTGTCCACGTCCTCCACAGTAACAGGATCGAATTTAACCCAATTGACCTCCCCGAAATCCACCCCCGCGCCCCCGCCCGGAGATGCCCAGTCGGAGTCCAGCTCATCCCGGATCTGAGCGATTTTGTCCTGCAGAAACCTAGAAAACTCCTCAGCCCGTCCCTGCAAGGGGTCCTCCCGCGCTCCCACCTCCAGGAGGGAGCGGGTCACCCTAAACAGGGCGGCTGGGCGGTTTTCCGTGGACGCAATAAGGGTGGAGAGGTAAGACCTCCTCGCCATCCTTATCGCCACTAAATACGTCTTGATATAAGATCGTAATAGTGTTCGGTCAGACCCAGAGCGGCTAGCCCTCCAATTGCTACTCTAGGCGTCTTTTCCGGCGCTTCATCTCCCTTAGCTCCTCAGAAAACCAGGGAGCCACATGGGATCGGCACCGGGTCAGAGGCCGCAAGGGCATGACTCGGTCAAGGGCCCCAGCAGCCATCCTATCCCAGGTGGCGACCAGGCCCTCAACCGAGTTGTGTGTGTGAGCTTCGGGGAATGGCCCAAGCTCCGTCAGGAACCTATCAGGGCCCATCAGGCGCCTGGGGCGGTACCATTTTAATGGTCCCGCCTCCCTGCGGTCAGGGGGTGCGAAACGGAAGTCGAGCTTCAGGAGCGAGTGATCCGTCCATGACAGGGGTTCCACAACTATATGCCCTATACCCAGATCACTCTGCCACTGATCAGAGACAAAAACCAGATCCAAGGTGTGACCTCCCACGTGAGTAGGGTCCCGAATTAACTGGGTCAGGCCCATGGCCGTCATGGAAGCCATGAACTCCTGAGCAATCCCCGAGGCACCGCCGGCAGATGGCAAGTTGAAATCCCCCATGACCATAAGCCTGGGGGTCCCAACTGCCACGCCAGCTATGACCTCAAGGAGCTCAAGTAGGGCCGCTGCCGCATAGCAGGGAGCCAGGTATGCGACCAGCAGGCCCACCTGAACCTTGGGACCGAACTTCACAAAAAGGAGCTCACACCCGGTCGTCTGAGACACAGTGGCTTCCCTCGGACACAGATCCTCCTTAATAACCACCACAACCCCCCCACCCCTCCCCTGGGCCCTCGGCCAATGAAAGACCCGAAACCCGGCTGGGCACATCTCCACTAGAGGGACTCCCCCCTCCTGGCCCAGCCAGGTCTCGGTGACACCCACCAGGTCCGCACCCCCCTCACAAATCAAACCGTGGATGAGAGGGGCTTTATTAACAACGGACCTGGCGTTACATAACATCAGCCGAAGGCCCAGGGCCCGATCGCTCAGACCCCCTGGGGAACGGGAGATGACAAGGGGGTCGGAGCGCGCCACAGCAGACAAGCAGCGGGGGCGCGCTCCCAATACAGAATATGGCCCCCTATAACCGCCAAATCTGCCTCTCCCGCTCACCGTATCAATAGATTTAATTCCACCCTCCCCAGTGACCCCCCCCCCCATCCTCAATACAGTCCTATCCGGATTCTGACTCTCCCGGCCACGCCCAACCCACGGCCTGGTCCCAGCCTCTGGTGAGTTGTCCCCAACTCCCGCCCGGACTTTCCTAACCCCTTTAAAAACCTGACTAAAAATTTATTAAGATACCCCTCCCTCCCACGCTTCCTACAACCCCACCATCTCTCTGGATCCCAAGATCCGTCCTTGAGATGGGCCTTCGAGAGAGCAGAGGGCCATTCCTGAAACAGGGGGACACATCTCAGGGCCCAAAGATCGTTCATAGCATAAGATAGCGTCCCGGCCTGAGTCCTCTTCTGTAACTGACCCCGACCAAGCTGAGAACCAGCCAGCCGGGGCCCGAGTCCAGATCAAGACCATTCAGAGTACAACCGACTGGATGGAAAGAAGAAAAAGGACTTCAACCGCAGCGGTAGTCCTCCAGCCCCGGCTCCAACCGCAGCGACAGTTCTCCAACCCCGGCTCTGATAGCGACAATGGTCCTCCAGCCGCCCCGGCCCTGGCCACAGCAGCCGTCCTCCAGCCGCTCAAACCACGGCGGTAGTTCCAACTCCGACTGGGGCCTTTGGAATAGCCCCAGCCCCAGCGGCAGTCCTCCAATCGCGCCGCAAACCACTGGACCGAGCGCCAGGCCCGTCGCCGCACCATGGCCCCAGGGGTCGATAGTCCTCCAGCCGTCCAGCATCTGCCAGCGGTGGCCATCCTCTAGTCGCTCCTCCAGCCGCTTGGACCGCAGCAATGACTCCAACTTCGGCTGGGGCCTTTGCAATGGCCCCAGCCCCAGCCCCAGCGGCCGTCTTCCGGTCGCGCCGCGAGCCGCCGGGACCAGCACAAGGCCCGGCACCACACCATGGCCCCGGGGGTCGGCGGTCCTCCAGCAGCTCCGGCTCTGCCTCGAGCCACGGCACGATCTCCGACTTCGGCTGGGGCCTTTGCAACGGCCCCAGCCCCGGCCCCGGCAGCAGTCCCACAGCCACGCTGCCAGCCTCCAACTGCTCCAGCCGCTCGAAAACTCCGACTTCGGCTAGGCCGAAGTCCCACGGCCACGCTGCCAGCCGCCAGGCACAGTGCCAGGCCCGGCGCCGCACCACGGCCTCGGGGGTCGCCCACCCCCCACGGGTCCCTTCGCCACCCCTGCCACAGGTGAGGACTCGGGGGGGGAACTCACCACACCGATCGGCCGTCGCGGCGGAGCTCTTCAAGCCGACCTCCTCCGGTCGCCATCTTGACTCTCTACATAGGGCTAAACCATATTTACAGGCCAGTCAAGGGACAAAGAAAGAAAAATACCAGAACACATCCTCTCGAACAGCCTACACCCAGACAAGCAGGGATTAACACCAGACAAATAATCAGAATACAATAACCTAATCATGAAACTACTAAGGAAAAAAAATTAAAACCAACAACAACTGGCAGTTCAGGCCACTTTAAATAAACAGGGAGCAAACCCCATACTCACTTTCATTAATGATTCTACCAGTTGGGTAATGAAACATCTGAAACCAAGCAACCAACCAAGCTCAGAGAGCACCAAGGATTCCACAATTCAACCCCAAGCTATACATATTCCCTTCTATCATTATACCATTCTGATACAAGGGATTCCTACATAGTCCTCTTGTTAAAAACTATGGCAGAAGTGTTGAGCTGTGCCCTAGGCATATGTTTTTAGGTATGAGACTCAACCTGAGAGAGTGAAATTGAGTCCAGTGCTAACACTCTTTCTTATACAGTGTCATGTCTGTGATGAGAGAGATACGCCTTTAGGAAGAAAGGTTTTGGCCAGCATCCCATCTGTTGGAGTTTTGTGGCATAAGGACAGATGGAAAGCCCATTATGAAACCACCCTATAATTGGTATATATGTGGGTGTATCCAAGACCAGAAAAGCAAAAGTATATTGCACAATGACTTACCCTCTGCAATATGACTTCATTTGTTTCTTTTTGTTTGCTTGAGTTCTATTCTTTCTAATCCAACAGGATTGTAAGTGGCTTACTTCCTTCTTTTAATAAGATGATTCAACTACCCCCCCCAAAAAAAATTGGAAAGACAAGCATTAAGAATGAAGCAAATTACAAAGAAAAGGGTAGCAAATTTTGCCACTAGTTTAGTGCAAAAAAATTAGCTGGTTTTTTTTTTTTTCATCTATAGAATATGAAGCTCTCTTTATATATTCAGGTTACAATCAAGAATTTTATTACCGGGTATATTGCTAGTGTTTGTTATAATTTGTGTCCTCTGTTTTTCTTAAGGTACTCAGATGCTTGTAAGCTATAAATTATCATTTATTCTAATTACCACACAATCCCCTGAAGAAATTAAACTAGCAATATGCAGAGCCACATCACAGTGGCAGAACTAACTGGAAAAGCTGAAAAAGCTGAGGAAATTGAAGTAGATAAAAATGTTTGGGGTTTCATATATTTTCCACTGTTTATGCCCTCTTGGAGAAGCCAAACTCATTCTTGGAGAATTATTCAGTCAAAAGTGGACTAAACTCAACTCCTTCAATTTTCTTCTATGAAACTGTCCTTCTAGTAGGGCCCAGGAGATATGCCTTCTCTATTGCAATGCCCATCCTACAAAATGACCTTTCTTCTGAGATCTGGATGGCTGTGATCCTCTTGGCCTTCTTAAATGTTACAGAGACCTCAAATGTTAGGGCAACTAGCCCCAAATCTATGTTTTTTTGGAGTTGAGACTTCATTATGTAGTTTCTTGGATACTGCATTATGATTATTTTTATTTTTTTTATTCTGTTTATAGGGTTGTTATTATTTCTGATCAAAGTATTCAAATTATTATATTGTGGATAATAAAACTTTTACATGCTGCATGAATTGCTTTCATATGCACCATGGATTCCAATCACGCTGTGCATTATATGTACACATCCAGAAACTACATGTTACAGTTGTATGGAGTTTCTTCACATAAGCAGCTGCTGAGAACAATTAGGGATTTCAAGGAAATGAATGAATAGTGAGGTGGCTTACATTGCCTATAACAATGAATCCTCTCTCTTGATTTTTTAAAATAATAATATTGATAGTTTTATTGCATGGTGTTTTAATGTTTATTTTATGATCTCTTATTTATGCCACCCACATTTTGTGAGATGGGTAGAAACATAAATATATGGTTCTCCTGGTTTTTTACGACCCAAGCACTAGTTCAACATCAATACATATGTTGAATAAAAACTACCATAAGGAAGTAAAAAAAAATGCTTAATGAATATGTATTAAAATGAATAATTTTATCAAATGGATTGTTAAACAAAGCAAACCTTTAATTATGAAAATGGATGTAATTACCAATATAGTTGATTGCATGCCTTCATGGTCTGTAGAAATGCTGTGTTTAAAAGGCTATTTAAACCAGGTGTTTTTCTTTCTAAGAATCCTCACTATCAGAAAAGAAAGATAGCACTGCCCCTCACTTCAAACTGATAAAAAAGAAAGGCAAATAGAAAGTGCCTTCTATTTGTTGTCTTGAGATGTCCTTTGCTTGGGGACATTGTCTAGAAAGAAAACAACATTTTCTCTGAGAATCAATATCATTCGGGTATGGCTGCTTGTGACACAATTATGTTTGCTGCAGAAGAGACTGCTCAAAGGAAATGGCTGAAAGAAGCAGAAATCTGTTGAAGAATATAAGACTTGTTAAAAAATTTTAAAAAAGGAAGACTGAAGGCAGACCGACAGAAAGGAAGCAGGTTGTTCCTCTTAACCTCAGATCATCATACACATAAACTGGGCAGATTTGTACTGAACTTAATGAGTAAACTTGGAACAAAATGGATCTTTCAGGGGGAAGCAGCAATTGGAAGGCTGTTAGGCAGCATAAAAGAGGAGAAAATAACCTGTAGTGTTATAAGAATGCTGAATCATGTCTAAAGGGTTTGTTGTCTGTAAAAAGGCAGAAAGTGCTGCCACCTAACTCTTAAGACAAACTGCCAAAGTGACTTTTGTGCATATGATAAAGACAATCCTACCATGATTTCTCTCTTTCTGCCACTCTAAATAATTAATAAGCTAACCATTTGCTCCTTTTTCATGACTCATAAAACCAATTACCTCACAGAGCTGTTTCTCTCTGCTTACAACTGTGTAAGAAACACAGCATGATTCTACTAGCTCCATTTCAAACAGGATATCCCAGAGCTGAGAAAGGCAACCAAAATGACAAGCAGGTTGCGCCTTCTCCTTCATGAGCACAGACTATTGTTTTCTTCATACAGAAACCAAAGATCTAGGAAGGAAGAACAGCACAACAGCAGTTTATAAAATTATGCATAGTGTGAACCTATGGAAAGAATTTTTTCTCCTTTCCTCTTATATTTGTAAATAGTTAAAGACTAGGCTTTTATCACACAATTTATCACGCAATGGTCAACAGCTGGAATGCCCTACCCGACTCTGTTGTTACAGCCTCAAACCCTCAAACCCTCTAATATCTGTATTTACTTCCTTTGTTTATGTTTATGTTCATACCTACACTTGTTATCCTGTATATATTTGGCAAACAAATAAAAATAAATAAATAAATAAAAATTACTGATCAAATTATACAAAAGATCCAGCCTTCTTTTTGTCTGTCCTTCCCTCACCTCATGTCCACTCAGTTTTACTCTCCCATTTGTCTTTCCTTTATTTCTCACACATCTACCAGTAGTCCTTGGCTTACAACCACAACTGGGCCAAAACATCCATCACTAAGAAATGCAGTCATTGAGAGTCACACTGAATTCTATAACCTTTTTTGAGAGGGATCTTGGAGTCTTAGTGGACAACCAGCTAACTATGAGCCAGCAATGTGTAGCAGCCACCAAAAAAAGCTAATGCAATCCTAAGTTGCATTAACAGAGGGATACAGTCGAGATCAAGTGAGGTACTAATACAATTCTATAAAGCCTTAGTAAGACCACACCTAGAGTACTGCATCCAGTTTTGGTCACCACACTATAAAAAAGATGTTGAGACTCTAGAAAAAGTACAGAGAAGAGCAACCAGGATGATTAAGGGACTGGAGACTAAAACACATGAAGAACAGTTACAGGAATTGGGCATGTCTAGTCTAGTGAAGAGAAGGACCAGGGGAGACATGATAACAGTCTTCCAATATTTGAGGGGCTGCTACAGGGAGGTAGGGGTCAAGCTGTTTTCTAAAGCACCTATAGGCCAGACAAGGAATAATAGATGGAAACTGAACAAGGAGAGATTTAACCTGGAAATAAGGAGAAACTTTCTGATAGTGAGAACAAACAACCAATGGAATAGCTTACCCTTGGAAGTTATGGGAGTGCCATCACTTGAGACTTTCAAGGAGAGATTGGACTCCCATCTATCAGAAATGGTATAAGGTCTCCTGCTTGGGCAGGGGGTTGGACTAGATGATCTACAAGATCCCTTCCAACTCTGATTATCTGTTATCTGCTATAGTTGTTAAGTAAATCTGGCTACTCCTATTGGCCTTGCTTGTTGGAAGACCCCCTAAGAAGGTCACAAATGGCAAGCACATAACACTGGCTTGTTGCAACTACTTGTAAATTCTTGCTGGTTGCCAAACACCCAAACTTAGCAATTGTAAATTACTTTTTTCAATGCCATCATAACTTTGAAGAGTCACTAAACAAATGGTTATAAGTTGAGGACTACCTATATTCCTTCCCTTTGTCTAGTTCCCCACCCCCTGGCATTCTTTCTTTCTGCTAGAAGAGAGAAGAGAGGTAGTGTGTGGATAACACATGCGTACTCATAAGTTTCTATACAGTTTGTACATCAGAAAGGATTTTATATGCAGCTGGGAGATTAATTTTATAAAAGTGCACAATTATTTTATAGACAGGTAATTTGAATTGGTGATTATTAATTTAAATAACATCACTTGATTCCTTTTTGTTCTAGTCCTGCATTTGTTAGAATGTGGCTGGCAGATGCACGTCTATGAGCATAACAATAGCCCTGATGGATCAAGTTGAGGCACCTCTTAATACATGCAACAAGGAGATGGAGAAATACACCTCTATCAGCACAGCTGCCCTGAAATTAGTTTTTGGAGGCAGATTATCCCCAACCAGAAAGGAAACATTAAATCTTTAAGATCTTTATTCTGTTCTCCTTGACTTTTTCCTGTTGCTTTGTGTTTATTTGTTAATTAATTTATTTATGATTTAAGCCATATACACTTACCCCTCCAATACTGTAAAACATTAAAACAATATGTAATAACAATACAGTACAAAACAGCACAGTAATAATAACCTTCACCTTGCCCACTCTGAGGAATATCATTCTCAACAATGTAACAATCACAAGGGAAAACTGACCTCTCAGGTCTGTGGCAGATTAACTGCTTTTCTAAATGGCAAACAGCCTGGTGTTTATCTAACCTCAGATGGAGTGCTGTGATGTGAACCTTATAAGGACAAGCATTGTCCTGCAACCTCAGAACATCTGGTATTTGTTCTAAAACAAAACAAAACACACACACACACACACATACATACAAACAAACCAAATTGCTGTGTGGCCAGCCTCATGGCCCAGATTCTGATGAAGACCAAGTTTGACATGATTTCCCTCCAATTCTCCTCCAATGAAGATAAATTGAAACCACCCAGATCCAGGCCTGGGACCTCCAACAGCCATCTGGCATGCTTGGGAAGGAAGGAATGCAGCTATGCAGCAGGGGAACAGCAGCAGCCCAAGCATAGAATCCAACAGGATAGATTCAGTAATCTGCAGAACAAGGTCTCTAGTACTCTACAAAGCTTCTTGCATAGCAATTAGCTCTTTTTCTGCCCACGTAGATCTTGGTAACACCAAACCTGCCATCTCATCCATAACTGAAGAGATCGGAAAAGATTTGTTACCGACAGACATACTATTGCAAAGCAACAGAAAGCCAATGGCCTGGCTTTCACAATAAGGTCGTGAGCCAAAGCTAGACCTGGTCTCAGCCAATCCCAGTTCCATAAGAATAGCCCTCCTGGCATATATCACTCTGTCCATTGCTATCCTGCTCTTCATCTTTTTTTCTTTTCTGACAGTCACATTCTACCAATTATTCAATTTATACAAATCTAAAGCATAAATGTCAACAGGACCATCTCTACCACATGCCTAGTTGACATTTTCAAAACACTATAGAAGATTGGTGAAGCACAATTTACCTCTGCAGAGTCCATGCTGATTTTCTTTCAGCAAGAAAATATATCTAGCTATTTTTTTTTCTTTGACTATGCTTTCTACCAGTTTGCCCACAACAAATGTTACCCTGACCAATTTATAATTTCCAGTATTTTCCTGAATCCTTTTTAAAAAATACAGTTGTCACATTTGGTACCTTCTAGCCTTTGATATGAGCCCAATTTGAAGAAGTAAAATACTGTATTGAAAATGTCAACTTTATTTCAACAATTTTAAAACACAGTCATATTTAGACTGTGGCATCAATGGGGGGTATCGGGGGGGCGGGTAGAGGAGACACAATGAGAGTCAAAAACACTCAAGATAGCTGGCACAATCAGATGCCCAAAGGCCTGTTGCTTTTTAACATGTCACAACATGAATAAAGGGAATAGGGCTTTGATTCTAGAGTCACAGATCTTATCTTGACTGTTTTTAATCTCCCATTTCAGACATCCCTGAATTTAACCTAACTAAAATTTGGTTTTTTGCCAACGGCTGAGCACAAACATACCTAGTCTATATAAGTGTAACTGAAGTTCCTTATTATTACTTCTTCTTTTGTTTTTTCTTCACCATCTCAAGATCACTCTAGCAATTGATTAATCGTATGTTTCAAGATCTAATTTGTGACCAGTTTTCCACATATATTAATTCTGAAGAGGAAGCCAGTCTTCTATTGTTTTCTAATAAAGAAGAGAATATATGTAGCTCATGGTTGAACTATGGAGCCTTTGGTGCTTTCTGAGCATGGTCGTTTTCTTGCAGATGTTTCATTACCTGACTAGGTAACATAATCAGGGCACTCCATAGAGTATGTTCTGAAACATCTCCAACATTGTGAACCAGATGTGGCTCAGCACCTGTGAACTTTTCTTCAAAAGTCAATTTAAAAATGTTTTGTTACTTTTTAAATATTATGCATTAGCAGTCCGATTCCATTTCAGTCCAAATTAAGCCTGTGTGCCTTGTGCAAATAAGGATTTCCCCTTGACATTTCCTGATGTCCAATAAATCAAAAGCTCTCTACCTGACACCACGATTGCATCCAACACCTTCCCAGCTTTCCTTGTCTACCTGGCACCACACATGAAGCAGAGAATACTTGTGAGAATTCCACCCTGGCTAGCAAGTTGGTTCTTTCTTTCTTTCTTTCTTTCTTTCTTTCTTTCTTTCTTTCTTTCTTTCTTTCTTTCTTTCTTTCTTTCTTTCTTTCTTTCTTTCTTTCTTTCTTTCTTTCTTTCTCTTTCTCTCTCTCTCTTTCTCTCTCTCTCTCCCCCCCCCTGCCCCCCTCCCTCTCTTAATCTCCATGATTAGTTTCAACTAGAGCAGGTGTGTCAAACTTGCGGCCCACAGGCTGGATGCGTCACGTGCTGGCCACGCCCACACCCAGTTTAGTGAAGGGGAAAAAAGTCCCAATACATCCTGTGATGCCGCCATGATGACGTGAGTTTGACACCCCTGACCTAGAGTCAGCAACTTTAGGCTGACAACTTTGAAGCTGACCTTTGTCAAACATTGTCTGTGTTTACACATTTTTTTTTGTCTATCCTTCTTTTGGAGAAATAGCATCAGAGGTGGTATTCAGCAGGTTCTGACCAGTTCTGCAGAACTGGTAGTGGAAATTTTGAGTAGTTTCGTAGAACCGGCAAATACCACCTCTGACTGGCCCTGTCCCCATCTAATCTCTGCCTCCCAAGTCCCAGCTGATTGGCTGGGTCTTCTTTTGTTGCCTTGCACAGGAGAACGAACCTGGAAGGCTGGTTAGTGGGGTGGAGAGGGAATGAAAATTTTACAGTATTCTTCCCCTGCCACACCCACCAAACCACGCCCACAGAACTGGTAGTAAACATTTTTGAATCCCACCACTGAATAGCATCCTAAATTCAGGACCATCTTCCTTTCAGGTAAGTATTTCAGGTAAGTAAGTTTTGTGGTACTTGTTGTTGTAAAACTTCAGATCAGGCTAATTTCATTTGAGACTCTCTATTTCCAGCCAAAATGTTACAGTGAATAGTGAAGCGATTTTACTGACATTTAACTATCTGACATATACAAAAATATGACTTGTGTAAATGCTAGTGGAAAAATATATTTACTAATGAAATCATTTCAAGCAAATGGGGATTTAACCCTGGCTTTCTGGCAAAATTCCAGAACTGGTAATTATATTCCAGCTATTTGTATTTCCCTTTGGAATTTATTTCATACAAGTTAGGGCTTGGTTTCTATTTTAAACAAGTTCATGCTTGTCAGGCTTAAAAAAAAACAATTTCCAACAGGAAAGCAGAGAAGTGCTGGGAATAAATGATGCAGAAGATGAACATGTTTGAGAAAAAAGGTGAAATACAGAAGCCAGAGTGCAAGTTAAGTTTCAACGTGTATGGGAGAAACAAATCTGATAATTTTTGAGGAGCCACACTTGGATCTGTGCAATACAAATTAAAACAATGTATATGATTCTTTTTAAATAGATCATAATAGCTATAGGAAAGTGTAGTCCTCAATGACCTGATAAGAATGTTCCTTGACTGGAATTACATAGTTTAAACATCCCCTCTCTTTCATTTCAACCAACCTATAATGGTAGTGTAGGAAGTTAGTACCCACTCCTCTCCTAGAAAATTGAAATAGCCTAGGAAATATTAAAAAGGCAGAATATTTCCCTTAAAAAGAGTAGAAACTCAAGAAGCAGAAACTCACCCCAGAAGGAGAAACTCACCCCCACCTTTGTTAATGGGTGGGCCATTAAGGCCTGGGCCAGAATACTTTACATAAGAAGGAACTCCAGGTAAAGCTACAGAAATTGCCAAAAGCCCTTTTAAGGGCATAATCGCCCTGCAAGACTAGACCAAGCCTGGAACTCAGGATAGCCTACAGAGTTGCCCTGGGAGTCTGATAACAATTAGAATACAAGCTCCAATTCAAATCCCAACAGAGGGTATAAAACCCAGTACTCTCAGTGCCTCGGGCCATTTTTTTCTTGACCTTCTCACCTTGAGTATGTGATCAGACTTCTCTGGAGCTCCAGACCATGTGGCCCTGTACACTATTAAACCTTCCAAGCAGCCTCCATGTTTCCAATGTCTTTTTCCCCACTTGGAACTGAACCCAGAAGGATATTTCTTTCAACAGTAGGTGAGAATGATCTTGGGAAGAATAGCTGCAGAGTAGACAATGGTCAGATAAGTAGCAGCTGAGTCCACAGAAAGAATGTCAGTTTGACAAACATTTCAGAAGGAATCCTCCTAGTTTGTTAGATGGTAAAGTTTAGTGGGGAAAAGAGACATTTCCAGCCTTTTAAGATTTTGCTAATGTAACTTTCCAATAACATTAGAGCTGGTATTTCCCATTGTGCTTCTTGTCTGGAATATTTTGTACAGTGTTGTTGTCAAGATTTGAGATGAACTTCTAAGTAAAGTTGCAGACATTAAGGTGGGACTCAGTACCTTAATGGAGAATATAAGTATAATAAGAATGCCCTGTTAAAGAGATGCAAGGGGTCCAACTAGCAAATATAGAGCTGCGGTGGCACAGTGGTTAGAATGCAGTACTGCAGGCTATTTCTGCTGACTGCTGGCTGCCTTCAATTTCCTGTTCGAATCTCACCAGCTCAAGATTGATTCAATCTTCCATCCTGAGGTGGGTAAAATGAGGATCCAGATTGTTGGGGGCAATAAGCTGACTCTGTAAATTGCTTAGAAAGAGTTGTAAAGCACTGTAAAGCGGTATATAAGTCTAAGTGCTATTGCTATATAAATGAAATCTTTGACACAGATTATTATTCACTAATATTATTCAAGTCTATTGGTTCTACAGAATTCCCTGTGATCGTGACAATTTCCTCATGCAGTGGTACAATTGTCTTAATTTACATTAATCATTAGTTATTTTGATAAAATGTTTTAATCTGTTAATCATGATAGATCACATTGCGAGCTTCTGTACATATAATGGAATATTAGAGTGGGGTATTATTAGACTATGGAAAATGAGAGTTGAAAAACTAGGATTCAGGTAGCCATGTGATCAACATTCAGGTGCTTGGCAATTGACATGTATTTACCACAGTTGCCATGTCCTGGGATCACATGATCACTATTTACAAGCTTCCCAGCCAGCTTCTGACAAAGTCAATGGAAGAAGCCAGATTGGCTTAACAATGGCACATTTCACTTAACTACATGATTTGCTTGATAACAGTATAAAAAAAGTTGTAAATCAGGCACAAATTACTTAGCAACCACTTTGTTTAACAACACAAACTCTGATCCCAATTGTGGTCATAAGCCAAGGACAAAGTCAAGGACTACCTGTTGTCAGAAAAAAAAACATGTAGGGATAAATCAATATCAAACTAGAATTAGCATAAAGTAGCAAGCAAGGAGTCAAGATCAAAAGAACCAAAAGTGATAATGGAGCAATTAATCCAGTTCCCATTTGAATGCAATATTTCCCAGTGCCTATTGTATGCTAATCACTATGCATATTTGCTTATTTTGTTGCATTTTTAAAAGAATACCAGATAAAAATGTGAAGGAAGAAAGCAAAATTGCAAAATCTCCCTTCACAAACTTGCTGGGAAAGTAATATATGATCATATATTAGATTTCAGCTGATTAGAAGTAATCCCAAATGGAAATAATTAGGATTAATTGCAAAAGTGCCTGCAATGCATATATTATGAGAATATGAGATAAAGTATTCTAAAAGTTTCTATAAAAATCATACCAATGCAGAAAAAAATAAGAGTGTACATCACAGGTGGGATTCAAATTTTTTAGCAACTGGTTCTGTGGGCATGGCTTAGTTGGTGGGTGTGGCTTGGTGGTCATGTGAATGGGTGGACGTGGTTTGGTGATCATGTTATTGGCTGGGCGTGGCCAACTCAATATCACTCACATCGAGACATGCATCTCCTCGCCTGGCCTCTCATGACTGTGGGGATGCTGTAACAGTTGTAAGTGTGAAAAATGGTCATAAGTCATTTTTTTCAGTGCCATTGTAACTTTGAATGGTCACTCCACACAAGCAAAGTTCCAGCACAGGAGGGGAAGTAAAAAAAATTCCAGAGAAGTTCCTGAGACAGGAAATCTAGTCCTGCCAAGAATGTAACGGAGAGGCAGTTTCTGTAAGCAACACCAGAATGTTTCCTTCCTGCCTTCCTTACAGGATTAGGCCAGTAATTTCTTATAACAATTGGTTCTCCAAACTGCTTAGAATGTTAACAACTGGTTCTAGTGAATAAGTGTGAACTGGTAGAATCCCACCCCCGGGGGTACATATATAGTACATCAGTATTTTTCAAACTAAGAATTCTGGGACCTGAAATTCAGACATCTTAACATTCCCAATGTTAACATTCATTGCTGTTGGGTAGGCTGTGAGCTGCCAATTAGTGCTTCTTGTCTCCTCAACTATTGTCCAAACTTAAATTCTTATGGCAAAATTTCAAAACATTTTTCTTTAAGTCCCAAGAGGCAACTTCAGCTCTGAACTGAAGAAGCTCCTTGGATGAGAAGCAAAATGTCTTCAAAGAAAAAACAGAAAGTCCAGTTGCCTGTTGAAAAAGCACTTTTGGGACAACCATGACCTAGATGACTGAGAATCTCTATAGGCATTTTTTCTTTAAGTTCTCCACTTTTATGGTGAGCTTGAAATAGATCACCTTTCAGACAGCAGACACACTTCATAAAACAACACAGCTCTTTGAGAATGTAGCATACATTGCTATCTAGAGCCATCTTGGGTCCCAAAACCACAGTGACATAGCTGCATCTTAATCTTTAACCCTAAAGTTGCATTGTAGCATTTTGCTGCATCTGTGCCTCTATGTGGGTTTTAGTTGTATTGGTTCTGAACCACAAGTTAAAGTGTTTTATAAACATCATTTTTATAGTTTATGTATTTCTAATAACTCACAGGAGAAATATTTGATCCATTACGTTACATTAGAAATTATATCAATAACCTTCATCATGCCTATGAATCAATCTAGTTTAAGTTAAAAAAATCTATTTTTTGTTGACTGATATAGATGAACATGTAACACAACAAATTGCATTGTTTGCAATGGTTGCAACGAAGATATGAAAGCATATGTTGAAAAATAGTGCTGTTAATATTAGAAGAGATTGATTTAAATGTTATGGATTGTTGTAATTTTATATGAATTTTGCTAAAACCTATGGTTGCAAATCAATGCATATGTTACTACCAATGTGTGAAATTAGGTATTTTATAGAATGTCTAGGAAATCTATAGATGCTAAAAATGGAACGGCAAAGTATGAAATGCTTAATATTTCACACATTCTTTAGTCATGCAATGCAATGGCAAAAAGCAAACCAGTGTAGTATAAAATACTCCTGCTAAAATGTCATTCTAACTTTCCTTGTTGCAACAAGTAGGTTAGTACTGGTCTCAAGTCCTATACTTTATTTTGGTTTTTTTCCCCTTTCAGTTTAGAATATTTAGAATAACAGAGTTGGAAGGGACCTTGGAGGTTTTCTAGTCCAACCCCCTGCTTAGGCAGGAAACCCTACACCACTTCAGACAAATGGTTATCCAATCTCTTCTTAAAAACTTCCAGTGTTGGAGCATTCACAACTTCTGGAGGCAAGTTGTTCCACTGTTTAATTGTTCTGACTGTCAGGAAATTTCTCCTTAGTTCTAAGTTGCTTCTCTCCTTGATTAGTTTCCATCCCTTGCTTCTTTTCCTACCTTCAGATGCTTTGAAGAATAGTTTGACTCCCTTTTCTTTGTGGCAGCCTCTGATATATTGGAACACTGCTATCATGTCACCCCCTAGTCCTTCTTTTCATAAGAACAGACATATCCATTTCCAGCAACCATTCTTTATATGTTTAGGCCTCCAATCCCCTAATTATCTCTGTTGCTCTTTTCTGCACTCTTTCTAGAGTCTCAACATCTTTTTTACATCGTGGTGACATTTTCATATACATCTTTTCAATAACCCTAATTGTAATTCTAACCTTAACCCTTTTTGTGACTCTCTTTTCATACTTTGCCTAAATCGTTCTTTTCATTCTGCCTAAGTATTATACATGATGCCCTGCGAAAGTATACGGCATATTAAAATAGCATAGCCATTTCATACTTCACCTAAAAACATTATGCATCTTAAAGATTTCATAGGCATTCTATACAATGCTAGCTTTTCACACATTGCTGGTAACATATACACTAAATTTATTAAATGGCTTTGATTACAATCATAATGCCATTAGATTAGGACAAATGGGCATAAGGGCTCCAGATGACTTTATCTACATTCCAAAAGTTTACTTTCATTCCTCATTTGTAGAAAAGTAAGCAATCATAGCTTGAGTGAGTCAGTAGCTAATTTTTCTAATAGCTGATCATGGAGCACTTGGTTAATATGCAAATGAAACATCTTGCAGGAGGGAGCTTCAGAGCCAAACATTATAGTAATTTGGATAAGCATGATTGTGGCTGGACTGGACAACCACAATATGGTTGCAGTTTCCACTGCTGACATCTAGTGGCTGCCATCCTAGTCATAGTTGCTCAAGAGCAAGGCTGTGTGTGTTAGGAGTGATAGCAGAAGGAAAGAGAAGAGCTGCTGCCAGTTGGAATTGGTCTCTTCCTCCCTTCTTGCCCTCCTTCCTGTCATCAAACTATATGGTGGCATAGACAGAAATTTCTACCTTTCTGCTGCCATCTTGTGATTGTCCAGGTTTTTGCTTAGGAGAGCAAGACTTGCAGGTCGCAGGTGGAGAGGTGTGAGTGCTGCAGGCATGCATGGTGATTCTCTGAATGTGCAGATGAGGAGATTCCCTCCCTTCTGAATCTAACAATTGAGAAAGAAGAAAGAAGGGATACTTTGGATGAATGAGGAGACTCTTGTGGGCCTTGGGCCTGTTCTTGGGGGAAGAAGTCTCCCTTCCCTCTTCACACCCTCAATTGCTGTAGCTGGGTCTCAAGGTCTAGACTGTCTCACTGTTGCATTCTCAGTCTGCATCTGAGAAGTCTGTCTTAGGGCCCAGAGGGATCAATTTTGGCCCTGTTTGGATATTTGGCTGCAGTAACATAAAGCAAAGAGAAAAGTTATCTGATTTGATGGTACACCATTATTTTCATCATCATCATCATCACTATAAGATACATGGACACACTGTGCTCAGAAAAAAAAACCTTTAAAGAACCAGTTCATTCCTTATGATTCTAAGAACGTATCAGGATTTACATGATACTATGGGCTTAAGAGAAAGAGGAAAAACTCACAACATTAGAATGTAATCTTTTATTTCTTTTCCTTTCTTTATGATTTTCAAATCAGTGTTGACTCCTGATGACACTTGGCAACATTTTGGGAAATGGTTTGTCACTGCCTATTTCCTATGGCTATAACAATAGCATTTAGACTTATATACTGCTTCACAGTGCTTTACAGCCCCCTCTAAGCTGTTTACAGAGTCAGCATATTGCCCCCAACAACTTGGCTCCTCTATACAGAGAAAGATTTAGTTAGCTAGCTAGTTCTAAATACTTGCATTATTTATGACTTTATAACTTGTGGCAATTATTTCAAAGGTTGGGTTTATCTAGAATTTTATTTTATTTTTAAACAGAAAAGCGTCACTATGCTAATATCCCCATCCCCCAAAGCACAGAGTTTTGAAAGCTGTTCTCCAGTCTCCAACAAACCAAGCTTTCCACATGTAAACTGGGAAGAATCCTCTGGTGTTGTGCCTTTTTAAGAAATGCATTTGTTTTTAATGCAATTACTTCAGCCATTCTATTTTGCACATGAAAATATATTTCATTCCAAGAGACCTTATTTGAATGAGCATGATGGATGGGCTGCCCAGAGAACCCCACTTACACATACAGAGAGAGAGAGAGATACACACAGTGCATTCCTAACCCTTGATCTTAATTAACTCCTCTGTGTATGTTTCCATAGAAACAGCCATACAATGAGTATAAAAATGTACTAAAATTGATGAGATTCCCCCCCCCTTCCCTTTACTTGTTGGTGTCTGGAAGGTGACATATTCTCACTGTCTAATATTCTAAAAGATTGCTGTTATACCTTCTTCTAATGTAGTCAAAAAGTGGGTGAAATTCGTTTATAGGGAATCATCTTGGAGGACATAGGTGAGGTAAATTTAAAGGTATTAAATTAGGCAACATCCAGGTCTGGAGCAGATAAGGAGCAGGGCAGAAAGAGATGACTTCTTATATTGGGAGACAGCCAACCCTCCCCTTGCTTAACTCTGGGAAGTGGGAAGCAGTACAGTGTCCCATGCTTGGACTACAGAGTTACAGGGCTAATATTACCATGTGCCATGAGTAGGGCTGGGACACTCTCCTTGCCCACTTCTGACCTCACTACCCAACATCTCTCTCTGAAGGTCAAGCAGAGAGGTTGCACTGTCCTTGAAAAATTAATGAGTCCTTGTGAACTATAATTAACCAGCTAGATAAGACCCCCTTAATAAAATACTTTCAGATATGTACCTACACCTGCATCTATGTCTTCACCCAAAGGTAGATAAATAAGACGAATCTGTAGCCTACCATTATTAAAACCTAACTGTTGTTAGATTTACTCATATTTTTTAAAATCATTTTATCTCCATCTTCCCCTTGATAGGGCACTCAAAGTAGCTGTCAAACATAACATATGGTTGAAGAGGTAAGTCTTGGCTTTTCTGGCTTTTCTCTAAAGGTGAAAAGAGGGAGAGTAAACCCAGCTTCTGGGAGATGCATCATATTATTTTAAAACTACCATAACTAGTCTGCAAAAGTTGGACAAACACAGGATGCAAAGAAAGAGATGAAGAAAATCTCATTCAGTCCTGTGACTTAACAGCCATCTGGATTGTTGCAGCCTAGATATTGTAGCCATAATAATTTAGGAATAGCTCAAGTTATGGTCCTTTCTGCAAACCAAACAGAGCTCAGCTATTTCTGTCTTCAGACTGAGTTTATGGAAGTTATTCATGAAATTATACATATATCAAATATTTGAACATTGTAATTTCTCATTTCCTTTCTAAAATGTTTGCTCAGTAAATCTTAAGAAGCCAGCTTGAATCTGCCTTTTCTATGTAGGCGTCTCACTAAAATTCAATGCCTTGCCTTTTCAACCAATCCAAATTAGAAAATGAGCAGGTTTGGAGACTGAATATACCATTAATTTCTTATTATTCTTATTAAGTTCTCTGCTGTGCTTCCAGTTTCAAAATCCACAGGTGAGACAATCTTTCTTGGTGGGGAGGCTGTGTTCTCTCCCCTCTGAAGGCGTATGCTATCTGCTGAACCTTTACAAGAATTCAGGCTCTACACTTAAGCTGTTAACTGAATTGCCTTATTAACATGATGCCTGAGGATTGTTGGCAGGTTTCCTGAGCCAAGTGATGAGGAAAAAGCTGGGTTGTAGAGAAGTGGAAAGGCATGTTTACATCTGAGGTGGAGAACCTGCAGTCATGAGCCTAAATAGAGCTCTCGGCCTAATTTCAAGAATCATCTCTAAGCTGGCACTGCAGACTTTTAAGAGACGAGCTTCCCCTTGGCATCCCAAAAGAGCAAAGAATTTGAAAGAAGAGGGAATTTGAAAGAAGTTACTTTCAGGCAAAGGAATGTGTCCCAGAAGAAACACACACACACGCACACACACACACACACACACAAATGTTACTCACCCTTGTTCTCAACAGCCATTTCTACTCTGGTGCCCTACTTACTTTTATATCCAATCTCTTTTTCCAATGTAAATATATTCCACATATTTAACTCTCACCTTTATTTATTTAAGCTACCTGCAGATAGAGAGGAAAAAGAAAATGGCAAGGAATGAGAGGACAGGAAGCCTTTCCTATTAGTAAATTACACAATGTTTATAAATAAAAGCAGAGTTCAAGCAAATGTGTTCCCCTTGCTACAGGCATTGATTCAACCAAACATTCTGGCTCAGTAAACTGGGATTTTTGGAATCATTTCTCCAAATATGTACCTAACACTCTAATTAAAGTCCAGAGCCATTTATCTCTCTAATTGCAACCATGCCCTCCAGGATCATTTCTTCCCAGATGAACCATTCTTCTTTTTTGCCTGAGCAAGTGACTTTAAAACCAACTGGAGCCAGTCCAAATTGTGAAGTGACAAATTTACTGACGATGAGATCACACCAGAAACAGCACGACAGAATAGAAAATGAGCGAGGTTGAGCAGAGTGTGATTTTTCATCAGGCTCCAATAAGTGTTTGACATTAATGCTTGAACATTATTTGGATCTTATTTGGTTTTCTTTGGAAATTGGTGTGTTTCTTCCATGAATAAAGTTGCACCCCCAATACTAACCTCTGTGATTTGAAAGCAGCAAGAAGAAATGGCTTTAAAGAACTAGGCAAACTCTGAAAACTGATCTAAATACCATAACAATACTAAACATTTGTTTGGAATGCCAGTCCTCCTAATACATGTTGCATTTTATACTGGGAATATCAAATAATCATGATATAGGACAGAAGAAGTTAAGAAAGGCAAACAATGGGGCAGGTAAGAATCCAAAATACAAGGAGCAGTGGCAACAGGCACAGTCGATTATCTCTAACAGAGGCGAATATTTGCAGTCCTGTGGTCATATGTAGCCCTCACAGCCTTTTGTTGTAACCCTTGGAGCAATTTTTATCTTGGTTGCTCAAGTGTGATAACAGAATTTCTCCCCTTTTTGAAATGAAAAATAGAGTTTGGTCCGGTCATCTCGATCACCCCTTTCCTTCCTCTCCAAATATTAAGTGCTACCCTTGGGTGACAAATCTGGTCACGTTGCCAACTTCAAAAGCCAGTACAAAAATTTATGCCACCAGATAAAGACTGAATGCACCAATTATCACATTAAACAAGAGGAAAACCTTCTACGCACCAATTCCACCCACACTTTCTACAATTTTGTAAACAACAAACTAAAAGACTCAAGGTTCATCCCACTCCTGAAAGGACCTAATGGTAAAGACTGCAATGACAATACCATTAAAGCCAACCTCTTTAACACATTCTTTGGCTCAGTATTTGTAAACAGCAATGGATCATGCCCAGTATTTCCTAGTCAAACCACAGACAACTACAATGACCTAATACATATCAATTTTACAGAAGACAATGTTGAAAAAGCACTACACAATCTAAAACCATCTCTATCTATTGGACCGGATGGAATATGTGCCTACTTCTTAAAAAAACTATCTACTGCCATAGCCAAACCTCTAAGCATAATCTTTGAAAAATCTTTCAGAACTAGCTCCTTGCCAAACCTATGGTCACAAGCCACGGTCATCCCCATCTTCAAAAAGGGAAACCCCAATCTAGTTGAAAATTACAGACCAATCTCTTTATACTGCATCACCTGTAAAGTCATGGAATCAATTATTAACCAATCCATCATCCTCCACTTAGAGACAAACAACCTACTCTCTAATAAACATTTTGGTTTTAGAAAAAAACTATCTTGTAATCTGCAACTCTTACAATGCAAAAACATATGGACTACACAGCTCGATCAGGGCAAAGCAATAGGTGCAATCTACATAGACTTCTGTAAAGACTTTGATTCATTGGTACATGACAAACTACTACTAAAACTAAAATCTTATGGTATCTCTGGACAACTGCACAACTGGATGGAAGCATTCCTGTCAAACAGACAACAAATGGTCAAAATTGAGAGCGTCCTATCAAATTCTGTACCTGTCAACAGTGGTGTCCCCCAAGGCAGTGTTCTAGGACCAACTCTCTTCATACTCTACATAAATGACCTCTGTGATCATATTAAGAGCAGCTGCATTCTCTTCGCTGATGATGTAAAGCTATTCAACACCACAGACAATACTGCTAGTGTAGAGTTCTACACTCCGCTACTTGTTGCAGAATACCTTATGCCACCAGACTTGAAATTCTAGACCTAGAAAACCTAGAACTACGCCGCCTTCGGTCCGATCTATTATATTTATTTGTTTATTTGTTTGTTTATTTATTATCTTTTTGACCTGCTGCCATCTGGATGGCGCTTTAGGTCAATAAAATCCCACACCACTAGATTAACAAATAGTTTCTTTCCCTGGGCCATCTGAACTGCAAATAAATATAAGTTACTACCATATTAAGATGTGAAAAGATGTGAAACTGCAATATCTCATATAGATGTGTAATAACTTATTACAGTACAATCTATCTCTTATGTATTGCACTTGGCAAAGTGTCACAGTCAGTGTTGGATGTATATTTTGTGTATATTCACAGATATTGCACTCTCAAATTGCAAATGGAAATATGGGTACTCTATTTTTTTTTAATCTTTACTTTTAAGTCCTTTGGTTTTATTGTATTGCAGAGTTGCTGGGGTGCATCCACAGTTTCGTTGTACTTGTACAATGACAATAAAGTTATTCTATTCTATTCTATTCTAAGTATAGTTTATAAAATTATATATTGCAACGTCCTATCTGTCAATGAATACTTCAGCTTCAACTATAACAATACAAGAGCACACAATAGATACAAACTCAAGGTTAACCGCACCAAACTTGATTGCAGAAAATACGACTTCAGCAACAGAGTGGTCAATGTCTGGAATACTCTACCAGACTCTGTGGTTTCTTCCCCAAACCCCAAAAACTTTAACCTTAGACTGTCTACTACTGACCTCACCCTTTTCCTAAGAGCTCTGTAAGGGACATGCATAAGCGCACCAACATGCCTACCGTCCCTGTCTTATTGTTTCTTTTATATTTCTTATAAGTATCTATTTCATGTATTCATAACTATGTTTATACTTATACCTATTATCTTGTAAGTGATTGACAAATCAAATAAATCAAATCAAATCAAGTGCTACCCTTGGGTGACAAAGGAATATCCAGCCTTGTTTTACTTACAAACCATCATGTGCAAAAGTGAGCATATTTTTTTTGTTTACATTTATATGCTGCCCTTCCTCCGGAGACTCAGGATGGCTTACAGTCTTTAGAGCACCATGCTAAGTGCTCGGCAATAGCCTTCATTCCATTGTATATGCCTGCTTATTACTAGGGCTTTTTGACCCCCCCAAGCGGCATTTTTTACAAAGTCAGCTTATTGCCCCCAACAATCTTGGGTCCTCATTTTACCTACCCCAAGAGGATGGAAGGCTGAGTTAACCTTGAGCCTGGTGGGATTCGAACCTGCACTAATTGCAGGCAATTGAGCTAAGTGCTAGATGATTAACAGCCTGCACCACCAAGGCAGCAGCAGCAAGGCCCTACATATGAATGTAGTTTCAATCTTGAGGTCAAATTTCAACCATCTTTTAGGAATACAGTATATAAACATATGAGGAAGGAAGGAAGGAAGGAAGGAAGGAAGGAAGGAAGGAAGGAAGGAAGGAAGGAAGGAAGGAAGGAAGGAAGGAAGGAAGGAAGGAAGGAAGGAAGGAAGGAAGTTTAATTTTACTTTTGCTGGTCTCAGCACATCATATTAGGAATTAATGCAAAGTGCTCCTCATGGTGAAAAGCACAGATTGCCTGAGAAAGCACTCAAGTGCCTTGGGGAAAAGGTATCCTAATAATAGCAATCTGTGCATTGTTATAACTGTGTTGCTTTCTTTTGAGCAAAAAAAAAGTTAAAGTGGTTTTGAAAGATAGTGATTCAGTTGCCCTCAAAGCCAACAATAATATGCTAGCTTTTAGACAAGCAAAGTAGGTCTGGTCAGTCAACATTACAGATTATATAATTCCCAGAGAATGGAATATATATAGACTTTATTTCTTCCGCCAGTGGCCAGTTCAATGAATGAGGTCTGACATCAGACGCCACTCCTGTGACCATACTTGGTAATACTTAACACCCCTCCCCTTCTAGTTAGTGTTCCACCAATCCGCACTCGTGCATCTTACATAGTCACTTAAGTAGGTGGGGCTTTGTGGGGTGCGACTGGACCTGCGCACCTCACTCCTTCCTGGGACGGCAGCCTGTTTGGATAGGCTGTTGCTCCTGTCCCTCCCTGTGGAACAGTTTTTAAGTCATCTTGAGATATGGCAGGGCCCATTGAGCCAGAGGCCTCAGAAGTATACTGGGGGACCTCCCCTTCTAAAGGGAAGTGTCCCGTTGTTCTCTTCGGGTTTGAGATTAGGAGGTTACCTATTTCTGTTGTTCTGTGGATAAGGTGCTGGTTTGGTTTGTGCATGACGGGCTTCTGGTTGTTTGTCTGTGATAGGGACCTGGTCTCTGATCTAGTCTGTCCCACAATTTTTCTTTTTCTTTCTCTACCCAGTATAATCTGGGTCGGTAATTCCTGCAACTTTGGCCGGTACCCAGGTTGCCCCCCCTGTGTAATTATGTGCATAGATGGGGTCCCTTTTGGTGAAGTGCCTGCACTTCCCTGTGGCATCAGCGGGGGTCTCCTTGTAGTTGGGGTGTATTCTATCTAGGGTCAACCTAAGGCTTTGGCCCATCAACAGTTCAGCAGGGCTGTGGCCTGTTGTGGCATGGGGCATGATGTTTTGGGCTAATAGCATTCTATCAACCCTTTCCTGCCAGTCCCCCAGGCCCATCCTCTTGAGGGTTTCTTTGGTGGACCTGACCATTCTCTCTAATTGTCCATTGGTGGCTGGGTGTGCCAGCATGGAGAATCTGTATCTGATCCCCAATCCCGCTAGGAACCCCTCAAAAGACTGTGGGCTATTGTCAGACACTAGGATGTCCAGCAGTCCAGGGGTCAAAAATAACTTCCGGAGGGCTTTTATGGTGGCCTCGGTGGTGGTTGACTTCATAATTATCACCTCCAACCACTTAGAATACGCATCCACTACTATCAGGAATGGTTATCCTTGGCAGGGCCCAGCGAAGTTGATATGCACCCGGGCCCACGGGGATGTGGGTGTTTCCCATTTCATGGGGGTTTCTGATGGGGATGTTGGTCAGGTTTCTTGACATGGGGTAAAGGTGGCAATCAGGCTTCAACCTCAGCCACCACACATAGCTTCTGGTGAGGGCTTTCATCCGGACAGTCCCCTAGTGACCCTCGTGCAGTAGGGTCAGTACCCTCATCCTTAGTGGTGGGGGAATGATCATCCTCTCCCCCCACAATAGACAGCCCTTGATTACTGACAGTTCTGTCTGTTTTTAAAGGTTTAAATTCGTCCCCATCTAAGGTTTCCGGCCATTCCCTGCATACCCAATTTGAAATCTGTGCCATGGTTTTGTCCTTAGCTGTAAGTCTCACAATCTCCATCAATGTCATCAGTCCAGGCTGGAGGCTTTCCACTAAGAATATGGAAGTGGATGGTGCTGGGTCTGGGAGGGGACAGCGGCTCCGGTCTTCAGTGTTGGAGATTTTTTTCCTTGGTTTATGGATTAGACTATAACTGTAAGCAGCCAGGAACATAGTCCATCTTAACATCCTGGGTGAGAGAATGTTCGGTGTGGGTTTGTCTCTGGTGAGAATGCCCAGCAAAGGTTTGTGGTTGGTAACCAAGTCGCATTGCCTTCCATAGAGGTACTCACAGAAGTGCTTGACACCTGCTACCATGGAAAGGGCTTCCTTGTTGATTTGACTGTAGTTTTGTTGCAGTTTGGGAAGGGTTTTAGAATAGCATGCGATGGGAGCTTCTCTCCTGTTTGGAAGTTTGTGGCTGAGGACAACACCGATTTCGTAGGAGGATGTGTTGCACGTTAGTGTTAAGGGCAGTGTTTCACTATATTGAATGAGGACACTGCTGGATGTTAAAATGCTTTTTATTTTTTTAAACACATTGGCTTCATGTTGCCCCCAGGTCCAGTCGATCGTCTTGTCTAAGAGTCTATGGAGCAGTTCTGCGATGGTTGCCTTCTGCGGTAGAAATATATTGTAAAAATTGAGCAACTCTAGAAATGCTTGTAGCTCCGCTTTGCTTTGGGGGGTGGGGGCCTCCCTTATGGCCTGTAGCTTGGCGCTTGTGGGTCGTATGCCTGACGCATGGATGAGGAAGCCCAGGAACTCCACTTGGGGGACAGCCAGGTGACATTTATTCCTTTTTAATTTTAATCTGGCTTCCTGGAATCTTCCCAGCACTGCCCACAGTCTCTCTATTAACTGTTCCCCTTTTTTTGCTAATATAACATCGTCAAAGTATGATACAACCCCCGGGATGTTGTGTAACAGTCTCTCCATGATACTCTGGAATAGGCCGGGCTACGCTTACTCCAAACTGTAGCTGGTTGCATTTTAAATGTGCCCTGGTGAGTGATGATCATTTGTGCTTCAGCAGTTGCCTCGTCGCCCAGCAGCTGCTGATAGGCCTGGGCCAGATCTAATTTGACATAGATGTTTCCCCACCCCAGGGAATGTAGGAGGTGCTGCACAACTGGTACCGGGTAGGTGCTTTACTGCAGGGCTTTGTTCAGGATGCTCTTGTAATCAGCACAGATTATCACTGACCCGTCTGGTTTAATTGGTGACTATTGGGGTCTCCCATTTGGTGTGGTCAATCAGCTTGAGGACCCCCTGGGCAATTAATTTATCTAATTGTTCCTCAACCTTAGGCCAGAGAGCAAATGGGACTCACTGTGGTTTTAGTGAGACAGTGGCTCACATGCTCACAGTGGCCATGATTTTGTTGGCTTCTTAGGCATCTGTTCTCCTCACTTGGGTGTGGGCGTAGCCAACGAAGGTGAAGTGTGCTTCTTCTTCCCTGGTGCCGTCTCTCTTTTTGAATTTCCCACCAGTATTCTTCTGGCCTCCCCCTTGGTGGCCGTATTGTCTGGTGGGGAAGGATGCTCTCCGGGCTTGCTTGCTGTTGGTTGGCTGGCTTGGCATACCTCTGCGATGTGTTCTTTGTGGTCACAACGCCTGCATATAGTGTCTTTAAAGTGGCATGCCGAGCAGTGGTGATTTCCTCTGCAACCGCCACATTGCTTGGTCCATTGCTGCCCCACTGGCTTACTGGACCTCACCTTGTGGATGTCCTCATCATCCTCATCGCTGGCCTTGGAGTTTGAGATATTTCAGGTTGCGCAGCCATCGACCTGGGTGACATGCACCTTTTTGGTCCCTTTGATTCACGCTGCGGAGCTCTCAGAGGATTCCGTGGCTCGGGCCTCGTCGATGGCTTCCTTGAAGGAGATGTCCTCTCAGGCCATCAGTTGCTTCTGTAGGGTTAGGTCTCTCATTAAAAGGATGGGCCAGTCCCAGATCATGCCCTTGGTATCGGGGAATCTACAATTCTTTGATAGCTTCCGAAGTGCTGCCACAAATGTATTTATCATTTCTCCCTCTCTCTGGCTCCGCGTATAAAATTCGTGGCAGTTGGCCAGGTGGGAAGGGGATGGATTGAAGTGTTCCTTCAAGGTTCGCTGAATCTCATCCCAGGACACGCTGCTCAGCTCGTTGGCCACGGGCGTCCGCCATCTTGTAGAGCTCTGTGTCACAGTATGTTAGGAACAGGGCTCTCTTCTTTGCATCAGGGCAGCCTGGAGTCCATTGACTTCCAGGTGTAGGTTGAATTGGCCCATGTAGGAGGACCATTTCTCCTTGGCCAGATCATATGGGATTGACATCGGGCGGTGTGCCATGTTGATTGGTGGGGTTGTGATTGTTGTGGTGGCTGGTGAAATGGCATCCGATTCCCACGAGGTTGTCCTTTGTTCTTTCCTCAGCTCAAGATCCCATCCTCATCGCCAGTGTTAAGTGGGTACACGGAGTGAAAAGGCAGGACACAGCTGGAATAGGTACAACCTTTTATTCAGTTGTCAAAAGCACAAGCCACGCGGCCGCAGCTAGTGCTGGCTTATATAGCCAGCGCTGTCCAATGTTTCAGCCACTGATGGGATTTTATTTCTCTTGCCAGTGGCCGGTCCAATGAGTGGAGTCCGACATCAGACTCCACTCCTGTGACCATATTTGGTAATATTTAACAAAAAACACTCTTATCACGGCAGAGTTCTGCTTGTTTAAATACATACAACAATACTATTTTCCTTATACATTAAGGTAAGTCCTGCCATTTACAGTAGAGAAGGTTAAAGTTCCATATGAGAGCACATACTATGTAAGAAAAAAGTTCCAGGTGGTGGGTTGGGTTCCTTTGAGTGGATTTCCTATGATTTCCCCCCACAATTCCTCCTACACTCCTAAGGAGAATATGTTCAGGATAAAACTATCAAACACTATTTTCAAGAAAAATCCTCTCTAGTACTGAATTATTCAAGAATAGATTTTCTCCCCTAGTTTTCCTTCCTTATTTGTAGGTTAATTGAAGGGGGTTCAGTTACTGTTAACAATGCTTTCAGAATGAATTCTAAATCAATAAGTATTCAGGTCTTTATTATGTATTTCAAGGAACTAAATTGGCATTGAAAGCTAAAAGTAGAAACTCTAATTTCTTCAGAATTTATCTCAGTGGTTACTCCTTAGCTAGGAGCATAGAGCAGCTAAGAGAGATGACACAAGCAAGACGAGTAGAATAAAGCAAGAAGCTCGTATCATTTTCCACAATATAAAATCACAACCTCTATCTGCATCAAGCTCCACTGTTCCCTAGAGTGCTGTATTTTTCTTATATCTATAGGACTTTCAGATATTTTGGGTTTTTATGCTTTACTGGCTTTGAGCCAGCCCAGGGACAGACTCCAATTCCCCCTTTAGAGAAAAGCAAAAAAGATTGGCATAATGGAGTTCAGCTTTCTTCTTCTTTAGAAGCCCACCTGAAACCAAGAAAATGTTGAGGAAACAAGCAGGTTTTAAATGCTGAAGAGAAGAATACTGAGGAGGCCTTATGATGGGATGGGATCCCCATGCCACCACTTATAACTCTTTTCAATAATGGCCATTTCAGCTGGAAAAAATGCATCTACTCAGTCCTGGAAATTATATTGAGTTAAATTACAGAATTAAGATATTTCTTGCTCTTCTAAACTCTTACTATTTAAGTTGTAAAGACGTGCGCCCTTTTTTTCTCCACAACCCTCTCTCTCACATGACAACAACAAGACCACAGCTCATGCATTTCTGTTCCTTCTTTTCATCCCAAACATTGCTACATGCTAATGAACAGTGGAGACCTGAAATGATGGTTTTTTTTTTAAGCCTTGTGAAATTAGTAAATTCTTGAAAAGCACTTTGTCCCAAAGATGCTTTTCAAAAGGAAACTGACTTTGTTTTTGTTTTTCTCCTGAAGATGTTTTGCTTCTCATCCAAGAAGCTTCTTCGGGATGCTTTTTTTGTGGATTCTGTTTGTGAGTGTGTGTGTGTGTGTGTGTGTGTGTGTGCACGCGCACGCGCACGCACTAAAAATCTCCACAGACATGACCTGGATGTTTGAGAATCTCCAATTTTGAAATTGTGATGGTGTTTTTCACTAGTTCTGAAAAGACGTGCCCAAGTGGGGAAAAGGATGGTTGGTCTGTGTAGCTCTCTGCACAGTTGGGAGGGATAAGAAGCAGGGGAGCAAAATTTACCCCTAAGAACAAGCTGGACAGAACATCAGGCCATCACTGTGGCCACTGTGGAGGAAAGAAAAGCTATTGGGGGGTGGGGATGTAACCTTCACTTGAGGCAGATTTATGTCTAGCAAACAAATAGCTGAAGGCTATCTACTGAAGATCCCTTAGTTGATTTCTCCCAAAT
Organism: Bungarus multicinctus; assembly: GCA_023653725.1. Classification (NCBI taxonomy): domain Eukaryota; kingdom Metazoa; phylum Chordata; class Lepidosauria; order Squamata; family Elapidae; genus Bungarus; species Bungarus multicinctus. The sequence goes on from CM042836.1 coordinate 38,725,888, forward strand.
CTGTAACAGATGTAGATCTTTAAAACCAGCAATGGCATCAAGATGGAATTAGTTTAAATAACAAAAGTTTAAATTGAATTGACTGGCAAGAAACATTCTGAAATAAATTACACTCAGTTTGAAGTTCTACAAATGTTGAAAGAGTTGCTTAATTAGAAGTTGGTAGAAAATCACCACACAGTTTTGCTGGTTTTAAACTGAGATTATTCTTTAATAGGAGCTTTATACACACACACACACACACACACACACACACACACAGAGCAACATTTTCCATATGTATTTCGTCTGATTAAGAATAGGGATTGGAACTGTTCTTCAAACAAGCAGAGATCCCATTGCTTGTTAGGATTATATCAGGGTCAGATAAAAAAATTCAGGTTGAGCCACTAGAGATTAAATTATATAGCTGAGACCATACACATCCTTAGACAGAATTCATGAGCAATTTTTCTGAATGCCACCTATTTGGGACACCTGGAGAAAGATTACTGAAAAGGACTTCAAATTCACAGGAGACTATTTGCTAAGGATGCTATCTTAGCCAGCTCCTTGTCTATAAAATTTGTTTTCATTATTAAAAAAAAAAATAACATGTCTGCATTCAAAATTATAGTGAAGTTATGAATATGTTAATTAATGATGAAAAGTTTAGATCTGAAATCTGTTTCCAGCAATTCTTTTACTGGCCTTTTAGCTGCTAGGAAAGGACTCAACCTAGAAATAGAACACAGTATCCATGGTGATACGTATAGTTCAGTTTAAGAAGAAAACCTGTTCTTCTTTAAAAACTGTTTTTATTTATTCATTGCCCAACTTTAAACACATTAGGAAATAAAAGAATTCTGGCACAGTGAGAAACAGTTGTCGAGAGTAAGGAGTGCTTCAGTAGCTGCAATTTATACATTTGAAGGGAATAATTCTTTAATTATGTCCTTCTGCCCTTTGGGGGGTGAAGTGCCTCTCAGAGAGGCTTCTATGGGCTAGTCAGAAGATTCAAATACATTCATTTTCTTTTCAGCTAAGAGGCAACAGCTTTTTTTGCAAATGAATGTATCCCATAATACAAAGGGAACATACGGGGTTCCAAAACTTTTTCCTTTCACTGAAAATTCCCCATTCTTTTACAATTACTTACTGGAATAAAATGAACATACAAAAAAAGGGCAAAACAAGAAAGTAAGGAATAAAGAAAAAGACTATAAAGATACACCTCCCCAAAGGAAATATTGATAGAAAATCACTCAAACTACTTTTTAAAACACATCATTAAACCTTGACTGCGTGGAATATTATTATTTGTATAGTCAATTTCCATTATCAGTGGGGATCCATTTTATAAACAGAAAGTAAGCATGTGTTGCTGATTGAAGTTTGTAAATCTAGGACTGCTCTGTGTTTCCAATATTACATATCTGCCCCTCACAGAGCTTGTTAAATTCATAATTATTCATATAATAGTAAGTTTCAGATTTGAGACTTATAATCCAAAGTTACATCCGTATTTTAGATTGCATTGGTCTTTGTAATGCCACATTAATAAATGCATGGCTCTTAAATTTCAGTGAGGCAACAGTTGGACAGGACCATATCCTGCTCTCCCCACATGCAGAATTGCTGTTTACTATGGTATCTGTCTATTGCTAATGAATACGTGTCAGGTTTATTTCCAATATGATTATATGCTTTCATGATTTAGTGGAAAAAATAGCAACCATGTGATCTAGTATATAACCTGAGGCTTGATTGAATACAGACTGGGGTGAGGTGGGATACATCTATCAGAGATTTCTTCATGAGGATTTCAAATGTTTCAGTAGCTAAGGCTTCAAGATCAGTACTGGTCATGGCCATAGTCCTACACCATCCTATGACTAAACTTGAGTGTAGGAACAGTTAGGGATATTGCTGTAGAACAGATCTTCCTGCTGCTCCACAGTCTCCCTAACTGAGCTTAAGAATCTTTTCATGAAACTGATATTGAATTTTTCCAGGCTAATGTTTTGGGGAACTTTAATTTTCATGTCCTAAATGTAAGATCTACAGTGACTCAGACATGTAAAGCTTCCATGGCAACAATGAACTTATCCCAATTGATATCTGATTCAATTCATATAACTGAACAAATATTAAATCAGGTTTTAGCTAGCCTGTGATCTGAAGGATTATTGATCCCTTGTTATGGCAACATTACTTCCTAGCCAGCTTGTGGTTAGTCACTGCCAAGAACCTTTCAAAGGAGAAGAGCCTAGGAAGATGGTTCACACCAGGCTCCTTTTGGATTCACTAGGTTTCTAGAAAGTGCATGAGAAGCAATTGATGAGGTTATTAGATGTGATTACCCTAAAAAGCTACTTTCTTATTATTGATCAAGGGTTCTCCATTGTTGACTGTGCACCTTTAGGAAGTGAAGCATCAGAAGTAATATACATAGGGATAGTGGTAAAGATGACATCTTTATGATCAATATGATCAAACACAGGTAAGAGATCATATTCAGGATACAACTGCTTTGCTGAAACATCTATATTTTCCCATTCTCATTGAGTCCACAATGTATTGTGCTGCTGATTAAGATAGGTTGCCACTTTTAGGGGAAGGTAAGCCATTGTGCAGATAAAATCATTCATGCCTACTCAGATCCACATCCACATTAAGAGAACATGAAGTAGTAGTCATTCAGTGTCTGAAGATGAGGGGATAGAAGGGGAACTCATTAAATTTGCAGATGACACCAAGCTGAGGGGAATAGCCAACACTTTAGAAGATAGCCTTAAGATATAGAAGGATCTTGACAGATTTGAACCTTGAGCCTTATAAAAAATGAATTCAGTGGTTGAAAAAGTAGGGTTTTATGCAAGAAAAACCAAATGCACAGGTATAGAATAGGTGGTACATGGCTTAAAAGCAGTATCTGTGAGAAGAATTGAGGACTCCTGTGAGAGGAACTAAGGACTCTCAATGGACAATAACTTAAATAAGAGCCAACAGTGTGTTGTCAGTGACAAAGAAGTCTTTGCAGTCTTTAGGCTGCATCAACAGAGAGATAGTATCAAGGTCATATAAAGTGCTAATACCATTTTATACTGCTTTGATAAGACCACACTTGGAATACTACATCCAGTTTTGATCATAATACAAAAAAGATGTTGAGACTCTAGAAAAGTTGTAGAGAAGAGCAACGAAGATGACTGGGGGCTGGAAGCTAAAATATATGATGAATAATTGCAGGAATTAGTCTAACAAAAAGAGAAGGAAGAAGAGAAGGCAGAGCTGTCAAATTCCTGGCCTGGGGCATGGATATGTCATGTGCTGGCCATGCCTATGCCCAGTTTAGTGAAGAGAAAAAGTCCTGACATGCAGAGGTGGGATTCAAATTTCTTAACAACCGGTTCTGTGGGTGTGGCCTAATTTGTGGATGTTGCTTGGTGGTCATGTGACTCAGTGGGCATGGCTTGCTGACTGGGTGTGGCTTGGTGGTCACGTGACTGGCTGGGCGTGGCTTGTATGTAAATATTGATTTTTTATTAAAAAGAACAATTTTTAAACAGTGGTTGCAATGGCTGGGAATTTCAGGAGGCTGCATATTCATTTATTATAATATATATGCCACTTATTCATTGGACAGGCACTTCACTTTTTTCTTAATTACTGCAAAAAACATATTCCAGGGCTCTTTATTCTGTAAAGCCATGTAATGCAAACTTTATCTTTTGTCTGTGCCTTCAAGTCAATCCTGACATCTTCCTGGAAACATCCCTGCAGTTTTCTTGGCAAGATTTCAGAAAGGATTTGCCACTGCCTTCTTCGTAGGACTAGTGAAACAGTGAGTGGCCCAAGGTCACCCAGCTGGCTTTGGGCCTAAGGTGGGACTAGGCACTAGGGTAAGGTGGGACTACAATTCAGCCTCCTTGTTTCAAGCCTGATGCCTTAACCACTATACCAAAATGGCTCCTAAGGAATGTATCTGGAGTTTAAACACATAGATAATTTCTTAATATGAAACAACCTGGGGCATATATTTCTAAAATCTACTTTACATTGGATTCCACAATCTGAAAGCCTCTCAACATCCATGGCAATGGTGAGGGGGGAAGGAAAAATAGAAAAAAAGAAATAAGACTTATATGACTCTGATATAGATACAAGATTACTTTAATGATGAACAGAAATAATTTGTAATTTCTCAATTTATGAAACAAAGTTTAATCCCAAATTCTATATTTTTGTGCCTGTCAGACAAGTTATACAAATGAACAGGTGTCTAAGCACCAGGTTATAACAAACATGACCAGACAATATAAGAGAGAGAAAGCATTAAAGAAATAATGAATCTTGGAATTCATGTATCAAGAGAACTCTTACTATCTTCTTTTATATCAATAATGCAGGATAGATGTTTAAGAACAGACAATATAACTCAATTTAAAAAGAATACGAAATAAGAATAAAAAAAATGAAACATAAACCTTGAACAATATAACAAGCAAGCCATGCTACTGCTCCTAAGGTGAATATTCAACCTATATATTTTATATGATAACCATTAATGCCTGTCGGAAACAGAAGGGCATCGTCAGCACGCTAACCCCAACAATGCTGTTCACAATGTTCATGATCAGGGTTTGGGTTAGGGCCGGTTCCAACAGCGCACATCCTTATTCCCCTGCTCTGTTGGTGCTTCTGGGATGTGACACTCCACCTACGTGGAATTCTTAGCCTTTGCCTTGGTCTTCCCCGGTGACCCACTCGGAGCGATGGTCAGGTCATTTTCCTGACCATCACTAGCATCAGCAAAAACCATCGCTCTGAGTGGGTTGCCGGGGAAGACTAAGGTGAAGGCTAAGAATTCCAAGTATAAAACCACACACACACACACACACACACACACACGAGCCCTCCCAAAGCACTCCACAGGTGGCAGAGGCGATGGACCTGGCTGCCTCCCGTTTGACGGCTGGGGCGGCAGGTGGTCCTGGCCCTGCTGCTTTAAGCACCTCCACGTGCTTAAAGCTGGGCCATAAGTAAAACACACACCCCGCCCCAGCCCTCCCAAAGCACCTCCACTCCGTGTGCAGTGACGACTGGGGCAGCGAGTGCTCCTGGCCCTGCTGCTTTAAGCACCTCCATGTGCTTAAAGCCGAGCCATGAGCACACACACACATACACACACATACCACCCCAGCCCTCCCAAAGCACCTCTGTGGGTGGCAAAGGCAGCGGACCTGACTGCCTCCCATTTGACGGCGCTGCTTATGGGCGGTGGCCGGGTCCACCACCTGCCATGAGGTAAGGAGAACTGGGAGAGCACTGTGTGGTGGCTTAGACAGACAGCCGAGTCCTGGGATGTTGGGGAGCGCAGCTAGGTAGGCTGGATGAGGCCAGGGGAGTTCCAGGGACCGTGAGGGAAGGGCAGGCTTACCTGTGAGTAGGCAGATCGACTCCGGGCTGCTTCTTTCACCTGGTCTTGCTGGCAGAGCCTCTCCTGGCAGAGCAAAAAGCTTATAAGGCCCCTCCCTTCGGGAAATGACTCCTGGGCAGCAGAAAGAATTGGGATTCAACTGGGTTGCTTTTCTGCTGCCCACAAGTGAAAGGCAGGCAGCAATGGCTGGCCTGGTGGGCAAAAGCAGGCTGCAGGCATGTCACACATGCGCACAATGTTGCGCATATGCAATAGGGACTGACTTGGCAGAGAGTAGAGAAGCAGGCAGAGAGGGGCGGGGCCAGCCAGGGGGCCATTTTACCAGTTCTCTGAACTACCAGGAGCCCTAACATCCAGTTCTATAGAACCGGACAGAACCAGTAGAATCCCCCCCCTGCTGATATGTGACACTGCCATAACAATGTGAGTTTGACATCCCTGGACTAGGGTAACATGATAATAGTCTTCTTATTTGAGGGGCTGTGACAAAAAAGAGGGGGTCAATCTATTATCCAAACACCTGAGGGCAGGACAAAAAATAACTGATGGAAAATTATCAAGGAGAGAGCCATCCTAGAACCAAAGAGAAATTTCCTGACAGAACAATTAATCAATGGAATAACTTGCTTCCGGTAATTGTGGGTGCTGCAACACTGGAGGTTTTTAAGAAGAGATTGAACAACCATTTATCTGAAATGAAATGGGGTTTCCTGCTTGAGCAGGGGTTGGACTAGAAGACCTCCAAGGTCTTTTCTATTGTTTTGTTATAAGGACTACTTGCAGCTATGCTATTTTAGGAAAAGGAGGAAGTTGAAGAATTGGAGGAAAGAGAAAAGGATTGCTTAATTTAAAAAAAAGGTTAGAAATTTATTTCTGGGGATGTAAAATGCTTCTGATGACTATTAAGGAATGTATGAATGGTATATCACCATATGTTCAAACTCAGATAGAATAAAATGGTATAACCCACAAACATCATAATGACATTTATTGCCAATATTTCAATAAAATATTTTAATTGGATTGCCTTTAATTATATAAAACGAGGGCTGAAGTCAGCCATTCCTGGCCGTAATTTGCTTTATTAAAATATTTGCTGCCTCATTGCTCAGGAAGTGTGCTTTGTGTTTCCTAAATGGGAAAAATCTAGAACTTTCCTTGGCATAATTCCTTGTGCACCTTTCCTTATAATACCTTCAGGTTTTGTTTGCCTCAGGGTGGGAGAAATGGATTTGAGGAGAGACTCATAATTCACATGACAATTAGGGACCACAGTAGGTTTAACAATTTCAGATTTTTACTGATGCATTTAAGTGCCTATGTCCCTCCTTCCTTCCTTTTCTTTCATGGGTTTTTAGGGGTTCTCAAAATCTTAATCCTAACCCAGAACTCAAAACACTTATGATTTGTTTTTCTTGTATTATTAACAGACAAGCAAAAGAAGCCTTTGCTTTCAATTGTAAGCTACACTCCTTTGCAAGAATTATTTGCAGCTAGATAGTCACATTCCATTATCCAGTCTCTCCACCTGCCTGCCTGATACACAGCATGGAAAATGATAGGGTAGTAATAAATCAGAGGGTTGAGTTATTTTCAGCTGGAAAAGTATTCTAAAATAAAGCATTTTTTGCTAGACACAAAGCTTTCTGCTTCTACCAATGTCTGCTTTGTTATGTGTATAGGCTAGCATGTCACTAAATGGCAAAAGTTGTCACTTTTACCTTCTTACTTTAAAATAAAATAAGAAAGAAATTTCCACAACCTCCTTTCTAAGACTCCATCTTTTTGCCAGCTCAGCAGCAGCTTTTTTCTACTGGGGCAGAACATTACTGATGGGAAAGGTTATTTATTTATTTATTTATTTATTTATTTATTTATATCCCTGAGTTGTTTTTATAAATAACTTGGGAAAACAAACGCATACAGTACTCTTACCTCCTCCTATTCTCCCCTACAACAACAATCCTACAACATGAATTGAGTTGAGAGTAACTGTAAGGTGATTTGGGCTGAGGGTGACTCACCGAAATGGGAGTAGAACTTCCAGTTTCCTTGTTTCTAGCCCGGTTATTTAACCACTACACTAAACTGACTCATACACTACTGACTTCTATTCTTAGTTTCCATTAACTAGCTTACAAGGACCATGCCTGCTTGGATGTTTGGGTTTCCAGGATAGACTCACAGAGAGGCATGGACTTCTGCAGGGCTGCCTCCGTCTTTCCTTCCTCTTATGTTTCATTCTGAAGATTAATAAATGCGCACAAAAAATAAATTAGTAGATAAACTGGCTAGGACATGTGGAATATGGTTCAAATCTTCTGCAAAAGCAACTTATTTTCTTCTTCCTTTTTCTCAATATAATCTCCCTCACACAAGTGTTGTGGGGTTAAAATCAAGGAAGAGAGCACTAAGTATGTTGTCCATGGAAATGAGATGTGATCTACATGGGAAGAAATGAATATTACAAGAGATCTATGGGCATCATCACACTGCAGTTCCAGTAGTCACCATTAATCTTACTTGTTCTAAGAATCAATATAATGCTTAACATTATGGTGACATAGAATGGAAATGTGATTGTAATGAAAGACATTCTTTATAGAGTAGCATCTGTAACCTAGTGCCATAGAGCCTAGGGGGTGGATTGAATTGTCTGAGTAAATATAAATATTTCCATTCCAAATACATACAAAATGTATTTGAGTTCCCCGCAGGGTAAGGTTCTTTTTCTTTTTCCTTGTGACCATGTCTCCTATCAGACTCCAGTGTGCTTAGTGTCTAGCCCAGGGATTTTTAAGAGGACATAAGTGTATTGTTCTTTCCATTTGTTTCCCATGTATTTCCCAAAGATATGCTTTTATTCCATGCTGTTTTCAAAAAGCTATTCAAAAATGTTGCATGGCTATTTTTTGTTATATACAATGCCAGGGGGGGCTGGAAAGGGGGAGAGATTTAAGGACATGCAACACTGGAGCGGTGAACAATAAGAAATGGAAACACAAAGATTAAGAAATGGAAGTCTTCAGCTCTATATGATCTTTAGATCATATATATTCAGCTGAAAAGGAATGTTGCTTTGCCCATGATAATCATGACGAAGCTTTGATAAATAATTAAAGCATAGGTAATCATATGTATCTATTATTATTGAGGCCATGCTAGGTAAACAGACTATTGAAGCATTTCTGATAATCTCCTGGGGATTTCAAGCCTAGTTTTTTCCCTTAGTGCTACCAAAAATAAAAAGCTCAAACTGCCTGCAGCTAAAATGCAGTCAGTAAGTTATAGTTAAGGGGGAAAAAAATGTCTGTCTGGCTGTCTGTCTATCTACGTATGAATGCTTGCACAATAAAAACAGAAGAAAATGCTTCTTGTCTCAACAATAGTCTCTCAACATATTTCTCAGAAAATAGAAATAACAGATACATATAGAATAAAATGGCTACGAGTATTTTTTTAAAGTACGAGGTGTTATAATCAGTAATTCTGCTTTACTCCTCTAAAGAAATCCATTCTGAATAAGATTTCCTCCAACAGATTCAGCTCTGCCTTGATACAAAATGGATACCAATAATTATTGTGCACCGGATTGGTCTCTGCATTTCCTGGTAAATATAGGAGACCAAGTGGAACTGAAAATTCTCAGATTTCAAAGTGGAAATGTCTGGGAGGAACAATGGCTGAAAGGGAGAGAAATACCCTGTAGTTTTTTTCAAATGAAGGGAACAACAAATGAAGGTGTTAAGGAAACAACAATCCACCCTGATACATATTCTCACTGCCACTCATCAATATCTATGGAGATTCTCAATCATTCCCATCATGATTGTCCCAAATGTGCTTTTTCCAAAAGGCAACTAGACTTTCTTGGTTTTTTTTGTTTTCTTTCACTTCTCGTCCAAGAAGCGTCTTTAGTTCTCTGAAAAAAAAAAAACCCACCTTTGAGACACTCATCAATAGGCATCACTGCCCCTTGCACAAATCCTCAAATTAAGGACAGTTTTTTTTAAAAAGCATGAACTTCATCCAAATGTTAACACAGCCCTAACCCAGTGGTGGTATTCTACTGGTTCATCCCGGTTCTGCAGAATCAGTAGCAGCAATGAGCAGCGGAGACCGAACCGGTTCTCTTGACCACTCTGCTGTTGGGCCCACCCACCTGCCCTGGCTCCCATACTCAACTTTATCCTCTGGATTTGAAGCGCAGCTGCTTTGCATGGCACAGAATAGTGACGCGCGGCAGATGCTGAAGCAACTGGGACCGTGCAGGCTTGCAGGAGGTGAGTTAGAATACCTCTGCACCTGTGCAAATGCCTCTGCGCCTGTGCAAAGTGCACATTTGGCACGCACGTGCACACAAAGTGTGTGCATGTGTGCAAAGCATACCCACCAAGACGCACCCACCAAACCAGTGGTAAAAATATTTGAATCCCACCACTGCCCTAACCACATTGTATCCTTAAGCTATTTCAGTGCTATGCTTAGGGTGGCTTAACTGTAAGTCAATTTAAGAAACTCCAGTCAGGATTGAGAAACTTTTGTAAAAGCTTCCAAGTCTGGACTGCAAGTACATCCTCGCAATAAACAATTACTACTATGCCCTCCTAGCATTCTGTCCCAAGGAAGCAGTTGTCAAACATTTTTTATCCTTTGGTCCACTCTTAGTGAACATATATAGATTTGTGTCATCGTCGTTATCATCATCATCATCATCATCATCATTTTAGCCATAGTCTATCCACTGCAGGATGAAGGCCTCTTCCACAGGTTTCCAATATGGTCCTGAGTTTTCTTTTGCCAATTGGGCCCCCTGTACTTGCTACTTACATAGGTTTGTATGTGTGTGTATGTATAAAGTTAAATTTAATTTATATATAGAAAATTAAATTATCAAAATGAACACATGATATATGCATTAAAATAAAAGTTCTTTTCCTATTTTCCTGTTTGTCTCTGCCTTCCAAAATAATTTTACTGGGAATGCTATAATAGCATAATGCTTTTACTATTTGCCTTCCATGTGAAAGGTTGCTGGTCCAAAGTCCAATGTTTTTCATTACTATTTTTTCCTTGAATGGCATTCTCTTTGAGTGACACAAGTCCAATAATTCATCTTTTTATCATTTTTACAAGTTATTGGAGGTGAAAGGTTTTCACAAAAGCCCACAAATAGTCTATAGCCATAACCCTTCTACCTCAAATGCCTTATTAAAAAAACACCTTAGGAACAATAGCTAGCTCAGGGATTGTAAAAAATCTGGTGGATTTTGAATTGGAAATCTTCTATTTGCATGGAAAGTGTTATAATCATTACAGCACATGCTGTGTACAAATATACAGCAGTAGTATTATAATATAATGTTATTATAAGATTATTAGTAAAAATAGTTTAGGGAGGAATTAAGAGATATTGATAAAAATCAATTCATTTGGGGAGGCATTTTTTTCTTTGTGAAATAGACAATGAACCCTTGGGATTAGTTTATACTAAGTAAACTGCACCAGCCAAAACAGATAGAACCACATAATGCAACATAAATGAGAAAGAGTTCTTAAAAATGCAGTAGAAATGTACCTGGCTCAACAGCTATAACTGGGAGAAGTATTGGATCTATGAGTCCTAGTGAATATCCACTGAATATTTATTTATTTATTATATATTTATTGTATGTTTTTTAGTAGGCTGTACACCGCCCCGAGTCCCTTTTTGGGAGAGGGAGCGGTATAGAAGTTTGATTAAATAAATAAATAAATAAAATATGAGCCAGCAGTATGCTGCAGCTGCCAAAAATGCCAATGCTTTTCATCCAGGGATGCCCAATTGGCATCTCCTTTCATGTCCCCAGCAGGAGCTGGAGCAAATGACAGGAACTCACCCTGTCCCAAAACAGCACTCAGGTCTCAAACATGGGCTTGCTACTTGTCAACACAGGCAGTGGTGGGATTCAAATAATTTAACAACTGGTTTTCTGCCCTAATGACCGACTAGGTGGGTATGGCTGGGTGGGCATGGCCAGGGTGGGCATGGCCAGGAGCATGGCAGCAATCAGCCTCCCGCAACACTCTGCCAGCCAAAATGGGGCATAAGGGTTAATTACAAAATATGAGCTTTACTTTGTGACATCCAGATCCAGTGAGCAAGGGGTGTGAACTGCAAAGAAATACAGTTTTGTTTGGTTATGAAGAAATATCCCCATATGTACACTAAATGTAGACTGACTTTTAGCTAGACATCTCCCCAGCAAACAGCAAATTTTGAAGCTCCAGGTAAAGAGAATTCATTTTAGGATGAGTAACCACACTTTGCATGTTGGAGATTCCTAAAGGAGTACTGGGAATCTATGTATTTTAAAGAACATTTGAGGGAGGGATGCAGGATAGCCCTTCTCTGCATGAGCTGTAGAGACTCAGCACCAATCAAAATATTTGTGAAGTAACTGGTCAATACTGACAGGATAAGCCACTAGTATATGAAAATAAAAGCAAACCTTACTCCCTTCTAATACTGCTGATGTTACCTAGTTTGGTAATGAAACATCTTCAAGAAAACCATCAAGCTCAGAGAGCACCAAGGAACCCACAGTTCAATCCTGAACTATAAATATTCTCTTCTATTGATAAATACTTCTTAGTTAGAGAGACTCAGAGCCTGCCTTATATGAGATGGCTCCCAGTGGATTTCATTCTAAATTTTGATATGATTTCTGTAAATAAGGAATGTAGAATTAAATGACTGAGTATTTGATCCTTCATACATCAAAAAATACAAAGCTAAAGGATACACAAATAAAAAACAGATTTGAAAAAAAGAAAAGGCTCAGGAAAGAAAAAGAGTGAAAGTGTAAGAAAGAAAGAGGAAAAGAAGGAAAGCTGAAAAATGATTTCCAACTTTCTTTGGTACAGATATAAGTAAAAAAATATATCAAATTCTTACTCTAAGATTAACATTCGTCTATGTTATTTCCATAATCCTTTATTTAATAATCAAATCCCAGATCAACGTTTAATTTCAGTTTCTCATAAAAATTCCAGTAATGGTTCATATCACTTTAATCACTATTTGTTAACAAAACCATAACTGATGTATTTAATTGCACCAAACTGTAAATAAAACAGGAATGGAAAATCCTAAACTCTAGTGTAGACCCATGCTTCTCAACTTTGGCAATGTTAAGGTGCATGGTCTTCAATTCCCAGAATTACCCAGCCAGCATGAAATTTCCCCATCTTAAATTTGCCAAGACTGAAAAACGCTGTTCTATAGATAGGGATTTTTCCATTCCTCTTTTACTGGTTCCTAGTTACTTATGAGCAATCATAATACAAAATCCCCATTCCTAACTCACCCTACAATAATGATCATGCAAATCCCAAATATTTTCCTGCAGCACTCTGGCAGCCAAAATGGGATGCGGGTGGCGTTTTGGGCCTGGACAGCTTCCTGCACCAACCTGGAACCCATGTGGGATGGGAGGGGCGAGCCAGAGGTGAGATTAGCAGGTTTTCTGAACTGGGCAAAAAGTTAACAACCAGTTTGTCTGAACCGGTGTGAACCAGCTGAATTTTATCTCTGAACACAAGGTCTTAACCATGCGAGCCACCATGCTTCTAAATTTCCTGACAGTAAAAACAATTAATCACTGGAATGGCTTGTCTCCCGACATCTGTCACTGGAATGTCTTAAGAAGAGATTGGACAGCAATTTGTCTGGAATGTTATAGGGTCTTCTGCTTGAGCAAAGTTGGACTAAAAGGCCTTCAAGGTCCCTTTAACTCTGTTATTCTGTTATTCTGCAGTGATGAGTGGAGAAGTACAGGGTGATGATATCCATCCCTAATTGGTTGCTGACTTATTTTGGTGTTAGGTCAACCATGCAATGCAGAAAAGTCCCATATTATCACAACAAGCTCTATTCCTGATTTTTTTTCTTTAATATATTAGATCAGAAGCCCAAATAATGAATGAATCTGTTAATGTTTTATCTGCTGTGTTTTTATAATTTATGGTTTTAATGCTTTACAACATTTTTATGTTATCTACCCAGAGTTATTGGATACCAGATGGTTGGCAAATAAATTTTATAAATAAATAATTGATAAATAACTGGAATATCAATTATGGAATTCTATCAGATTTGTTTAGTGAGTCTGCTCTTGACTATCTGCAAAACTCTAGAACTACAAGTAGAGAAAATTGTTTCCATTATTTTGACCTGACCCTTACACTTTGAACTGGATTTTAAAGGATTTAATGTGAGATCTTTAGTTATAGACTTTACTAACTGGCTCTCCCATGAAACAGTTTGCTGATCAACCTACTTCAGACATTTTCAATAAAAGTTAGGGTCATTTGTTAAAGTTTAGCTGAGCAAGGTTCTTGTGATAAGTTTGTTCCTCCTATTTATTTTTTTCCTGAGGCCCATTCAGCTATAAAACATCAAGGACAGAAATTCTGCTAGATTGTTGTGGGTCCCCAAATGTTTTGTTCTAGTCTCAACAGCCTTTGAAAAATGCTATAACATGTAGAAATGTATCTTGTTTTATTGCATTGAAGAATTATATTCATGCTTTCTATGGAAGACCATTTTTTCCAGAAGCAGAGTCCAGAGATTTGTATGCATTTGTTATGCATCTTGCAGAAAGACAAGATTGGATGAAGAAGGAGAACAAACCCATATTTCAAAAAACATCTGGGGTTATGAGTTTGCATCTAGCAATATACAACTGAACTACACTGGGGAGAAAATGCTGAAGAATTCAGCTGCTATTATGCTAATATAAATAGCAAACACTTTGAGTTTTTTATTTTCATTGCTCAAAAGATATAACATAAATATAATTTCAGTGGCAACTAAAAGGAATGTTAAGTTGCATGAAAATGGAGTCTAAAAGTTAGATTGTAATGCCATCATGTAAATCTGTACTTCTAATGGAATAGTTATGGGTGGTGTTTCGAAAAGAGAGACATCACAGAATTGGACAGAGTTCAGAGTGGGACAATAACAATGAGAAAAGGCACCGAATAGGTCCCACATGAGAGATAAAAAACATTGAAAAGGTAAGACTGTCTTTTTCAAAGAGTAGTGATGAGAATAATAGCAATAAAAATACAGTGGTGAATGATAAAGACCAAATGAGGGAGCATTGTTCAACTTCTGCCCCATAGAAGAAAAAGTCAAGAGAACGCAAAGGAGCAAAGGCCAAATTAGACACAATACTGACTTCTCTTGTGTAAACATTGAATTATTCCAGTGTCGTAGCAAGCAAAGGTTTGAATTCAAACCTGTCTCACATTTAGCACCTACCTGCCTGGAATCCAAATTCCCAGCCGTTTTACATCCACCCAAGCATAGTGTTCATAGCAGTGCTCAGCTAAGGAGGGAAACATTGCTCATGAGCAACTTTGTAGATCCAAGGGATTGTTAGGGGTAATATTTCTGTGTTCCCTTTGCAACATTCAGTTGTTAAATTCCAACCCACATACATTCTGTCCAAGACTCTTCCATTTACGCATAGAACACTTCCATTAATTTGGCTCCAAAATGGATAATGGTTACTACTGGAATTCTACACTTCCTTCTTAGCAGTAAAAATCAAATTCCTACATTCCTTGAATTGTTGAATTAAACATATTGTAGGCCTTCCTGGAAATCCTAGAACTTTCTCATGAGGAAGTTGGATACTATCAATGGTTACTAGTCAAAAGGGTTGTATGCCTTCCCTATAGTAAGAGCTATTGTGATGTCAGGACTATTTGCTGGAGAAAACAATGGACTGTGGACTTCAGTAGGGTTAAAATTTATTTATATTTCATTGCGTATGTCTTCCAATTATACCATGTCTGTGTAATAAAAAGCAGAAACATTTTTAATTTCAGAAACTTCTGAGAACTTGCTGAAGAGAATATTTGGGTCATCATTACAGCAATTACACCTTCAATACCATCATGATAGGCAGAAGGAATGAGAATACCACTTTCCAAAAGCAGTTACTGATGGCTTCTCAAATAGTTACTGAAAATGGAATTTGCATATCTCCCTGTAGAAAAGTTGCCTCACCCTCACTACTATCTGATTGGCAAATGTAAAGAGAGAGATTATGGAGTGTTCAACAAATATGGAGCTCCTGGTAGTCAGAAGCAGTCAGAAGCAAACATGACAGGAGTTCTAGGAAAGCTTTTGAGGAAGATTATCCCACCAGAAAAATGCTAAATTCCTCCTGGAATATGGAGAGGGAATGGAGGGAGGGATGAACTATTCAGCTGCAAAAGAATATGAAATGTTCATTTCCCTTACTCATGTGAGAGATACAGTGACAAACCAAATTGAGTAAGGCTATATTGTATTTCTCTGTTAAATTTTGAATGCCTGTCTGCTAAAATATTCTGATGACATTCACACAGATACAGTAGCAATGTAGTGCTAGACTGAATTGCTGTACTTATAGCGCAGGCTTTCCTTTTATACCAGGGTCCATTTCCTGAGTGTTGAAGGGCAAAAGTATCAGTTTTAGGGTTGTGTATGCTTCAAACTGGATTCGAAAGAAGTGTCTTGGACCTTGCAGGAGACAGTGTCTCTATTGATTAAAGCAGATCATCTTTTTTACAGGTTTCTGCATGACCCTGAAAAAGTTGCCACTGCTTTAATGAGTTTACTCATAGTGTGACTCTTAAGACAGCCACACTTAGTGTCCTTTCTGTGATATCGAAAGCAAGAATGACAGTTCCGAATTCCTATAAATATATTCCACAATTAAAAAGCAAAGACACTTCTTAAATTTCTTATATTCTCACTCATTCTTTTTCTTAATAAATTCTGTCAACTCAAGTTTAGAGACAGTTATTCCTTCACAATTCTTTTCCAATCCTGAATGCTGATAGGGATATCTGACACTCTTTTCATTTTTTTTTTTTGTTTCAATGCCCCCAAAGTATCACTATACAGTCTGATGCAGATGGGAATGGGTGTTGCCAGAGCCAATTACTGCACCCCCTTATTGGTCAGCTGGAGGGTTCCCAGATCAGTTTTAGGTGTTACTCCCATAAGAAAATGGCCCTGAAGGCATGTGTGCCAGGTGGTGATTGTCACAGTGGAAGTGCCCTAAGGTCCCAGCATTCATGATGGTCTGAATAGCCATATATGGTCAGAAGTAATTTACAAATGAAGGCAAATATATGTTGTTTATTTGCAAATATACCTACATGAAGGTGTACATTCTGATAGAAAAAAGTTCCCTCAGGATGGGCTCCAGCATGAGTCCAAAAGCTTAAAAAACAAAACTTCTAGTCCTGGTGAATGATCCAGATTGGATTCTGCAGAAGGAATTTACCCTAATAAAACATTTTAAATCTTTTGAATTCTAAATCCAGAAGAGATTCTAATATTTTGGAGAAAGGGTATAGTAGGGTGACTATGTGATGCATCAATAGCAAGTCTGGGTGTCAAGATGGCCAGTTAACTCCTATTGCAGCAATGGATCAACATTCAATTCATCTGAAAAAAGCAGACTCTGTATTTGTAGGAAAACACTAGGAAGAAAAAAAAAGATTAATACACAGTTGTTCATTTCTGATTTTCTCAGAATTAGTATCAACTCTACATTAATATGCACAAAGTATGCTAGGAAGAATGTGTTCTTCTAGATTAGTAATTCTCAACCACAAAAACTTTAAAATGGGTCAATTCCCAGAATTTTCCAGCCAGCATAAGGAACTAGGAATTGAAGTTGACCCATCTTAAAGTTGCAGAGGTTGAGAAACACAGTTCTAGATTATACTTCTAATTCTAACAGGGGTTGTGTTTTAAAGAGATCCGATTCTCTTCTTCAATAGTTCCATCAGCTTTTTGTTGGTAGGTGATGGTTAATACAGAACTATCTTTCAACTCTATTTGTATTCATAAAAACTAAGGCATGCTTAGTTTAATGCATTAAACTTACATGCATTAATCTATTTTCTAAATTTGAATATTACATTGAACCAGAAAAAGAAGGGGCAGATAAATCTGCTCAATATGGCAAGCTGTTGTTATACTACCTTTTTTACTCTATATTCCTGTGTGGTAGCATGGATGCTTTCTCCTGATGGATGTTTCTACAGATGGCTTTCATCTAGGTGAACCTATTGCATTATATGATGGTAATTAATCACTGTGCAGTGCTAATTGTCTGGAACCATCTTCTAATTTTGAACAAAGATCCAGTTTGTCTGAATTACTGTGCCCTTTTTGTTTTTTCAATACACATTATCTCTCTTTTAAATCCTCTTGGTAGACAAATTTCAGACCTCCCTTTCTACACACATTTCTAAGCCTCAGGGATCTGATCTTGGAAATAGCATCCCTGTGGCTAAAATAATATATAAAATACATCACTTATTTTGATGAGACACAGAGTCCAGTGCTAAGCCAGTATGTTCTGCTAAAGTCGGTAGGTTTTGCTCCAGAATAGATCTTAGTTAGAGTTAGATAGAAACCACTATAGTGGAATAATTAATTCCTGGACTAGGATCAGAGTGACCAAAGTACTTGGGACCAGGATATTTGCGGGACCCGCCTCCTGCCATTATCGGCCTCCCGTTGGCCAGTACGCTCCCATAGAGTCAGCCTCCTCGGAGTGCCACCGGCTGGACAGCTGGCGACCCCCGAGGATGCGGGCCTTCTCATTGGGGGCACCCTCCCTCTGGAACGAATTACCCACGGAGATGAGGATCATCCCTGATCTCCTGACCTTCCAGCGCGCATTGAAAACCTATCTATTTCATCAAGCCGGTCTGTCCTATGGGTTTTTAGGGGTTTTTAGGATTTTAATTTGGTTTTTATCTAGTTTGGCTTTTAAACTTCTTATAAATTTCAGCCTTTCATATTTGGTCTTTTAACTGTTCTGAATTTTGTATTGTTCTCTGCATTTTAATTTGGCTGTGCACCGCTCTGAGTCCTGTCAGGGAAATAGGGCGGTATATAAGTACAATAAATAAATAAACAAATAAATAAAATCAGTCCTCAGCTAAGGAAATTCACTGAGAGATTTTGTGCCAGTTGCCATATTTCATTC
This sequence comes from Bungarus multicinctus, assembly GCA_023653725.1. Taxonomy (NCBI): domain Eukaryota; kingdom Metazoa; phylum Chordata; class Lepidosauria; order Squamata; family Elapidae; genus Bungarus; species Bungarus multicinctus. The sequence continues at coordinate 38,744,362 of CM042836.1, forward strand.
CCAACTCATCTCATTGTTGAAGAAAATATTGTAAAGGAGAATGCTACATATGCTGCTTTAAGTGCCTAGAGTTAGACAGGATACAAATCTGATTATTACAGTCTAAGAATGGATTGGCATTGAAATTTGTTTTCTGAATTCAGACGGATGAATCTTGGACACTAATAATGCTTCTTAGATTTTGAAGTATTTCCTTAAATTCTTTTCTTCAAAGGACAATCTTCCTCTGTCCCCAAGTCCAGTACTTTTCATACATCTGCCCATCTCCCCCATGCTTTGATATCACTGTCATCTTCAGGAAAGTGGCATTTAACAATGATTCCTCCAGCAATGTGTGGGTTTCTTGTACCCTAACATTACCTCAAAGAGTGAAGAATGGAGGTGAAAACTCACCTCCTTACATTGCTGCAGCACCAATGGCAGCCAAACAATTTGGAGAATGAGAAGAGTAAAATGAAGAAAAACACTCTAAAAGAAGTCCACCTTAATTTTATCTGATCTAGGACAGTTTATTTATTTATTTTAAATATATGTTGCTGCCTATTCACACATGGTGACTGAAGGCAGCTTACATGAATATAAATACAGCATATATCAAAAATAAAACTAAAAGAAGAAAATAATCAAATAATAAATTAATAAAATAATATAACACACATACCTTCCATCCCATCAACAATATCTCACAAAAGCCATTTAATGGGCTCCATCTCACTCTAGATTCCCCAGGCCCACTGGCAGAACCAAGTCTTCAGTGTCTTCTGGGAAGAGTGTTAGAGTGGGGGCCATTCTAATCTCTGAGGGAATAATGTTCCAGAGAGAGAAGGCCATGAAGAAGGCCATTCTTCTCAGTCCCATCAGGTGTACCTCCCTAGGGGTCGGGAACCACAACATTCCTTCCCTCCCTGCTCTAGTGATCAGGTAGATATGACTAGCAGGAGATGGTCCCTCAGATAACCTGGTCCCAAGCCATGAAGGGCTTTAAAGGTGACAACCAGCAACATGAATTGCACCCAGAAGCCAACTGGCAACAAATGCAGCTCCCACAGGAGAGATCTGCACAAAACCACGTGGGCCAACTGGAGCTTCCGGATGCTCTTCAAAGGCAGCCCCATGTAAAGTGCATTGCAATAGTCTAGATAGGAAGTGACTAGGACATAAGTGACTGTGAATAGGGATTGTTGGTACACAACCTGCAGTTATGCATACGCTCTTCTAGCCAAGACTGACACTTGTTCTTTGAGCAGTTGTGAGTCCAGGAGAACCCCCAGATTACACACAGGGTCTGTTTGGGTTAGGGCCATCCCATCCAAGATCAAAAATGGCAATTCTCCATATGCCAAAGAATCCCAAACCCAGAGCCACTCAGTCATGCCAGGGTTCAGTTTCAACCATTGTCCCCATCCAGTCCCTTACAGCCTCCAGGCAGTGTGAAAGGGAGGACAAGGCATTACTTAACTCACCACCAGTTGACACATATAGCTGAGTAACATCAGCATGTTGATGATACCTCAGTTCATGGTGATGGATGATCTCACACGATGGCTTCATATAAATGTTGAACAAGAGCGAAGAGAGTACCGAGCCATGCGGGACCTTGCAAAGTAGTGGGCAAGGACTGGATCTCTTCCCTCCAATCAACACTGACTGAGAGCAGCTGCAGAGGAAGGAAATGAACCAGAGTAGCACAGGATCTCCCATTCCCATCCCTGAAGCAGCTCCAGAAGAATACCATGGTTGATGGTATCAAAACCCACCAAGAGGTCAAGTAAACTAGGATGGATGCACTACCCCCATCCCACTCCCACCAGAGATCCTCCAAAAGTGCAACCAATGCTATTTCTGTCCCATATCCAGGTCTGAATCCTGACTGGTAGGGATGTAGATAATCCATTTCACCCAGAAACCTCTGGATCTGCCATGCAACCACCTTCTCAACAACCTTCCCCAAAAAGGGAAGATTAGAGACAGGTCAGAAATTATCCAACAGGGTGGAATCCAGAAATGGCTTCTTCTTAAGAAGGGGGCAGACCACAGCCTCCTTAAAATGCTGGGGCACTATCTCCTCCTGTAGAGAAGCATGAATCACCACCAGAGTCCACCTGCCTATCAGCTTCCTGGGAAGCTTTCACAAGCCAGAAGGGACATGGGTCTAAAAGGTGCTTTTATGCCTACTCCTTAGAATACTGTCCACTTCCTCAGGAGTAACAGGGTCAAACCATCTGAGAGAACAAGGCAAGAACCAGCCTAAGAGGCTTCCACCAGACCAGCAACCATATTGGCATCTAATTAGGAATGAAGTGGAGCGATTTTATCTTCCAGAAAATCTGCAAATTCTTTAGCGCACCCCTTCAGGTGGACCTCAATCTCTTCCTTCCCCAGGAGGAGGAGGCTCACCTTAAACAGGGTTTCTGGGCAATTATCTGCACACACAATTAGTGCAGAGAAGGATTTACACTTTGGCACATGAATTGTCACAAGATAGTCTTCATAGCAGCTCTTACCCGTGTTTTTTCGAGTTCATCCCTTGTTTTCTGCCAGCGGCACTCTAGACATCTTTTCATCCATTTCATCCCTCTCAGTTTCTCTGTATACCACCAGTTGATAGTTGAGCTATGTCTACTGGACAATTCATCCGTCACTATACTACACTGAGGCTGGTTTTAATCTCAATTTGCCAGATACATACATCTCATTAAGCCATAAATAATGGTTTACAAACTAGAAGGCTGGATTCAGTACACCAAATAAAAACCAAATAAAACGGGTGATGGCTTACTCTAGTGACTGGTTTTTTGAGGATGTTGAGCAATAACTTTCAGCATTCTTAATCATCAGGCATACTGTATTAGAGCCACTGGACCATGTATTCAGCAACAATATAACTGCAGGATTATTTGTTGCCTAATCCTAATTCTGTTCAACCTGTGAACTCTGTCATGGGATTTCAGAACCAACTAGATATAAAAATGTACAACAGATTATGAACTATAACAAGAGAAGTACAAGTTGGATAAAAAGTCAATCAAGGTGCTTCCCACAGACTTCAGAAAAGTTGTGTTCTTGAAAGGGCATCCCTTCATGTGAATCACCTTATCTCAGTTTTAGCATTCCCAGAGTGCCTGAACAGCTGGGAATCTGCATCTAATTAAACTAGTGATCAAGCAGGTCATATAATATTTCACAAACTCCAGCAAGAGCTCTTTACACATTAATAGCTTAGGCTTCCTGGGTGCATTCAAAGTCAAAGAAAAGAATATTAATTCAATGTGTTGAATTACACATGCAGCGGTAATCGGGGATGTATAAATCCTCAGAGGCCAATGGTTGCAATTCATTACTTAAGTGAGAAGGACAATGTAATCTAAGAGATGTAGAACCAAGCTGTACCTGCAAATTTCCTGTTGTTACAATGAAATAAGCCTCTCTGAAGGAATGCAAGGACTAATTTGGAATAATGCTAATTTGAATGGTGAGTTGGGCATAACTGTAGAGCTCCTCTCCCATCTAATCTTACTTTCCCAAAATGTACAAATAAATACGAGCCACAGAAAATTTGCTAGTTGAAATGTCCAAGGAATAGAGCACTGAACCCTTCACCTCATGCTATTTTCACAATGAAAATTGTACCACTCAATTCTCCCAGTACGGCAACATACAATATGCCTCTCACACATGAAAAACTGCAACTCTAGGTTAATTTTTAATTGGCTTGAGAGAGAAAAAGGGCAGGTTAAACATAAAAAGCTTAAAAAGATACTTTACAACAGATTAGATATTTGGTTCAGGTAGTTCAGAAGTGTTAACTCTAAGCAGCAGTGGCTCTGCAGGGTTTCAGGCAGTGGCCTTTTCCCTTCCACATGGAGTTGCTCCACCCTGAACTTTACTGGGAATCCACCTCAGCCAAACACAGTTCTTGAAGAAAATTTCAGATGATTTTCTCCTTCAGAGAAGAGAAGACAGAAGGACCCTTACCTTTGACTTGCAGTGCTGCTTTATACTGGATTTAATAACACATAAGAAGTGTGTGCAAGTATGTGTAAAGCCTGTATCTATGCCTGATGATTGCAAATTTATTTCCCTAGGCAAAGAATGTATAAAAGTTACAGGGCGATTAGTTAAGGAAATTCATGAGAATAAAATGGAGTATTTAGTAAATGGTTCAACATTCAGCAGAGAAATAGACAAGGATGTATAATGTTTTTATGCATTTGTCCAGATGCATTTGAAATGCTCCTGGTGTTGATTGATACAGATACAAACGAAAAGATGCAAATGCAAATGATGCCTTATTGTTGTCTGAGGACCCAAATGTTAAGATATTCTCATGCAGGATGTGCATATTAATACAGAAAAGACAAAGGAAGTTGCATTGGCAGGAAAATGAAGTAAACAACTGCAATGTATACATGGATATTGATTGTGTATTTCTTAGCACTAAGTTCTCCTGCTTAAGTTGCCTATTTTGCACAGTGTTCACCAAGTTCATGCAGTAAATTAATCAATGCATGATATAATGAAGGGTTTTCACTGATTTGATTTTAATTGCAAGTTACACATCAGTGGTGAAAAACTAGAGCAATGAATGGAGTTTGAATGAATGTGAATTGAATACACCGAGCAAACTAGAGGAAATAGAAGCCAGTAGGAAACTAGTACTTTCATGTACTGTTAAAAAGAGAATGAACAAGGATCAAATTGCAGAACAAAATGAAAGAAGAGTAAAAGGGTGACAAGAAAGGAAAGACTAAGCACAGGGCTGTTAAACACCTGGCCCATGGGCTGGATGCGTCACATGCTGGTCACGCCCACGCCTGGCTTAACAAAAAGTCCTGATCCATCACATGACACTGCCATGACGATGTGAGTTTGACACACCTGCTAAGCAAGTTGTGGTTGCATGGCGTTGATATGATATGATATTCATAGAGAGAGAGAGATGGGTATGTATGCAGCATTATAAAAACCCGGTGGAGGCAAAAATATAAAATGAAGGAAAGTTGTAATGAATAATGTTGATCAAAATTAAATTCAGCTATATTTTATCTTTTCTTATATAAATACCTTGACTTTCTTTACCTTACTATTTCTTACTCCTTTTTCTACATTGTATAATGCTATTTATCGAGAAAAGACATATGATGTGCCTCTATATGTGGATATAGCTTTGTCTCGATGTGTCCATATATTTGTTATATACACAATCAAGATTTAGTTCAAAACCCCACTCTGAATGCAACCATTTTCTCCTCCAGAGGGAATAAACCCACCCTAGGCTTCATTACACAGGTGGGTAGGAGGCTTGTCAACCAATCACAATGTTCAGTTTTACATGGCCATTTTAGAAATGAGATTAATGATTTAATTTGCAGTAAATGCCTCAGCTACAAGAAACTTATTTTGTTCCACTAATTGTGTCACATGTGTGTCTCAAAGTACCAACTGTGCAAAACTGATTTACCCTGCAGTGTGCAAGATGGCTGGCTCCTATGGCTTCATTAATGTCATTGTTTCAATTTCTTCTCTGCAGCTACTTATTTTCATCTATGTGCAAAGCTGCAGCATAAAAAGCCTCTTTGGCTAAAATTATCATGTTAATCTCCATTAGAAGAAAGAAGAAGATAGTCTTCTTAATATGAGCTTTCTAACCAATTTCTTGGTTGGAATGATTTACTTAAAAAACACACGCCATTATAATGGCTATTAAGGCAAATAATTCGTTTTTAATTGTGAATGAAAAGATGAATTGCTGCCAAAGCTTTCATTTATTAAAACCTGCTCTTTCATTTCACCACAATGGCTTTCAAACACCCATGTGTGCACATACACAATGTTTTACATTTATTGAGCTTTTATGTCACATTGGTTAAGAAATAGACTTTAGGGTTTTAATAAATAAATAAATGCACCCTCTCTAAAATACATAGTAATTTTTAGCTTAGCAACCTTTAGCAGTTGGTATAAACCTAATGAAAATAATTTGGCTTTGGCCAAAGCAAGCAGGAATTAGAATTTGAGTAAATAAATGAATTCCTAATACAGACTTCTGATTCCTAACTGGAGTCTACTTAGTGTCACATGTATAGGTAGCCCTCAACTTACAGCTGTTTAACAATGGTTCATAGTTGCAATAGCCTCACACAAAATGACTTACTACCCATTCTCAAGCTTATAATTGTCATATCACCCCTGCAGCCATATGACCACAATTCAGGTGCTTGGCAAGAGGCCCATATTTATCCTGTGGTCATGTAATCCATGTTCGTGAGCTTTCCAGCTCTTTTCTGACAAACAGAAAAGAGGAATATTGTTAGGAAGCCAGATTCACCTAAAAACATGTGATTCACTTACCAGTGATAATTTGCTTAATAGCCATGGTAAAATAGGCTTTGGTTATGTAATGACTCATTTAATTACCCTACCACTTAGAGATTGAAATTCTGGCCTCAGTTATGGTCATAAGTTGAGAACTACCTTATGCTCCATGTATAATATGTAGCTTTTTGTTACAACAATCTTCTCCTTCTGTTATTTCAGAGGCTGCTAAATTTCCCAATGCTTGGCAAAGAAGTCACTGGAACACATTCTTACCCCATGTACAAAGGGAAATCATTAGATTGAGTATTTGAACATTTTATTATTTATAGAACTATTTGTTTCCTGCCTATTCAATCTATTTTAAGTGGCTTACCATTATAATCAATTAATACCTAAAATCAACATAAAAATCATAGTTAGCAATTCTGACAGCTAATCAAAATCCTCCAAACTGCTGTTTATCTGAAGATAGAAAACTACTTTTTTTTTTATCATGCTCCTAAATGTTTTGGACGGGGGCATCTGACTTTGGAGGGTTCCAGAATGAGAAGGGCATCTTCAGGTACTTGCCATTTAATTTTCCAGAGGAGACTCACAGCAATCCCTTTCAGTGTGCAGAAATTGGGTGGGCAATCTTTATCTGGGGTAGCGGACCTTAAAGAGTGAGTGCCCAAGCCACAAAGAACTTTATAGATAATATGCCGACTGGATGCAGTTACCACAGCATAGGTGTCATTGTGCTAAGCTAGCTTCTGCTGGTCAGTAAATGTTCCCACTGTGACACTTTTGGGGGCAGCTTTAAATAGAACAAATTACAGTAGTACGATTGGAGGATTAGAAGAGCATGGGGATCTATATTCAGTGTCTTTGGCCTAGGATAGTTGCAATTGGTGGAGACACTTGAGTCGGCCTGTAGTGAAAGAAAGAGTACAGAAAACTTCTGAATTACACAGAGCTTCTCCTATCATCTCATTAAATGTTGCCCATCTGGCATCCAACCTCAATCATATGTGAGTGATTTAGACTATAAAATACCTAGTGAAAAGGTCACAGCAGACTGCTGGCAGAGCTTCTGAACATCCCTCCCCTCCCAGGCAAAAGGGAATAATAACTTTAAATAAGGCAAGCAGACAGCATTCTATTCACAATAAACACAGAGAAGTACTAGTGAATCCCCACACTTACCATCATGATGAAGGGCATGTACAAGGAGGAGACCCCCCTCTAATTAGTCCCCAGGATTCATCCCCCATACAGGCCCTCTGCATCCCCATTCTCTAGATCTCCAGTGTTGAGAAAAGGACTTTCTTCCTTTTCATTCTAGCTTCTGACACACTTAAACACACACACTCCAATCATCCCAGAGACATGGAGTCTCTTTGAGTCTATTTAGGGAATATTATCTGCAGGGTCCGGAAAGAGAGGAAGAGAAAACAAATTGCCCACCACCTTTCTAGCCTTTCACAAGGTCTTAAAACATGGTTCCCTGGCTTGGGAATTCAGATGTGTGGGAATGCCTATTCAGTAGTGGTGTTGATTTATTAGTGAAGGTTCTGTTTTCTTTACCTTGTCTACTTATTATATGTGTGTTGTTTTTTATAATTATGTGTTTTATGATGTATGTTGTTAATTGCCAAAAGTCAAGAGTATGAGATTGGTAGCCACATAAAGTGAAATGATAAAATAGTACCTTATTCTTTCAATCTGAAATAGGGAGCCTGTTATATTCAGTGACAACAACAATGAAGTGGAAAGGGTGGGGGTGAGGGTGTGACAGGGAGGATATTAAACGCAACTGTTCCCAATCCTCCTTTGTGTGGTGACATAGATATATTTCAGATACAGTTTAAGATGAGATTGTGTACCTGTCAAGTAGAAGTTAAAACTGTTAAATTAAGTTGGCATTCAAGACTTTTTCTTCAGTCATTAAGAGGATTCACATTTTATTTATTTGTTTGTTTGTTTGTTTGTTTAGAAAAATTATTTGCCACCCATCTCATATCCAATGACTCTGGGCAACTTATAGCATAAAATATTAAAGAAAAAAGGGCATTACAATTGATACAGACATGGTATCAGCTTTGGAGGCCATATTCCATGCTGCCACATAGTCTGGGAGAATGGAAGGAGGGTGATTTCAATTAAGTAGCTCTAAGTAGACAAAATAAAATTATTTTGTTAGTCCAAGGTCATTTAGTATGGTGCAGGATGAAATAAGGATCTTACTTTTCAATGGATCATGATTGGGCCATGTCATGTGATGATGACCAAGGGGGGGTGGATTTGTAGTTTGAGAAATTGTGGAAAGCTGAAAAAACTTTTAGATTCAGGTTTCCACAGATGTGCCAGGTGCTATTCTAATAAAGGTACTTTTGAGATATGTTTGTCTTGGAGTTATTGATTGGGATGGAGGTTTGCTGGAACGCTGACACATGGCACATAGTGGATAAAATCTTTCACAATTAAAAACCATCAAAACCAGATGGGAAAGGCAGGAGCTGGACACACAAAGGGTGAGAGGTGGGATTATGTTTTAATTAATCATCCCCCCCCTTCAGTATGAAACTCCTCCATTGGGTCCCCATGCCATCTGAGTCTTGGGACTCTTTCAAAATGATAAGAAATTGGGAGCCAACCTCACCTCAAGGGGCAGGAGCCACAGCAGAGAAGGTTCTTTTTCTGAAGCCTGCTGAAATTCCTTGGCTGACAAGATCCACAGCATGTCCCTTCTTACCGGTGCAGGAAGTGTGGGCCAGTCTCATTGGGGTATGATGGTTCCTGGACCCATCTCCATATTTGGTTATTCCATGTGGAGAGACTCCAAAGGTTACACTGTCTATCTCAGAATTCAGGACTTTATAATTGAATGTTCTTTATTTATTAGCATACTTCTGCTATTATTTTGTCCTCAGTGCAATTCTCCTTCCCATCAAACATTCAGAAAGTGCAAATCTTTAAAAATCTATAACAGAAGAACAGGATAACAGAGCTATAATGGACCTTGGATGTCTTCTAGTCCAGCCCCTTGCTGAGACAGGAAACCTTATACTATTTCAGGCAAAGACATTTCTCTTAATTCCAGGTTTGTTCTCTCTTTGATTAGTTTCCATCCATTGCTTCTTCTCCTTCTTTCAGGTGCTTTGAAGAATAGGTTGACCCTCACTTCTTTGTGGAAGCCCCTTAGATATTGGAATACTGCTATCATGTCACTCAGTCCTTCTTTTCATTGAACTAGACATATGCAATTCCTGCAACTGTTCTTTGTATGTTTCTGCTTCAAGTCCCCTAATCATTTTTGTTGTCCTTCATTCCAGAGCCTCAACATCTTTTTTTATATCTTGGTGACCAAAACTGTATACAGTCCTCCAAGTGTGGTCTTACCAAATCATTATAAAGTGGTACTAAACTTAACATGATCTTGATTCTGTCTGTCTGTTAATGCAGCCTAGGACTGTGTTGTCTTTTTTGACAGCTGCAGCACACTGCTGGCTCATATTTAAGTGATTGTCCACTAGGACTCCAAGATCCCTCTCACAGTTACTACTATCGAGCCAGGTATCACTACACTATAACTCTACATTTGGTTTTTCTTGACTAAATGTAGAACCTTATTTTTTTCAATATTGAATTTCATTTTGTTAGATGGAGACCAATGTTCAAGTCTTTCAAGATCCTTCTGTATCTTGAGTCTGTCTTCTGGAGTGTTAGCTATCTGTGCCAGCTTGGTGTCATATGCAAATTTGATGAGATCCCCTTCTATTACCTCATCTAAATCATCTACTACTATCTGTTTCAGTGAGGCAATATTTGTGCCAGTGATTTTTAAAAAGTTTTTCAATGCTAAGAAAAGAAAAAAATCTATCAGACTAGTTTGCAGTTTCATTTACTTTCAAAGTCAAAGAGTCCTCATTTTCTTTTCCAAGAGATAGTCTGAATTTACAGGTCATGGGAATTCCTAGAACCTGCTGAAGACAGGACATGGATCAGGAGATTTAAATCTGCTGCAGTACTTCTCCCCACTCCTGCAGACATTTAAATGGCAAAGATGAACTTCAACCAGATTTGCTTCATTCTATATCCAGCAAGATCTAGTGAGATCTGAATATGTTTCTTTCCACCAGATTTGACAGCAGAATCCATTCACATCCCTAGCCCATATCAGGCATCTGCTCATAATAACTTTTTATTGCTTTGATCCATCCCAGTTAACTGGGATTTCTGAGTCAATTAGCTCTTCATCTTCAAGGCTAAATGTTTACATTGAATTAAAGTCACCCACCCTGAAATCTCTGAGACACTCACACTAACTTTGGAGACCAACACTAATTTCTCTAGGAGGGCTGACATAGTAAATTCATACACTTGTTAGAAAGTCTGTTTTACTAGCTACCTCTATGATCTCTGCAACTGCTAAGTAGGAAAGTTTGGAAATTTGAATTAAATCTAATGATTTTTTTAAAAAATACTCTTTTGTCTATATAAATATATGTGTATGAATGTATATCTGCAATAGACAGACAGACAGACAGACAGACAGACAGATGATGGATGGATGGATGGATATGGATATAGATGATATGAATACAACAGAATAGAACAGAACAGAATAGAGTTTGAAGAGACTGTGGAGGTCTAATCCAACCTGCTCAAGCAGGAGACCCTATATCATTTCAAGCAAGTACTGTCCAGTCTCTTCTTAAAAACCTCCAGTGATGAAGCAACCATGATATCCGAAGGCAAACTGTTCCACTGATTTCTTGTTCTCACTATTAGGAAGTTTCTCCTTACTTCCAGGTTGCTTCTCTCCTTGATTAGTTTCCAACCATTATTTCTTGTCCTGCCCTCTGGTGCTTTGGAGAATAATTTGACCCTCTCTTCTTTGTAACCCATCAAATATTGGAATACTTCTATAATGTCACCCCTACTTCTTGTTTTCTCTAGACTAGCCAAACCCAAATCCTATAGTTGTTCTTCATTTATTTTAGTCTCCAGGCCTTTGATCATCCATATATGGATATAGATATATATATGTCTGGAATACTCTATCTGACTCTGTGGTTTCTTCCCCAAACCCCAAAAGCTTTAACCTTAGACTGTCTACTATTGACCTCACCCCTTTCCTAAGAGGTCTGTAGGGGGCGTGCAAAATATTTATATAGATATATGTCATCCATATATAGATATAGATGATATATAGATTTACATGATAAAGATATATCAGTATTCTCCAAAATTCTGTTTTACCTCTACATATATAGTATCTCTAAACTGCTTTATAAATAAAAAGCAGTTTCCTAAAAGAACAGAGGAATAGAAGTTATGTGTTACAATGCCACCTGCTGTTTCCTCCATTAAACGAAAAAGAAAAAAAGAAAAAGAAAAAGAGGTGGTGGGAATATCTCAGGGTAAATAAATTATTCTATAGAAGCCAAAGCATATCTGGGACAATTTCTTTATATCTACAAAACAAACTTTATTCCTTATAACTCATCTAATTTTATCTCCAAAACATTGAACCAAATAAGCACATCAAATAACCTGGAGTAAATATAAAAGAACAACCTTTTGCAAAAATGAAAAATGTCAATTCTTAGGAAAAAAAAAAGTTTAATTAATTATATCCATGTTATTGTTAACCTAACTCAGCTTGACTTTTATCACTTTTCAATTTTCAACATTTTATATTCTCACATAAAACAAAATAAACTCAAAATTATCTGATAGGGCATTCAAAAATGCCCTTTTTAACTATTAAGAATAGAGCAGAGGAAAAGAAAGTTTATTTTAAACAATATATTTATCTTACCTGTGCTTATTAGCTAAAAATAACCCCAAAATTAGAAGTCACTAGCAAATCAGACAGAGCAACTGTTTTAATTTGATGATGGTAGATTTTTCTTTGGGAAACCATTACATTTTTAAAGGAAACAAGCTTTACATATCTGTCTGGAAAAAAAAATAAACTTAAAAAAAGAACAAATTGTATTTTCTGATCAATAGTTCAGAAAAAGGGGGCAGAAGAAAAATGGGGAAGGAGAGAAGAAAAACAATTGCAATATCTAAGAATCAAAATAGTAATAAATGTCTTCATTTTACATCTTGGAGATTAAACCATTGTGAGTATCTTTCTTAATAAAGATATTTTATTATTATCATTTTTTATTTTAGAGCCCATAACTGTTGTTTGGAAATCTGGTATATTTTTCTCCAAAATATGATATTTTATTAAAAGAGTAACTATTTTCTGATCTTCAGTCATTCTAAAATATTTCTTAATCCTGACTTTTAGGGCTCCAAATAGTTTTGCCTTCATAAATTTTGTGACATGGACATTGAATGATGTATGTAAAAGATCTTGTTAAGTAATGTCTTGTCAATGGATTGGTGGAAAAAAAAGTTGATTTACATGTAAGATTTGCAATAGGTATCAATAGTTCTGTGATGAGACAATATTTGCATCTCTTCTATCTAAGCACTTCTAAAAAGAATGCCCTTCCTATTCTTGGTTTTTCTGTATGCAAAATGTGACAGTGTATTATAACCTAGTGTATTTCTAAGCAGTCTCCAGTCATTTTTTTGGTAGTTTATAATGCATCCATTGTATGCTCAAATGTAAATGTATGCAGAAATAGAAAAGGATGACCTTGTGGAAGAGCGTGGAGATCTGTTACCAAGGCAATGAGCTTAAGTCCAAACAATGAAGGTGGAATACAAAAGTTTCAGACCTCCCTAATTCACATTAGTAGGAGAGAGGAAGGAGCTACAGCATAATCAGACATGCAAGATTATGTTACTGTAACCAATCTTAATGCAGGTAGTCCTCGACTTATGGCCACAATTGAACCCAAAATTTATGTTGCTAAGTGAAACATTTGTTAAATGAGTTTTGTCCCATTTTATGATCTTTCTTGTCAGAGTTGTTAAATGACTCGTTATGACTGCTAAGTTAGTAACACTGTTGTTAAATGAATCTGGCTCCCTCATTGACTTTGCTTGTCAGAAATTTGCAGAATTCTTCAAATTGCAGAAATTTGATCACATGACCCGGGAACACTGCAACTGTCTTAAATATGAGTCAGTTGCCAAGTGTTTGAATTTTGATCACATGACCATGGGGATGCTGCAACAGTCATAAGTGTTAAAAAATGACACTTTTTTCAGTTCCATTGTAACTTTGAGTGGTCACTAAATGAAGTTGTAAGTCAAGGACTCTCTATAACATGGAGGTGATTTCTTGATCTACATCCTGGGGCTGACATTATACATGTAATATGGACACTCTGTTTTCATCCTCACTTTACCAGGAGTTCTTCATCTGATCTTCTATTTGATTTTTCAGGCTACCATTCACCAGTATCATTACTATCCTCTGCTTAATAAATGTTTTGGAAGATTGTAATTGAAAATCTACTTCTAAGGGACAATTGTATGATTCTTAAACCCAGTCCTAATGGTAATTATTGAAAATTTCTACAGGACAACAATTAGACATTTATTGCTCCTCACACACCCCACATACCCAGTCAGCAAGCAGAGAAATTGCTTCAAATTTGGTATGAGTTGTTTGGTTGATTAATTATGTGCCATCAAGTTGGGGTCAACCCTTAACAATCATATAGATAGATTTTTTCCATGACAACAAACATGATATGCTTGCTACAGTATATCAATCAGTAGCCCAGAAAAAAGCCAGAACTTTCTCCACTTTTCTCTAATCCCTAGAGAGAATGATTCTTTCTGAATAACGAATTCGTTTTGTTATGAAAAATGTTTTTTTTTTCAAACTTGTTTTGCTTGAACAACCTTAGGTCCAAACAATTAATCTAATTTTCATGCTGTATATCAAATTGTAAATTAGTCTCCTGTTTATTCAACCATACACAGAATTTTCTTAATGTTTCACTATTGTTTCAAAATTAAAATAGGAACCTGAATAATTCTGTTCCTGCTAACATTGACTCAAAATGTGTTGAGGATGTTTATTCTTTTGTTTATTTAAGGTATATGTTTATTGATTCATTTATTTATTAAATGCAGTTATCAAATTTGGATACTGCTCTTCTCACTCTCAGATGGTTTACAACTAAAAGCATTTTTAAAAAGCATAAAAAATACAGTACATCAGTAAAATACATCAGTAAAATGGGAGCCAAGTAAAACTCAGATAATATGAATTAAAAGTTAAAGGCATTGGGAGCGCTTCAAAGTGCTTACTACTTATAATGTTATAAGAATTAGATATATTATTTATATTAGTATTAAATAAGAATAGAGCAATGAATATGTATAAACTGTAATTGTTATTACACAAGATATTTGTATCCAGAAGACACGCTGTTTAAATGGAAGATGAATTGTTTGTATAAAATAAAATAAAAAAATTATCTCCCCAAAATGCTTATTACCCCCAGAGTTGAATCCCACATTGTAAGCTCCATGCAACTTGACAAAGCCTGATCTTCACATCCTTCCAAAAGTCTAGGGGAGTGGAGGCTGAGCTCACTTTTTTGGGAGTGGGGACAATATTCCAGAGGGCTGGGGCAATAACAGAAAATATTCTCTTCCTGGACCCCATCAATTGAAATTCCTTAACTGATGGGGTCTGTAACATACGTTCCCTGCCTGGCTGGGTGAGATGGGTTGATATAATGGGGGCAGGGTGGTTCTTCAGGCAATTTATCTCCATGGCTTATCTCCAGCATCTTGAAAGCAGTAGTGGGATTCAATTTTTTTTTACTGCCAGTTCTGTGGGCGTGGCTTGGTGGGTGGGGCAGGGGAAGGATACTGTAAAATCTCCAGTCAGGGGTGGTATTTGCCAGTTTTCCGAACTACTCAAAATTTCCACTACCGGTTCTCCGGAACTGGTCAGCACCTGTTGAATACCACCTCTGCTTGAATTGGACCTGGAAACAAACTGGGACTCAATGCAGCTAATGCAGCAAAGGTGTCACATGTGACATCCTTTGGACACCCAAAATAGCTACCTTCTGCTCCATCTGTAGTTCCAGGGGAAAATCTTGAAGAGTGTCTATAGGAGATGATCAGGGCAAGAATGACCAAGAGAAGGGCCTCCCAATCCAGAAAGGGGTATAACTGGCACACAACATGAAGTTGAGCAAAGCTCATGATAGCCACAATTACCACCTTCTTCTCAAGCATAGTACCTAATAAAGCACATGCATCCCTAGTTTATCTGTTGACCTAACATAGATGTTATGAATGAAATCTGCAGAGTCTTTGCTATACAAAAGAAGGGAAAATATTTTTAAAAGAATCAACAAATTGATCTTTCTGCCAGCCTTAAACACGAATGTGTGAATAAAACAGAAATCACATCCCAGTTTGCTGTAAGGTATAAACCTCTAATCAATGTTTACCTAAAAGACTGGTTAATCTTGCAAAATTTCATTAACTCACCCTCCTCCATTTCCTATCTTTCCGACATTTTGGCACAAATACTCAGGTGCTTTTCCTTTTCTCCAATACTCCTGTTCTGAAGTGACTTCTATACTTTTTCTCTCCCAATCTCTCAATCTCCCCCTCTGCCCCCATTTCTTACGTATTTCTTAGCTGCTGCTTGAATGTTATTATGGCACATATAGCTTTGGTTATAAAACATTCATTGGGAAGTTGTATCAGTTGCCTCCTCCCCTATTAAAAATAGATGTGGCTGTTGCTTTTCTTTGGTCGAGAGCTCCAAAGTTCAGCCTCTCAATATGAAAGCAAGGTTCAGAGGCCCAAAGAGGGGGTTGTCTACCTATCAGGATTCTATGCTTTTTTGCTCAGGAAGGCTAGAGGATATAAGGCAGGCTACAGCACTGGTCTTTCTCCAAGAGAACTTTTAGCTGCAAGCCTACATGATGGTCACACAGCCCTTTTTGCTTACCTCCTTCAATTTCTGTGAATGAAAGTAATTTATGGGATGGAATCTGTTCATCCAATCCAATGGATTTCTGCTCAATGTGGTGAATTTAGTGCCCACCCCTTGCCTCCACTTAGTCATTGGCTGGACCAAAATTGGCTGCAAATGTTAGTTGTGCATGAATAAATTGATTCAACTACCTTTTTTTTTTTTTAAAGAGGTTTAAACAGCTGACCAGCAAATAGAGAATTGGGTGTAAAATAGGCTGACATGTTCAAATCTTTACTTAGCTCTAAAGCGCCCTGGCTGATCCACATCAGATGCTTTTTGCAGCCTTTACTTCAAAAGGTTTGCTGTTGTCAGGATAAAAATGCAGATAATATACAAACATTTTAAATACTTGATGCTATGGACTATTCCTTGGATGAAATTTTTGATCAAAATGCAATAAATTAAACAGGAAAGATATTATCTCCTTTAACACAAAACATAAACTACACATTCCCTTGTAATTTTCTTTCCAAAACACATTTTTACTGCTCTGCCAAATAAATCAATTTTCTCTCCTTCTTAAATTTTGAAAAAGGATCCTTGATTCATTCAAGGCTTGGTTTTTACTTGATGTGGAACAATATAAATCCTGGGAATTTACTTCCCATTTTACTTACAATAAAAGAGAGTAGAAGTTGATCCCTTGGTAGGAACCCATATTCACTGAGGTATCCTTGCCTGTGTACAAATGGTTCAAACAAAATTAACTCAAGAATGATGTTCAGAAACATAGAATTACTTTCACATTGTTGATGTTTGATATTAAATATTGTTTTCAAGAGATCAATCACTTAATTACATTGAGTTTTCTTTCTTTCTTTTTTTTGAGATGGCTCAGAGTAAAAAATAAGGCAGCAGAACACTGACTGAAATTTCCTTAGTGGCATATGATTGCCAAGGCAAGATATTAAAGGTGATGTTCTGCAAGAAAATGCTTTTCTAAAAAGTAAATTTAAAAAATTGCTAAGGGCAGTTTAAAAGTCTAGAAAATGAAAGGGTCTTTCCAGATTTGAAATCCAATAGTGGGAAATGAATCTGTGACATCCTGTAGACCAGGGGTGGTATGCTACCAGTTCTGTCCAACTCTATAGAACCAGTAGCTCTGAAGAGCAGCAGACACAGAACCGGTAAAAATAATCACCGAACCGGTAGTAACGCTGGTTGAATCACACCCCTGCTGTAGATGCCATTTTCTACTGATTTCTGCATCATTTTGAAATAGCATTTTAACCCATGGCCTATTAGATCTATGTACTGTTTATTACAGACATTTTAGTGCCGTGCCCATGGTCCATAAAAATACAAGAGTCTTACTGGATTCAATCCAATAACTGCTAGTTAGCCCTTTTGGATTAGATCAAGATCCAACATTGTCCTGTTTTCCACTATGGCCAAGTACACTGGCTGAGGAACTCTGGGAGTTGAAGTCCACAAGACTTAAAGTTGCCAAAGTTGGAGACCCTTGCTCTGGAAAGTCCACAACAGGGGTGAAATTCAACCACCTTGTACCACCTTTAGGGTAGGGACGATTTGAATCAGTTGGCCCCACCCATGCCTGCCTGCCTTCTTCCTTTTAGAGACTAAGTACCACCAAGCCACGCCCACAGAGCCGGTAGGGAAAATTTTTGAATTTCACCCCTGGACTTCACAAGCAGAATATGAGAACTGAAGCAGGTTTCCATTTGTG
Organism: Bungarus multicinctus; assembly: GCA_023653725.1. Taxonomy (NCBI): domain Eukaryota; kingdom Metazoa; phylum Chordata; class Lepidosauria; order Squamata; family Elapidae; genus Bungarus; species Bungarus multicinctus. The sequence continues at coordinate 38,762,280 of CM042836.1, forward strand.
CTCAACTGGCACTAAGAATAAATACTGTTTGCTCCCCTTTAACCCATCCAATTGTAAAGTTTGGGGGCAAATTAAAAGATATGAAAGAAGTGACAAAAGATTTTGAGGACAGGGTAGAAGACACCTTCTCTTCCTGAAGATCCTGATTGGGAGGGCTACCTGTTGTTTATAAAAGCTCTACATGGTTCTCCTAATAGCCCCAGGCGATCTTCCTCTTTGCGGTTTCTTCAGAGGATGATCAGTCAACTAAGATGTGTGGTTGTCTGATCATTTCTGGTGGGTGGGGGGGGGACTGCAAGAAGCAACTGTCCCCGCAAGCAAGTAGGCAAAAGTTTTATTTTTTGTTTTAAAAGAATAGACCATATCTTCCCCTCTTAAAAGAAAAGGTAATCCCTTCAGCCATGACTTTTCGAGAAAATCCTTATTCTTTGCAGAGGAAAGAGCAGCTTTCAAAAGCAGCTTTTTTGTAAAATAGAAGACAGGCTTCAGCCTAAGGTTAATTAAGATGTATACATAGTGGTGGTGATACAATGCCCTTAGGAAGAGAGACAGGGATAACCTTAACCTTCTAGTATTGTGTATAATCTCATATAGAAGCCACTCAGATTTCAACTGTTTTATGGTTTATTTTGGTTTATATTGGATTATATCTTATTGATTTTCCTGTTCTGTAATACACTCAATACAATTCAGTACACATAGGGGTGGGCTGCTGGGGTTCGCAGTAGTTCGGGAGAGCCCTTATCTAAGATTCTGTGCAGTTTGGAGAACCCCCAAATCCCATTCCTGGCTTGCCCTTCCCACCCCTCCCCTCCCCTCCCAGGAATCCCCACATTGCCAATTTTGGAGGCAGGTAAGTGCAGGGTGCAGGTGGAGGCTTGGGGATGGCAAAAAATGAGCCTCCTGGAAGTTCGGGAAGGCTGAAAATGGGTCCGTTTCTGGCTTCCAGAGAGCCCCCAGAGCCCAGAGAGGCCATTTTCGGTCTCCCAGTGGCTCGAGGAAATCCCGGGGAGGGCAAAAATGCCCCCCACCATGTAGCAGGAGGCCAAGTAGACCATGCCCACCATGGCCATGCCCACCCAGCAACCTGGCAAAGAACTTGTTGCTAAAAATTTTTGAAGCCCATCCCTGGTACACACTAAGCAAAATTGGCATACCACCACTAGTATGCACTTCCTGTGTAACACAGTATCCCTATTTGGTTACTTGGCACCAAAACCAGGCTAGAAATGAGGACAGGTATGTACCTTTGTTCCCCTTTCTCCTGATTTCTGTGCATTTAATTGAAGATCTATAGTGAAGATATACCATTTTTCAAAAATGATTTGGAAAAAGTGACATCACATGCATAAAATACCTCTATGTTATTCATTAATTCAGCTGGTCCTTTTTACAAGTTTTTTTAAAAGTTGTGGCTTCTTTAAGAAGTCAATTTATTAAAGGGATGCTTTAATTTTCTTGAAGTCTGAAACACTTGTTACAATTCGTTTCTGAAGCTTGACTGCTTCTGTTGATCTGAATGTGGATATGTGACAAAGGACCTTAATCAAGCAAGGCTTAGAGTGAAACATGTGTTCTCCTGAAAGTTTAATGGTCAGGGAATGAAAAGGCATCAGGCCAGTATGAGTCAGATATCTGAATACAGCTAATCTTTCCAGGCAACTTAACAGAGTTTAAAGTATCAAGTGACCGATGCAACATTGGCTGGAATAAATTAAAGGAAGGTCCAAATGAAAGTGAAGATATTTATCAGGCTTTAGAGATAGTTTATACAGGCAGCCCTCAACTTACAACAGTTCAATTAGTGACCATTCAAAGTTACGTCACTGAAAAAGGTGACATCACCATTTTTCACACTTACAAGCATTGCAGCATCCCTATGTTCATATGATCAAAATTCAGACAATTGACAACTGACTCATATTTATGACAATTGCAGTGTCCCAGGGTCATGTGATCACTTTTTGCAGCTTTCTGACAAACAAACTGAATGGGGAAGCCAGATTCACTTAAGAATCATGTTACTAACTTAATAGCTCTATGGATAACTGCAGCAAGAAAGGTCATAAAATGGGGTAACATTCACTTAACAAATATCTCCCTTAGCAACATAAATGTTGGGATCAATTGTGGTTAAAGTTGAGAACTACCTGTATTGAGATCTATTGCTTAAGAAAAAAATAACCTTGAGAAATGCCACCAAGGAAATGTGGGTATTACTGAAAGATAGAGTCTACCTAGTATCAGCAAGTGATTTCTTACATCACCATTTTACCAAAGAATAAAATCTTCTTTTCAGCTTTTATACAGCACACTTAGAAGGAAGTCAAAAATGGAAGGAAAAAAAAGGTTAAGATGATGATGAGAAGTGCACTAAGATTGGATTCTGAACACTCCAGGTCCTGGAGTCAGGGACAGTGAAAGACAGAGACGTGATCAAATAATATCCTTTTTCTTTCAGTATTGAGTGTAACAGATGGGTTTGCAAGCATATTTCATGGTTGTGCTCAGTTCAACATTCTCTCCATCCCTGTTGATCCATGTCCCTTTCTTTCACTGTCCCTGATGGATGGACCTGGAATGTTCAGCATCCAATCATGGTTTCTTCTCTTCTCTCTGAACCTCTCTGAACCTGTTTGCTGAAATCCTCCTCCATTTTAACCTTTTTAAAAATCTTTTTCTTCCACTTTTGATTTTCTGCTAAGTGGGTTGTATAAAAGCTAAAAGGAAGACATTTGGTCTGTGGTAAAATGATAATATATGAAATCATTGGGCTGATATTGAAGATATCAAAGTCTCAAGGTAACCCATGGAAACAACAAAACTCTTCAAAAAGAGCCAGAAAACATATCTTTTTAAGGTCTCATAAACTAAACCATGTTGATATATCTCATTATAAAGTAAGAGACAGTTTTATATAAATGGAATTAAAATAGATACCTATGCATAATTTCAACTTACCACATTTTGAAAGGGACTGAGGAAGAATAGGAGGATCTTAGCATTATTAATACCTCATCAATAGCCTGCAAAGCTAAAAGAGATTTAATGTATTTACTTGGTTATCCAAACAGGTCCAAGGCTTTATACATAGAAGGAACTGTTCACAATTCCTCTCTCTCTTCACCATCATCCTCTTCCCATCTGAAAAACACCTGGGCCAAAACAGTGATGGTAGGTTTGCAGATGCAAGACTTTTGAAAAAGCACTAAGCCCATACTTTCCTGAGAAAATGGTAGAACAGAAAAGCACTAGTCTCGCCATCTGTCAAAATTGCAAGCCTGCTGAATCAAGCAGTTTTATGACACTGGAAAAGGCATCTATCCTCTTTTGCTTTTTCACACCTGTTGAGTAGAATAGTGTCAAAACTCACTATCTTCCCAAGCTTCTCTTTATGATTGTTGGATAGTTTCCTACCATCTGGTGACATTCAGAAAAGAGAGGAAAGTATATACTCTTACTACTGGGAGAGCAACAAAGCTAGAGAATTTAACCAATCACTTTGCTTAATCTACTCAGCATATATGAAATCAGGACAGTGTTATTCAGTGATAAACCAAAATAAAGGCAGGTGAAGGATTTGGAAATGGGAACATCAAATGCTATGCCCTTTTCTGCAGATTCAAGGACCAATGGATAGCATTTAAAATAAGCACAAGAAAGCAAACTGAAAAGTAGCCATGTGCCTTTATAATCCTATATCACATGGGTTGTTTATTTATTTATTTATTTTATTTATTTGTCAAACGATTATAAGATAACAGGTATAAGTGTAAACATAGTTATGAATACATGAAATGGATATTGTTATGGTTGAAGCTGAAGTATTCATTGACAGGTAGGACATTGCAATGTATAATTTTGTATACTATACTTAGATAGGACTGAAGGCGGAGTAGTTCTAGGTTTTCAAGGTCTAGAATTTCGAGTCTGGTGGCATAAGGTATTCTGTAACGAGTAGAGGAGTGGAGAACTCTTCTTGTGAAATATTTTTGGACTTTCTCAACTGTGTTAATATCAGATATGTTGTCATCTGGGATCATGATTTATTTTCAGATCAGCTGTAGGGGTCGCTTACATTGAGAAGAATAACGTTGTTTGCAGTGATGAAAGTCTGTGGCGGTTGTGGAAAGTACAGCAGAAAGAACTTTTGCTCTTATCCTTCTCACAGCTCTGGAATTTCAGCCACCCACATAGGTGATTTAAGATGTGTTGTGCGCTTGATCTAGCAAGGATGATGTTGATGAGGGGACAAACAAGCTGCCAGTTAGTTATCTGCTTTGCTTTATTTTGTTTTCTTTTCCCTATGCATGTTGTAACAGATGAGGAGAGCTTTGCTAACCCAAATCAGGGAAATTAGTGGCAGCAAAGAAATGCCCTTAAAATGCATTCCAATTTTTACTTAGAATGTATTGCCAGCTGCCGATCCTCAGCCCAATATATACATTTCAGCTGCTGTCATAACCTATACCTTGGTTAGAACCATGGGGAAAAGGGACTGCTAGAAAATCTGATGACATGATGTCATTGTCTTAATTCTCAGTAAGATTTTTGATATAGGAGAAAATGATTGCTTAGTAACAAGACAGATTCAATTTTATAAATCAAATACATCCACAAACAGCCAAATGCCTACAATATGATCTGAAATATTGAGCCAGATGCTAGCACTTTCTTTCTTTCTTTTTTTCTTGGTGAGGAGTAAAAGTGACCTTTTTTTGCATTCCGGAGATACCACACCTCGGACAGGGCAGCAAGTGAATGGGGCTTTTTTGCAGTCTCCTACTAGCCAACTGGAAGGAAATCATACATTGAATCATTGTATTCTCAGCATTTTAACAGCAGTGGGAATGAATATAATCAATAAGCCCATTCCAGATTGCTTTGAAAGAACAATTGCTTTGCTCTTTTCACTGCAAATCACCAAGAAACTTTGATAGTTGGTGGAAAAGCTACCTAAATATGGTGAAACTGGATTAAGAGGCATAAAAAAGCTGTAAGAAATTCAGAGGAGAATAGTCCTCAGCAAATCCAGAGCTCAAAGAAATAAAAACATTTAATCTGTCATAAAAAATAAATACCACAAACAAATAAGCCCCAAATAAACTTGAACAGGGTCACAATATTAATTGTTCCACTGCTTGCTTTAAATGAGACATGCATCATTACTAAACCACAATTGTCTAGATAAATAAACAATATTTTAGCTTGTCGGGATATATGAATCCAATAAATGTGCCTTGAAAGAAGGAATAAAAATGAGAATTTGTGTGAAGCAGGCTGCTGTATGAAACAGGGCGAGTAGTTGGATATGGTAACTTAATTAAATAAATATCCTTTCCAAATACATCAGGAAAAAACAAAGTGATGGATAGAACATTTTTTAAATTTATCAGTGGATGAAAAATATTCAAGAACATATTCACTTTACAAAACTACAAAGCAGCAGAATGTGTGTGTATTTTTGTGGATGTTTTTCAGTAGTGGAGTTCAGCTTCAACTATAACAATACAAGAGCACACAATAGATACAAACTCAAGGTAAACCACACCAAACTTGATTGCAGGAAATACGACTTCAGCAACAGAGTGGTCAATGTCTGGAATATTCTACTTGACTCTGTGGTTTTTTCCCCAAATCCCAAAAACTTTCACCTTAGATTGTCCACTATTGACCTCACCCCTTTCCTAAGAGGTCTATAGGGGGCATGCATAAGCACACCAACATGCCTACTGTCCCTGTCCTATTGTTTCTTTTTATTTTTCTTATATGTATCCATTTCATGTATTCATAACTATGTTTATACTTATACCTGTTATCTTATAATCGCTTGACAAAATAAATAAATAAATAAATAAAAAATAAAAATTATCAGGAAAGTTATATAGAGTTCATTTGCAGCCAGGAGATTCAGTGGAACAGCATTTTGTTCATATGCAAACTTTGTTTGTGACAATGGAACAGCATGGGATGAGGATTCCTAAATCTTAGAAAGTATTGCTAGTTTTGAACAACCTAGATGAAACTTGGGACATTGTTTCTGCAGTGTTTGAATGCAAACTGCAGCAGGAGCTGCATTTAGAAGCCCTTAAAGCTTGTTTAATTAGCCACAAGAAGAAATCCCTGAGGAGGGGGCTCAAGGAGCAGAATGGAAAATTCTACAGATTGGCTGTCTCCAGAGAAGAGAAGAGCAGCAGAGGATATCAGGTTACAACCCAACAACAAAAGAGTTGCTTCATTTGTGGACAAATGACTCACTTAAAGAAGGACTGTTTGCAAAGGGACTGTTTGCAAAGGGACTGTTTGCAAGACAGAAGAAGCAGTTTGCAAGAAAGACAAAATTTGCAAAGTGCATTTATAACATTGTCAAGGAGTCAGTCTGCTTGTCTCCATCAAGCCAGCCAGTGCCCGCATTCATGCATGCCACGCCACATTTGAGAGGACCGACTGCATCGTGAGCTCTAGATATGAGGTGCAATTTCCAAGGAAAAGCCTTTGTTCCAAGGATGCCAAGTTGCTACGTTTGTGGTCATCTAGGACATATCGTCCATGATTGTCCCCAGCAATCTCCAGCATCTGTCATGTACCAGCCCAGATGACCAGATTCCAGAAGCAAGGGCAGAGGTGAAAGACAAGGTCATTGTGGTTCCAGGCGTGATCTACAAACTCCACACATCAATTGGCGTTAACCAACGAAAGAAGTCTGGATTATGATAGAAGACATCTCTGGACTTTGGATAGTGGAGCAGCAGTGCATGTTACCTACAGAAGAGATCTTTTCACAGAGATGCATGAACCTGAACCTGATATGTGTGAACTGTATATTTTTTCAAATAATACTGTTCAGTTCAAGGGAAAAGGAACTGTTTATATTGAAGAGCTAGATGCTTTAATTCCTGATGTTTATTATATTCCGACAGCAACCAGCAGCTTGCTTAGTCAGAGTCATTTGTCGAGAGTTTCCAAGTACCAGGTTCACCATTTTGAAAAAGCAAGTTATATGATGAAAGAAGGTAATATTGTTGTTGAAACCATATTAATTGGTGGTGTTTATTACCTAAAGCTGAAGTCTACTTTGCAAACACAGGCAAGTATACCTGTTCCAATAAGAGGGAGCACAGGCCCAGAGAGAGACATTCCAGAGAGAGATCCTGTTGCTATCCCAAAGGTTCCTAGAACCAACAAAAGTCAGAAACAGGTTGCTCGAAGCAAGCCTAAGGTTCCTAATATGAATGTTGAAAATTCACTAACAGGTAAACTTTTACATTCCAGGTGTATCCATAAGTGGCAAAGAAGATTGGGGCATGCCAGTTTTTGAGTTCTTAGCAAGATGCCAGAATTCGTAAAAGGTTTGGATCTGAAGGGGTGTAAGGTGTTCTTGGATTGTGCTGTCTGCAAGAAAGCCAAATCCAAGACAGCAGCCATTCCAAAACATGCTACACGCCTGTCAACATGAATTTTTGATTTGGTACACACTGACATAGTAGATCCATTTGCACCAACACTTGGTGGTAGAAAATATTTCTTAACAATTGTTGACAATTATTCTAGATATGGATTTGTATTACCTATGAAGGAAAAATCAGAGACCTTTCAGATCTTTAAAAAATTTGCAACTTATGTCAACATTCAACATGGTGTTCACATCGCCAGAATTCAAAGTGATCGTGGTGTTGAATTCATGTCCCAGCGTTTTCAGGACTGGATGTGCAAGAATGGAATTCTGCACCAGACCTCAACTCCTTACGTTCCTGCGGAAAATGGAGTGGCGGAATGCAGAAATGGAGTATTGCAAACAATGATGCATTGTCTTCTGGAAGACACTAATTTGAGTTTCCCATACTGGGGTGAAGCAATTAAATATGCAAACTACATCGTTAACTGTATCTGGAGCAGTGTAATTAACCAGACACCTTTCTTCATGTTATATGGATATAAACCCGACTTGAGAAATATCCATATTTTTTGTTCCTATGCTATGGTGAATATTCCATTAGTTCAAAGAAAGAAAGGGGATCCAGCAGAAAAAAGACTGAGATTTATGGGTATTGATGACAATTCCAGATGCAGCAAGTTCGTTGTCTCCAGAAATGTAATTGTGGTTTCTCAATCTTTTACTTTTGAAGAAGATGCTGACTGCTCCAGGATTCACTCAAATGATCCCAGAGTTTATTTTCCTAGAGATGATGTAATGCAGTCTGATGATCGAGATTATCAGGCGGATGTTCCATCAACTAGTTCTTTTCAACCAGAGGTTCCGTCTTCGCATGCTGTCGATGCTGAGGCTAGCGACGAGGAAGAAGATGAGGACAAAACAGAAGAAGAATGGACCATTGTTCCGAGACGTTCTGAGAGGGTCAAGAAGGGGATCTCTCCGCAGCCATTTTCATGGCAGTTGACAAAAGCAATCTTACCTTGGCAAAAGGAAATGCAGGCTAAAATGGACAGTCTAAAGCAACTCAAGGTGTATATGCCTGCAATTCCTACTGGTTGAAGAAAAGGTTTTCCAGGGTTCCGGAAGCAAGAAGGGGATACCTGGCTATTAAACAAAAGTCTTTATGGTCTGAAACAGTCTGTTTTAATGTAGTATTTATGTCTTACTGACAAACTAAATGTAATGGGTTTTATTAAATCCAAAACTGATGAATGCATGTTCACAAAAAGATCTGGGAATGCATATGAGATAATTCTTGTTTATGTTGATGATGTTGTTTATATTGGTCCAAATAAGCAAATGAGTGAGAGCTTTGCTAACATTTTGCAGAATTGTTTTATATTGAAATTTTAGGTTACATTAACAGACCACTTGCAGCTGCTCAGCATGAATACCTGAATGAGAAGATGTGCCTTACCTGATGTCAGCTCGTCAGACAAAGAAGTGGGTGTCACTGCGTTTATTTTGTTTGTCTAAGGAGCTTTCCATAGAAGTTTACAAAATAAGCTGGACTGGTGATCAAGTTTCCATAGTAACAAGATATGAGTGTCTTGTGATTTTCTGGTTTACTGCGCATGTGTGCAAGGGAGGAGTTTTACTTCTACTTCACCTTTCATTATAGTTCCTTTTGCTTGCTTAGTAGAATGGTACTGCTGTTTCTTTGGTTTCTTAGTTATTTTGTAAATAAAGTATGCTGGCAACAGAAAAACACGATCCATTTCCTCTAATTTATAAAACTGAATATTTTCGTTTTAACAAGGAGAAATAAAAAATTATCTCAGGGTAGAGATAGATAAAACTGAGAAAGGTGGTTATATTCTCAGTCAATAAAGGAAAATTGAACAGTTGTCGGAGAGATATAACATGAAAGATTGTAATACTGCTCCAACGTCTATGAGTACAGATTTCCATAACAGTTTGGGTGAGGATGAAAGTGAAGCCTGTGATCAGGAGATATATCTGTTAGATAGGGCCATAATGAAGACTTAGAGCCAGGGACCCGCAACTCAAGTTTATTCAAGTAAATGCAACTACCAACTCAACAACTGTAATGGCTGGCAGGCAGTCCTTATGTAGTGGCTGCCTGCCATGCCATTACCCAATCATTTTAAAACATATTTCCCACACTAGTTGCGGTGGGCTACTACATGTCCATGCCTGCGCAGATACAACAATATCAATCAGCAATAGGGAGCCTATTGTATCTATCACAGTGGTCCAGACCAGAAATAGCTTGCACAGTAAGCATTTTGAGTCACTTTATTGCTGCACCAACGTAATTGCATTGGATGGGTGTAAAAAGGATTCTCAGGTATTTGAAGAGAACTGTGATTTTAGGTCTTCAAATACAGGTCTCTGAAGAATTAAAATTGAAATGCTATGTTGATAGTGATTATGCAAATGATGTAAAAACCAGAAAGTCCAATTCTGGGATTGTGATAATGTTTGGGGGGCTTTAATTGGTTGGAAGTCCAGAAAGTAAACAACTGTAGCCATTTCTACTGCAGAGGCAAGTAAACAACTGTAACCATTTCTACTGCAGAGGCAAAATTTATTGCTTTGCCTAAACTCTGTTCAGAGATAACTTGGTATGTACAACTGTTACAGGATTTAAATATAAAGGTAACTGAACCTGTATTAGTGTACGAGATAATACTGCCTGCATAAAAATGGCAACAGGTGATAGAGTAAAAAATAGAAGCAAGCATGAGGACATTAAATATTGTAATGTAAGAGAAGCCATCAAAGATAAATTGATTAGCTTGCTTCACTGTGCATCAGAAGACCATTTGGTTGACATAATGACCAAGCCATTGGATGGAATACACCATGGGAAAAATATAATATTAATTGGATTTATGTCTATTCCAGTTATGAAGGGAGGAATGTCAGAATATATTTAGAGTATATTCATAGTTTCTCTCAGCCAGTCCTTGAGTATTGAAGGCTTGTCCTGAAATGAATATAAACTCCAGCTCCTTTGTAGTTCAATGGCGGTTTATTCATTAGCACAGCAAACAACAAATACTCTTCTCTGACAAGAAAGGCTAAAAGCCAGGCAAGATTAGAATTGGGTTTGAGTGTGCTCCCTTTCCTTTTATTACAATTATCATGAGACACACCCTACCACACCCAGGCCTATACACATTCCCATTCATGCTAATAAGACTATTACTAAATTTGCAGATGATGCAACAGTGGTTGCCTATTGAGATCAAGTGGATGGTTGCTTTTGTGATGTGGAGACAATAACTTCCATCCTTAACACCAGTAAGACCAAGGAGCTTATAGTGGACTATAGAAGGAATAGATCGGACATCCAGTCCTTGCTTATCAATGGAGACCGAGTGGAGCAAGTGGCCAGTTTTAAGTTTCTGGGTGTTATCATAAAAGAGGACCTGACATGGGGCACTCACATTGCAGCACTGATCAAAAGGGCCCAGCAGAGATCATACTACCTGAGACTTCTCAGAAAACAACAACTAAATGAAAAACTGCTTTGTGACCTTGACTCCACTCGACTTCTGGTTGTGCTTCTGTCATGTTGGAGTGGAATCCATGATTGTGCATGGTTTCGCTCTGTGCTCTTCATCAGAGGGACTCATTTGTTGATAAGGGCTAGTTTTCAAATGTCTGGCAGCTGGTGAATCCCAGCCAAGAAAACCAACACCAGACCCAAAACAACACATGATGCCACCACCAATTTCCCTTGCCAGACTCAAACCCAAACCCACCCCATAGATGAAAAGCAACCACCATCCAGAAACTAGACCATGGCTGCATCACCAGCTGACACACACCATGACCCCCAAACCAAGCAAACTGACACACGCCATGAACATAGAGTCAGGCCTCAAACTCGGAGCCAAACCAAAACCCGGAATGTCACATCACAGCCACCTGCTCAATATCACATCACAGAACTCAGGAGGTTACACCACAAAACCTCAGGATGTTGCAACACAGCCAGTGACCCAGGAGATTACAATACAAGACCCAGGATGTCACAAGATTAGAACTCAGAAGGTCATCACACAGCCCATTAACCAGGTCATTACGACCCAGGAGATTACAGCACAAGACCCAGGATGTCAAAACAATAGAACTCAGAAGGTCATCACACAGCCCAATACCCAAGTCGTTACAACCTAGGAGGCTGATAGACACACAGCCAATACCTTGGCCACACATGTTCTTAAGAAAAAGCCAGCCAATCTGCAAACATCAATTCCATCAACCAATCAAGAAATGACAACACAGGCAACCTCCCCACCAGTATATATAGGGTGACAGCAGCTCAGATCAGGCTTTGCTTGTACAAGCACAAAGCCGAAAGCACCAGCCTGAAGATGGCGAGAGAGATCTCGTCAAAATGTTGCCAAGTATAATGGTGAGGGTAAAGCTTCTATTAAGGATATATATTTATTTATTTATTTATTTATTTAAGCAAATATTAGATAACAGGTATAAGTATAAACATGGTTATAAATACATGAAATGGATATGAATAAAAAAAGGAACAATAGGACAGGGACGGTAGGCACATTGGTGCACTTAATGCACGCTTCCTACAGACCTCTTAGGAAAGGGGTGAGGTCAATAGTAGACAGTCTAAGGTTAAAGTTTTTGGGGTTTGGGGAAGAAACCACAGAGTCAGGTAGAGTATTCCAGACATTGACCACTCTGTTGCTGAAGTCGTATTTCCTGCAATCAAGTTTGGTGTGGTTTACCTTGAGTTTGTATCTATTGTGTGCTCTTGTATTGTTGTGGCTGAAGCTGAAGTATTCATTGACAAGTAAGACATTGCAGTAGATAATTTTATGTACTATACTTAGATCAGACCAAAGATGGCGTAGTTCTAGGTTGTCTAGATCTAAAATTTCAAGTCTGGTATCTTCAAGCAATGTTCCACATTTTCAGAACCTGTTCACCTGGTTTCTTTTGAGCCAGTTTAGTGTCATGGTTAAGGCACTGGCTGGAAATAATGAGATTTTGAGTTGTAATTCCTCTTTACATACATCCAAGCCAGCTGGGTGACTTTGAGACAGTAATTTTCTCTCAGTCCCAGGAAGAAAGCCATAGCAAATCACTTCATAAATATTGCCAAGAAAACAGCAGGGACTAGTCCAAGCAGTCACCAGGCATCAACAATGATTTGAAGGCACCAAAAATAAAAGCCTCTTTCTTTGTTGCACTATAAATCCTGTCAGCCCAGCAAAACTTCAAATAATTCCATGAGGATAGCAAGGAATTAATTCTCTGAATATCTCTTCTGCCAGCTAATTGTCATCTGGGTTTTTGCAACTGAAATACGGTAGCTCTACCAAGCCTAATATGTGATTCAAAACTTGCCTTACCACAAATAACTAAAAAAGAAATAATTCAGATTATCAATATGGAGGTTCAGCGTGGAACATGGAGGGAGGAAGAGAAAAAAAGAAGAGGGAACATTATTTATCTTCTTCTGCTTATGCTACATCCATCATCAGACATTGATGATCATGTTGGCGATCCTATTTTTATCAATAGCCACACAAAAAAGTGCTGCTGAGTTTTGTCCAAACCAGTCCCTTAGATTTTGAAGCCATGATGTTCTTCTTCTGCCTGGACCTCATTTGCCTTTCCTTGGAGGATTAAGTGAAGTATGCCATATTTTTCTGGGTGTTGCATCACATGTCTGACACTATTTGGCTAAGACTAATTTCTGACTAAGGAACTTTATTTAACAAAAGTCTTTCCTGATTTGTAATAAGGGTCATAATCCAGGGCATGCTTCTTACTCATAGGTAGGATTTGCATTGCTAGTCTAGACTATGCCCTCAATTAGATCTTAATTTGAGCATGCTGTTGCTCTTGTTCCTGAAGTTTTAAGGTGATCATGATAGTTTGAAGAAGATGCTGGAAATAGCCAAGAAACATACATTGTTTTTCTGTTGTTTCGTTTGTTTTCAAACTTTAAGTTGAAAAAGGTAATAAAGTTGGGCTGCCTAAGTAGGCAAACAAGCTAGTAATTATAGAGAACATGTTAGTCTCTTTGACTTGCTTTGTATCTCAGTAGATTAATAGTACTTGATTATGAATTATGGTGCAGCATATGCTCCTGCTGACCCAGCAATTCATTTACTGTGCATGCCTGACAGCTTGTCCATAATAGCTTCCAGTACTATTAACATAACACTGGTGAGAACAGATATATTAATGTGTTTTTAATGTGTTGTACTCTAGTTCTGTTTAGTGCCCAAGATACACTTGTTAGGTGTGTGTATGTATGTTTGCCTACTGATATAGAATAGAATACTTTATTGGCCAAGTATGATTGGACACACAAGGAATTTGTCTTGGTGTAAATACTCTCAGTATACATAAAGAAGGAACATTTGTTAAGAATCAAGAATCATAATGTACAACACTTAATGATAGTCATAGGATACAATCAATATCAAATCATACTAGGAAACAGAGGATACAAGCAACAAAGTTACAGTCACAAGTGGGAGGGGATGGGTGATAAGGAGTGATGAGAAGATTAACAGTAATAGTAGTGTACACTTTGTAAATAGTTGAACAGTGTTGAGGGAATTATTTGTTTAGCAGAGTGATGGCTTTCGGGAAAAAACTGCTCTTGTGTCTAGTTGTTCCGGTGTGCAGTGCTCTATAGCGTCGTTTTGAGGGAAGGAGTTGAAACAGTTTATGTCCAGGATGTGAGGGGTCTGTAAATATTTTCAGAGCCCTCTTTTTGACTCGCGCAGTATACAGGTCCTCAATTGAAGGCAAGTGGGTAGTAATTGTTTTTTCTGCAGTCCTAATTATCCTCTGAAGTCTGTGTCTGTCCTGTTGGGTTGCAGAACCAAACCAGACAGTTATAGAGGTGCAGATGATAGACTCAATAATTCCTCTGTAGAACTGGATCAGCAGCTCCTTGGGCACTTTGAGCTTTCTGAGTTGGCGCAGAAAGAATATTCTTTGTTGTGCTTTTTTGATGACGTTTTTGATGTTAGGTGTCCATTTTAGGTCATGTGATATAGTAGAACCTAGAAATTTGAAGGTCTCTACTGTTGATACTGTGTTGTCTAGTATTGTAAGAGGTGATAGTATGGGAGGGTTTTTTCTAAAGTCTACCACCATTTCTACGGTTTTGAGTGTTTTCAGTTCCAGATTGTTCCGGTTACACCATGAGGCAAGTTGTATAACCTCCTGTCTGTATGCAGATTCATCATTGTCTCAAATGAGACCAATGACTGTTGTGTCATCAGCAAACCTTAGTATTTTAACAGATGGATCATTTGAGATGCAGTCATTGGTATATAGGGAGAAGAGAAGTGGAGATAGCACATAGCCTTGGGGGGGCCCCTATGCTGATTGTACAGATATTGGATGTGATTTCACCTAGCTTCACCTGCTGCTTCCTGTCTGTTAGGAAGCTTATGATCCACTTACAAGTGTGTTCAGGTACTGCTAGTTGGTTTAGTTTACTTAGAAGAGTGTCTGGAATGATGGTATTGAATACTGAACTGAAGTCTACAAAGAGGACCCTTGCGTAGGTATTTGGAGATTCGAGATGTTGTAGGATGTAGTGCAGAGCCATGTTAACAGCATCATCTGTCGATCTATTTGCTCGGTTTGCAAATTGCATGGGATCTAACAGCAGATCCATGATGGTTTTCAGGTGGGACAGCACAAGCCTTTCAAAGATTTTCATAACTACAGATGTTAGAGCAACTGATCTGTAATCATTCAGGTCCTTGATGGAGGGCTTCTTTGGCACTGGGATGATGGTAGAACATTTAAAGCAGGAAGGAACATAGCACATCTCTAGTGATCTATTGAAGATTCGGGTGAAGATGGGGGCCAATTGCTCAGCACAGACTTTTAAGCAAGAAGGAGTTATCTTGTCTGGCCCTGGTGCTTTTCCTGGCTTTTGTCTGTGTAATAGATCTTGCACTTCTTTTTCTGTGATCATCAGAGGTTGTGAGCCCAATGGATTGGAGCTAGTTGTAGGAGGCTTGTCTATTGTTGGTGTGTTTGAGATGTGTGTTGTGGAGATAGATGGCTGTAGTTTTTTTTCAAACCTGCAGTAGAACACATTTAGGTCATCTGCTAGTTGTTGATTTCCTTCTGCCTGGGAAGGAGGTTTGCTGAAGCCAGTGATATTTTTAAAATGTTTTCCACATGTTTGCTGGTTCATTTGTTGAGAATTGGTTCTTTAACTTTTCAGAGTAGCTATATAGTACATTTTTGTCAAGGAACCATTTTCTTTATTGAAGATATTCTCAATCCTTAGATATATTTTAAAATATCCTATTATCTACTTATGTTTCATTGTGCCTCCAATGGATATATATTAATTTCTCAACAACCCTATGAAGTAATTTAAGTCATCGATCTTCAAGTGTTTTTCCAAGGAAAAAGAGTCAAATGACACTACTGATTTTTAAGTGTGACTTTATTTTGGAGAAAAGAAAGCAATCTTAAAGTAGATGGATTTTTTTTTTATTCTGAACCCCATTTGCTGATTTTCCCCCCTCCTCTACAACAGCAGATGAACATATAATCTTCTACGTGTGCAGTGTATGGCAAAACATCAGCATTGTAGGATGAGAGAATCCATCTTGGAGGACTGCTTGGCTTCCCAAAAGGAAAGATAAGATATCTAGATATTTTCTTAAGATGATGAGTTGTATTCAAAGTCTTCATATACCTTGAGTGCACACTCTTCAGGCACAGGGAGTACTAGGGGGCAGAGATTGAAAAATAGATCCTGAAAAAATAGGCCAAGACAAAACCAAAAGCTGTGGTTTAATTTACATGAAAATAAAATGAAAATGTGACTTTTGTTTCTAATAATGATCCTGGAAATAGAAGTAGAAAACATAAATAGAAGGCATGGTAAAATGAAGAAGGCCAGTATTTAGCAGAGCCAGATGCTACCCCAAGGTGAGTTTTTCTTTGGAGCAGAGAGATGGTTGAAGGTGGCAAATGGCAAGGGGTGCAAGCTGCAATAATGTAGCTGAAAATGACCTCTTCACTTTGATTATTTGCATATAGATTTGATGTTCTTATATTTGAACCACCTTGCTCTCTCAATAACAATGTGCAGTTTTCTTCCTTAAAACATGAATTTTCCCCACAAAAGAAAATCATTTTTCTGAAGCTTTTAAAGAGAAGAGATAATCTTAGTGAAAGCTTTAAAAGATGGATTGGCAAGAATTTGAAACTCAGTATCTATGGGAAAAAATATTATAGCATAGCTGAAAATACATATTCCCTTAAATTGTGCTTTCTTTCAGCATCTGTTTGCCTATTTGGTAAAATAATATTCCCATGGGCATTTTAAGACTGTAGACCAGCCAGAGATTTCAAAGGCATGACTTTTTTTTTAATTAAGAGGAAGAACATGCCTTCTTTTATTAAATCAGTGGACTCCAGATATAGGCTATTGCATCCATCTTCCTTGAAGTTGGCTGTGATGTTTGAGAATTATGAGAATGATAATCTTGGAAGCCAAGGAATCACTATATTAAGAAAAATACAAATAACCAAACTTCCAGCCCATTTCAGCAGCACTTTTTTTTACTTCTACTTGCACCAGCATTTTTTTACTTTTGCTTTCAAGAGAAATTCAAGCCCACTACTAGCAATTTAGCCAATATCAACCTAGCATTGGATTTTCATGAGAGGAACTCTAGAGTTAACTTAGACTTTGATTACAATAAAATTCAGAAGCAACTTTCTAGGTACTGAAGACCCTGTGCATATCACCTTAATAATTCCCCTGTAATTCATCTCTTAGACTTTATGTGACAGGCTCTTTTGAAAACTTATGATCAGCATGTGCTCTTTCAAGGATAAATTGGCTTTGCAGTGATTTTTTCATAAATTTTTCATGGAAGTCTAGGCAGTTTCTATTGACTCTTTACTTTGACAGTAGCAATTGCACAATGCACAGATTTGCCTCTTTCAGAAGCATGAAAAATTGTGAACCATTTGTAACCAGACCCCAAACCCCCACGAACCTATATTCAGCACCATAATCTTCTTCATGTAACCTATTTTTTTCTACTGATAAAAGCAGTGCCATAGGTCAAAAAGAGATGGAAATTATGAAATTGGTATCTGAACCACAGGCAGCAGAGAGGAAATGCTGACTTCTGGGAATAGCAGTGGAAAAAACTTTTGCCATCCTGTCCTTCCTTGTGAGTTTTCTGGTGCATTTGCCTTGCCATTAGGATCTATAAAAAGCTAAGCATGCTAGAAGCAATCTATAAGAGATATGAATGCCCTATGTTTTTCAGTGCTAGCCATGAGGGTATGTCAAAAAAAAGAAATTGAAATGATGGCCACAATGAGGTGCTCTAAGCTTTGCCATTTTTATGGTTCATTACAGGCAGAGCTTTGATCCTACTTTCATGCTGCCATCTTGACTTTGTTTTACTATATCCTATGGACACTCTGGAGGCCATTTAAAACAAGATGCCTTAATGACAATGTATTTGCTAAATTTTCTCTTTTGAGACCAATTGATGTTTTCCATCAAGAAAAATGTTTCAAAGTATGTTTTGATTTGGGTCTTAGTTACTGTTTGACTGAATTCAAGAATTTGTAACTTGAGATTAACTTATAAGTGTTCTTGGGAAGAACTACCTCATTTCTGCATTTCTTCCATCAGGAGACCTTGAGACTGAAGGATTATTTTGAATTTTGGTATAGTGGTCTGTTTATACAAGAAGGAGAATTTTTTTGTCCAATTGAGTCCCCAGAGCACTTTTAATTCCTATGGTTACTGTTCTTCAATTGTATTTTTTTCTTTTTTTTATGACAGTGGTTGTACTTCTGGCTGTTACTTGGTTACCTGACTGTGGGGGCATGCATTCTTTTTCCAACTCTGATTCTTATTTAGCTTCCAATTTTATTTACATAAAAATTTATATGGACACTCATCTAACACGCAAACCTTGACTGGCTAACAACAACATAAGTTGAAATAAAAATCAAACACTAACTAAAGTATTGTATTATAAAATAACCCCAGCCACACAAGCAGTACCTATTGAAGAAGAAAAAGATACTTTATTATGCCAAGCGTGATTAGAATTTGTCTCCAGTACAGAAGCACTCAATGTAATAATGGGGTTGTTTAGCATCCTGGCCCAATGTCACAAAACAAAATCAGAATAGAAATAGGAAACATAACATTAAGGCAGTGTTCCTCAACCTCACCAACTTTAAAATGTGTGGACCCTAATTCTCAAAATTCCTCAGCCATGTTGAGAAACACTGCTAAGGATTCATTCTAAAAACTGTATAAGAAAAGCTATAAAAATCTTCTAACATCTTAAAGACTAAGTAAGTAATGTAAGATTTGGTGGATCACAGGCCACTTTATCTACTACTTAGGATATGAGAGAAATTTATATATACTAAGCAGTTGTTGAGGGAGGGGGGAAGGGGAGGAGCACTAAGAGACATAATTGTTTTAGAAGTGATCAAATATAAAAGATGGACATTCTTTTACTGAGCAATATAATGTAATAAGAATCACCCTTGTCTTCATTTAAGCCTTTAAAAATGCCATTGAAACTTTCTAATTAATTTTTGCTTGACTTCTTAATGATTAAAATCAGATTTTATATTTTTTTCTTTATATTTCTACTGTGGCTTAGCACCTAATTCAGTAAACTGTGGAGTCCACTCTGGGGTCCACAATGAATGGTATCCTTTGCTCGGCCCCTCCTATTCACACTTGTACATTGAGCAATGGGATGGGAGAGGAGACCAGAAGCTCTTTGTATAAAAGATCTTCCTTCTTGGGGAAGGGGGAAGAGAAGCACACACAAAAAATCCAGGATTTCCTTCTACACAACATCTTGATATAATTGTGAAACAGAACTCGTTTTTATCACATGTGCAAGTACTGTTAATAAATTAAAAAGAAACTTTGATTGCTTTGTTATTTTGACACCTGCCTTCGGAAAACTATTTTTGAAAAACCCTATACTTTGTGTGTAAAAAACCTTTAATTTTCAATATATTTTTGAATTTTCTCCTTGTTATTATTATAATTTGATAATGCATTCTGGATTAGTTTTACAGCTACATTCAGTTTTCCCATCTTGACAGATTGTCGGTACAAGTGCTTTCTTTTCACCCTGCCAAGCAAAGCCTTCTGCTTGTTGCCTCTTTCATCTCTTTACATTTTATTTTAAGTTAATATTGGTTTCTGTTGTCCTTTTCCATGTTTAGAATGAAGCAAAATAGATTTCAATGGTAACTCCTCCATCTGTTTTTAGATCTCTCTTTGTTTTTTTGTTTTTTTTCCAAATGTTTCCATAAGATGATAAAAATTGCACTGAACTTCCCCCACACCACTAATTCTTCAAAGAAATTAAAAGGTTATCTTTCTGGAAAAAGGGTTACCATATGTCTGTCAAAGGTTAGGTCTTCTTTATTTTCCCCCATGTCCTCTGTCCAGCAGGCACAGCCATAAAATTGTCTTGCTTTTGAGTGTTCTATTTTGAGGGGAGACTGTTTTCATATTAGTATTCGCAGAAACTTTCTTGTATTATGACCTTGTAAATTGTCTGCTTCTTTCTTTCCCTTGTCTGTTGACAGACTTGACAGCCTAGATTTACATTTCTTCATTTATTTCCTGATTCCATCAATCGACTTTAGTCCAGCCCCTTCAAATCTATGATCACTATTGTCTGTAGTCATCCACAGTTGTCATATGTTTCTATGGTGAAAATTGAAAAGTTCATTGTCCATTCTGTATTACTGCTAGCAGGTGTTTTTGAAAATAAAGATTTGTTCAAAAAATATTGTGATTGAAAACCCAGACTTTCTGATGCTGTAAAAAGTAAGTTCATATATATGTAGGCCTAAGTACTTTTTTTGCAGGTTTTTTTTTGGCTGTAATTTTTGTTGTAGATGTCAAGGAAGTTAAACAGTGTGCCCTCCTTTCTATCCTCTTTTTGGTTTGTTTGTGTCTTTCCTTGCATATTCAGATACCAGATATCTGGTAATCCTGTTTTGGAAACATCCAGCCTTGCAGCAGCAAAATATTTGTCCAAGTGGATGTGCATAGAACAGTGATGGTGAACTTTTTGGGCTCAGCAGGTCAAAAAATTGGAAAATGTTTAACTTAACTTGGATGGCATGTTACATCCTCTCCTTTTTTTTTTTTAATTACATTTATATGCCACCCTTCTCCAGAGACTCAGGGCGGCTTACAGTCTATGGAGCACCATGCTAAGTGCTCAGCAATAGCCTTCATTCCATTGTATATGCCTGCTTATTAGTAGGGCTTTTTGGCCCCCCCAAGCGGCATTTTTACAAAGTCAGCTTATTGCCCCCAACAATCTTGGGTCCTCAATTTACCTACCCTGAGAGGATGGAAGGCTGAGTCAACCTTGACCCTGGTGGGATTCGAACCTGCACTAATTGCAGGCAGCTTGCACTAAGTGCTAGATGATTAACAGCCTGCACCACCAAGGCCCTTCAAACACCCTTTCCTTCTTTTGTTCTCTATCACTTGCTATCGCCCCATTTAGACCGTGAACAGTGGCCTTTCGCAGCAGCTCCATGGTTGAGCCTCAAATAGAGGCCCAATCTTGACTTCAGCCCTAGCACCAATATTGCCACTCAAAAAGGCTACTTCCTACCAATCTTCAAGGTGTGGAAGCCTTAGAGTATGGTATTATTGCTCCAGCGGTCCCCAGGATCTGCCATAAGCCACTTATCTTCAAGTGGTGTTCTTTTTCTGTTGATGTTTTTGAAGCAGCTTCAGAGTGCTCTTTTGCTCTTTCATGGCCACTATAAGTCTCCAAAAATTATATGAAAGCATACCCCATTTTCACATGCTTTTCAGAGGCTGTATAAAAGAATGGCATCTCACACAAGAGGCTGTGTAAGAGAATACCCTATTCCAGTGCAGCTTCCATTTTTTTTTATTTTTCTTATATGTATCCATGTATTCATAACTATGCTTTTACTTATACTTATTATCTTGTAAGCAATTGACAAAAATAAATAAATAAATACATAAATAAAAAATAATATAAAAATAAATTTGTGTGAAAATGGGATATGCTTTATAAAATAGTTGTTCCACGCACAAATGATTGTTATATGATAAATACCACAAACAGCTGTTATTGAATTATATTTTTTTATGTTTTTAATGTAATAAAACTCAATAAAGTTTATTTAAAAAAATAGTTTTTTTGATGTACATATTATAGATTCACCATCACTGGTATAGAAATAGGCAATCTACATACAGTACTTCTATCTAAAATTAATGAAGATAATTCAAAACCAAAAGGCACTCTTTCTTTCAGTACAAGTCAGACTCTTAGAAGCCCAAACCAGAGAATGTGTACAGGAATGGATCCCATATCACATTCCCAATCTGCTGGCAATATCACTAGAAGCATTAATTAGACCATTTTATGTGATTCCAGATTAACAATGCAGAACTTCTGTTAATGTCAGTGGGGAGACAGGAAGGAAGGTGAAAAATGGAGGATTCAAATATCACAAACATGAATTCAATATTTGATGGAATCAGATAGATGTTTTTCATTCAGACTAGTAAAATTAATAAACATCAGAGTTATTTCAATGTTCTATGCTTCCCAACATTTTCTAGGTTGACTGAAATAGATTAAAAAACCTGGGAGAAAAAAAATATTGACAAAGATTGCAATGTAGGAAAGAAAGAAGTCAAAGGTATTTTTTTTTATAAATTGGCAAAATATAAAAGCCCAACATGTTAGTCTTCTTTTCTTTTCACTGAAAAGAAATCCATAATTATGAGTTGAAGCTTCAAAGGGCAGAATAAGAAGTGATTCATAAAATAAAGTTCCTGAAATCCCAGAGACCACAAAAGAACCACAGCATGCTCTGCATAGTTGATACCATTCTTGTGACTAAATAGGATGCAATGCAAGGAAGAGGGTAGTCAGAAGGTTTTTGTACAAATTGGCAAAATATAAAACTGCCTGTCATGTTAGTTTTATTCTTTTCTTTTTATTGAAAGGAACTTCATAATTATGAATTGAAGTTTCAAAGTACATAGTAAGAAGTGTTATGTGAAAACCAAGAAGCCAAGAAAAGACCACAGAGTGCTTTGTGTAGTTGATGCTAACCATATGATTAAATAGTTCACTTGACTCTACACTTGAATTGAAAGTACCTCCTGATCTTGGCTGTTCCAGAGCTGGAGATCATCTTGTCTCTTTCTAACTAAGAGCACTTTTGACCACTAGTGTAAATAGCAAGAAGGGATCTTCATATGCTAAATGTTTTCCTGTATTTAAGAGACAAACGGTGATCCTATCTTCCTCTTATACATTACAACTCTCTTACAGAGGTAATTTAGATAGAAGTTAGGCTTTTCTATTCTCAGGTTTTTATTACTGAATCTAGCTTTTATTTCAAATATATTGAACATCTAGAGCAGTGGTTTCCAAACTTTTTCAGTCCACCGCCCCTTTTGTGCTACAAACTCATCCTCGGTGCCCCCCACCCAGGGGTGGGATTTAAATTTCTGTGGGCGTGGCGTAATTTGAGGGCATGACTTGCTGGTCATGTGACTGGGTGGGCGTGGCTTGCGGGTCATGTGACTTGCTGGCGTGGCTTGCTGGCTGGGAGTGGCTTGCTGGTCACATGACCATGTAAGTATGGTTTGATGGTCATGTGACTGGGTGGGCATCGCCAGATGGCTGGCAAATCAAATACAAGTGGTCCTCACTTGTATTTGGTTTGGCCGGTTATTTAGCAAGTGTTCTAATTTATGACTGGCCTCCCCAGAGCTACTTGACCTGTTTGGGGAGTTTTGACAGCCATGCACACACATACAAACACACTTTCTTCTAACCCTGCTGGAGCAGGTCATTGGATTAGAATCGGCAAAGCATCTCTGATTAGATTCTAGTAGTGAATAAAATCTAAGCATCAGAGATGCTTTGCCGATTCTTGCTGATTTGTTTTATTTGTATTTCTTTATTTTATGTTGCATTGACATATGTGTCCCTTCTTGTGCACAACCCAGAAGCTTTTGTGATTCTTTGCAGCAAAAAAGTATCGACCTCTGGTTTTGCTCGACTTTTCAAATGTGTCGCCACTGCCGCGTTTTAGGTGCCAGCCCTGCAGGTCCACCCCATTGAATCTGCTGCACTGGAGGGACCTGCCCAAGCAAGTCTGAGTGAAGCAGTGCACCAAGTCAATGGGGTGAGCCTGAGAGAGGGAAAGAGAGAGAGAGAAAAGAAAGAGAGAGAGAAAGAGAGAAGGAACAAAAGAAAGAGAAAAGGGAAAGAAAAAGGGAGAAAGAAAGAGGGGGGGATGGAAAGAAGGGACAGAAAGAAAAAGAAATGAATAAGGAGGGAAGGAGGGAGGAGAAAGATAATGAGATATTTATTCTAGTCCAATCACCTGCTCCAGCAGGGTTGGGAGTGTGTGTGTGTGTGTGTGTGTGTGTGTTCTCCTTGTAATTTACCAGTGCATTTTGGTTTTGCCTTCTTCAGAACTGGCACTGTAATACATTGGGGAAAAGTAATTTTTTAGGGTGCAGATCTGGTCCAATGGAACCTGTTTAAAGCCTCAACAAAATGTGAGAGCTTCCTGATAGTCTTGACCATGTTTCATCCACAAAACCTTTAATAGAAGCCAAAGATGTTTCAATGTGCTGGCAAAGATATTTCAATGTGGAAACTAAGCCTCATTTCAATTTGATGCATCAGGTCTCTCTCTCTGTCTCTTCCCTCCCTCTCCCATCTCTATCTTTCTCCCTCTATCTTCCTCTCCCTCCTTTCCTCCTTCTCATCTCTTTCTTTTTCTCTCCCTCTCCTTCTCTCCCTCTCCTCTAACTCTCTCTCTTTCTCTCTCTATATATGCCTCTTCCTCCCTCCTTCTCCCCACTCCCCATCCCCCTTGCCAACTCCCATACCCAGGGAATAACTGTAAGGAAATCTGGCCACGTTCTTTCTGTCTCTGAAAAGATACAAAAATAAACCTTCATTCCAAAAGGAGTGACAGTCAGGCTGTTACCTCACAGTGCTACGAGGTTGCTGCCTTAGATCGCTGCTGAATCCTTGCAAAACTAGGCAAAGACAGAGAGAGGGGAGCAGACAGAGCTGAATTGAGCTGAATCTCCCTCCCTCCCTTTGTATCACTGTGTGTGTATGTGTGTGTGTGTGTATCTCGCTCACTCTCGCTCCCTGTCTGTGTCTCTTTCACTCTCTCGGAAAGCCCTGTGTGCTCTCCTTGGGGCTCTTTGCTGTCCCCTTTTCTTTCTTCCTTTTGGAAGTCTGGGGTGGCTGAAGAACAAGAGAGGAGGAGGGGGAGGAGGGAAGCCTCCACCGCGGCTTCCACTCGTTCCTCAGCTAGCCTGGATTTCCAAAAGGATGGAAGAAAAAAGGATAGTGAAGAGCCCCGAGTAGAGCACGCAGGGTTTCCGAGAGTGTGAGAAACTTCTTTTCTTTCTACTTGGTGAGTTTTTGGAAATCCAGGTTGACTAAGGATTGAGCGCAAGCCATGGCGGAGGCTTCTTCCCTCTCTCTCCCTCTCCTTCTCCTCTCATGCTCACCCTCCAGGCTCCACCACAGCTGGCTCCATGGCTGTTTGCTGCTCTTGCAGCACCTGTGCAACACACTCAAATTTAGTGCACTTCACTCCATCCCCTCCCCCTCCTCCTGGACCCTTTACAATGCGTAACATCGCTCCAAGTCGACCCGGCCAGTGTCTTGGGCTGGAGAAAAGTCACAAATCTCTCTCAGCAGCCAAAGTGAATACAGCATTAACAAGGGCCGGAAAAAGAAGCAAGTAGAGGGGTGCTTCGCCCCTACCCTATAATACGGAATGAGACTCCATCTACTGCCATTGCCCTTCTCTTCTCAGGGCAGCCAAAGAATGAGGGGGAGGGGAGGGGGAAAGGCAAGGCTAGCCAGTGGTGGGATCATCTGACAGGGAGCTGCAGGAGAGGGTCCAAAGAGCTACATGTGGCTCCAGAGCCGCATGTGGCCGACCCCCACCCTAGGTGATCGACGGATGCCATTGACTTGCACCGGAGCGGTGCATCGGAGCTGCCGCATTGGAGGTACCAGCTCCGGAGTGGTGCAACAGTCAATGGGGTGACCCTGCGTGGCTGGCACCTTGAACACCCCCTTGCCTCTTAGCCTCCCCTAAGACATCCCACCGCCCCCCAGGGGGTGGTACTGCCCACTTTGGGAACCACTGATCTAGAGCTAAGCTAAACCCATATTCTACACTCAACTGTATTATTAGCATGTTTCAGTTTTTCAATGGAAAGCTCTGCTACCAATATTCTTCCAGCACCTTACAGATACTCAGGAATGTGTCCTCTCTTAAGTATTCCTGTTGAATTCAAATCTTCAACCTTTGCTGTGGATTCTCTTCAAAAGAAGCCAACCCAATCTGCAATCTGAAAACATTTAAGTCAATTGTTATTGACTTATAAAGAGAATAATATGGAGAGTTTTGTATGAAAAGAAATTCAACTTTCTTATATTATTAAAAAATATCATACAGAGAAATGAATAGAATAAACAATAGACAAATATGTGTATCATTGGTAGGGATTGGTTTAGACAGATCAATAGATCCCTATCTTGGTGAGGAGAAACTAATTAAAATGTTATTAGAGTAGGTGAAATATTCCATGCTGGAAGAATTGCCCTTTAAATTTGGTAGCAAAAATCAGTTTAAGACCTAATGCAAAATATGGCTATCCTGAAAGTATTTGTCTTCTAATACCTAAAAGGAATAACCCAATGAAACATATCATAGAAAAAAAGGCCTTGTGGGAAAAGGGACCATTAGCAATAGCACTTAGACTTATATATCACTTAACAATGCTTTACAGCCCTCTCTACGCACTTTACAGAGTCAGCATATTGCCCCCAACAATCTGGGTTTTCATTTTACTGACCTTGGAAGGATAGAAGGCAATCTCAAATCAACCTTGAGCCAGTGAGATTTGAACTGCTAAACTTCTGGTAGCCAGCAGTCAGTAGAAGTATCCTGCAGTACTGCATTCTAACCACTGCACCACCACAGCACTTGGTACTTCCTTGATCACATGAGCAGATGAGTATGGACACAGACATTGATAAATGTTGACATTTAATATTCTGTTTTTAGTACAATTTTTTTAAGATGTTTCTGAAGCTTATGGGAATATTAAAGAATATTAAAGACCTAACTATACATGATTAGCAATCGCATTACTAAGAAGAAAAGAGCAGAGTGACTTGGACTGAAGAATTTTGGTTAAGCCAATCCTTCCTAGGTCCCTTTGTTGCTAAGATTGTTATTCTTAGGAGATTTTCCCCTAAGAATAATTGGCATATCAGGATAGATAACAATGGCATTTTGAGAACTTTTTCTGCAGTGCCAATATCTCTCTTTCTCTAGAGACAAGGTCTTGGAAGATAAATGGCAAGCAGAGAAAGAGTTC
Source organism: Bungarus multicinctus (assembly GCA_023653725.1). NCBI lineage: Eukaryota > Metazoa > Chordata > Lepidosauria > Squamata > Elapidae > Bungarus > Bungarus multicinctus. The sequence continues at coordinate 38,789,189 of CM042836.1, forward strand.
AGCATTCCTGTTTTTTTATACTTGCTTTGCTTTTAAGTCACACCCATTATGATTAATACAGGGCTGCAGTAGACCAGCATTTTATACATTTGAATGAGGTTTTACTTGCCACTATTAGGAGATTCTCTGCAGTTATAATTACATCAAATTACACTAAAATGTCCTTCTAACAAACAAGAAGAAAAATATGCAATCAAAGATAATATTTAAAATTATGATATAACAAATAACTAAAAATAATAAAAATAGCCCAAAAATATAATCAATGAAGAGATAATAATATTTATAATTGAAAGATTCTAATCAACAGTAGTGTTTTCAGCAAATTTTAATAGTTTCTGAATAAAGAGGAAACTAATCAAATTGCAGGGAGATTATTTCAGAAGGCAAGGGGACAGAAAAATAATGCCTGCAGGCTTTTATAGTCTTTCCCTCGTGAAAGTGAGGAATTACCAGCAGATTTTGCTGGGATTTACTTGTAAAGTGGGTTGAAAGTGAATGGGTAAGATTGAGTAGCTTTGGAGATGCCTCAGAGCTAAGCTTTATGGCTTTAAAACATTTTGAATTGCCTTCAAGCCAATTACATCTGTTCCAAAACCTGACCAAGCAAATTGTCACTTATGCCCACTTGCATTTATTGGTGCTTAGAATATTAGGAATAAGTCCATGGTTGTCATGAATTCAATGAAGTCTTGAATTCCAATTCAACTATCCCTGATAGTATGGAGTTGAAGGCCAAAAGGCAAAGGGAGGTTGTCCATCTTTCATCTTGACAGCAGATCATTTAAGGAAGCATCTTTGGAGCAAAGTCCCTGGTCACATATAACTTTACTTGAAAGATTGATACAACTTCACACCCCAAAATAACCACAATCAAAGGAACATAAGAGTTTTCACTTGAGGTGTAAATATCCCGGCTTAAATTATTTTACTTCAGATGCAATACACAAAGATTAAAGACTGGAGAAGGCTCTAATTCTGGAAAAAGTTGAAGGAAGAAGAGGACAACTATCAGCAATATGGATGAACTTAGTTACCGTGGCAATGAGTGCACCATTGGAAGATGTGAAAGGGAAAGTTAGGAACAGATCATCATGCAGAAATTCTCTATACATGGTTGCTAAGGGTCAACACAAATTTGATAGCACTTATCCAACTAATCAATCAATTACATATTGTCTTGTTACTGAATATGATGAAGAGCCCTAAACCCAAGAGCATCACATCTCCACATTTCCTTCAGTTCACTACAACCAGGCAACCAATCTCACACCAATGGATTCCAAGCTCCTGTCAGTATGTTTAGCCATACTAATTGTTCCCACTTCTCATCAAACAAGAGGTTACCTACAATATGAAGCACCACTCACACTGTCAGACCCCACATCCAAATTAGAAATTTATGCCATTTAGCCATCCATTACTCTATTCCAGTGGTAGGAAAACCTGGCTCTTTTATCACTTATTGACTTCAACTCCCAGAATTCCTGAGTGAGCCATAAAAGGTTCCACATTCCTGGCCTACTGGTTTTTCAGTTGTGGGGGAAATCAATTTTTGACTTGACTGTTTAATATACAAATGTAGGACATATATGTCCTATTCAAGTCAAAAATTGATTTCCCCCACAACTGAAAAACCAGTAGGCCAGGGATGGGGAACTTTTTATGACTCATTCAGGATTTCTGGGAGTTGAAGTCCATAAGTGATAAAAGAGCCAAGTTTCCCTACCCCTGCTCTATTCTACTTAAATAGCTTTGTGGGGCTATACAATGGCAGGGCAATCCCCTGTCCACTTATGTTCTTCCACTCCAACTTCTTTCTGATATATCCTTTCACTATAAGTAGCTTCGTAGATTTTGTCTTCTATGCAAACCAACTGCCCCACTGCTAGTCTCGGTTTTCTGCAGCATGACAGATAGAATTCCATATTAAGAATATCCTACTAAAATCCTACTAAATAGAGTGTGACATTGCATATGCCTCTGAGTGTGCATGCATAGGATTACATTGCTTTATCTTCCTTGTCAAGAACATTGTTAAATACTATATCTCTAGATAAATCAGATTATATGCTATTAACTTTAGATCTGATGGACAAATTTTTTCTGAAGTATAAAAGTGTTGATCTCTTTAAATTGTATAATAATGTTATGTATAGTGCAAAGTGCAAAGGGCCATTGTGTTATTCAGAAAATAGCTTACTGTTGGATACACATGCTTTAGTGTAGCAAAGATAACAAATGCTAAAGCTTTAAATTTTTCTACTTCTTTGGACCATTGCAGAGAATAAAGTGAGCACTTACTATTATTGTTATTATTTTGCAACACTTTCTATTCCATCAAGTATTGCTCACATCAACCAAGCACCACGGATGTAATAATTGCAAAGGGTGTTCCATAAATTTAAGGCATGCATCAATTTACTCTGACCTTTCCCTATATTTGTAGGATTTGGTTGGCTGAGCTTCCTATTTATAGCCGTAGTGCTGAATTGTATAGGAAGCAGGAAATAGTCACTACCTAATGAGAATCTGGAGCATGAAGAAAGTCCAATGATGGCACTGCCCTATATTTCAAACAGCCTACAGCATTTGGCATTCATTTGCTGATAAATCATTTAGATGGCAAAAGGTATAATGAGATTAGAAACTTGTAAAAAAAATACAATAATCTTTCTTAGTGATAAAGATTGTACCTAGGCTGGAAACCAAAATGATTTTAACTCTATCTCATTATATCCTAAATTGGTAATCTCATTTTCTTCTTGAAGGAAGATAGTTACATTTTTCATTGGTTAGATAATCTATATTTGGGTTTTTTTTAAATGTAATATGTGTATTCTACAGTCCTTATCCTTAGTAATCCAAGCATTAAAAAAACCTTCCAGTATGAAGGATAGATAGATGGATGGATGGATGGATGGATGGATGGATGGATGGATGGATAGATGGATAGATGAGATAGATGAGATAGATGAGATAGATGAGATAGATAGATAGATAATTAGGATATATATTCATATATAAACTACCTCCGGAGATGAGGACTATCCCTGACCTACAATACTTCCAGCGTGTGCTGAAGACCCACCTTTTCCATCAAGCCGGTCTGGCCCAGAGTTACTTGTAGGGCTTTTAATTGATTTTAATGGTTTTAGTTTTTTAAATTCTCTTGATTAGTTTTTATCTTTTTCAGCCATCAATTTAATTCTTTTTAATTCTATTTTAATAACTGTATTTATAATTGTGCTTTATTACTAGGCTGTACACTGCCCCGAGTCCCCTTGGGAGAGGGGGCGGTATATAAATTTAATAAATAAATAAATAAATAAATTTAATTTAGTAGCACACCACCAAAAGTCTATGATTGATTCATAGCCCAAAACAGGTAAGCACCTTGATCTAAATAGAGTTCATGTTTCTATACAATGCTTAAGCACCATACAAGCATGATGAAATAGAAGCCCTGCATAGCAATGAAGAACAGCATGTGGATGTTCAGAGTCAGTCCTTAGCATCTTCAGATAAAAGGTGATGGGGAAGATCCAGTAGAGTAGCTGCTGGTTGACAAAAGGCAAGATTGGAATTTAATCCAATTGTAAACAACTAAATTCTGCAGATGTTTTGAATAGCAAGCCAGAATCTTTTTTCTGTTAAACAAGCCAGAAGAGAAGTTGATTGAAGTTGAAACCCAAGTGATTTTGAACATTTTCATTAGAAATAGCTTCTTAATTATCTCCATGACTTATTTTTCAGATATACTGTATAAAGGAAAATTGAAGTGCCACTTCATACAGTTATTCCTGCAGTAATACAATCTTACTGGTATTCTTGCATACAGTCCAGAAAGTTGCCTAGCATCTGAATGAGTCCTCAAAATTCTTGGAAGAAGCCAATTAAGTGGAACTTTTGATGTCCTTTATTGATGCAGTATTCTAAGGTACAAAACTATGTACCCCCCCACCCCTCTCATACACACACTTACATCATCTCCATCTGCCTGCCTGCTTCTTACACCCTGCTGCTATATGTTGGACTGTGGACCTCTCTGCATAGTCTACACCTTGGATTCTGTATAAATTCCTGTTCTATGCAATATTTATTTATTTATTTATTTATTTATTAAATTTCTATACCGCTCCCTCTCCCAAAAAGGGACTCGGGGCGGTGTACAGCCTACTAAAAACATACAATAAAAACCCAATAAATATAATTAAAATAAATTAAACCAAATTGATCCCGCTGTCTATCCCAAAAATTCAGTTAAAAATTAAAAGCTAATAAAACCCCGATTAAAATTAAGTTAAAACTAAAATACAGTTACTGGGCCAGGCCAGCCTGTTTAAAAAATAGGGTTTTCACTGCGCGCCGGAAGGTCAGAATATCCGTCATAGCCCGTATCTCCGGGGGGAGATCATTCCAAAGGGAGGGGGCTCCCACAGAGAAAGCCCGAACCCTCGGGGCCATCAACCGACAACGGCCGGGCGGCAGTACCCCAAGGAGGGCAACCCTGTGGGAGCGTACTGGGCGGCGGGAGGTTGATGGTGGCAGTAGGCGGTCCCGTAAATACCCAGGTCCCAAATCAACTACAAATGGAATATGATTATTTTATATGTATTCAGTATATTCAGTGGTCATATTTCTAAGATGATTTCCAGTACAGGTAGAGTTGTACAACTCAGTTGGATCAGTTTGCTGCTATTCCATGGTATTAAATGGTAGTAGAAGAACATGGACAGACAGCAACAGCCATCTTTGCAAAAAGCTGAGTTATTGGCAAGATTGTCTGCAGATTATGCTGAAAAAAGTCAAGATGACTTCCACTACAGTGAGATGGAAGTTTTATGTTGTATGTTCAACAAAAAAAGCAGGTGAATTTTTCAATCAGTTTCAGCCACCATCTTGACATTGTTTATATCCCCAAACAACTTCCTTAGTGCCCAGCAGGTTTCCTGCTTATTTCACCTTCTTAGTTCATTGTCCTTTATTTCTTTACTGTGTCTGTCGAAACAGGTTTTTAAATTATTATTTTTAAAAAATACAAAATAAAAAAAATTGGCATTTGGCAAAGCACTTGCCATCATAATAATTAAGAGCAATGATTTTGGTCTGCCCAAGGTCCTCAGAACTAAAAAATATTATTTTGGGGTAGTCAGTGACAAGAAGCTGAGTCAGCAGTGTGAGATAACTGCCAGAAATGGATGAAGTCAGTGACAAAAATTTAAAGGGATTAAGAATTAAGATATTCAAAGTTACAGGGAAGGAACTCAAGATTGGCTTATTCCATCAAAATAAATACAGATAATTAAATATAACTATCTGACAGCCCTTACTGGATTTTTGGTGACAATGAATGAATGATAAGGATTTCTGGGGATTTTGGTTTTGATTAAGAGAATGAAATATGAAGCAAAGTGAGTACATGTTGTAACTTAAGAGATGCTGAAAAGTTTTCTTAAATTGTGTGTACTTTGGGAATGAAAGGAGAAGTTACTTCTTTTACTTTCTTTTTCCTTTTGCACATTACTTTTGTAGTTTGTATAGTTTTTATTCCTTTTAATTTCAATCTCTAATACAATTATTTTAAAAAAGAAAGAAAAAATACAATTAGAAACTTATACTGGGGAAAAGATAGAAGAGAATAGGCAGTATGTACCTCAGGGATAACCACAAAACAATCAAGCAGAAAAACAACTACAACCACCTGCACATACCCAAACTGACAGGACCAACTAATGTATATAAATAGAGAGCAAACTCATATTTGCTCACTTTGATGTTACCTACTTGAGTAATGAACTACCTGCTAGCAAACAACCAAACTCAGAGACCACTATGGACTTTATATTGGAAAAAGATAACTCACATCGGAGTATTACCTGTCAACACAATAACCAGCAAAATACGTTGGACTTACAGGTAGTTTTTGACTCACAATTGCTCATTTAACAACTATTGAAGCTACAATGGATTTCAAAAAAGCCACTTATGACCTGCCCTTGAAAGTTATGACTGCCAATAAACATACCCAGTGGCCACATGATCATATTTTATGCACATGACAAACCAGATTGATTGCAGCATTCCATGATCACGTGACAACAATTTGCGACTTTTTTTGCCAGCAAAAAAATGCAAGAAACCCCTCATTGCATATGCTGGAGTTTTTATTTATTTATTTTGTCAATTGCTTACAAGATAATAGGTATAAATAAAACATAGTTATGAATACATGGATACATATAAGAAAAATAAAAAATAAAGGAAACAATAGGACAGGGACGGTAGGCACGTTGGTGAGCTTATGAATGCCCCCTATAGACCACTTAGGAAAGGGGTGAGGTCAATAGTAAACAGTCTAAGGTTAAAGTTTTTGGGTTTTTGTACCTGACCACAGAGTCAGGTAGAGTATTCCAGACATTGACTACTCTGTTGCTGAAGTCGTATTTCCTGCAATCAAGTTTGGTGCGATTAACCTTGAGTTTGTATCTATTGTTTGCTCTAGTGTTGTTATGAAACTGAAGTATTCATTGACAGGTAGGACATTGTAATATATGATTTTATATACTATACTTAGATCGGACCAAAAGCGGTGCAGGTCTAGGTTTTCAAGGTCTAGAATTTCGAGTCTGGTGGCATAAGGTATTCTGCAACGAGTAGAGGAGTGAAGAACTCTTCTTGTAAAAAATTTCTGGACTTTCTCAACTATGTTAATATCAGATAAGTAATGTGGGTTCCAGACTGATGAGCTGTATTCGAATATTGGTCTAGCAAATGTTTTGTATGCTCTAGTTATTAGTGTAATATTACCAGAGAAAAAGCTATGTAAGATTAGGTTAACAATTCTTAATGCCTTTTTGGCTATGTAGTTACAGTGGGGTCTAGCACTTAGATCATTAGAGATGAGTACTCCAAGATCCTTGACAGAGTTTGGATCATCAACAAGGTCTTGACTATTCAGCCTGTATTTTATTTTCTGATTATTTTTGCATTTATTTGTTGAGATTTGAAGTTGCCATTTGTTTGACCATTCTGATACATAGTCAAGGTCTTTTTGAAGGATAACAGTATTGTCTGTGGGCTTGAATAGCTTTACATCATCAGTGAAGAGAACACAGTTGCTCTTGATATGATCACAGAAGTCGTTTATGTAGAGTATGAAAAGAGTTGCTTAATAACCATGTGTTTCACTTAACAACCAAGGTGACTTGTTGTATGACTGTTGCAAAAATGATCATAAAATCAAGTCTGATCACACAGCGCCTTGATTTACAACCACAATAATTTATGACCAAAATTCTGGGCTTCATTATGGTCATAAGTAAAGTATTATCTGTACATGTTGTGAATAAAGGTAGACCAGTACCAGGACATGATCACCTAAGAAAGCTGCTGCTGAGTTGGATTTTCATGAACCCTCTTCACACTATATTTCCTATCATGGAGACTCTGAGAATAAACAGGGAAAGATATTGTATGATAATGTGCTAACTTCAGAGGTGGCATGAGCACACTCGAACTCATCCAAGGTATGTTGTATTACAGGAAAATGCCACCCTAACAAAACACATCCAATTTCATATGCCATATGCAAAACAAATTATTAACTGAATTGGATCAGAGAATCAGCTGAGCTAATTCTTCAAAGTTGATTGGAACCTCTATTTCCAGTAGCCAAACAAAAACAGAAATGTCAGGATTTATAGTAGTATTAGAATATCAAAATATCTACTATTATAGGCTATAACCTATGCACTCTCACAACTGCAGAGAAGATTTATGCACAAATAGAAGGGCACCACTGAGACTGTTTGGGAAATCAAATGTTTCAGTCAGTATTTACACAGATTATATAAATGGAGTTTACTGTCAAATTCCAAATAGTAAGCCAGATATATAGATTCTTACAAAGTCTCATTAGCCGAGCTTATTGCAAGCAAAAAGAAGTTACATTAATGAATCTTAGACATTGGACATGTCTGTTCTTCAGCTCCCATTTTATCAGTAACTTTGCAAAATCAGATTCCAATGTCTTTGATCCTCTTTCTATTTTACTTCTGAAATGGGGGAAGCTAGCCAGCCATTTGTGAAATACAAATGAAGTGTTCATCTATTCTTATTCTGCAATGTTTTACAAACAACCATTCTTATTCCGGACTCAAAATAAATCTATTCTCAGCACTAACTATCAGCTTCTATTGTAAGTCTTCATTCCATAAAAAGGGACTTCACTTAAAAGCAGTACTGGGCTTTGTTCTTTGAAGGACACAGATACAAAGTATATTCAAAAGGACCCTCAATCAAGCAAATGAAAATGAATCATCTTATTTACAGAGCAAAAGTGTGAAAAACCCACATGAGATGGAGATTCCGCTGACATTTTTTCTCACAAATGATTAGAGTTTTCCCATCACAACTGAATTGAGAAATTATGAGAGACCCAGTACTCTCTCAGTTTATGTAGCAAGCCAAAATGACTGTAACTTAGTGCAAAAAATCTTAATTTATTGAGATTTCACTGTAATGAACTTTCATAGTATTTGTATTAGGCAAAGACCGAGAGATATCCAGCTGAGCCCAGCTCAGAATTCAAATATTGAAGGAGCTACATGCTACATTTTGCAGTAATAAAGAGGAAGGCAGAAGCTTTTTAGTTGTGGACTACATTTATTCAAAGTGGCCAAGGAGGTTCCTATAAATGCATTAAAAGAATCCTTTGAAAGAACTAATGCTCTTGAACTATTAGTGAGGAACAATGGAGCACAATTTGAACTGTTGTAGATATTTCTTAAAATTAATGCAATCAGTATTATATCAATACAATATCATTCATCTGCAAACAGACTGGCTCTATAGTTAAGAATACTTTGCATACAATGTCTGAGAAATCAACATACCGAAACTTTTTGTTAATGTATCACAATGCAACAATGCAATCAAATGCGAGCAATGCTGTTCTATGGTCGTATCTAACTTTCATGCCTGGGTAGTCTCAAATCTTGTTTGGAGAGGTGCTCAAGACAAACAGCTGAAACAAGCTCAGCAATCTTCTCACAGTGATACAAGACACAGTGACCAGCTGAACAGAACAGATAGACAGAAAATGTTTGGTTGATGTTATCAAAGATTTATTTGAAATTGCTGAGTTATCACCAGTAATAATGGCCCTCAAAGAAAACACACAACTAGTAGTTGCTCTATGGTCATCAGCACCACTGGATCATCAAGAGTTTTTGATGGTGGTGACAGACATTATTCCATTCGCCTACTATTGGCTCTTCTTTACTCTCTATAATATTCAGATTTGGCTGCGAAATTTTCTATTTTTCTTTTGGTTTTGGAATATTTTCATTTAAGGCAGTCTTACTAATACACAATTATAAGTAAAGTTTGATAATATGGTTTGAAAGCAAGAATAACCTTTTTCCAGAGGAACTTTTTAAATCGTTTTCTTAAAAGCAATAATGAAATAAAAGATTCCTTAAGAGCTTTATATAATTGTATATATTTTAAAATGTAACTTATATTAATTACTTCATCTTTTAAAAGAAGGTAAGTGCAATCGAAGTATGTTTGTCCTACCTAAAGTGCATTTGTTTTAGATTACTTCATATGGTTTTAAGATTTTAAGAGGACTCTTTGACCATAGATGGACCTGATGAAATTTACTAAAGAATATTTGTTTCTTTTTTCTTTTTTAATGATCACTTTGGAACAGCAAAAGTAGCCTGCTTGTTTTCCCAAGATCAAAATTCATTAGCCCCCTAGGATTTTCTTATTTAAATTGCTTTAGGGAAGTTCAGCTCTTCAGATTATGTCTAAAAAGTGAAACAGGTTTTCTAGAATTAACTAATGGAAGAGCTGAAGTTATCATTTATCACATCTGGTTGGCAAGGGTAGAAGAGAAGTGAAAAAGAGTTTCAGGAAATGCACGCACTCTTGAAATCTCAGATTTTGCATTTTTGTTCTACACAATTGCAACTACCTCCACTCCTTTTATAGGCTGAGTATCGCCTGCTCCTTTTCCCTTGTTACTTTTATTCCTGTCTTATGGAGGTACAGTATGTGACTTGGAGAGACAAACATTCAAATGGACAATATCATATGTTAGAAATTCCCAAAGGCACAAAAGATCCTGGTTTCTGCCAAAGGTCATATTTGGATACACTAAAAGCATCTCTTGATAATTCAGCTCAGCAATTAAAGTGTAGTCTCTTCCTCATTCTATCTTTCCATTGGGAAATTACTCTGTTACTCAGAACAAAATAAATGATTGAACATAATCCAATGGCAGCTTTTCTTTATACGCACAACATATATACACATATACAGACAGAAAATACCTAAAAAGAAATACTCAGATTGTTTATATAGGTATATCATGTTCATCTAGTTCAACTAGACATACTAAATAACTCTTAATGTCAGTAAATGTTTAAGAAGCAGGATTGTTATGTTCTACATCTTAAAAATAGCTATTTGGGAGATGCTGTTTATATTAGCCCTTACCAGGTCACCCTGAGAAATTGCTTTCTGCTAAGAAAAATTCAAAGGGGAAGCAAAAGGGGAAAACTAAAGATAGTATAGTTGGTTGCAGGTGGTAATCAAAGGAAGCACAGTCAACCCAGCAATAGTTCAAGTCATGGCAACCAATTAAATCCAATTCAAAGTTGTGCTAAGCTAAAGATCTCCTGTAGACAGGCTTTATTGATACCCTTCCTAGGAATGATGAGCTTCAAAGACCACAAAATGTTCTTTTCATAGGCTTTTAAGAACAGCTTGATTGGCAGATATTCCCAAATGATAACACAACCCCATGGTCTTCATAAACATGGACAAAAAGCTTTATGCACTTGGTAGAGGAGCAGGCCAGTTGGTTTTCTTTGTTCAGCTTCTTTTCCTAGTTAATCACAATAATAACAGGCAAATACTAATGCCTATTTTAATTGAACTAAACACAATCCTGGAATCGCCTTCAACCAAGAGTGGGATTTAGCACCAGAGTATAATCCCCAATTGGGGATTATCACCAGTTCAAGATTATGCCACCCAAATGTGGGACTTTATTCTTTGGATTATTCTCCTCCACCTAACAGGCACATTTTTTGTTTAAATTCTTTTGATTTTTTTTAAAAAAGTCCTCATATCACCTAAAAAGTATTTGCAGCTTTTTTTCATTTAAAATTCATTTTAAATGCATTTCGTCTAAGAATGGAAGTGAAACTGAATAACAGCTGGATTTCTATTTTTCCAAGCAAGTTTTTTTTTCTTATCAAGCAACCTTTCAGAAAATCTTGGTGCAACCCAAGTCCATCCTATAATTCGGAGCACGTGGGTGTGTTTAGGAGGGCACTGATTTTTTGAGTCTGGTTTATCTGCATTTCCTGGTAAAATACATGGAAGAATCCCATTGGCAGGAAAACCCACTTAGGGTTAGGCCTCCATGAATTCAGAGAGCAAAATGGAGATTGCCAATGAATTCAGAGTGTATGGGTATGTTCAGGAGGGCACTTACTTTTCGAGGCTGGTTTATCTGCAGTTTCTGGTACAATACATGGGAAAATACCGTTGGCAGGAAAACCCACTTAGGGTTAGGGTTAAGCCTCCATGAATTTGGAGAGCAAAATGGAGATTGCCAACTAATTCAGAGTGCATGGATATGTTTAGGAGGGCACTGACTTTTTGAGTCTGGCTTATCTGCATTTCCTGGTAAAATACATGGAAAAATCTCACTGGTGGGAAAACCCACTTCAGGTTAGGGTTAGGGCTTCACAAATTTGGAGAGCAAAATGGATATTGTCAATGAATTTGGAGCGCATGGGTATGCTTAGGAGGACACTTACTTTTCAAGCCTGGCTTATTTTAAGAACATTCTGACAAATTGAAAGACAAATAGGACAAGTATAAAAAATGAAAAATGTGGCAAATAACTAAAGCAGAATATCAGCAAATAGCTCGAGCCTGTAAAGATGAAGTGAGGAAAGCTAAGGCTCACAATGAACAAAGGTTTGTGACAAAAGTAAAAAAAAATAACAAAAAAGCTTCTTCCAACATGTTAAAAACAAGAAAAAAGTCAAGGAAACAATAGGTCCTTTGCTGGGAGAAAGTGGCAAAAAGGTGACAAGTAACAGGGGGAAAGCTGAACTATTTAACTCATTTTTTGCATCTGTCTTTACACAAAGGGAAAAACCAGTCCAACCTATCAAAAACAGCACCACAAAAAACAGATTAGGTACACAAGTTAAAATAGGGAAGAAAATGGTAAGTTAACACCTGTCTTCCCTAGATGAGTTCAAATCACCAGGACTAGATGGATTATACCCCAAGGTTCTGAAGAAACGAGATCTCAGTACCATTGAACCATATCTTTCAAAGATCCTGGAGCACCGTGGAACTGCCAGAAAACTGGAAAAGAGCTGATGTAGTTCCCACCTTCAAAAAAGGGAAACAAATAGATACAGGAAACTACAGACTTATCAGCCTGACCTCAATACCAGGGAAGATTCTGGAAAAGATAATCAAGCAATGAATCAATGAACACCTAGAACCAAAAGCCAACATGGGTTTATTAAAAACATATGCCAGAGTAATCTAATTGCATTCTTTGACAAAGTGACAAAATAAGTGGACCAGAGGAATGCTATCGATATAATTTACTGGGATTTCAGTAAGACATCTGATAAAGTAGACCATAACCTACTACTAGATAAAATGGAAAAATGTGGATTAGACAGCATCACCACCAGATAGATTCATAACTGGCTGACCAACCTCACTCAATGTGTAGTCCTCAATGGAACTGCATCTACATGGAGGGAAGTATGCAGTGGAATACCCCAAGGCTCTGTTTTAGGCCCAGTACTCTTCAACATTTTCATCAATTTCTTGGACAAGGGGATAGATGGGGAACTCATCAAATTTGCAGACAACATCAAGCTGGCAGGAATAGCCAACACTCCAGAAAATAGGCTTAAGATATAGAAGGATCTTGACAGATTTGGACATTGGGTGCCGTCTAACAAAATAAAATTCAATGGTGAAAAAATTAAGGTTCTACATTTAGGCAAGAAAAATCAAATGCACAGGTATAGTATATGTGGTACCTTGCTCAATAGTAGTAACTGTGAGAGGGATCTCGGAGTCCTAGTGGACAACCATTTAAATATGAGCCAGCAGCGTACAGCAGCTGCCAAAAAAGCCAATACAGTTCTAGGTTGCATAAACAGAGGGATAGAATCAATATCACGTGAAGTGTTAATACCACTTTATAATGCCTTGGTAAGGCCACACCTGGAATACTGCATCCTGTTTTGGTTACCATGGTGTAAAAAAATGTCAAGACTCTAGAAAAAGTGCAGAGAAGAACAATAAAGATGATTAGGGGACTGGAGGCTAAAACATATGAAGAACAGTTGCAGGAACTGGTATGTCTAGTTTAATGAAAAGAAGGACTACGAGAGACATGATAGGAGTGTTCCAATATGTCAGGGCTGTCATAAAAAAAAGGGAGTCAAAATCTTCTCCAAAGCACCTGAGGACAGGACAAGAAGCAATGGGTGAAAACTAATCAAGGAGAGAAGCAACTTAGAACTAAGGAAAAATTGGACTAGAAGACCTCCAAGGTCCCTTCCAACTCTCTTCTCTTCTCTTCTCTTCTCTTCTCTTCTCTTCTCTTCTCTTCTCTTCTCTTCTCTTCTCTTCTCTTCTCTTCTCTTCTCTTCTCTTCTCTTCTCTCTTCTCTTCTCTTCTCTTCTCTTCTCTTCTCTTCTATTCTATTCTATTCTATTCTATTCTATTCTATTCTAATCATACAGAAAAATCATTATTCTCCTTTCATCCTTCTTTCATCTTCTTTGTTATGGAGGTCTCTGTATTACAGTAATGCTCCTCCAATATAATTTTCTGATACCATTCTGCCAGATGAGACATCTGAAAAATCCAAAAAATAAAATATGCACATCTTTATAACTTTTATTTTGTATATGGAATAATTGCTATTTACAAATTACTAACCACATAGAGCCTCAGGAGAAAGAAACTTCAAGTTTGTCTTTGGTTTGCTTTAATATGAAGCCATATGCTTGTTTAGACTTCCTTTTTGAATGTAACATTCTTCCTTTTTTGGCTATTGAATTCAATGATCCAAGTCAATAAGCAATGAATATAGTAAATGTTCCATTGCCCTTCTTAAGAAAGTTTCCATCCATTCGGGAAATAGATTTGAGATTCATATTTTACCACTTAAGCCCACTGTCCACTTTAAAAAAAATAAACTAAGAAATTAGGCCTGCTCATTCTGTGATCTCATGAACTCATCAATAATACTTGGCACAGCTTCTCAGAGGCCAAAATAAAGCCAAAATAGCCCTTGGACAAAAAGAGAGTCCTTATAGAACAGAGTGCACAATATTATTTGCCAAGCAATTTCTTTTCCCATTCCCCTTTCCTTGAAGCCTGTGATGCCCCTCTCATGTTATTCCAGAATATCCAACACTCTTATTGGGAATACACAGAAAGATGGAGAGGGAAGGATGAGAAGAATAGAATAGAACAGAACAGAACAGAACAGAACAGAACAGAACAGAACAGAACAGAATAGAATAGAATAACAGAATTGGAAGGGACCTTGAGGTCTTCTAGTCCAACCCCCTGCCTAGGCAGGAAACTCTACACCACTTCAGACAAATGGTTATCCACATCTTATTTCTTTCTTTTCATGCAAACCTGCCACAGGCAAAAGCAAGTTCTTGTTTCATAGGTCTAACCATTATCATCATGGATCTCTCCATTTCATAGGGTTCTTTATTTTTCTTTAGCAACTAGCAGACTGAATCATAGCAGCTTCTTTAACTGAGATTAAAGAGGATAAAGTAAAATTCATCTCTGTGAGATGAAATGGAAGAGTGTGTACTAGAAATTGAAATGTACTAAGGTAGGACTTTTTTGTTTGTTTGATTTCTGAAGATAATTTTCCCTCTCTGAGTACTACACCTTGCTCCTTGATAACCTATTTGCTCACCTTTAAGTCTCTGAACTGCAAGATAAACTGAGCTTCTTCTGAAAAGTGACCCACTCTCTCACACCATATTCTTCCCTTGACAGGAGGAAAAGCCTTGAATACTTACATCAAATGCTGTTAATGTCTTTGTAGGCGTTTCAATTCCTGATGGCACAATTTATCACTTTAAGGAAAAAGTAAAGAAATAACTCTATTAGGGAAGGTTACAGAAGGAGAACGGGAGAATGTGCTGCCTTTGTGTCCTACAAGTGGGCATCCCAAGATCATATTGCTGGTCAATGGGAAGTAAGGCATTGGTCTTCATGAAATGTAGGTCTAATTCAGAGGGTTCTTTTTTCTCCCTCATATCTTTCAGATTTGTCCACTGAAATCAAAGAAGGATAGTCACAGGGTAGAAAAAAGCCATTTGGGCAAACAAATCCAATGTGCCACATGATGTAGGAATTCCAATTAAAGCATCCCAGACTTCTACTTCTAGTCCCAAGTTTCACATCCAGTAAAGAGGAGTCATCACCTCTCTTGGTAATTATTTCCATTGACAGCTGTTCTTATTAGGAAATTTCTTCCATGATTCAATCAGAATCTGCCTTTCCCTAACTTAAATATATTATTCCATTTCTTTCCTCTATCTGACACCTTTCAAGGTGCTATCATTCTATGCTTCAGTTATCTGTGGAGAATAAGGAAAAGGACCCGAGAAATACTGGCTGCATTACCAAGGCTAAAGTTTTTTTTTAAGTCTCAAACCTCCACAAATGTTCAGAAACAGCATAGGCAGAATCCTCCCTGAACTATAAGGAGGAGGAGGTACAGTAGAATCAGATCTCAAGATTCTATTACAATATATTCAATAAAAGTAATTTTAACCATCCTGTGGAATTGATGTCATGGTCTGGGTACCTAAGAGGCCTGTTATCTTTTCCCAAAACAAACACACATTTCCTTGTGATGGTGTCAGTTTAGGATATCAGGAAATAATCTATTTCAGATGGGAATGTTGTTGATTGATCTTTTTAATTCTACTTTTGCATTAGAAGCAAAATGATTTTTTTTCTTGCACCTAAGTTGTATTATTCAGTTTTGAATGTTTATAAAATAGTTGCTTGTTTAAACTCTCTGTTCCCCATCTCAAGTCACTGATGAGAAATATGTGGCTATATGTTATGAATGAATGAATGAATCAATCAATCAATCAATCAGAGATAGATAATGCCAGTCAGCCAAAAGTGATAGTACTATAAAAGTTAGAAAGAATTTAAACCAAGAAGCACATGAAACCATTCTCAGGATGGGTCAGATATTATCATAGATTCATCCCTTATTTTGCCACCAAAGTCAGTTCTCACGCCCCCAAAACAGGACCAGCCAAAGTAAACTAGGTTTCTATATGTGATTTAAGTTTTTGATTACTCAAAATGGATTTATGCATTGTATTAGTATTAGCATTGTATTATGATTGGATTGGTGTTTCAAGTGACAATATGAAGTCTCTAAAGCTGGACTATGTGCTGTTCTGATATAAACTTGTGATGATGGAGATCACTCAGTCCTGGTACTTTTGCAAACACACACACACACACAAACAATACAAACACACACACACACACACACACACACACACAGACAAACAAGCTGACTTTGTAAAAAATGCCGCTTGGGGGGGCCAAAAAGCCCTAGTAATAAGCAGGCATATACAATGGAATGAAGGCTATTGCCGAGCACTTAGCATGATGCTCTAAAGACTGTAAGCCACCCTGAGTCTCCGGAGAAGGGCGGCATATAAATGTATGGTAAAATAAAATAAAAAACCACAAACACACATCACACACACCATGAACAGAAATATAATAGTCCTGAAAAATATATGCCTTATGTTGAATTCTTGAGGTGCTAAAAAGTATTTGTATAACCGGGAAATCAAAATGGTAATTGTTCACAAATTACATTTTTTTCTTCAATTCATGCCCAATTCTCAGAGACTGCCTGGGTAAGTCCCTGAAGTTTTCTTGACAAAATTTTCAGAAGTAGTTTACCATTGCCTACTTCCTGGGGCTGAGAGAAAGTGACTGGCCCAATATTCCCTAGTTACCATTCTGCCTAAGGCAGCACAATCAGTCTCCCAGTTTCTAACCTGAAGCCTTAACTACTACACCAAACTAGTTCTCGCCAACCACTGATATGGAATTGCAACATGCACAATTATTCTTGGAATTGCCAATGGAATTTAATCATAGAATCACATATGTTTTCCATTTATCATCATATTTATCAAGCTTGCAGATGTCCTGAATCACCATGGAAAAGATGCTGAGCCCCAGGAGCAGAGGTGGTATTCAGCAGGTTCCAGTTCTGGAGAACCGATAATGGAAATTTTGAGTACTTCAGAGAACCAGCAAATGCCACCTCTGCCTGGCCCTACCCCCATCTATTCTTTGCCTCCTGAGTCCCAGCTGATTTACTGGGTCCTCTTTTGTTGCCATGCACAGGAGAATGGAGCTGGAAAGCAGGTTAGTGGGATGGGGAGGGAATGAAGATTTTGCAGTATCCTTCCCCTGGAGTGGGGTGGGAATGGAGATTTTACAGTATCCTTCCACTGCCATGCCCATAGAACCAGTAGTAAAATTTTTTGAATCCCACCACTGCCTAGGAGCCACTGGGAATTAAACCTATGATCTTATAAAAGTGTAAGGCAATTAAGCTTACCTATGAAATAATTGAAAGGAGGAATTTTAAACTTCAGGTGCATAGGCTGGGGAAATAGTAGAAATAAAGTGATAACACATCAGTAAGTACTACAAACTTTGTTTAATTTTGTGTAATAGTATTCCTGATCTGTCATTGTCCTTCAGTCTCTCTTCATATAACATATAAAAATTTTCATGTACAAACGAGGCAAGGCTTGGTTAGCATTGCCCCAATGGGTAACTTGCATGTTTCAGTTCCTTCCTGCAGATGCTGTTATTTCCAGTCATTGTACTCACAGTGTGGTGTGACCTCATGGTACAGTGAAAGAAATGTTTTTCATATTTTGGAAAGCATTTTTGGTTAGGGTAAACTATAAGTGAATATGTCTTTTTTGCAGTCAACCCAATTGCTGGCTCATATTCAGCTTGCAATCAACAATGAAAGCTTTATTTTATGGACTTAATTTAGTAGATGTCAAACAAAATTTTAGTTCAGGTTTCACACCTAAACAATGTACAAAATCTGTTGTTTCTGAAGAAAGAGGAATGCAAAATGCTGCAAATGATATGATGTATATGATTAAATTTCTATAGTTGATGTATAAACGGATGTTTGGGCTCAGCAGAAATTACCTCTCTCAATTACACCATCAAATTCACATTTTACTGAATTACTTTCCAGGATATTTTTTTTATACAGAACATTAGCAACATTTTCAATTTTTTATAAAGAATATTAGGTTACTATTATCCCTCATTCTATACCATAGGTGTTTGATTTTCATTTCTCAGTAAAAAACTTTGTATTTGCATCTGTTGAATTTTAATTTTGTTACTATCATCCCATTTTCTGTAATCTATCAAGATAGTTTTGATTTTTGTTAGGAGAATAGTCAGTTTTACCCAATTTAATGTCATCTGCAAATTTAATATATGATCTTTGTGGCACCCAAACAAAATGTCTTGCCAGTTTTATGCAATCAGTATCAAAAGTGAAAGGAAAATGTGAACATGAGCTTCAACAACTCTTCCTATCTCACCTCTGAGAAAAGTAGTAGAGCAAGTTGAAAATACTATTTTTAAAATTGCACTTATAATAAACCTCTTTCAAGCCATGTATGTAACCTTCCATTCTTTCTTTTGTGTTCACCTCCCTTATACATCCATGACAGAGGTACTTTTTAGTTACCTAGTTGGTCTTGTTCATGCATATAGGTTATCTTTTTTAAAATATGCAAGTTTTGCCCAGCAGGCACATCAAAGCTTATGTGAGCCACCTGTTACATTGCCCCACCCAAGTCTCCAAGGACCATTTTCTACAGACAAAGCAGTGCAGAACTCTGCCCATTTTCACTAACAACTACCTTGAATTCTGCTGTACAGGTTTGTGAGCTGCTCACTGCACAGAAAAATTGGGCTCAGCTAATGAAAGGAAACATTTGACTATTTTTTTAAAAATATCTGACTTCACTCAGCTGCTGGGAAAATTAATCAATTATTTGGATGGGAGATTGGGAGAAAAGTAAATGGATGAAATCTAGGGGTATCTTCCAGAGATCCCCCCCCCTACTGTCTTCTCAATCTGTAGAGGGAAAGCATAATAATGAGGGGACTTTGGTGTACTTTGAATTTGGTTGTTTTCTTGCAGATGTTTCGTTACCCAAACTAGATAACATCATTAGTGCTAGTAAGGAATGAAGTTTGCTCTCAATTTATATTCTAATGGCTTGCCCTGTCAATGTTGGTGGGAGTGCTTTTAGAATGTCTTTGGTTGGGCTGTTTACTGTCTTGTTTGGCAATTTCTCAATTGGAGTATTGTTTACTTGATTGTGGGTTTGATGTAAATGTTGGAATTAATCTATGTTCTTCTGGATGTTGATTGCTGATGGGGAGGTATTTTGGTCTTTTTGTTCCCTTTTTGGCTTGTTGATTGTCTCTTTTGCATAGTATGTAGGTGTTGCTTATGTCTATGTGTCTATTGATGGCCAATTGGTCAGAGTGTCAGGCTTCCAGAAATTCTGTAGCACTGGTGTAGGATGTCACAGTTTTCAGTTGAAAATATAGTTAAGTCTGTCCATATGTTGTGAAATTAAAGAGTTTTTATCATATCTTTTGACTGCAAATTGGCATTTATAGAATATAAATTGAGAACAAACTCCACTCCTTACTAGCAATGATAATGTTACCTAGTATGAGTAATGAAATGATTGCAAGAAAACAACCAAGCTCAGAGAGCACCATGAACCACTCACTTCAACCCTGAGCTACAAATATTCTCCTTTATTGGTAAAACATAGTAATGATGTGGGAATTAATGTAATTAGTTGATTTTTACAACATATTGAAACTTTCTAGATTCAATTTAATTTAGACTAAATATCATATTTTCAGCACTACCTGGCCACAATGACCCTTTGGGATAGGGAACAGAAAATCTGCTCAGTTCAGTTTCATTCTCTTTCTCTATATTCCAACTTCATATTTATTTCATCAGATTTATTATTCAATTCATGGAGTTTTCTTAAAGTGTACACAAAAGGTATAATCATTTTGGATGATATTTTATCATAATCACATTATTTTAAGTGATTTTTCCATAATAAGGAAGGGTTCAATTGTCATGTGTATATGGTTTACCGGGCACATTGTCATGCAATATTCATTGCAATATAAACTGCATAGCAAAATTGGAAAAGGCTGATTTTGACAAAATTATGTTCCAGTTTGCATTATAGGTTCTAGTATTATGATGTGGATAATGTTTTATTAAAATGCAAAACAAGATATTTTTTTATTTCCCTTGCCTCAAAAGTCAAGGAGTTTTCAGGATCACTTTCACCACTATTCCATGACAAAGGGAATTAAAATAGATGGTTTGTACCCTCTTTCCATATTCACTCCCTTCATCTTGTGGTCATGTGTTTAAAAATGATCTCAGTTTATCTCCTAAGGATCAGGAGATAAAAAATCATCCAACCACTTTCCCCTTGAAAGGCCTGAAATCTTGGTCATGGAAAGCTTGATAAGGTTCAAAATCCTTGCAAACAGAGAAGGCTGCCCATATATAAAACATACTTTGAACATTTTTTTAAAAAAAAATGGTTGTACTATAGTTTTGAATATACTACATTTGAACCAGAACTATATTAGCTCAGTTCTTAAAAGCAGCCAATATTGTAAGACCACAGAGATCCAGAGCTGCCTTTGAATAGGCATTGAAATGTTTACATCTTTAAGGAATGACTTTCAAGCAACAATATGCATAACTATTCAAAAGTAGGTCTCTTGAGCATCCTGTAATAAGGCCATGTAAGATATGAATGTTAAAATAATCTTGAAATAACTGCATCCATACTTTTGAACATGGCATCACATTTGCAAACTTAGCAAGAGGAAAGTAGGGGATTTATTTGGAGTGAAAGCATGCATCACTATAAGCACCTAAAAACATTCTTAAAAAGTATATCAGGAGAAAAAAATACCCTTCCTTTTAAAAACAGAAACAATGTACACTTTCTAACTGAGATGTTTCTTTAAAGATACTGTTTTAAGTAAGGAAAAACTGCATTTAAGCTAATCTGGTATTATTTCTATCCATGCCTGCTGCTTATAAATCATGGACAATTAAATATAAAAATTTGGAAGTATACACCTAGGTTGTTAACCCATTTCTATCCTTAAGCACTTCATGAAGAAGAAAGAATTGGATGCATGACACCAAAGAAGCTGGTGAAAATTGCAGGAGAACCCTAATTTTTTGTTTGCTCAGAGGACGTAAAAAAAAAACTCCATTCATTTAACTCCTACCTGGAGATGTGATAGGTCTTCCTAACCAGAAAGAATGATAAAGAGTATACATCAATTGTGACATGCCTTCTTTATGGACTAAGATTTCCCAAAACATTTCATGCTTCTATTTTCTAAATTCTCTTTAGCTGGAAGTACAGAGCAACAGAATTGTAGTTACAAAGTTTTATGAGATGATCAAAGGCTCTTCTGAGATCTATAAGTTTAAATAAAAAATTATATAGCTGTGTTCCTTTGGAATTCAGCAAGAGTTTTCAATAGGGGAAAGTTTGCACCTTCATTGAGGAAACTTTGAATCTTTTCAGGTGCTATCTGTTACCAGTGAGAGAAGCTTGCAAGAGTTTGGAAAAGCTCCCTGGGCAAAGGAGAGCTTTCATTTCAAAAGAAGGCTGCCAATGTTTTTTGAGCTGAATAGAAAGCAATGGGGGGGGGGGGGGAGGCAGAAAGAGATCGATTCTGCTTTTCTATGCTGACCTTTGGCACTTAAGATGTGTATTCCTTAGAAGGATGCTGCATGATGAAGGGAGAGAGGTAAGTAAAATAATCCTCCTTCTTGTAATATAACATACCCATAGCAAGTCAAATCAAAGAGAAAAGAATACAGGTGTATAATTTCACCCAATGTCTATGGTGGGCGTAATACATGGCTGTAGCTATTTCTAGTAATTTGGAGACAAACCCATGTTCCCATACAATGTCAGCAGCCTGAAATAAAACACACATTCTTCCGCCCACCTTCAAAAGATGTTTTGGCTCAATTATGCTATAAAATATACTCAAACTTGTCATTTGAATTGCTGGCAGCAATTATGCCTTCTGGATAACATTACATCACAACAACATTGTTCCCAGGGTCATCATATGGAAACTTTCTGAAGTGTTGGGCTTTGAAGTCATCTGTTATGTGGCAGTGCTCTTCTTAGTCATTACATAAGAACTCTTTGAATCCTTTCAGATACAGGTAATCCTCAATTTATGACCAGTCCAGAGGTGGTATTCAGCAAGTTCTGACCAGTTCTGGAGAACCAGTAGCACAAATCTTGAGTAGTTTGGAGAACCGGCAAATATCACCTCTAACTGGCCCTGCCCCCATCTATTCTCTGCCTTCCGAGTCCCAGTTGATTGGCTGGGTCTTCTTTTGTTGCCTTGCACAGCAGAACAGAGCTGGAAAGTAAGTGGGGAGGGAATGGGATTTTGCAGTATCCTTCCACTACCATGCCCACCATGCCATGCCCACCAAGCCATGCATGCCCACAGAACCAGTAGTAAAAAAAATTGAATCCCATCACTGGATCGGTCACAATATACCTGCCCAAAGCTAATTATGATTGATTTTGAAATTACAACAGTCACAAACACACTCTCGTGACTATATGATCACATTGCGGGCACTTCGCAACTGGCTCATCTTTATGGCTGTTTGCAGCATCTTGTGGTCCTAGGAATGGCTTTTAGGCAAAAAAAAAAAAAATATCCATTGGTTAAAATGAATTTGTCTCAGCAAAAAAAAAAAAAAGCCAAGAATCTGTTCTAAGCACACTAAAAGGAGGAAAGACCCCAGCATCCTTTTGGTGTGGAGGAACTGCAGTCATGAAATACATGACAAACTAAAATGTGATATCAAGATGAGTATAACTTTGAACTGTAGGAGATGATTTACCATTGCAGACTCCTGTTGCTTCTGTGTATGCTTGATTTTTATGTCTCTGGTCTAGCTTTCTGTGTACATACAAACCTTGATTTCAACTTTTCTCCTTATTAATTATGAAAAAACAAATATTCATAGTTTTCCTTTTCCTTTTGGAGAAAGCAGATGTAGATTTTCTCAATCCCTTTTCTTGGCTCTTGGTGTGATCTTTAGTCAGTTTCATAACTGGATGTTATCAAGAAGCCAGTCTTATCCCATTCTAATCAGTTTCAGAATGCCTCTCAAAACAATTGATTCTCTGTGATTCATTGAACTAAGATATACAATCTGATCTGCTGAATGATGTGCTTCAGGTATGGTCTCCTGAACCCCCCTCCAAAAGTTTATATATATCTGAGCAATATTTTGCTTATATTTTATTAAATTAAATATAAATTAAATCACCGGGTCCTTACTCCATCTCTGTTTGGCATATTCAAATGACCAAGATGGTCTATGGTTTGGGAAATAGTAGATGGGATAATTTACCCAGGAAAGGGTAAGAAAACAATGTTGCTGTTTTGAAGTATTATGGATGCAGATGCCAGAGTTGCAAGTGCAGAGTGCAGAAAGAAATGTCATAAAAACAGTCAGAAGGGGAGAAAAAAAGCTCCTAACAAAGACCAGTAGAAGTTTTTTTTAATGAATATAGTGGTCCTTACAGCAGTAGGATAAAATATGCCCCCAGATCTATCCCAAGTGTGAAGTTTCATAAGTTTGAATCAAATATAGAAAAAGATTACATTAAAATCCTGTTTAGGCATTATCTCTACATTTGGCCATTTGCTTGAGGTAGGAGCTTGAAAGCTTAGGTTTAAATTGAGAGTGAATGGCTTTACTTCAGTGGGATTAATGTGATCACTAGCATAGTGACCAAGGACATCTATTGGAGGAAGTGTGAAAAGTTAAGATGGCAGCTGCAACTCACCCAAATTTTGCCTTTTTTAAATGTATGGCACATGTAAAAAGGGACAGGAGTTCAACCACACAGTTGCATCTACCATCTTGACTTTTTGACATGCCCCATGGACCATTTATTCAACCACCAAACACATGTGATTCTGAGCAACTGACCACATGGAGTTGAGAATGAGGGGTTTTTATACCTTCTCTTCAGCTTTGCACTTGAGCTTCCTGTGCAAGAACATGTATTCCATCGGCTGTTGTAGGGGTTATGTAGAGGTCATAGCTGGCTCTACAGGTTGTCTGAGCTAAGTTTGGTTGAGGTTTCTGAGGGTTATTCAATAATTAATGGCTTTGCCCTGTTTTGGCTCTTGGGTGACGGCTAACCTGCCTTTGTTCAGACTTTGCTGCGGGGAATAATGGACTACCAAATCTGCATTTCTAAAAGCTACCTCACTTCAGAATCTGCTTGGGGGTAGGAAGCTGGGGCTTTGAGTTTCTGTCTCCCTTAAGATTTTTTTTTCTCTTTTAGGGGAAATATTTTATCCTGCCTTTTTTAATATTCCTCAAAATATTTCATTCTTCTAAGAGGGTGGTGGTGGCTTCATACAGTAAAAGTTTGGAATAAGTGCAGGTACTCCTCAATTTATGACCATAATAGAGGCTGCCCATTATGGTAGGAAGTCATTATTATTATTAAGCAAGCACTTATGTGATTGGATCTGTGTTTCTGCCTCACTGGAATCCTGCAGGCTTAGGCCTACTTTCCTGCCTCACCAGTTTTCATACTCTTCTCCCCATCTCCTGTCACTGATTGGTCACTTATTTTCTATAGATTTCCTTCTGGAAGCTCCAGAGATTGTGTTAGTGAAGACAGCAGCCCACTCCACTTTTTGACCTCCTTATAGGCCATATGGCTATATCCCAAAAGCAGGCACCATATTGGGAATGGACACAATGAATTGTGGCTGCTCTGAAATAGTGTCCACTTCCAAAAAAGCGGCATGTGGCCTAGGATGCTGACAGACAGATTGGTCTGATTTCCTCCCCCAACACGATCTCCAGAGCTCCAAAGCTCATGTTGATAAAGAGGAGCAGGTAGCTCAACCCTGTAACATGTTCACCACAAGGATGCTAAAGCTGCATAACTTCAAAATTGTAAGTAGCTTTTCTGGAGATCTGTCATAACTTCAAACGATCACTAAGTGATGAGTCATAACTCAAGACTACCTGTTCAAAGGTCTTGAATGTTTACTTTTCATAAATTTGCTTGGTACAGAATAAACAGATTGTACAGACTAAATATTTATTACTAATAAGTCAAAGAAAAAAAAGTGTATATATTTGAACAAGAGGTATAGCTTTTTTAAAAAAAGACCTGTCTAAAATAAGAGGAAACACTTAAGAGATTTGCCTGATTTGAAAATGTTATAACACAACATTTGGATTATTTGCTGAGCCTTATCTATAAACTGATTTTCATGTCTTGACTTCAGTAAAAGGAAAAAAAAACATTTATGCAATTGACCAGAAAAGTGTGGTGTGATGCAGGCACTTGAGAAAGAAGGCTTGCTGAGGTGAAAGGAACCATTTTTTTTTTTGGGAGGGGGAGATACATATGCAGGGAGGCTTGTGAAAACAGCAGTAGGCTTGCCTGGATAAATGGCAACAGACAGAAGGGGGAGGGAGACAACAGAATAGGAGTTGTGAAAGCAGAAGAAAAGAACATGCATGCACAAAATGCTTACTAGAAGGTGAGGAGGTATAATCCAAGTAGACAATAGAACAGGAACGCACAAGGCAGATGACAAAGATACTTTCAACAATGGAAGGTACTTCCTGTGCAGATTAAATCCCCTACCTACTTAAGGCTTGAGGAGACTTCTCCAGCACTACACATAGGGGAATGTATGCATCTCTCATTTGAGGACAGTTCCATGGCTGTTCCTTTTATACATCAGTGAATTTTAACATTTTGACTAGGGGCCCCTCAAACAACAAAGTACAGAACAGGAAGCTGGATCAACCAATCAGTACACAGAATGCACACAACTTGCAGTTGGGAGTTTAACAGAATAGAATAGAATAGAATAGAATAGAATAGAATAGAATAGAATAGAATAACAGAGTTGGAAGGGACCTTGGAGCAGAGGTGGTATTCAGCAGGTTTTGACCAGTTCTGGAGAACTTGTAGTGAAAATTTTGAGTTGTTCGGAGAACTGGCAAATACTACCCGTGACTGGAGATTTTACATTATCCTTCCCCTGCCACGCCCACAGAGCTGGTAGTAAATTTTTTTGAATCCCACCACTGCCTTGGAGGTCTTCTAGTCCAACCCCCTGCTTAGGCAGGAAACCCTACACCACTTTGGACAAATGGTTGTCCAACATCTTCTTAAAAACTTGCAGTGTTGGAGCATTCATAACTTCTGGAGGCAAGTTGTTCCACTGATTAATTGTTCTAACTGTCAGGAAATTTCTCCTTAGTTCTAAATTGCTTCTCTCCTTGATTAGTTTCCACCCATTGCTTCTTGAATACTTCGACTTCAACCATAACAACACTAGAGCAAACAATAGATACAAATTCAAAGTTAATCGCACCAAACTCAAGTGCTTTGGAGAATAGCTTGTCTTCCTCTTCTTTGTGGCAGCCCCTGAGATATTGGAACACAGCTATTATGTCAATGAATACTTCGACTTCAACCATAACAACACTAGAGCAAACAATAGATACAAATTCAAAGTTAATCGCACCAAACTTGATTGCAGGAAATACGACTTCAGCAACAGAGTGGTCAATGTCTGGAATACTCTACCTGACTCTGTGGATTTTTCCCCAAACCCCAAAAACTTTAACCTTAACTATTGACCTCACCCCTTTCTTAAGAGGTCTGTAGCGGGTGTGCGTAAGCACACCAACGTGCCTACCATCCCTGTCCTAATGTTTCACATACATATATATAAAAAACATATATACAAAAAATGACTGCCAAGCGTGGCACACAAAATTAAAAATTAAAAAGCCTGAAGATGGCAGATGAGATTCTGCTGAAACGTCGCTATAATAAAAGCACAAATATTACGTGGGAAAATACCCAAAGAAACCTAAGTTACACACACATACATACACACACACAAACAAACACATAATTTTTCTTATATGTATCCATGTATTCATAACTATGTTTTTACTTATACCTATTATCTTGTAAGCAATTGACAAATAAAATAAATAAAAATAAAAAATAAAATGTCTCCCCTTCTCCTTCTTTTCATTAAACTAAACATACCCAGTTTCTGTAACCGTTCTTCATATGTTTTAGCCTCCAGGACCATAATCATCTTTGTTGCTCTTCTCTGCACTTTTTCTAGAATCTTGACATTTTTTTACATCGTGGCAACCAAAACTGAATGCAGTATTCCAAGTGTGGCCTTTCCAAGGCATTATATAGTGGTATTAACACTTCACGTGATCTTGATTCTATTCCTCTGTTTATGCAGCCTAGGACTGTATTGGCTATTTTGGCAACTGCTGCACACTGCTGGCTCATATTTAAATGGTTGTCCACTAGACCTCTGAAATCCCTCTCACAGTTACTACTATTGAGCAAGGTACCACATATACTGTACCTGTGCATTTGATTTTTCTTGCTTAAATGTAGAACCTTACCTTTTTCACCATTGAATTTTATTTTGTTAAACAGTGCCCAATGTTCAAATCTGTCAAGATCCTTCTGTATCTTAAGCCTATCTTCTGGAGTGTTGGCTATTCCTGCCAGCTTGTCATTTGCAAATTTGATGAGTTCCCCATTGTTTGCATCATCTGCCCATCTGCAAGCTACTCTTACCTATCAACTCCTTTGGAGTGTAGGTATGTAGTGATAGCTATGGGCAGTCATGGGCAACTTTAAATCAGTATTTAGCATGTACAGATGAGGATTTCCCTCCTCTCTGGTTGCTATTAATGAGGAACTGAGCTTGTTTGTAGCATTAACATCTTAGTGTTTGTTTGTGTGGTGCTATCTTTGCCAAGATGCAGGATTTTGTCCTGCTTCTTGGAGCCCAGTTCTGAGACAATGACATTGGTGGTGAAATATAATTCAGAAATCAAATAAGTTAAATATTGTGTGATTAAATTAATTTAGAAACATTGTTATGTAACAATAGAAGAAAAATGTAAATTTCACACTAAATATTATGCTTAGAGGAAAGTGATTTAATTTTTTTTTAACACAACTATAGTACTCCAGCATTAATTGCTAAAATAGATAGTTCATTCTCTGAAAATTATTGGACATACAGTGCCCAAGTTGGGTCACTTTTCATATTTGTAAAGTTCAACTATTTTGGAGAATGACTTACTTATAAATTGAAATAAATTACAAAAGCTTAACTGACTTTCCATTTTTGAAAATTAAATATCCTTAACCTTTATATTTCTCAGATTATACCAAACTAGTTTTGTATATGGTAACTACTAAAATGAAAATCTGATGAAACTCTTCATAGGATAGTGGGTGTATTCTTTTTTAGGCCATGGAACCTTTTGAACAAATTCCCAAAACCCCTGATCAGGAGGCAAAATACTAGTATAAGAAAATTGGCAATAAAATGAAAAATAATTGTTTATTTTTTAAATGTAATTTTAACATGTCCAATATACAAAAACTGAAAGTTGACACTTATTGGCAAAGTTTATTTTTAAACTAGACAAGTAACTGTTCAGTAACTAGGATAGGATTGCTTTTCCTTGGATAAAAGTCATTATTTGAAGAAATTGGTGTCACCTGCAAGCAGAGATATTCTATATTTTGACTTTTTATAATATTTTTGCTGCATATAAAAAGAATGTTCTTTCACAAAGGAACATTGATGCAAATGATATAAAATATTTCAGTGCTTAACTGGCAATTTCAGAATATTCTTTTGAAACCGGTAATCAGAAATTCTTCTTAAGTTCTATACAAGAAAATATGTACATAATATAAATCAGTCTAGTCTAATTTAAAATTTTCAATACTTGTGCCATAAGAAGCAGCATTAACACCAATAATGCTGGAATAAAAATCAATAGCACCTATTTAAATCACTTAAGATTTGCAGATGATATTGTTTTCTTCTCACAAGACCCAGAGCTACAAAGACACAAGAGCTGCACAACACAGGAAAACCATTTGGCTTAAAAATATACTTAGAATAGAGTCAGGTCATGTTTAATTAACCAAAGAAAAAATATTTTATATCTGGAGAAAAACTAGACATAATCGACCATTATATATACCTTGGCCATCAGATCTCAGTGGCAGATGATATAATAAAGGAATTTTCAGCGTGTTCAATGCGGTTGGCAGGCATTCGGCAAGCTAAGCATAATTTTCAAGAAAAACTTTCCCTTATGCCTAAAGAGAAAGGTTTTTGATCAGTGTGTGTTACATGTTCTAACATATGCCAGCAAAACATGAACATAATCAATGCAAAAGCTATGAGAGCCATGGAAAAGTACATGCTTGGCATCACAAGATAAGATACAAAGACCTGCACATGG
Organism: Bungarus multicinctus; assembly: GCA_023653725.1. Taxonomy (NCBI): domain Eukaryota; kingdom Metazoa; phylum Chordata; class Lepidosauria; order Squamata; family Elapidae; genus Bungarus; species Bungarus multicinctus. The sequence continues at coordinate 38,818,833 of CM042836.1, forward strand.
ATTAGAGAACAAACGAAAGTATACAATACCATCAAGAGAATAAAAGAATTGAAATGGAAATGGGCTGGTCACATAGCAAGGAAAACTGGTGGCAAGTGGACCAAGGCAGTCATAGAATGGATCCCATTTGATAAAAAGCATCCTTAAAAGAAGATGACATAGATGGATTGATAACATCAGTAAGTATTGCAGGCCCAGCTAGCAAAAGAAAACTCAGGACCATATTGGTTGGAAACATGTAGAAGAAGCCTTCATCCTGCAATGGATAGACGATGGCTGGAATGATGATGATGGTGAATGCTAGAATTTGTTTAGGTTTTTCTGTTTCCAACACATAAATACAAAAATCTGTTGATATAGAAAGTGAAGAAGGAGAGGGACTCACTATAATTGCTGTTGTGCTGCAAATTAGAAATGCCCACCAGATTTCTACTTTTCTCTACTTTTAACTCCCTTAGCTGTTCCCTGGAAAATATGGTTGCTTAAGCCCTGATGAAACATTTGCTGGACTCTGGGAACAGATAGGAAGTTAGGTTTTGTGCATATGTACATGGGAAGACTGCAGACATGAATGATGGAAAAGAAAAAGCATCCAGCCAGTCTGACATGTTTTTTGTCCCTGGTCCCTCACAGATTCAAGCAGTGGTGGACTGCTGCCAGTTCAGACCAGTTCACCTGTACCTTTAGTTCCAACCACCAAATGAGCCCACCTACCTGCCCTGGTGCTATCCCATCTTATATATCTCACTCTCTGGCTCGCTCACCCTGCCCACACAGCCAACCTGATTTCCGCACCTTGCTCGCTATACTCACCACAGCTGCCCAAGAAGGTGTGCTGGAAGCCGCATGCATGAAATCGCCATGTGTTAAACCACGCGCAAACACAGAAGGCATGCTCACATTGTTGGTTTTGTACTAGGCGAACCAGTTACTAAATCATGTGATGCCCACCTCTGGATTCAATTCAAGATCCAACTGCAGTTCTTCCATGGTACCAAGTATGAGGACCCTGCCTTGTGCTTCCCATTGGAAAGTACATATATTTCCTTCTATAAAAAGTATTGCTAATTATATTGTGGGAATAGACTTCAATGTTCAAAACAACTCAGTATTTCAAAAGTAAATCGGATACTGAATTTAATTCAACTTAGAAAATAATGTTAGACTATGGCTCCATACACAGGGTAGAGTGATAATCTGTTTTCTTTAGGTTTCTCTATAGTTGAATGCTTCCTCAAGAGACTCTAGTTAGCTTAATACCTGCATTATAGTTATTTTTGCAGCAGATGATGGCCCTTTTTTGTCACAAACCACTTTTTTGTCACAAACCATTTTTCATGATTTTTATACTGATTTTTTTGCAGTTCCTTGTGTTATTTAAAAATTATGGTAGTTTTCACAATATGTTGCCAATAGATTTCTGTAACAGCCAAACTGGAGTGATGTTGCCAACTTAGAAATATAAGAAATAAATTGTAGTTCAGCACAATTTGTTTGGTTATGATGAATTATCATGTTTCCTATATTTGTTATATTAATTCTTAGCTCTTTGTTTTTATAACTTCATATGATGTAAAATCATACTAGCACTTGTGAATGCTATGTGAATTAGTATCCATAACATACAAAATGAACTGTTTAAAAAAAGATAGACAATATTTAATCTCATAACTTAACAATTAGCATAACTCATTTTAACTTTACCATGAATAAGTCAAATATTTTTCCAAGGGTCCAAATTAAGATTTCTTATATGTAGAAAACAAGCCCATAAGGACTAGACTAAATTAAGTCTTTGATTAACTTTCTTCTATGTAATGATACATTTAAAAAAAACCCAGTACTATCATCTTTTAGTAGCATATAGACTAGACTTCTGTACCGCCAATCCGCACCGCAGGGAGGCGGAGCCAAGGTGATGGTTCCGCCCAGACATCTGTTGGATCCTGAACGGTTCCAGATGGAGCTTGGGCCATTACCTGAAACTCTGGCTCATAACTCGGCCACAGACTTGGTAGCCGTCTGGGATAGGCTGGCTGCCGAGGCTCTGGACCAAGTTGTGCCTTTGCGACCTCTGACCCGGCAGAGATCTCACTCGGCTCCGTGGTTTACGGAGGAGCTGAGGGAGATGAAATGCCGGAAAAGATGTCTGGAGGGCCAGTCATGCCGAGTCTGACCGAACACAGGACCTACCTATATTAGGACCTACCTAATGGTGATAGAGGTGGCGAAGCGTTCTCACTTCTTCGCCCTTATTGCATCGGCAGAAAATTGACCCACCACCTTGTTTAGAGTGACCCGCTACCTGCTTGGGCCAGGAGCGTGGGAGGATCTCTTGCAGGGAAGGGTGGAGGAGTTTTCACAATTTCTGCACAATAAAATTGCTCAGATTCGGGCCGGGTTGGACTCTAGTTGGGAGGTCCTGGGGGAGGTGACCGTGGCGAGTCTTGAGACGGTTATCTGGGATGAGTTCGACCCTGTGACCGCTGAGGGTATAGACAGGTTGCTGGGGCGGCTGAATGCCACCACATGTTTATTGGACCCTTGCTCCTCCTGGCTGGTCTCTACCTCCAGAGAGGTGACGCGGAGTTGGCTCCAGGGAATTGTTAACGCCTCTTTGATGGAGAGCTCGCTGCCCACTTCCTTGAATGTGGCAGTGGTGTGACCCCTCCTTAAGAAGCCCTCCCTGGACCCAACTCTCTTGAACAACTATCGTCCTGTCTCCAACCTTCCCTTCGTGGTGAAGGTTGTTGAGAGTGTGGTGGCAGGTCAGCTTCCCCGGTACCTGGATGAAGATACGTACCTGGATCCATTCCAATCGGGCTTCAGGCCCGGACATAGTACTGAAACGGCATTGGTCGTGTTGGTTGATGATCTCTGGAGGACCCGTGACAGGGGTTATTCCTCTGTCCTGGTCCTATTAGACCTCTCAGCGGCTTTTGATACTATCGACCATAGTATCCTATTGCGGCGGTTGGGGGGGTTGGGGATTGGGGGCACCGTGTTGCGGTGGTTTGCCTCCTTCCTCTCCGACCGTCTGCAATTTGTATTGGTGGGGGGGGAGAGATCCACCTCTAGGCCCCTCGATTGTGAGGTGCCTCAGGGGTCGGTCCTCTCTCCTCTCCTGTTCAACATTTATGTGAAGCCGCTGGGGGAGATCATCCGTGGCTTTGGGGTGAGGTGTCATCTGTATGCTGATGATACTCAGCTGTACATTTCCACCCCAAGCCACCCCAACGATGCCATGGAGGTCATGTCCCGTTGTCTGGAGGCCGTGCGGAACTGGATGGGCGGGAACAGGTTCTGACTCAACCCTGCCAAGACTGAGTGGCTGTGGTTTCTGGCGTCCCGATATAGCCAGGTAGTTCCATCGCTGGCCATTGGGGGTGAGATTTTGCCCCCTTCAGAGAGGGCTCACAATCTGGGTGTCCTCCTGGATGTACGGCTGTCTTTGGAAGACCACATTATGGCCGTCTCCAGGGGGGCGTTTCATCAGGTTCGCCTGATCCTCCAGATGCGGCCCTTTCTGGATCGGGATGCCTTACGCACGGTCACTCATGCCCTGGTCACCTCCTGACTGGACTACTGTAACGCCCTCTACATGGGGCTCCCGAATGGGAGTATCCGGAGGCTTCAACTGGTACAGAATGCGGCCATGCGAGTGGTTATGGGGGCGTCAAGGTTCTCTCATGTGACGCCCCTCCTGCACGAGCTGCATTGGTTGCCAGTGGCCTCTCGGGTGCACTTTAAGATTTTAGTGTTAACTTTTAAAGCACTCCATGGCATCGGACCAGGATATTTACAAGACTGCATTCTGCCATTTTCCTCTCACCGTCCGGTGCGCTATCACAGGGAGGGTCTCTTGCGGGTCCCGTCGGCATCTATGTGCCGGCTGTGACCCCAAGGAATAGGGCCTTCTCTGTGGGGGCATCTGCCCTCTGGAATGGGTTGCCTCCGGAGTTACGTATAGCCACGGACCTGGGGACCTTCAGGTGTGCCTTGAAAACCTGGCTTTTTGACCAGGTTTGACCTGAAAACCAGGTTTGACCTGAAAACCAGGTTTGACCTGAAAACCAGGCTTTTTGAGCTGATTTTAGATTTGGGTGTTTTAATTTTTATATTAAATTTTAGGGTTTTAGGGAGGGGTTTTAATTATTTTTGCTAAATTAATAAACTTATGCTGAAATGGGAAGGTCAACTGATGGGCAAAATACTTTTTTGCATGGTGCATTGGTCCAAGCCTCATGCAAAAGAAAATGTATGTGCCTAAAGAGAATAGTGTGTATGTGTGTGTGCGGGGGGGGAATTGCTAGAGCAGGAAGGTGAAACTTGCCATAATCCTTATTTCTTTGGTGATTGATCTGAAAGAAAAGAAGAAAGGAATTCTTTACTTTCTGACCTATCTCAAGCTGCGTGAGTTATAAGAGGAGAGCTAAGCAGTTAAGGGAGCAGGTGGTCTCAGATATCCTTTCTGAAACGATAAAGTTGCAGGGGATAGTCTATCAGACATCTTTATGGTGCCAAAATTCACAATTTTTCTTTCTTTTTCTGTCCTTTCTGAGAGTCTCATGTCTTAAGATAAGTTTCTCCTTTCCTTGCACTTTGGTCACACCAGGTATTTAAGGTGAATGGTAGTAGCATTCATTTCTACTGCTGCCCTTCTGTGCCACAGATTGTGTAATTTCCATGTCCAAAAGGTTATTAAAGAATTCTGGTGCATTCAATTGTAACAAAACAACACTACAGAGCCCTGCTGGGGTGAGTGGGCCAGGCGTTTCAGAATATGTATTAAAAAAAAGTGATGAAAGGGGACGCAATGGAAGATGGAAGCACACATTATCTGCAATATTAACCTGTGTTGATTAGCTTGCCCCCTATGGAATCATAGTGGTATCTAAAGGCAGAAAACCTAAAGCATGAGCAAGGCTGGACTAGGGATTTTAGCATGAGGGTTCAAACAGTGTGGATGCATACAAATAAAGCCAATGTTTGAGTTTTGCTTGGCCCAATGTATTTTCACTTTGGGGGTAAATGAATTACTACTTGTTCAAGTAATCACTAGAGGACATTGCAGATTCCCCCCCCCCATAATTTGTAATAAATTTATGTATTATAATGCATGCATATGTGCAGTTGACTACAGTTTTTTTTTTTTTTTACTTTTATCCCAATTCTATCTTTGAGATTTTAGAGATTAAACCTTTGGGAAGTAAAAGGCATCACAAAGCATCACAGTGTTGACATAAATGCATATTTATTTGGATATGTATTCTCAGTTCTACAATTTCAAGGAGATTTTATGGATACACAAAAATTACCTTATATTAATCAGTGAAATTTGTTATATATTTTCCCAGTTTCTTTCTTCAAATTTTAAAAGAAACCTACAAATGCAGTTGTAATATTGTACCCAAACAAGATGAAGGTCAAGTTAAAAGTGCAACTCTTTTTCAAAAATCTTTCTGCATTCTATTATTATTTTACTCATGTTCTTTTTAACCATTCCCTTTTCTCCTTTCCTCTCTTTCTGTCTTCTAATATGTTTAATGTTATTTCATTCTTTTTAGTAATAATTTGCATCATTCCATTTGAAGAGGCAAGCAAGCTTTGAAACATGAATCCATTTACATGAATACAATAGTCTTTTTTGCAACAGAAGACAGTTTTTATATAAAACTTTACATGTCAGAAAAAAGCACTTATAATTCCCAGTATTTATCAAAGTAATGTTCATGTTTTTATTCCAGGTAAATTACTAAATAATCATAAATTAAACTGCCTCAGAGGCCTGAACTAAATATTACATACAAAGTTCAGTTGGAATGTGTAAATTTGTGGGAAGGAAGGGAGAGAGGGAGAGGGAGAGAGAGAGAGAGATGCATACAGTACCTTTTCTCATGATTTCTGACTAAATATTTGAATAAAGTACAAGGGACAAAACAAGGAAAAATAAGAAATTTGTTTGCAAAAAAAGGTTCATGGAGTTTTACATTATGAAATCTCCTATTTTCAAACTAAAACTATTCAAAAATGAATGTTCAGTTATATTTTATGGGGGAGTAATTTTGTTGCTCCATAAAAAGAGTGTTCTTTATAAGTACAGTTTACTAATATGAAATGTACAACCTAGCATCATACAACAATGAGCTTTCCCCATCTCTGTTACCAGCAAGCAAGTTTGGAGAAACTCAGAACTCATTAACATGATATAGTATACATTGTATTACTCCATATGGAAGGATCGTAGTAGGCAACGTGGAGATGTTGATTTTGTGGGACTAATCAGAACACCTAGTTTACATAGGAAGTAAACAGATGGAGATTTCAAACCTGGCTGCAAAGCTGCCTAAATCTCATATACTTGCCATTTTTACTTGTCTAAAATCTAGCTTGCAAGATATAGTAGACATTATATTTTATAAAACCAAAAAAGCTTCCTTTAAAAGCTTTTATTCAGCCACCCCAGAGTGTTTTATTTGTGTGTGTGTGTGTGTGTGTGTTATTTGGAGAAGCTTTTTCTAGCATTACTGCATAATGGGATTCATTATATGTTGTCCTATTTATATCTTGCACATCTCCCTAACAAGCAAAGCCTTCAGAGACAAAGAACCTAAAGCAAAATAAAAAATAAATGTGTGATTTGAATGCAACTGTGTGCCACAGTTTGATACTGTTATTCTGACAGCAGTTCATAACAGAAACCTGGCAGCACAGGTCAAGCAGCAGCAAGGGATATTATGCATGAGATACATGTTAGCTTTCTATATGCGCAAAGACTTTTTTTCCCTCCATTTTTCAATATATTAGGAAAGAACTGTGGCCCTGAATGGTAAAATCCAGTCCACCAACCTGGATTCTTTCTTTCAAAAATATTATATAACATCTTACCTTGATATTATCAGACACCAAAATTATGGGGTCAGAATAGATGCTTACATCTGTTACACAGTTGGTCCTTGTTTGGTTTTTGGAGCTGAGTATTATATAGAGAATAAAAGGGAGTTTAACCCCTGCCCGCTCCACAGCACCAAGCCACATTATATTTTCCTCTGGAAGGTTGCTTCTAAGAAAGAGGTCTCCAAACTTGACAACTTTAAGACTTGTGGACTTCAACTCCCAGAATTCTCCATAGCTGGCTGGAGAATTCTGGGAGTTGAAGTCCACAAATCTTAAAGTTGCCAAGTTTGGGGACACCTGTTCTAAGGGAAATGTTCACAGACACACACATAGTTTGATGACAAAGAAGAGTTCTTTGTGCTCCTATTGGCTAGCTGAGGACACAGCTCCTATACTCCAGTCAAGACTTCTGTAAAGGCTTCAAGAAAAAAACCCAGATGCCTTCTTTCTGAGGAGGTATCTACTGTATAAAATGCCTGACTGCTCTTTCCTAGTCAATCACTGTGTGGGTTCCTTGTATATACTGATATACCAGTCTTCTGGAAAACCAGTAGAAATATTATTAAATATGTGTGTATATATATATATATATACTATAAGTATTTCAGTTCTCTTCTGAAATACTTATAGATTTCTCTGTAAAAGACAAGGGCTGTCAATCAATGTAAACTGAGAAAGAAATCAGAGGTGATATTCAGCCAGTTTTGACAGGTTCTGGAAAACCGGTAGCAGAAATTTTGAGTAGTTTAGAGAACAGGTAAATACCACCTCCGGTTGGCCTGCCCCATCTATTCACTGCCTCCAAAGTCCTAGATGATCGGAGTCCCAGCTGATCAGCTGGATCTTCTTTTGTTGTCCTGCACAGGAGAACGGAGCTGGAAAGCAGGTTAGTAGGGTGGGGAGGGAATGGGGATTTAACCTTCCCCTGAAGTGGGGTGGAAATCCAGATTTTGCAGTATCCTTCCCCTGCCATGCCCACCAAGCCACACCATGCCCACCAAGCCATGCCCACAGAACTGGTAGTAAAAAAAAATGAATACGAAATAAGAAATGTATTTTTGTTTGTGTCCTAAATGGTTCTGATTTTTTATCCACTTACCAATTCCTTTGCAAAAATCTGGGATAGGCAGATGTTGATTTATAAGAACAAATCATTATATCCTTGTTTTCAGTCAGTGTACATTTGAGAGGGGTAAGCAGTTTTTCTTCTAGTAGTCTCCAGATGCTGCCCTAGTTGCTCAGCCAACACTCCTACAGTCCATTTGTTACCAGATGTCCAGGAAATCCAACGCTTTGTTTGATCCTTGTTGACCAAGCAATGAACTATCCTGTATAGGTTTCTGTAAAATATATCTCATCATATTGCCTACGGGAGAGACACTTTTTGTCTGGCTCCTCTGTCTAGCTCCTCTGATTAACTATCCTTAAAATACCAAAATAACACTGTAATACTACAGAAGTGTTTTAAAAGCACTTTTAAAAAGCAGAGACAACAGAGGTAGTTAAGTAAATATACGATAGGCACATATAGCTTCTTTTTTCTGCAGTGCTTCTGAAAAAGATTCTGCACCTTGTCCTTTACAGGAGTAACTAAATAATGAAATTTACAAAGATAAGATGCATCTATAACCAATGAAAAGTAGGAAACATAATTTAAATTTATCTATAGGCATCTACCAAAAGACCCAATGTGACCAGATGGTGATGCAAACAATGCAAATTATGTCATTTGCATCAGTCATATCACAATTTCAAAATGTACACTGTTTGCATCATATATCTGATAATACATACACCTGATCCAGTTCAGAAGTCAAAGCCATCATACAGTGCTGTGCAATTAGGGAAGTTGGGACAGAATATAAGGACTTAAAGGCCAAGATACTAACTTCAGGTAAGAAAACATGATTGGAATTAAACACAGAAACACTATAGAAGTAACCACCTAATTACCCAAAGTTGCTATGTAAGGGAGGTAGCAAACTCAACACACATTAGCCTTGGGAAACAAAATAAATTCAGTATGTATTCCTGATTCTTATTCTTAGAGAGACCAGCAATTGTTACATTTTATTTGTCACTTGAGTAATTATGCTACTACTTGATAATGAGATCATTCTCATGAGCTTGGCTGTTCCAGCTTTTATTCAGGGCAATTGCTATTGGTACAATTTCCGAAGAGATGGAAGAAGTTAGTTTGGCTCCTGAATAGCCTTCATATATTTAATAAAGTAAAGATTAGTCTTCTACTCCAAACTGGGCATTTTTACAAGACATTTTCCAAGTTCTTGTAAAAGAGGCAAAAGAACAATGCTTCTTCAGATCAAGCAAACATTCACAAAATCAGGGACAAGATTCAGCACAGCTATTTTTAAAAGGTCAGTATTTTACTAAGTTCTTATATGAGTGTGTATGAGTAGCTACTTTTTATGCAGAATCATAAAAAGACAGGCAAAAATCAGAATTTGCTTTTAATGCAAATTTACCAATTTTATGCCCCATGAATCCATATGTTAATCTGAATGTCATTAATTGCAAATAGCCATGTTTTTCTGAATTTGATAATACAGATTATAATTGCCTTTCCTCTAATTATTTATGCATACACAAACATACACACTGAGAAATCATACATGCAAAATGCATCTTTACAGAAAACACGCACAAATCCTTTACACTGTGGAAAATTGATACCAAAAGAAGGTATATGAAAAGGATGAAGACATTTTGGAAAAAAACCTGCACCATGTTGAAAAATAGATGAAATCAAGATTAGAAAAATAGTTATTGAGCTTTTGTTCATTTCTAGAAAAAGACTGTGTTTCACTTATTTATCACAATAATTACATGGACAAATATTTATTTTAAAAAGTTACAAGCCACACATACACAAACCTGGATAACAGTGTAAATCACCATTCATTAAAAGTAAATTAGCTCACAAAATACTATTCCATGGTAACCTGTATATATACATCTAAAACTGGTTACTTTACTACACTTCGTTTTTAAACAGACACATACACTTTTGTCTTTTTCTCCTCCATCAGAGTTGCATGCTTGGTGTTGCTATAGTGATTACTTCACAACCTGCAAAATTATTGTACTTAAGAGTTGTTTCAAACCAGGAGGGGGAAAAAAGATCATGGCTTGGCCTTCACACAAATTATCAGCCTCCACAATCTCTTGTTTCTGAGCAACTTTGAAGTGTCATCTTGAGGTGACCCAATAAGTAACCTGTGATGTCATATTTCTCTCCAGGAGTCTGTGTTAAAGGAGACAAACTTCATAGTGTAGGATAACTCATCCACTGTAATTGTACCATGTCCTGTCCTGTCCTTCACCCACACATTTTTTATCTGAAACCATGCCAACCAACTTATTAGTCAAAAGCATATCAACAAAGCTAATTATGAATCTTGAACTCTGAATATTATTTAAAGCTATTTTCATTATATTATTGTTATGCTATAACTGTCTAAGAAATCTTTCATCAAGCACAGTGGCAGGACTTTCAGATAAAAGTCCAGTCTCTTCCCAGTATAATCATCAGGAAGTTCCACCCGGCCACCAATGTAGTCTATCACCTTTAAAGGAAAGTAAAACTCCTTATAAACTAACGTATAAATGAGCACTCTTATTTTTGAGTTAATAAATGCATTCTAGGAATGTGCGGAAAAAATCATTTATGGAGAAGGAAGGAGTAGAGAAGGATGAAATTCAGGCATAGACAAAGCAGAAAGGTGAGCATAAAATAATAGTATTTAGGGTTGACATGGATTTTTCAAGCCTTTTAGTCCAACTTCCAGTCAAGAGAAGGCTTAAATAACACCAACACTGAAGCTCAAGTAGTGTAATAATTATGTTATTGGACTAACATTGTAGAGAATCAGGTTTAAATCCACCCTGAAGAATGGAAGTTCATTGCATAATAAATGAAGGTGAGAGTATTATAAGCATTGTTTTCTGCACCTGAAGGTAAGTGAAGATATAAATCTAACAATAATAAATGAATGAATGAATGAATGATCTTTATTTCCAGCTTTGTTTTCCAGATTTATTAGAAACATTTCCTATATCTTCAACATTTGAAAGGTGACATTGCATCAAACAGCTCGACAAAGGCAACATATCTTTGAAACTGCTGATGCTTCTATATAAAATTACAGAAGCTGCAAATCTTTCCAAAGCTCTATATGCCACAGGGAAGAAACAAGTACATTAAAAAAGGTTTTATTTCATATTTGTAAGGTATAAAAGATAAAAGGATCTTTGCAAAATTGGCTGGATGTCTTCTCTTATCCCAATTCTCTTCACAGACAACTTGGCAAAAGAAAGTTAGAAATACTAATAACATTTGAAAGTAATAGATGAATTTGTGTTAATACCCTGCATATTTCTACTTGGTTTTCTAGGTAGTCTCTAGATTGGTGTTCCTCAACATTGGCCATGGTAACCCAGTGGTTAGAAAGCAATATTGCAGACTAACTTTGCCCACAGCCAGGAGTTTGATCCTGACTGGCTCAAGGTTGACTCAGCCTTCCATCTTTCTGAGGTCCTAGATGAGGACCCAGATAGTTGGAGACAATATACTGACTCTGTAAATCTCTTATATTTACATAATGCTGTAAAGCATTTTGAAGCATTGTATAAGTCTAAGTGCTATTGCTATTGACAATTTTAAGATGTGTGGACTTCAGCTCTCAGAATTCCCCATGGTAACCATATTCTTTTCCTTGTCTTATTAAAAACATTACATAAAAACCTTGATTCAGTAATGCCACAGTGCCACAAGGCTAAGAGTCAGTATCTGCATTACCATCTACCATCTGGTGATGACCACAGTTTACAGAAACTGCAACTGATTGAGAATGCATTTTCACTCGGTCCCAGCGCAGGGAGCAGATAATACCAATGGTGTGGTCTCTGCGCTAGTCACTGTTTATTTTCTAAATAAGTTTGAAGGTATCTCGATTTATCACGTCTGGTACTATATAACTTGGCCTGGTACTATATAATGACAGGAAAGCCATTCCCACTGAATCAACCCACACTCTAAATCTTATAGGAAGAAACTTCTTATAGGCCCTCACTTCTGAGAAACAAAGCAGGAAGAAGCTAAAAGGCACCAAGGTCTCAAAGGGCAGGAAGGGCAATAACTTATTGTTCATCATGCTCTTACTTTTCAATGATAGTGCAAGCTGCACTTTGTGATGTTATGGATATATACAACCAAGTACTAGGTCCAAATTCATACAGTAATTAGAACAGATTCATTGAAATCAGATCACCTTTATCAATTACTTCAATGTGCCTGTTCAATATATGGCTAAGCCTGAATCCAGCCACATAACTGAAAACATAAAATCTATTTTTATACAGAGAGGGGAGAAATAGGATGGCGTACCACTTGTCTTTCCAGCCCAAGTCTCCTTACCCTCCAGGTATTTTGGTATCACAAAAATGTGAACACACTTATTTCTTAATAAGCACACAATAATTATCAATCCTGTTATTTTTTCCTCCAAACTACCATAATGTATCCTGGATACATATACAATAAATTGCTAATCTTTGCTTCTTAGAAAACTGCTAACAAAGTTTTATGAAGTCCGATTCTCTAATGGGGTCATTGAAAAGACCTGAATCTATGCCCCAATAGTTTGCCCTCCTTATGCCTAATTAGACAAACTCTAATGAGCATCTGGTATTTGGCACTGTGTATGGACATTTGTGGGAAGCCATTATATCTAGTAATGGCTTGTTATTTCCTCCTTTCTCACTCTCCTCCACCTGCTTTTGTTGAAATATATGGGAAGGAGTGTTGGGTTTGTGTGTACATGCCTGCTTGTGAGTGTGATAAATTTAATTAAAATTAACAGAGCACATCAATACTACTCCAGCATCTTTCTAGCTAATTGGCCTTTGAGCCTGCCTTCAGTGAAGTGATGCAGCTTGTTCTGGAGATGGATGGAAGTGAATCTTCCTTTGATGGCATCACTTTCTTTCACGCACAGGTGTTTCAAAACTCCTTTCTATTTCATCAATACTTATGAAATAAGGAAGAAATCATAAAACATAAATCCAATGATGAGTAATATTCCTCATGCCTTCTCCAAAACTGGTACCTACAAAGTTATGATGTAGTGACTAGTGTTTGAAATAGAAGAAATGTGACTCTGATTTAAATTCCAATTTAACAGTGAAGCTCAAAAGATGACATGGGACTAGTCATTAGTTCATAAGGTACTTGCAAAATAAAATTAGTAGGCGGGATTACAGTATTCCCCATCGTGAATTCCTGGGGATGGGGTAAAAACAGGCAGAAAAATTCTCCCGCATTCTTCTTACTAATTTTCATTCATCTTGATAGAAAAGAAATTAGAAGATAATTTTGGAAGTATTTTCATCATGGAGAACAATATTTGTATATTTATTTAGAGATGGACCAAGAGTTTAAGTGATTGCTCTGTTTTCAGTTACATCATACTTCAGTTTTCCTTGCTTCTTACACTCCAGTGAAATCCTTCAGGAAGATGACATTATAATACTCTTCTCACTGAAAAGCTTAAGCAATAGTAGGTACACTGTTGGGCGGATTGTCCTGTCCTTGATCAATTTTAGAGAGATTGTCTTTTCTCTCCACAAATCAGCAAAAAATATCCAGTGGATTTTTCTGCTCAGGTATTTGATGGAGGACATCAAGAGATCAAAAGCAGCAATTTAATAAGGGGGGGGGGGCAAAAAGAGACAGGAAGTCCTCAGAAGCAGAATCTCCTCTTTGTTCCAATAAGGAAGCAGATATGATTCAGAGAAGGCAACAAGTGGGTTTACATTTTCTTTGGATTAGCTGTTGGTTTGAGGTGTAAGGCTTAGTTAAAATACTATCCTGGCTATGAATCCATGCCTCAGTCTTGCAGAATCCAAGCTGTTGCTCTGAATATTTTTTTTAAAGGCAAGCCTAAGCAGAAAGCCTTGACACAGATGCCATCCCCAGCTCTGCTAGACTAGTTCATTGGGTTAAGAGAATTTGGGTGTCTATGGTAACCTGTCATGTCTGGTTTGAAGATGACTCACTATGTCTCCCTCTAACAAGTAATTAGTCATCCCAAACAGAAGTAAAAAATGTAGTCATTCTTCACAAGTAGAAAAAGATGAAGTTTGAAAGAAGAAAGCAAGAATCATTTATTTATCATTTATTATATAAAGAAAAGAGTGAAAAACAAATGAGTGGGAGGTGACAGTAGATGAGCCCTTCCACCATAGACACATCTTTAGAAACTCCTTTCCCTCTTTCCTTTCTTTCCTTTCTCCTGCTTTCAATTATGATGCTGACCGAGCTTTATAATAACATACTAAAGGGTAAATATCCAATTTTGTAATCACTTATTCAGTTAAGTAAAGGAAGAAGATGGAGTCAAACATAATCTGATTCTTAAATCTAAGGCATGTAGGTTATTCAAACAATTAGGGAAATGTGTAACTTTAATGTTTATGGGATGGGCTGAGCAAGCAGAATGTATAACTGAATTATAAATATAATAATACTATAAAATATCTTTGAGGGAGATGGGTGGTTCATAAATGTGAAAAATAAAAGCAATACAGTACAACACAACACAATACAATACAATACATGGTGCTTTGGAGCCCAATTTGGCAGGGGTATCACAATGGTATTCTGGGAATAGAGTTGGTAGCAATAGCCAATAATAAATACAGACTGATGTGACAGATTAAGAGGCACTTTAACAGATTAACATATTTGGAAGGGACTTTGTAGGTCATCTAGTCCAACCCCCACCACCAAAGCAGGAAACCCTACACCACTCTATGATATTTGGGGACTAAAATCTGGTAGAGGTTTCCCTAGGATTTATTAGTCATATTGGAGTGAAAGTTGACTAATGGGCCCAAGCAGTTAAATAGAGGGGTATTCCTGATTTGTTTGTTAACTGAGAGGTACTAGGGTGAGACCTATAGCAAATTGTGTGTTTGGAGAGGAAAGAAAAAGTGAGAGTACTTTCTGAGTCTTGGTTGGGCACAGTACCTTGAATTAAGATCTAGTAACTATCAAAATGATATCGGTCTTACAATCAGGTAACCTTTTATTATCTGGTATGTTCAGCTCTGTTTTATTAGCTAATAGAATCAAATGCTACCCAACCCATGCCTGTTACTCAAACCCTTGCTTCTTTTTGGAATCTTACAGTATACTGTGCCTTGACCTCAGCTTTAATTGGTCTCTTTGACTACCTTAGTTTCCATATTATGCTTTTGAGTACAGTTCGCCACTGACCTCGATTTATTGGATTGGTCTATTATCATTACCAGAAATGAGCAATAAACTATCCCATGTTGACAATAGTACCTTAGATGTTGATAGAATATATCGAGTTAGAATTGAGTTAGAATGTATTGGAATGCCTGCATCTGTGATAGGTGTGTTAACTTGCCAGCTCAGAATCCAAATAGATCCAGTTTCTTGTATATGTAGATTTGCACAAAACAGAAATCCAGGCAGAACATAAAGATCCTGTTTTCTTTATACCCAAATAATCATCTTCTGATTCTTGGTTAATTTTAAAAAAGATTTCAAAAAGCAGTTCAGCAAAGATTGAGCACCACCAAATATTTTGTATTTTGTGATACTATTTATTATTTGAAATGTTACAGGAGATATTTAAAAAGATACAATTTTTACTGAAGACATACCGATGTTTAATCAAAATATATTGCATTTTAAACAGATTAAATAAAAGGCACCAGAATCTGGCTTTCTTTTGAAAAAGTAAGCTGTACTGAATGTTCTGGTGTGTGTGTGTTTTTTTTTTTTTTTTTGGCATGAAATTAGTTTGGGGAATGAGTTAAACATTTTCATTCCCATTCAGACCTCATTTGCTGCTATTCAAGGACTATTCATTGCTGAACCAACTTATGCTTTACAGCTCCTCTAACAGCAACAGTAATAACAAACATATCTCCACTCTGACTGTAAAATCCTAATTGATTAGTTGTCACAAAACATGGCAGCATAATCTTCTCATGAAAGTACTATAAAGCAAAATTGACTTTGCTACCCGATGATATGATAAAGGCCACCCAGAATGGGACCCTGTTTTTACTGATTTGACTGAGCTTGTGATTTTATAATAATTTCTGAGTCCAGAGGTGATATTCAGCAGGTTCTGACCAGTTCTGGAAAACCGGTAGCGGAAATTTTGAGTAGTTCAGAAAACCGGTAAATACCACCTCTAACTGGAGATTTTACAGTATGCTTCCCCTGCCACGCCCACCAAGCCACGCCCACAGAACCAATAGTAAAAAAAATTGAATCCCACCACTGCTTCTGACCTAATTTGATCTCTGACTTCCAAACCAGCTTTACTATTAGATGGAGTAAGTCAAATAGAAAATGTAAGGGAACAGGAAAGCAGTGACGATTGCTTTCCCAGCACTGATGTCATGCATCTTCTGAAGAACTTACCTGAAAACACATAGACAAACCTTCAGAATTAGAATATTTTGGCTCAGCTGAGTTCAGGCAATTAATCAGGAGATCTTCTAAAGATCCAATTCCAGTCTACTGTTTGCTCATTAGGAAGAGTGGATGTACCACATAGTTACAGAGAACCTAAGTATGAGCAGGTCTGCCCCAAAGGTATAAGGCTGGGTTAAGAAGCAGGCATTCCCATGAGAGAAAGTTTGCTTAGATGTTGGACCATGGTCTTAAGGATTTTGTTTGCTTTTGAGATAGCAACTGAGGACTGCAGTTGTATTCAGAAACTCTGTTTTTATGGACAATGTCTCTATAACAATTTACCTATTTCTGACTTTCTCTTGATTTATTGAAATCTGGGCACTTGGATCGCTCTGCTTCTTACTTTTGTGTTAGGGGCTTTATTCAATGCTTCCAATGGAATTCAGCAATAAATCATGAACTGTTCTGCAGCGTGTTTGGTATTTATAGACTGGATTCCTTACCTGTCTCAGTAGGTGGCAGCACTTGCCTGATTTCATTTGGCTCAGAAGCTAAGCAGGGCCATCCTACTTAGTAATGTTAATCTCCAAGGGATAAATGTTTGTAGAGATTCTCAATCATCCTGATCATGGTTATCCCAAAAGTGCATTTTCCAAAAGACAAGTGGACATTCTTAGTTTTTTTTTATTTATTTAAAAATGTTTTGCTTCTTGTCCAAAAAACTAAGCGAAGAAACTTCTTGGATGAGATGAAAAGTTTTAAAAGAAAAAAAAAATCCAAGGAAGTCCAGTTGTCTTTTGAAAAAAGCACCTTTGGGACTCCAAGGGGGTACTTAAGCTGTAAAAATAGAATGGATTTGAGAATATCTTTACTTTATTCCTTAACTATAAATTTGGTTACTTAGATAAGCGTAAATCAGGACATATTCCCCCTAAAATCTTCAGTGATTCCAATTTTCCTGACCTTGTTTAACTTGACTAGTTTGTCTCCTTTTACTCAGGCACTGAGTTAGTCCAAAGACATTTCTTTTTAATATCTGAAGGGAAAAGAGGGATGGTACCCTTTCCTATTCCATGTACAAAAGCTGGTTAAACTAGTGATTGACTACATCTTCTCCATTAATGATGGACTACATTCTATATAGCATCTGAAATCAGGTAACGAGCTTAGGAGTGGAGAGAAGAAGATAAAACTGGATGTATGGTCCATAGCTCTGTTCTCCATCATGTTTTTGCTGATGCCTTTTAGTTGTTTTTACTGAAATGGTTGTCTCATATTGACTAATAGTAAGCCTAGTCTGATCTAAGTGGCACAATCGGGAAATTCCCGATCAAATATGTAGGGATTGAGGCAACAGCCCATGCATTGTCTTGCTGGAATGACTCTTATGGCATCATCACAGCCGCATTGTTACATTTGTTTTGGTGGGTAGCAAAATGACTCCAGGAAAAATTGTGGAGGGAATGGTTTGAAGCGCTAGGCTGTATATGAGCCTGCTGCTGTCCATAATCATGGAATACCAGCTGCAGCAAAACATGGGATCCTATTTGAAGTCTTCTCTTGAGGTGCATACCAGACAGTCTGAAAAGAAAAGTTGAGTAAAAAGTTCTTTTCAGCACTAAAAGAAGCTGTAAATACAGCTCCCTAAAGCTGCTGACATGGTTAAATGGCACAGTTGGGAATGCTATAAAAATAAATGCATCTTTTATAGTGTGGAAGCCTCTTGTAATGAAATGAAGAACACAGAAAAAGAAGCATAAACTGCCAATTAAATGTAAATCTACAATTAAGCAGGCCATGAAGTAATTGGTAGAGCAAATGGTTGAAAAATGAAACATTTGTAATAAAAAAAACCTCTTTAAATACATCAGAAAACCGCCTCTGCAGTTTCAGAACTGTTAGATAATAAAAGGTGGAAAATGGCAATTATCAGCAAAAGGAAAATGCACAGAAATTGGATCAGCTCTTTGCAACCACACTTATTAAAAAGGAAAGTATAGTGATATTTTTCAGTGCTGGAGGAGGAAGATGATTACACAGTATCTTCCACACTGGATGTTGGTACCATTTACTATCAGCTTTGTGCTACTGTGTTTAGATACCTTTGTCTTTCCTGAATAGCTGGGCCAATGTTCTTCTGGCCCATCTGCAGCACCACTCAAATGGCAAACCTTCTGCAGGGAACTGAGTGAGGCTTGTGGGAGGCATTTGCAGAGGAACAATAGTGTTTTATGGAGGGATGTAGTTTTATAATTCATGTATGCGTTCAGTAACTAATAGTCACTGGTCCTACCTCTGAAATGGCAACCACCTGAGAATCATAAGCAATACTGAATACCAGCATTTTGCATATATTTGCATATATGTGTGTGTGCATACACACACACACACACACACACACACACACACACGTCCAAAGTATACCAAAGATATTTTCTTTCCAATAATATACTCTTTGCAAAGTGATCGATAGCACTGACAAATCTTCTTGTACTTTGTGTTATTCCTGTCGTATCATGGGGTCTGCAGTTGTGAATTTTGCCTCCCACTTCATTCGGTCTGCAACATCAGCAGGGCATATATCTACAGTTCACATGTCTTCAAGCAGGTATCAAGCATTCTAGGGCAGTCGGCCATCCCAGTTGAGTGCAAGTACCCACTTTATGATGGAGTCCACACCAGCCCTGACCACATGCATACCGCCCCAGCCTTGCTTCTCTCTCTTTTTGTCTGGAATTGGGGCAACTTTGAAGGCCTTCTGGATATCTCTATTTGTAATGTGTTCTAGTTGTATAATCCCTAAAGACTATCTGATCATTTGCATTTCCATTGTGAACAATGTCTATTCATGTCTTTTGGTTGTTGGTCAGCATTCTGTCCCATAGAGTAGACAACCATGTGATAGATCTTTGATTTAAGGCACAGTAGGCTCTTCCAGTAACGAAAGACACCAGTGACCTACCACCACTTCAACCAGGCAGCATTGACTTGTGCCCTGGCATCCAGAAGACTGTCATCATCAGTTGTTATACAGGATGTGAAGGAATAAAAAACAGAGGCCTTTACAAGCCAAGTGCCATCAACCATGATCATACTATCTGTCTGGACATCGCATTCCAGATATTCATATTTCACCAAATTAAGTTGCAGTCCAAATTCATTGAGCCATGTCTTTCATTGATTGACCAGTCACTAGATTCTATATCAACTCCCTCACAAGTCAGCATAATGTTATTGGCATAGAGCAAGGTCCATTGGTGTGGCATTTGCAGGTCTGCAGTCACTGTGTCCATGCACAGAATGAACAGGATTGGCAACAGGGTATTTCCTTGATGGACACCCACTTGGATAGAAAATGATTCAATGATGCCAGTGGCACAGCAGATAGGTGGATTGTAGAAGAGTTGTACCCAATGGACATAGGCCTCTGGGACACCATGAAAGTAGAGTGAGTACCAAATGAGTTCATGCAGGATCCAATCAAATGCCTTCTTTTGATCTAGAAAGGCCATGAGGACTGTTTTGTTCTTCTCCCTGTCCCTCACTGTCAGCAGTTGGGCAACACTGATTGCATCCATCATTCCATGACCTTTTACAAATCCTCACTGGTTTGGTGAGATGGTGATTATTCTCTGCAGAAGGGAATCAGTGATTGAATCACACATTCAAGATTTTCTTTGTGTGGCAAGGGAGGCAGATTACTTGGTAATTGGCATGGGCAGTATTATCACCTATGCCTTTCCAGATGGGTAATGTGACATTGGTCTGGCAGGCAGTTGGGATGTCCCATTTTCTTCCAGATTTCAGCTGGGATATCATCTAGTCCAGTTATTGCACCATTTTTTATGATGCAAATGAGAACTACAACTTTGGTGGACGTGATGGGGAAACATAATACCTATTCTGACCCAGGCTTTGTAAATCATAATTATTCACAAACTTGTTTTTAAAGCAAAATCTATTTTATTGCAATGCTGGGAATTGTTTTCATTTCCAGCCGGAACTAATCTTAAAAAATCCCCCAAGATAAGCACGCACCTTTCAGTTCTGTGGAATGCTGCCAAAAACAGAAGTATCCAATTAACTATAAAAGAAACCAACCAAAGTGCAAGAAAAAAAAACAACCAAAGTACACAGAGCTTCAAGGATGACTCAGAACCGATCGAACTACTTTGCTTCCTGTAAAGGTTTCGTCATTTGGGCCTGATTTTTATCCCTTAAGGGAGGGGCAATCACCTCCCAGCCTTACTCCTAAGTTGCCCCTTTTATTTCAATTGATCTCACCTTCTAGCAGCTCTGCGCACACGAGCACTGAGAACAGGCTCGCCTGGGTCCTCTGCCTCACTGCTGCCAGACTCTGAAGGCTCCGAAGGCAGCACCCCATTCCCAGATGGTCCTGGCCCCATCCCTGCTTCAGATGCAGGACCCTCATCTGAGTCCTCTCCAGACTCCCTGGCTAGTCCCCTTTCTTTCCCACTGTCCGATTCTGCTGCCTTCTGCACCTGCTGCCGGCAAACCACAACAACACCCTGGACTGGGTTGGTTATAGGATTGACTTCTTATTACATATTCTATCAAAGTGATCACACCAGTGTTTGAGAACGTCTGTCTGTTTTTGTAGAAGTTTTTCTTGTTCATCCTTGACATGCATGGTTTGGCCAATGTTTTGTAGTGTGTTAAATGGGATCTTGTCAACTTGTGCACCTTGTTAGCACCTTCATGCCAGTCTAGGAATTTATAAAGATTGCAAAAGTGTTCACATTTTGTAGTTCTGATGGTTAATTTGGCAGCAGACTTAAACTGGTGGTAACAGACTAGGTCTGTATTGGTCTTCGATCATAATCAATCTTTGAAGGCAGCTTTCTTAGATTTCACTGTACATTGGACATCTTTGTTCCAGTCTGCTTGTCCACAAAACGCCACCCTGATTTTGTCACTTCTTTTATTTCTTTTGTGCTCTCTTGGATTCTCACAATGACCCTGTCCCATGTGTCTCTCACTGAGGTCTACTGATTGACAAATCCTTACTGGTATAGTTTCTTAACTGTCTGTTACTATACTGATGGTTATTTGACAACTTTTCAAAGGAGTTTGTCATTATAACTGATATTAGAACATCTTCTGATATTTGGAGTTCTCACCTGAATATTTAGCAGATAGTTAGCTATTATTGAAAGATCAGCCCATCATTTAAGTAACTGTCCTTGATGTGTATTAGGATGCATAGCTAGGAGCAGAAAGAGACCCAGATTCTAGTCTGCGCTCAACTATAGAAATTCAGTGGGTGACTTGGTGCCAGTCTCTATCTCTCTTGCTCTGTCTCTCAGCACAACCTCACCTCATAGGGATACTTTTGGTGCATATAAAATGCAGCAATTTGCATGGCCATTCAGCTGCTTTACAAAAGGTGATATTGAAATCAGATAAATAAATACTTAACCATATATGAGAATAGCACATCTACCACTAGAACACAGAAAATTTTCAGGTTCAGACAGAAATGCCAAAGTGCGTTTTTTAGTTAGGAAAGTTAAAAAAGAAAAGAATTTCTGTGTGGAAGAGTTTTGCTTTCAGTGAAAAAGTTCAAAGAACAGAATGACCTGCCTCTCCATCTTGAAGGAAGAGGTTAAAACCCAGCTTTAGAAGAAATGCTGCAGCTTGTTTTCTGGCTTTTCTTTGTTAGTATTGGCTTTTTATATCTTATGTGAAGTAGGCATGAGATCTTGTGATGTGATTGACTATTATGCTGCAGAAGTCATTCTGAGATTTTGCTGGCCACTAGTTCTTTGAATTGTTATTAGCTATTGATTCCATCCAAGAGCTTACCAATTAAAACTGACATACTGATGAAAGTTCAAATCTTAATTCATTTCTTTGATCACATTACCTACAGTATACAATAATTGGTTTTCTCACATCCAGATTCAGTATCAATAGATTGACCATCCCAAATATTCTATTCTTGGAATCAAAGAGCCTAATGGGCTACTAGGTCAATCAAAACTTTCAACTCAAAAAATCTCAACAATATTCACTTTAATAAAATTATAAATAAAATATGTATGTTATGTAGAATAAAAATAAATTAATAGGGCTACATAAATGACAGTGGCAGTTCACATATGTTGATTGCCATTGATACATAACAAAGTTAATCAAAATTAATGCCAACTTAAAAAATTAGTTAAGCTTAATCAAATTCTACTTTACATGGTTTATTAAAACAAACCTGTTTTTTCTATCATGGCATTAACTCATTACAGATACATAATATTTGAGAAAACTAATACCATCGCATCAGTTATGATTAAATAGGTTTAAGCAACAACAATGCAGATTCTTAATCTGCTAATGGTATAAATTTTAATGAGTTCTAAAATGTTCTGCATTTTTTATTGGACAGATAAGCATGTTGTAAACAAAGGTGCATGCCATTTTAATTGTGAGGAATTAAAGATGCATTAGCTCTGCTCCTTAAGACTTCAAAGCAGCACCTTTGTTTAAGATCATGGCAAGACAATAAGATCCATATGAAGCCATAGTTCCAAGAAACATCCTCTAATTAAAAACTTGTTTCATTCTGGTTTATACGGATTCTGCTTTTTCAGTAAACCTTGCTCCTTTTCTGCAGCATTATGAAAGCGTGAGTTTGTTTCATTCTACATTTGATCCAAACCTCAATACTCCTTGCTTTTATCCCTTATTTCTTTTTCCACACAAAATCACAAAGGACCTAGACCAGTATTTCTCAATCTTAGCAACTTCAAGATGTTTGGACTTCAGCTCCCACCATGCTATCTAGGGAATTCTGAGAGTTTAGGTCTACACATCTTAAAGCTGCCGACATTGAGAAATACTGGTCCAGATTAATATACTATTTTACATATAAAAAATAAATTGATGATTTATTAGATAGCATCAAATTGTTTTTTACCCTAGGGTTCACACAAATATATTTTTTCCATGATGTATCTATCCCTAATCTGTTCTCTCAGGTCTCCCAATGATGGGTTTGTTTATTAGTTAGTTTATTTTTTTCCCAATTGTGTCTGATTATCAGAGACTTCCTAGAGATGTTCCCACAGTTTTCTTGGCAAGGTTTTTCAGAAGTGGTTTTCTATTGCCTCCTTTTTTATTGCTTACATTCAATAGACAGAAACTTGACGGACTAAACCTTTATTACTGTCACCCTAACAGATATAGGGAGTTGCTATGGTATTTTCTTCTTCTGTCTCCTATCCAGTTCTGGGCTGTGTTGTCTTTTGTCTTCCTCCCCCACCTCAGAATATGTTCCCTTCTTCCTAGGAAACTGCTACTTCACTGTAGTCCATCACATTGCCTCCCCCTGCATAGGCACTATCCTCCACACCTACAAGAAAGCAGGAAAAGAACTAATGGTACCCTGATTTCTAATCTGATGCCTTAATCACAAGACCAGATGGCTCATCCAATAGTATATTCATCACCAATGTAACTGTACCGCCCCACCTTGTTGCTCTTTCCTTCCCCCTTTCAAAGTAGTAGAACCTTTTCCAGAGAGCTTGGTTTTCACATAAAGTGTCTGAAGTAAATTAATTTGAGCGCAGTTGTTTGTGAGTGAGAGCTCTGGGTTGACTTGTTCAATAATACATTACACTGTTTGTTTGGTTGTCCATGGTAATCTCAGGTATCTTCTACAACACTAAAGTTCAAAAGTGTTAATACTCTCCCTATTCTGCTTCTTCAACGACCAACTTTTACTTCCTTAGAATGAAATTCCTTGGCTTGCACAATTCTGATATCTGTAGGTAAAGACACATCACACAATCAGTACATTATAATACCAAATGCATACATGTTATTACATTTATGTATGTTATATACTGCAAAACTACTATGCAGAACTTGCTACCTAGATGTACCTTTCATAAAGGGGTAAATGGAGATTGACTTTGGAATTGGTATACCTCATTTCCCTGACATCAATGAAAGTAAAAAATGCTGTCTTTCTCCATAGGTGTGATTATTCTACCTATATTTTAAAATGGTACTGAATATCAAGTATTTGCAGAACATTTTCTATGGGATTTGATGACATTTCTGAAGTAAATACATTTCCTTTCTATTTGATGGCTGAAAACTCAGAAAACAAATCTCTCTCATTAAATCTCGATTCTCATTGTTCGGCTTCATTGCTTATTTGTCATGCCACATTACCTGATGCAGTCCTTTATTGTGGAAAATCAGTAACTGACAGCTAACCAAAGGCCTATAAGATAGTTAAGTTTAAAGCACGTCTTTTAATTAGGTAAAAAAAAGAAGGAAAGAGTTCCTCATAAGAATATCAGCTTTGAGCAAAGAAATAAAATATATGAAAGAGAAACCAAGGCACCAAAATAATAATTCCTGAAACCTCTGTCAGTTTAAGAAATCCCACAGTGGACTGAATGAATATGAAATTGTTGTGAGATACTCTGTTTTTATTGTCTCTGATCACAGGGCAAATGGGATGTTTGTCATTAAATGTTGGTAATTTGTATCAGCTTTGTGCTTTACTCAATAATTTGTATAGAGATTTCTCAAAGGGGGAGGAAACAATACCATTTCTCTAAGTCATTCTAAACTGAAATTGTGTCCATCTTTATTTTCCCTGCATTGTGATGAGTCGATCAAGGAAAAACAAGAAGGAATCACAGAACAATCTGAGTGATCAGTCTGGGACCTCTCATTAGGCTTTCCTTCCTGCCTCTGAATACTTTAATAATCTCTTATTAACTGCTTCTGGCAACTCTGGTTTTGATTCTATTAATTGCTATTCCCATCCTACATAATAAAAAGCAGTTGTCTTTCACCATGTTTTTAAGAGCTCTTTGAAACTCTTCTGTGGTTAATTTAGAGTTTAGAACTTATAAAAGAAAGCAAGGTGTGCAGTTAAATTATTTTAGCCATGGTACTGCTATTTAAGGAATGGAACAGAACTAGTTTCTGCCTCCATGTCTACTACTGAACTCAAATTACTGCAAGCCATAATACCAGGGATCATGGAACGAAAACCAATACCTTTTGTCTAAACCCAAGGAACAGCATAGACCAGTGTTTCTCAACCTTGGCATCTTTAAGATATGTGGATTTCAACTCCCAGAATTCTCCAGCCAGCATGGCATAGAGTACATTCCCATCATAGCCTGATGGTGCAGGCAAGCATTTCCAGAATGAGGAAAATTTTTGGGCTTGCAGATTCAAAAAAGAGAAGAGGAACACAATAGAGATAAACTGATGACAGAAGAAAAAGGGACAGCTTTAATGAATAAAGGCCTGGAGACAAAAACATATGAAGAACAGTGGCAGGAATTGGGTATTGTCAGTCCAAAGAAAAGAAGGAACTAGGGGTGACATGATAGCAGAATTCCAGTATTTGAGCGGCTGCCACAAAAAAGAGGGGGTCAACTTATTTTCCAAAGCACCAGAAGGCAAGACAAGAAAAATGGATGGAAACTAATCAAGGAGAGAAGCAACCTGGAATTAAGGAGAAACTTCCTAAGAGTGAGGACAATTAACTACACCTACATTTTCAGAAATTATAAGGGCTTCATCATTGGAGGTTTTTAAGAAAAGACTGGTCAGCCACCTATCTGCAATGGTATAGGGCCATGATGCATGATGACCTATTGAATGCATGCAGGCAAACTTACCTCACAGGGCATGCGCTCACCTCCCAGCTGATTTTTGGACAGTTTGAAACCTTTTTTGGCCTCCCAAAGGCTTGAGGAAGGCTTCTGCAGGCTTTGCAGGCCGAAAACTAGCTCCCATTTCGTCACTTCCTGCTTTTCCGAAAATACCAGAAGTGATGAAATGGGGTTAGTTTTCAGCCTGCAAAGCCTGCAGAAGCCTTCCTCAAGCCTTTGGGAGGCTGAAAAAGGCCTCAAACCAGCCGAAAATCAGCTGGGAGGTGCAGTGCAGGTAAGGCGGTAGCGGGTAGGTGGGATTGCGTGTGCATGTGTAGGGGGCATGGGGTGGGTGTGCATTGCCTTCTGGGTGCTGGCACATGAGCATGAACGTGCAAGCGCATGCACAATTTTTGGCACAGGAGCCCAAAAAGGTTAGCCACCACTGGTATAGGGTCTCCTGCTTGAGCAGGCAGTTGGACAAGAAAACCTCCAAGGTCCTTTCCAGCTCTCTTCTGAGTGAGACTGACACTGGGTCAGAGGCCACAAGGGCACGATTCGGTCAAGGGCCCTAGCCGCCACCCTATCCCAGGTGGCCACCAAGTCCTCAGCCAAATCATGTGTTCGAATTCTGGGAAACTGCCCAAGCTCCATCAGGAACCTATTCAGGTCCATCAGGCGCTTGGGGCAGAACCATCGTGTTGGCTCCGCCTCCCTGCGACGAAGGGGTGCAGCCTGGAAGTCCAGTCTAAGGAGCGAGTGATCTGACCATGAAAAGGGTTCAATAATAATGTCCCCTATATCCAGATCATTCTGCCACTGTTCTGAGACAAAAACTAGATCCAAGATGTGACCTCCAGTGTGAGTAGGGTTCCTAATTAATTGGGTCAGGCCCAAGATTGTCATGGAAGCCAAGAACTCCTGAGCAATCTCCGAGGTCCCGTCAGCCTAAGATAGGTTGAAATCCCCCATGACCATCAGCCTAGGGGTTTCAAGCGCTAGGCTGGCTACAACCTCAAGGAGCTCAGGCAGGATTGATGTCACACAGCAGGGAGCCAGGTATGTGATCAATATACCCATTTGAACCCCGGAACCACATTTCACAAACAGGGATTCACATCCGGTCGTCTAAGGAACAGTGGATTCCCTAGGATCTAGGTCCTTCCGAATAATTATTGCAACCCCCCCACCCCTCCCCTGGACCCTTGGCTGATGAAAAACCTGAAACCCGGCCGGGCACATCTCCACCAGGGGAACACCCCCCTCTTGTCCCAGCCAGGTCGCGGTGATGCCCGCCAGGTCTACTCCCCCCTCCTCAATTAATTCATAGATGAGGGGAGCTTTATTAATAATGGACCTGGCATTGCATAACATCAGCCGAAGGCCCGGGGTCGGATCATTCGAACAGCCCAGGGAGTGGGACATAACCTGGGGGTTGGAGCACGTCACCGCCCGTAAATAGCGGGGGCGAGCGCCCACAGTATGATATGGCCCCCTGTTAATGCCATATCTGCCTCTCCAGTCAATTGTGTCAATAGCCATCCCTTTCTCCCCCTGGAAAGAAGTCCCCATCTTCGATCTGACCATCCCCGATTCCAAGACCTCCCGGTCGTGTGTGTTCCCAGGTCTGGCCATTATCTTAGGTGAGTTTTCCCCCAATTCCCACCTGGTTGCCCTCCCTAACCCTGATAAAAATTTGGAAATAAATTGGTATAAATGGGCTCCACGCGCAGAGCATTTCCTATGGCTATGCCACCTCTCGGGATCCCAGGATCCGTCCTTAAGGTAAGCTTTTGGAAGTCCAGAGGGCCAAGTTAAGGAAGGGGGGACATTCCTCAAGGCCCGTAGGTCAGTAGATGAGTATTTCAATGATTTGGTTGACCGCAGTTCTAGTGTTCGGAGTTGGCGATGTAAAGGTGTGGCAGGTTGGTATCGGTCTATATGATTATTGTGTTTCATCGGCCATGACCCTCGCCAATCCTGTGACCAAGACTGTCGCTGTTGGGGCTGGAACCTAGGATAGATCCAGGGACGTCTAATTGTCATCTCCATCCTATCTTGCCATTATTGCCATCATCGGTAACAAGGCCACCCTGTCACTGTCGATGTTGAGGTCTTTGAGGTTGAGATTGTTGTCATTGAAGTTGTTGTCACCGCTGAGCAGGGTGATGTCATCCTGGTAATTATAGCTGCTCTTGTAGAGTCATCTGGGGTAGATGGAATAGGGCTATCGCCATTTGTGGTAGCTGTAGTGTCACCCGTGGCAACCAAAGTGGATGACGTGAGGCCGTCATAGTTGAGGCAGGATCGTTGCCATTCGTGGTAGCCTGAGGGATAGCCTGGGCAGCCTGGGCAGCCATCCAAACAGTCTCCCAGACATCTCCATTGCCATCTCAAAAATGTTGGATTCTCCCCCGTTCTCTCAGTCACCCCCACTGTCGGAAATGACCGTGGGGAGTGGGGCTCAGCGGGAGGTTTTGGATTATCGACAATGGATGATGTAAGGTTCACCCAGTTAAGGCAGGACCGCTGTTGTTTGTGGCAGTTCAAGGGATGGTCTGGGCAGCCCGGGCGGTTGCCAAAATGGTTTCCCCAGCGTCTCCAATGTCTTCTCAGCATTGTTAGACCCCTCCATGGTCCCCTGGCCAGCCCTGCCATAGGCGGTGGCCATGGGGGGTGGGGATGAGACTTAGCTGGAGGCTCCAGATCCGTGACAGCCGTAGCGGGCGAGATAAGGCCGTCGCAATTGGAGTAGGATTGCCACCGCTCGCAGTAATGGAAACCCAGGGAATAGCAAGACTGCTGCCGCTTGGAAACCATCCCAATGGCCATCCCAACGGTGGTTTCTTTGTTGGTTCTATAGACCGCAGCCTTTCCGGGACCTACTTGGGACTGTCGTGGTGGCCAAAGCCTAGCCACAGCAGGGTCGCCGCTGCCGCCACTGCCCGGAAACTGCCCGAACAGCAACCCAGGCGGTCCAGGTAGCCATCCATCGGCAGCCTCATCATCGCCTACGCAGCCTGCAGCCCCTCCATAGCCTGCTCATAACAGGGCCTCCGCTGTCTGAGAATCACCCAAGCAACAGCCCAGGCGGCTCAGACGGCCATCCAAATGGCCCCCCCAATGTCCCGATTGTCTTCCTGGGATCGCCAGATTCCCCCTCGGATCACCAAGCATTCTTGCCATCGGCGAGGATCAAGGGGGACGGGGCCCAGCAGGAGGCCCCAGATCCGCAACAGAACTCCATACGAATCTAACCGCTCCAGTCGCCATCTTGGAAAGCAATAAAGAATATACCCACCAAAAAGGAACAAAACCCAAGTATATAACATTTCAATATGTGCAATATATAAATGTAAATCTCTAAAATATGAAATGGCCAATCAAATACCAAAACATAACAATTAAAAGGGGATTCCATTCAACCAGCCTCCAATGTCTGAGGCATGATTAGATGGAAGTAAATCAGCTATAGCTTTCTTTTCTTGAATAATAATGGTTACCAATCACTTCTATCTTATTCAGCTTAAAATTCCTCTGTTGACTTTCAAATTATGGAAAGATTGGACGCAGAGGGAGTAAATTCAAAGCTCATGTTGCTGGCTTTTCTCTAGCAGTTTCTAAATACTGATAAATGCTATTTCAACGCCCCTTGCAGTGTTGAAATTGGAGCAAACATTTTCAGAGAATGTTAAGAGGAAGAGGAACATGCACATGGATAGAAGTATTATGATACAAGTTTTCATGGACTAGAGTCCAATTTGACTTTATGCTATGCTTCTCTTCCATGTGTTTACTGTAACAGACCAGAATGTCTACTCCCTTCGGAAACATGCAGATGGTGCCTACATTGAAGAGGTCTGTGTAGAAAAGATGAAACTACATTTGTAACGTATTTTCCAACAGTAGTTATTTTTACATGATATTGTTTGTGAGTTTATCATATTCCTATAATAAGGAATATACATCGACTGCTGGAAGTTAACTGCCAAGATATATTACATGCCTATCAATGATTTTTAGACTATGCCTGATGATTTAGAGGCTGTGCAGTGAATCATATATTATTTTAAAAGCAGAGCATTGTATGGGAATGGAAATAAGTTTCTCAAATACAGTTTCCATGCAAGAAGCTTTGTGGGTCCTAGACTTAAAGACTTTTCCCAGTGCCACCAACCAATCCTTGAAACAGCACAAAACTATACCAGCATGAAATTAACTTTCTCTGTTTCTCTTATTTCAAAAATTTATTTGGCTGCTTATGCTACCCAGGGTAATCCTAAGTGTCTATTTCATAAGAAGAAAAAACAAATGCAAATATTTAAAATATTAAAGATTGACAGTAGAACCAAGCAGGTTTCAGACTCCAGATGCATTTTATTAGAGATCTATCTAAAGCATTTCTACTTTTGCTTCCATTATTATACAGTTTGCATTTAATGCATGTAAAAATTATGTTATATGCATGATGTAAAGAGAAAAGACTACTCAGTGCATTACAGTATTTGCATGTTGACTTGTTGTTAAAATTATATTTGTTGTATGTTAGTAAACTCTGACCAATTTTATTTATCACATATGTAGACCATCCAACTTCCAAACTACTCTGGGTAGCTTTGCAAACTAAAAGCATAATAAAATATAAAATAATAAACAGCCAAACATAGAATATAACCAACATATGAAGGGCTACCAAAAAATACAAGATACCTCTACTACATCCACCACTGGAAGGGCACCAAACAAACTGCCTAGCTTCAGGATGAGGACACAGGTATTTAAAGTTCACCTGAAGGCAAGCAAGGTGGGAGCTCTTTGGACTTTGGGCAGGGAACATGCTGTTCCAAAGAGTAAGTCCAACAACAGAGAAAGTCTGCTTCTTGGATCCCATTAAATAGTATTGTTTAATTGATGGGACCCACAACAGACCAACACTCTTGGAGCAAGTATTAGATTATTGAGTGACCATCATTTAAATCACTCAATATTATAATATCAAGATATAGATGTTGTCCTAGATAAATTTCAACATCATATCTTCTAGATATCTAGTCCTTGGAGAACACAAGTTTGGGGAAATTGTTTTTCTTGTTACCACAAGGGGAGAAGAGATGAAATCATAAATGCTGTTTTCAGTGTACAGCAATGCATTAACTTATATTAAAGTTTAATGCTCATGACAATTGATAAATATCAAATCAGTTATTTCAGGAAAATAAACTTTCCTATTTAATATAACAGTTTACAGAACTATATAACCAAAAGGGAATGTGGAGATTAGCCACTTTCCATAACAAGAACTTTTACTAAAGGATAAGCTAATAAGCTTGGCATCGTTCATCTCTTATAATAACCAGCAAAGTAATGTGCTGTTTAACTTAAATGGCACAAAGTCCAAAATATGTACACCAATCTCCTGTTCCTTTCTGGGGGAGCATTTAAGTTTCAGAATCCAAAAATCAGAACATACCCAGTTTCTAAAGTAATCTCCCAGGAGCCATACTGTGATTCTACTATGGAAGAACGACAAAGGAGAAATGTGATAAAGGAAGCATCTTGAAAACAATTTAGCAATACACTACAATATTCAATGTGAATGCCCATTTTAGCATATGTTTAGCGATCAAATAAACCAGATTTGAACCAGAAAACAATCAATCTAATTATCTTACATAACTGATAAATAAGATAAAACTTAGTTGCAAACTTTACCAATCTAAGTTTCCCAAGAAGAAAGCCTTGATCTGCTGACCTAAAAGATTTTCTATTAAGTTTCTATGTTTTTATTATGTAAACTGCCAGGAGTCATTTCCAAACCCAGGAGCTCATAAACAAATTAACTAAATAAATGTTTTCTATGTTGTGTTAAGTCTCATTGTGTCTACCTCTCTGTAAGTGTTAGGGGACTGAATGTTTAATTTCTGTTCTTTATTTGTATTCTAGACATGTTTATGAAGATATATTTTTTCCTGTGGAATCTTCTAATGATTTATAATAATATTTGGAACTTTATCCTCAATCATTTTACAGCTACTCAGTGCAAAGACATCTATTTATAGTAGGCTACCACCATCTTGTAGTCTGCCCAAAGCATTCTTTTCTCTTTTTTCTTTTCTCATTTTAACTAAGTTGCCTGCAGTCATATAACTGAGAATTAAGCAATCCTGTAATTTATCTTCTTCAGCAGTGAATGTTTTTTTCATTTAATATTTAGATGGTGTGTGTGTGTGCGGGTGTGTACATATACTTACGTATGTGCATACATACATACACATTCGTTACATATATATTTATGCTTATATTCTGTGAAACTGGTTTATTTCTCAAAGGGGGCAAAGGGAATGAAAAGCTAAATTTCAACATAGCCAAGAGATGTGATTATTGAAGTTATTCCAATTTTAACAATTTGACCTTTTAATCACCAGAAAAGCAGCAATAAGTATGAGAGCCTTGTTGCATCTTGGAATGAAGGGGAACTATGTGAAATTACTTGAAATGCAAGTGGCACTAGAAGGAACTACGAAGTCATTATTAGTATAAAGTATGAAGTATGAAGGAGGATGAAGACAGATAAGGATTCAATGAGAGGGAAATTGGTATCTCCAGCATTCTATACTTCCCAATTTAGCCATCTCATAACTAGTAAATATCTACAGTATGAATCCCTTTTAAATTCATACAAGGTTTGTATTTGGTGCTAATTTCGTATACATAAATATTTAGTTTTATCAAAAGCAGTTCTAGCCAGAGCTGGCTTTTGTTTAGTGCACTGAGGGCCCCACTTTTAAAAAGTGCATTACCCAGGATAAAAGCTGGCTTTAGTTCACTTCAATTGCCTTTAAAATAAATTGCATGTAATCAAATAGTTAATATGATCATTTCCACATTAAAATTATTAATTGCTGACAACTTCTGCAGCACTCAAAGTTTTGAATACAGTCCAAGTTGTCCATCTCTACTTAAAAGTACACCTTGCAGAGATCAACTTTAGAAAAAGGGGGCTAAAAGAAATTTTATGTTTTTAAAAGAAGCAGAGGCAAAAAAAATCCCTTTCCAGTTACTTTAAATTGAATAAAGTGTTGACATGGGAGGCTAAACATATTTTACCACATTAACTTTTGAATGAGAAAATAGCAGTGTCCTATGTGTGTGTTACTAAAACATCTCACAGAAAACCCCACAATTTGCTATGTGCTGTGTATAGATGTTCTGTTAATTCTCCATCTCCTACCTTCTCCTTCACTAATTTCTCCAAGGTCTTGTGCAGGTTCTTTTCTTTTTATTACCCTGCACATAGATTCATACTGCTCTCTCTTTCCCCATCTTTATTTTTAGCTAAAAAGGGCTCTCAAGGATTTTAATCTTTCCAGCCCTTGATCATTTTATTCAACCTTTTTTGCAGTTCAGAAAATTAAAGTGAACAGATGAATCAGTTCAGCCCACAAATCACCATACAGCATACAAAATGGTATTATCTCATGGCAAATGATTTGCAGCCATCATTAAATATCAAGATACCACTGAAAAGCAGCACAGTGAATGGATGGAAATCAGTGAATATTAAAAGGACACTGGGCATGCATTTAAGAAAGGTGATATATTTTCAAGAAGGGAAAAGTTAGAATAAAATGGGAAAAATAACCCAATCTGATAATTTGATCTGAATAATAATAACAGCAATACTGATATATTTATATCTGATCATTATTCTCTTCCCCATCCCAATGCTGAAGCAAACTTACGCTCATACACTTTAGGTATATACTCAGTGTAGCTTGTTTCCTTGGTTACCTTTGCTTCTTTTTCTTTTTTTTCTTTTTTTTCCTTTTTCTTTTCTCTCTTTTTTTGGTGATAAAAGCTCATGATCTTGAACTTAACACCTCCTCCATTTTATTTTTTGGCATAATATCCAGTCAAATGCCAGGAACTACTGTGTATTACATAGCCTTCACCAGTTTAGAATACTCCACAAAATTGATTTTTTTTCCCCTGGGAAAGTTCAAATGACCTTGGTTAGTTTCACAGTTCAATTCTCATCATCTCTGGCTCTCTTCTTCCTTTCCACCTTTGATAATTAAAGGTAGCAGTCTGTTTATGTATCACAAATAAAATGTTAAAATTGAAGCTTGTAGTGTGTAGGCAAGACACAAAATCTACATTATGTACAAGTACCTGTAGAGTTTTCTTCTTCAACAGAATTGAAGATAGATTGTAATATTGTTATTGTTTATTGGGTGATTTCATTTTGTAGGTTCTGAGGTTGATGTAAATTTCTTCAATAAATTGCATCATAAGCAATTCTATAATAAAGGTGAGTCAGCTTTGGTGTATTTCAACTATAATTTCCAGAATGAGCAATTGGCTAGTTTGAATCTAGACTTAATCATGGTTAGATGAGACCTTCTAACATCACTTAGAGTTAAATGTATCTGGGAAAAAATATTGATTGGATCTTAATGATT
The DNA here is from genome assembly GCA_023653725.1 of Bungarus multicinctus. NCBI lineage: Eukaryota > Metazoa > Chordata > Lepidosauria > Squamata > Elapidae > Bungarus > Bungarus multicinctus. Next base: position 38,853,317 of record CM042836.1, read on the forward strand.
CTCATTTTTCTTATATCCACTGATGATCTGCTCTTTAGCTTCACTACAAGTTTTCAGTTTTGGAATTCCTTGCCATATTTCCAGAATCTTCTTGCTCAGCTACTGCTCCAACTATGATATGAACCCACTCCCCTCAACAGGATAAATCTACTTTGTGTTAGCACCTTTCTTTTCTTTTTCTATAATTTTCATATCATTTTATGATTAATAGAATACTTTATTGGCCAAGTGTGATTGGACACACAAGGAATTTGTCTTGATGTAAATACTCTCAGTATACATAAAGAAGAAACATTCGTTAAGAATCAAAAATCATAATGTACAACACTTAATGATAGTCATAGGGTACAATCAACATCAAATTATACTAGGAAACAGTCAATATAAATCGTGAGGATACAAGCAACAAAGTTACAGTCACAAGTGGGAGGGGATGGGTGATAAGGAGTGATGAGAAGATTAACAGTAATAGTAGTGTGAACTTTGTAAATAGTTGAACAGTGTTGACGGAATTATTTGTTTAGCAGTGTGATGGCTTTCGGGAAAAAAACTGTTCTTGTGTCTAGTTGTTCTGGTGTGCAGTGCTCTATAGCATCGTTTTGAGGGAAGTAGTTGAAACAGTTTATGTCCAGGATGTGAGGAGTCTGTAAATATTTTCACAGTCCTCTTTTTGACTCGTGCAGTATACAGATCCTCAATTGAAGGTAGGTGGGTGATAATTGTTTTTTTCTGCAGTCCTAATTATCCTCTGAAGTCTGTGTCTGTCCTGTTGGGTTGCAGAACCAAACCAGACAGTTATAAAGGTGTAGATGATAGACTCAATAATTCCTCTGTAGAACTGGATCAGCAACTCCTTGGGCACTTTGAGCTTTCTGAGTTGGTGCAGAAAGAATATTCTTTGTTGTGCTTTTTTGATGATGTTTTGATGTTAGGTGTCCATTTTAGATCATGTGATATAGTAGAACCTAGAAATTTGAAGGTCTCTACTGTTGATACTGTGTTGTCTAGTATTGTAAGAGGTGGTAGTATGGGAGGGTTTCTTCTAAAGTCTACTACCATTTCTATGGTTTTGAGTGTGTTCAGTTCCAGATTGTTCCGGTTACACCACGAGGCAAGTTGTATAACCTCCTGTCTGTATGCAGATTTATCGTTGTCTCGAATGAAACCAATCACTGTTGTGTCATCAGCAAACTTCAGTATTTTAACAGATGGATCATTTGAGATGCAGTCATTGGTATATAGGGAGAAGAGAAGTGGAGATAGCACATAGCCTTGGGGGGCCCCTGTGCTGATTGTACAGATATCGGATGTGATTTCACCTAGCTTCACCTGCTGCTTTCTGTCTGTTAGGAAGCTTATGATCCACTTAAAAGTGTGTTCACGTACCACTAGTTGGTTTAGTTTACTTAGAAGAGTGTCTGGAATGATGGTATTGAATGCTGAACTGAAGTCTACAAAGAGGACCCTTGCATAGGCATTTGGAGATTCAAGGTGTTCTAGGATGTAGCGCAGAGCCATGGGATCTAACAGCAGATCCATGATAGTTTTCAGGAGGGACAGCACAAGCCTTTCAAAGATTTTCATAACTACAGAAGTTAGAGCAACTGGTCTGTAGTCATTCAGTTCCTTGATGGAAGGCTTCTTTGGCACTGGGATGATGGTAGAATGTTTGAAGCAGGAAGGAACATAGCACATCTTTAGTGATCTATTGAAGATTCAGATGAAGATGGGGGCCAATTGCTAGCACAGACTTTTAAGCAAAAAGGAGTTATCTTGTCTGGCCCTGGTGCTTTTCCTGGCTTTTGTCTGTGTAATAGATCTTGCACTTCTTTTTCTGTGATCACCAGAGGTTGTGAGCCCAATGGATTGGGGCCAGTTGTAGGAGGCTTGGCTATTGTTGGTTTGAGATGTGTGTTGTGAAGATAGGTGGCTGTAGTTTCTTTTCAAACCTGCAGTAGAACACATTCAGGTCATCTGCTAGTTGTTGATTTCCTTCTACCTGGGAAGGAGGTTTGCTGAAGCCAGTGATGTTTTTAAGAGTTTTCCACATGTTTGCTGGTTCATTTGTTGAGAATTGGTTCTTTAACTTTTCAGAGTAGCTTCTTTTTGCTGCTCTGATCTCTCTTGTTAATATGTTTCTAGCCTGGTTGTATAGCATTCTGTCACCTTTTCTGTAAGCTTCCTCTTTGGAACGATGTAGCTGCTTAAGTTTAGCTGTGAACCAAGGTTTATTGTTGCTATATATTTTCAGATTCCTTGTTGGTACACATAAGTCTTCGCAGAAGCTAACATGATGTTATAGTATCTGTGAGCTCATCTAGGTCTGCAGAGGCATCTTCAAAAACATTCCAATCAGTACAATCAAGGCAGGCCTGGAGTTTCAGCTTTGCCTCATCCGACCAAGTCCTCACTGATTTAATTGTTGGTTTAATGGTTTTAAGTCAGGTGAATCATACAGTGGTCAGAGTGTCCCACAGCTGCTCGTGGTAAAGGCCTATAAGCATCTTTTACTGTTGTGTAGCAGTGGTCTAAAGTATTTTTGCCTCTGTTGGGACAATTTACATGCTGGAAATATTTTGGGAGCTCTTTCCTTAAATTTGCTTGATTGAAATCTCTAAAATGATGGGAAGGGAATCTGGGTGTTTGGCTTCAGCCTCCATAATTTGATCAGCAAGAGTTCATAATACCTTGTTTACACAGGCTTGTGGAGGAAGATACACAGCTATTAGGAGAAATGAGGAGAACTCACGTGGAGAATAAAATGGCTTGCAGTTGATGTGTAAAGACTCTAAGTTTTCATCACAAAACTTATATATTATAGTTATATCCTGAGACCAACTGTTGTTGATATATAAACATAATCCTCCACCCTTTGTTTTACCCGATGTCTCTTCAATTCTGTCTGATCTAAATGTCTGAAATCCTGGGATGTATATGATGTTGTCCCCATGAATTTGTGGATTAAGCCAGGTTTCAGTAAACAAAGAACAGCTGAATTATAAAAATCATAATTACATCTATTTAAGAGATGAATTTCATCCATCTTGTTAGCCAGTGAGCGTAAATTAGTCAGAAAGATTGAAGGGAGAGGAGTTCCCCCCCCCCCTTCCTTAGTCTGTTTAAAATTCCCGCTCGTTTACCTCGTCTCCTCTTCCGGTGCAATGGCTTCTTTGCTTTCTTTGTTGTAATCCATAGCACTGGGGAATTGGTTAGAATCTCCTCCTCATTTGCAAAGACAGATGGGGGTGGGGAATCAGAAAGCTGCTCCTTAAGGAAACATTGCCTAATTCTTAGCAGATGTCTTGCAAGTATGAAATCCGTAGTGAATTGCAGATAATAATAAGGAATAAAAAAACCATTAGAGAGCATTTCACCGAGGCAGCCATCCTTAGTGCCATCTTGGAATCAGATGTTCTCCATATACTTGGTGGTGTACAACTTCCATCAATGTTCAATGGCACGTGGCCATTTATTTTTGTTCTTAAAAATTCTCCTCAACATAATGCATTCTATTGGTGCGATATAAAAGATTAAGTATTATAATACCCTACTGTTAAAATAAATATCTCATTACTGCGTGTTCTATATATTTTTATCTACATTTAAAAATGGGTAGTGAAATCAAGCTGGTATCTGAACTCAATACATACATTTGTGTTTTGAAGGACATGTAGATCAAGTTACATCTTGACATTTCCAATTGTATGAGAGAGATTTTGCCTTTCAAAGATATAAACAAGGAGACAGATAATGCCAAAGAGGTGAATTAAATCAAAGGCTTAATTTCACTTATCCAACTAGGAACAACAATTGACTTGAAACAAGATTATAATTGTAAATTGAAATTATAAAATTATAATTGCAGTGTGACATAATCACTTCAGATGAAATGTAGAACAGGTACTTTGAGGAAGTATCTGTGTGGTACTGCTAATTCCCCAAAGTGAGTAGCTATATTTCAGAACTGAATGCTGTTATTTCAGTGTTATCAAAAAGAAACCTGGATTGGGACCTAGTCATTGATCAATATCTGCCCACTTTATTTTGTAACTGAGGCCTGGACATGTTGTATGGATTCTGTTCTACTTGACATTTATTCAATGCACTTATAAAATAAGAACACATTGTTTGCCAATACTTATTAGAGAGAAATATACAAACCTAATACATGTAATAGAAATAAAAATAATTACCAAGGAAGATTAATGCAAAAGAGACAGATAACAGAGTGTTACAATTAGTAAAGCTGGCAAGTCACACAATAAATTAGAAAGGATATCAGTGCATAAGAGATGAGCATCTCAACTTATGGTGAAAGGCAGTGGTGGTATTCAAAAACTTTTACTACTGGTTCTGTGGGTGTGGCTTGGTGGGCATGGCCATGTGACTGCGTAGGCGTGGCTTTTCTTTTTTGCAGTCCCCACCCATTTTTGGGAGCTTCTTAGCCACAGAGGAGCTTCTGGGGGGACGTTTTTGCTTCCCTAAGGCTCCTCTGGGGCTCAGGAAGGAAAAAAACAGAGCATGGAAGGGGCATGGAGCACTCCTCCAAGCTCCGTTTTGGGAGCTTCCTAGCCTCAGAGAAGCCCCTGAGGGGGGCGTTTTTGCTCCCCTAAGGCTCCTCTGGGGCTCTGGAAGGCAAAAAATGGAGGGGGGGCCAGAGCTCCTCCCTCCATTTTTTGCCTTCCTGGGCCTCAGCAAGGGGAATCCCGGCACAGCTGATCTTATCTACAGCTGATTGTTGGGAGGGAAAATAAAAGAAAATACCTTAGGCGAATGTCAGGCAGGCAGGTGGGAAATGTCAGGCAGGCAGGCAGGGTGAGCGAGCATCAGGCGTGAGGGCAACCCGGTGGGGGGTGTGGCCAGCCAGAACTTACTACCGGTTCACGACCCATGCCAAATTCTTGCTACTGGTTCGCCCGATCTGTTGCGAACCGGCTGAATACCACCACTGGTGAAAGGCTATCTGCCTATACTTTTATTTCATGTTTGTCTGCATTGGTATACAAGTACAACAGTTCATTTAGTGACTGTTCAAAGTTACAGCAGCACTGAGCAAAGTGGCTTATGACCATTTTTCACAGTCATGACCTTTGTAGCATCCCCGTGATCACATGATCAAAATTCAGATGCTTGGCAACTGGTTTATACTTCTGATTGTTGCTATGTACCAGTGCTGGTATTCGACCAGTTCTGCCTGGTTCTAGAGAGCCGATAGCGGCAATGAGCAGTGGAGACCGAATCGGTTCTCTCCGCTGCTCTGTGTTTGACCTGTCACCTGCCCGGGCTCCATACTTACTTTTATTGCCAGAATTCGAAGCACAGCTGCTTTGCGTGGCACAGAATAGTGCTGCATGGCAGCTGCTGCAGCACCAATATCATGCAGGCTTGCAGGAGGTGAGTTAGAATGCCCCTGCATCTGCACAAAATGTGCATTTGCCATGCACATGTACACAAAGTGTGTGCATGTGCGCAAAGCGCACCCACCAAGCCGTGCCCACCAAACCGGTGGCAACTTTATTTGAATACCACCACTGCTATGTACTAAGGTCATATGACCACTTTTTGCAAACTTTTAGCAAGCAATGGCAATGGGGAATTCAGATTCACTTAACAACTGGGTTGCTAACTTATCAACAGCAGTGATTCTCTTAACAGTTATGACAAGAAAGGTCATAATAAGGAGGAAAACTCACTTAACAAATGTCTCCCTTAACAACATAAATTTTGGGCTCAATTGTGATCGTAAGTTGGAGACTACCTATAACACTACAGATCATACGTCATATAACTTTATGTAATTACAGGTTTAGCAAATAGCTTTACAAGTTTTTAAGCTAAGTGCTAGTGACTATTACAATCATATGACATCATTCTACCATAGCGATTTGTAAATGGTTGGCTTCACCTCAGCCAGTATACAGTATATATATTTTCTACTGTACAGTATTTTGTTTTTCTACTGTCACCGAGATTATTTCTACTGCCAATAAGATTATTTGCTTTTTAAAGGAGTGCTTCATAGCCCTCCCTGAGCAGTTCACAAATATCAGCATATTGTTCCCAACAATCTGGGTCCTCATTTTGCTGACCTCAGAAAGATGGAAGGCTGAATCATCCTTGAGCTCATCCGGATTGAAATTCAGACTGTAGGCAGAGCTAGCTAGCAATATTACACTCCAACCACTGTGCCACCAGACTTCAATCCTACATCAGTCATCATGATAGTTAATTCAGTGAGGCTTTCCTTGGAACAGTGACGGCTAGGACTGCATATTCACAATGGAAAAGCTTTGTTTTTTAAGGAGACAGAAAGTTTAAATGAATAATTAAAACCAAGAAAAAATGAACTTGATTTTTTTTAAAAAAAGTTGTTTCAAAGCATATTGCACACATGCAAATTTGCTGTTAATATTATAATTGTTCCCAGTAAGAAATAAGTGATAATATTTTCCCTTTCCCTGTTCTATTTTAAGCATTTCAAGACTTCTCCTTTAAACAACTATGTATTTTCCATAGATGAGACCTTCATCACTGGAGATGGTGGTTGACAGAGTAAGACCTGTACTGTCTATCTCTTGGTTCCTGGTTTTTTGCATAGTTTTTTTTAAAAATAATTTGCATAGCTTTAAAATGTTGACTCTTTTTCTATTTATTTTTATGATCTGTAAGCCAACAGAGTCACCTTATTGGGGAGATGGGCAGCATATAAATTTCATAAATAAATAAATAACCATCCAAAATGAAGAATCATTGGTTCGATTGTAATAGAAAATATAAGTGGCTCACAGACTGGTTATAAATTCCCATGTTTGAGGTCATGGACTACAATCTGTAATGTATGCTGGTACCTTTAACAATCGCCCCCTTGGATATATAGCTATGCAAATTAAATGTTTCAGGGACAATGGAGAATGAAGTGTGGGTGAACACTCATTATCTAAGTAGGATGCAACTTCTAGTAGAAAATGAAAAGAGCACCAGGATTTTCTGTGCTTTCTAGCAAATTGATTAGCTGTCCTCTAGTATAAGTTGTAAACAACCTAGCCAAAAAGTTATGACAGATCAGTGGGAAATGGGGAAAAATGAGAAAGTGAGAAATATCAATCTTCAATTTACATGTCATTATTTCTCCAACATGCTGGCAAGCATCATCTCCATTGACACATCCTAAGATTCAGAATAAATACTTATATAGGCATGGGACTTATGTATGAGAGGCAGGAAAAAGAAAGAATAGCTCAGAGACTCAAAAAACTGGATTCCTGCAGTGCTACAAATCCATCCCTTTGATTCTGATTCTGCCAACCATCAACTGTATTCTAATTCTAATTGACTTGTCTTGTGGGCTAATGGTCTTTCTCTTACTCCTAAGAAAGGTTACCTCTGGAAATGTTCACCAATAAAATCCAAGTAACTTTATTCATGAACTCCTGGAAATGTTTATACTGAGCCCATGTTTGAGCTGAGCACAAATAATCTTTCAATTTTCTCACTAAATTTGGAGACTGTGAAATTCTATAGATGATGTTTCTATTTTTTTAAAACAAAGGTACTATCAGAAGGCAATTCCATATTGCAATCTAGGCTGCTTCTTTCCCATGCTGCTCCCAGCTATTCCATTAAAAATTCCAGTTGGTTTGCAATGGGTTAACAATAAGATAAAATTGGTGGTTAGCCAACAGCCAACACAAAACCAGATTTGTCACTTCCTTACTTCTTGCCCTCCAATCTGTGCAGGGAAGGCAAAACCTTACTGGCTAGTTCCTGGGTGAAGTTCCCAAGTCTTTCCTTGCATTCCTAGATGTTTGTATATGTGGACACATGTTTATATTTCTTTCCCATACTTTTTCTTCTGACATTAAAGCAAACTTTTCTCTCTTTTTTATCTTCATCAATGCTACAATAATCAAAGCAAAGGATTAATTGTCTTCCATTATTTCAGTCCATTGTGGGTCCATCTAAACATTATTCCATCATGTCTACATTGCAATTTAAGGATTTGGGAGTGGGTGGAGGAAGGAGAAGGGGAAAGAAAATTTGGCAGTACTATAAGGAGGAGGATGGAAAGCAAATTTAACCCAGCTTTCGCAGATATCAAAAGGATGACTACTGAGAGCTTAATGGAGCAATGAGCTTCATTGAATGAGTTTCTTTCCCAAAGCCCAAAAACTTTAACCTTAGACTGTCTACTACTGACCTCACCCCTTTCCTAAGAGATCTGTAGGGGGCGTGCATAAGCGCACCAATGTGCCTACCGTCCCTGTCCTATTGTTTCTTTTATTTCTTTTATTTTTTTCTTATATGTATCCATGTATTCATAGCTATGTTTTTACTTATACCTATTATCTTGTAAGCAATTGACAAATCAAATAAATAAATAAAAAAAAAGAGGATGGAAAAACACAAGGTCAGGGAAGTTTGTTGTGTTAATGGATTGTTGAATCAATCACAAGACCATAAATCTATGGCAACTGCCAAACAGGGGAAAATATAACAACCCAGCAGCCCATAACAAGCACTGAGCAACATAGTGACCAAAACTGTGTTGGGGGTAGTAGGCACCATAACCATAGCCAATAGGACTGAAACTGTCAGTAGATTGCCATTGCCATATAGACTTAAAAGAGCTTAAGATAGAAATAAAAGGGTGTATTTGCAACAGGCTATTGTGAGTGGAGGACAAAGTGTATAGCCTATACTGGTGATGCGGCAAGCTAAAATGTCACTGATGCTGAAAAAAAATTGATGGGAATTATGATACTTTTCTATGGGATTTAAGTGAAGCATGGGAAATCAAAGAGATTGCAGCTTATTGTTTCTCCAAAATAAACATGTGCAACAAACCTCACAACTCACTAAGTCCAATAGCAACACTTTCCATCCATAAGCATCTCACTGAATTTTTCTTCCCCCTTTGAAGAAAATCCCTGAGAACTTTCTTTTTCATTGAATTAGAACTGATTTAAAAATGGTAAATTCTGCCAGGCACCGACATTTATATTAGTCTATGAGAGGCAAACATGATGAGAAAAAGGATAAACGCAGGAAATGAATTTTAGCAACAATCCAGTTACAGGTTATTACTGAATATTTGTGGGTTTAAAATTCAGGTATAATATTATCCAGTTAATCTGAACCTTACTACAGAAGAATCTCCTGAATATTCTTGAAATCTTATATCAATGCTGGCCCTTCAGACCAAAAGGCGCGACAAGTTGTATGTCTAGAACTTCTTTTGGTGAATTTATTCTAGTATATACATAAATATTGGATTTCCTGAAATTTTATGTCCCTCTTGTATGTGAATGGTGCTGTTTTCATTACATAAGGAATGGAATTTAAAGAGTAAGCAGAAAGAACAGAAGTTATAACAAATTGTATATATATTGTATTTCTAATACTGTTGTACAAATGTTTCTGATCCATTCTGCCCTTATGTCCTTCACCTCCTATGTTCTCATCTCTGTTAGAAGTTATCATTCATGTTCCCCAAAGATTCCACTGATTATAAAAGGCTATGTAGTGCCAAAAGCAGATCATAAAATAGAAAGCCTATCCATTGGGAAATTAATATTTCATCTCAAAGACCAAGTTATAGTGCTCTGAGTAGTAGATAAATCAAATATCTGTTTGAATGAGAACATTAATAAGGATCCTGCTCTACTGATGTATCTCAGATAGGGCTGGCAGATTTAAGCATTTGTGGATAAACTTTGGTAAAATATTAATTATATTACTACCCTGTTGAAAATTGATCACAATCTTATCTGGATCAAATGCAGTTGTATCACCAATTGCTATTAAGAATTAATTTAAAAAGTCATCATTAAGTTGAGAAAAGTCAGTTTCTTCTCTTACAATCATGTAAGATTTTGTTTGGTCTAGACATACAACTTGTTTCTTTTACACAATGCACAAGTCGTTTGCCACTAGTTGGGTGGAAACAAGGACCTAGGAGTATTCATCTCAAACGATCTAAGCCCTAGAGCTCACTGTAACAGTATTGCCAAAAAGACCTTAAGAGTTGTTAACCTAATCTTGCAAAGCTTCTCCAGTAACATTGAATTGCTAACTAGGGCATACAAAACCTTTGCCAGACCAATTCTTCAATATAGCTCATCTGCCTGGAACCCACATTCTATATGAGACATTAACACGATTGAGTGGGTTCAAAGGTATTTCTCGAGAAGAGTTCTCCACTCCTCTACTAGAATGCCTCCAGGCTTGAAATTTTGGGCTTGGACAATCTGGAACTGCACTGCCTGCAGTCTGATCTAAGCATAATACACAAAATTGTCTGCTACAATGTCTTGCCTGTCAATGACTTCTTCAGCTTCAGCCACAATAATACATGGGCAAACAATTGATACAAACTCAAGGTAAACCGCTTTAAACTCGATTGCAGAAAATATGACTTCAGCAACAGGGTGGTCAATGCCTGGAATGTTCTACCTGAGTCCATTGTTACAGACTCACAGCTTCAATCTCAAACTGTCTACTGTGGACCTCACCGCATTCTTAAGAGGTCATTAAAGGGGGCATGCACCAACATGCCTACCATCCCTGTCTTACTGTCCCCATTTATCTGTATTTACTTCCTTTGTTCATATTTATGTTCATACCTATACTTATTATTCTGTACATGTTTGACAAACAAACAAATAAATAAATAGTTGCTTCTGTGGGCTATTTGTTCCTTTAACTTCTCATTACAGCCACAAACCTAGCTCTCCAATCCAAAAACAAATCTGGGCCAACTGTGATTAGCACTTTACATCAGTCAAGGTCATCTAGGTGCTGCCATCTGCTGAAGCAAAGAAACAGTGTTCCAATGAAGCAAAATGGGCATTTGTTCGTTAATGTGCTGATCTATGAGTGTAATAAAGATTTATTTGATATGTTATATTTTTTAATTAATTATTATTTTAGTGCCTTCTGTCAGTTTCTAAAATGGCTTTTTTATTATTTGATGCTCTTCACATGTACTAGACCACAGATCTCATAATTCCTCACTAGTGCTGCTAGCTGTCATAATAGCAGTAAAAAGAGCACTTAGACCTTATACCACTCCACAGTGGTTTATATCAGTCTCTGGGATGGTTTACAATGTCAGCATATTGCCCACAACAATCTGGGTCCTCTTTTTACCAACCTCAGAAGGGTGAAAGACTAAGTGAACCTTGAGTCAGTCAGGATTGAACTCCAGATTGTGGGCAGAGTTAGCCTGCAATACTGCATTCTAACAACCAGTGTGCATAAAGGATGACATTGGATTCTAAGTTCCCATTTTCATATCATCATAGGTTATATAGTTAGATCAGGACCTTAACAATTGGTTTATTTTAAACTGGATTTTGAAAGATTACTTTCATAAACCATGGCTTGAAACTGCTGTGTCTAATAAACTATGGCTAGACATACTTAGTTAGGTGTAGATTTACTGGAATACAAACGCTTTTCATTTCCTCTTTATTTTAGCAGAAGAGAAGAAAAACTTGGTAGATTTATGTATTTATTTTATTTTTGGATTTTTATACCGCCCCTCTCCCAAAAGCGGGACTCGGGGCGGTGTACAGCCAGATAAAACAGAACAAGCTATAGGAATTATAAAGTTAAAAACAATTTTAAATAATTAAATTTGTGGCCGAAAGATAAAAATTGTATCAAACATATAAAACAGATAAAAAAAATTAAAATACCAATTTAAAACCCCCACAATTGTTACTTGGCCAGGCCAGCCTGTTGGAAAAAATGGGTCTTTACTGCATGCCGGAAGGTCTGAATGTCGGTGATGGCCCGTATCTCTGGGGGTAAGTCATTCCCGCAGAAAAGGCCCGCACCCTCGGGGCCGCCAGCCGGCATTGTCCAGCCGACGGCACCCCAAGGAGGCTGACCCTGTGGGAGCGCACTGGACGGCGGGAGGCCGTTGGTGACAGCAGGCGGTCCCATAAGTACCCGTAAGATAAAATGCACAAACTTGAAACTAATTCAAGTCATCCTATTATTTTTCAATATTTGCCACGATGGAAACCACCTGTAGCTCAGAGTTGAATTGTTACTTCCTTGAACTTGCTTCTCTTCCTGGAAACGTTCCAAGTAATATCATCAGCATTCTATTATTTACCATAATGAAGCCTATTAGTTCTACAAGATTATTAGTAAAAGCAAATATAAAGCAAGCAGTTCAATAAAGATATGGACAAAATATCCAATTTGATACATCTGTAATAACTAGAATGGCTTGACATCTAAAGCACTTTCATAGCCATTCTTCTTAGGTCATCAGTAATCTTATGAAAATTCTCTTTCTCTTAAACAGAATGGGGAAAAGTAGCACTAGCATTGCTCCATCTGCTTTGTATTGAATCTTCATTCTTAATGCTGGATATCTTATATCACAACCATCATTTGTAGCATTTTCTCCCCTGCAACCCATCCATAACTGTATTATAAATGTTGCTATGACAGAACATATATCTATGGCTGTATCATATTTTTTGCTAGATGGCACTACATGGCACATATTTAGCAGATGAGATGAATGGGTTTATTTAGCTTTCCCTGAAGCTTTTGAAGCACAGGTTGATACTTCTGCATTTTTTTTCTCCACATGCTTTGTGATTTATTTATTTTTTCTTCTTACAAACTTTGTGATATATACACTTTCAATGTGAGACTTCCATCACAAAATTCAAAAAAGTGCAAAGGCCAAATTACACCGGTTCATACTTTTGTTTGGAAAACATTTAGGCTATTTTGTATTTATCCTCATAATTATGAGGTTTCTTTTTTTTCAAGTGAATTGTGTGTGATGGGGGAATATTGGATATTGAGATGGGCAGCATATTAAATGAATGAATGAATGAATGAAGGAATGAATGAAGAGTTAAAGAAAGAGAAGGTATCAATATTCTAATACAAATATAAATCTTTGAAACATTCTAGCAGTTTATTTATTTATTTGTTTAAACTTCTATATCGCCCCCTCTCCCAAAAAAGGGACTCGGGGCGGTGTACAGCCTACTAAAACATACAAGATATACAATAAATACAATTAAAAATAAATTAAATAATTTAATCTGGCTGTCTAATTCAGATTCAATTTAAAAGTTAAAAACTAAAAACCCCAATTAAAATTTAATTAAAAACCTGAAACACAGTTACTGGGGCAGGCCGGCCTGATTAAAAAATAAAGTTTTCACCGCGCGCCGGAAGGTCAGGATATCCGTCATAGACCGTATCTCCGGGGGAAGATCATTCCATAGGGAGGGAGCCCCCACAGAGAAAGCCCGAACTCTCGGGGCCGTCAGCCGACAACGGCCAGACGGCGGTACCCCAAGCAGGGCAACCCTGTGGGAGCGTACTGGGCGGCGGGAGGTTGACGATGGCAGTAGGCAGTCCCGTAAGTACCCAGGTCCCGAGCCATGGAGCGCTTTAAATACCATCAGTACCACCTTGAATCGAATCCGGTAGGCCACAGGAAGCCAGTGCAGCCTGCGAAGCAGCGGTGTAACGTGGGAGCTCCGAGGGGCACCCACAATCACTCGCGCGGCTGCATTCTGGATCAGCTGTAACCTCCGGAGACTCTTCAAGGGGAGCCCCATGTAGAGAGCATTGCAATAATCCAGGCGGGAAGTGACGAGGGCGGACGTGACTGTGCGAAGTTGATACTAGATAACATTCTTAATTTCTCCATTACTATTTAAAACATAGATCTCCAAGTTTTTCTCTTATACTTGAGGCTGAAATTATGTGGCACCAAATTTAGGTTTATTATTTCAAGGGAACCATCCGCAGTAATGCAAATTAAATTGCACAGATGTTATTTTTATTCATTTGGCCTGCTTCTTTGTCTGACTGCCTTCCTTAAGGAGAGTTGTTTTCACCATAAATCTCTACTGTACCAAGTCCTTTCTTTGAACTGATAAATCTTCATCCTCTTTCATCAGCCAAAGTGCGACCACTTGCTGCTTCCACCCTTTGACTTTTTCTTCAAGGTCTGCTATAAGATTGCACTTGCTGTAAATATATCCAGGTTGTTCTCAGGAGGGAAGACAAATACACTACAAGTGATAACTTAAAATACCTATCCATTCTGCTTCACTTTATCTTCTAAGGTACCAGCAGTATAAGGACTTGCTCTTCTCATCCATTCTCAGATTCTTAAGGTAACTAAGTACAAGTTCTTGGCTCAGAGGGAAAATTTATTATGGATTTTCTTTAAACTCTTTTTTCCAAACTGTGCTGGCAAGCTCCCATTAACTCTCCCTGTTAGATCCCTCAAGGCTAACATTTAAAATTACAAAGGAGGTTCATTTTACTACAGTTGAATCTTAGAAAATACTCTTGGATACACTAGATACACTTTTGGAAACACTAGAACCAATTTGCAGAGAACTTATAGGCTTCTCTTCACTAGTTATGGTCAAACACAGATTGGATAATCACCTCTCAGGGAATGTTAATTTGAGTTCCTATACTGAATAGTAGATAGAATATGATTGCATAAATGGCAGCTTCTAACCCTATGATTTCAAAACAGTAATAAAACCAGAGTTAGGAGGGGTTGGAATAAATATTAGCTAGTCAACAAGCATCTTTGCAGAAATGCTCAGTAGTAGAAATTCTCAGTTTAATTAGTCTACTCTATCTTACTATTACCATAGGATGAATAATTAAAAAGCGATCACAAAACATTTTAAAATATGATTTTGCAAATTTTAGGAGACAGCAACAAGGTACTCACAGATGCCAGTGAATCTATCATCTTTCAGAATGGTTCCTTTGACCTTCAGAAGTTTACATTTAAAACAAATTGAAAATGACTGAAGTAAGACTTATAAGACTGCCAAATCAAGCAATATATCCACAATCTCATGCAAGATCTTAGAAAGAATGGAGAAATTTTTCAAGCGCTTACATCCACAAACTTAAGCAATAACTTTGCAAGTTCTAGCATTCTCACCTCAAATCTCAGGGTATGATAACTGAAATCATAAATTTTACTGATCCTATTACATTTCAGGATATTCATGGGGGCGAAGAGATTGGCTAAGCAAATGTGTGAAAGAGTGAAGACTCCAAATATTTTATTTCTTAAGATCAACTAAACTATTTTCTAAAAATAAAACTAAACAGCTTTATCATTGCAAAAGTAGCAAACTTCCCTTCCTTCCCAGTCTGAGTAAAACTAGTCTCATATTTAGTTTTCAGGCCAAGAAAAACTCCTTTCAATTTTAACATTAGCTGTTGAGCAACAACATCTCTTTTTGGCAGTCTTGAAGACAATTGTCTTTCATCTGCTCAAAATATCATTCAACAATGTGGTGACAAAGGTATCTTAGAAGTCCCAGGAACAGAAGGTGGTCAGGGCACTGGACTTCAGAATTAATTTGACCCTAAGCTCAGTGTTAGCATCACCTTTATAACTGCTTTCTATTGAGTGAGAGGTATACTGACAATATAAACAAAATTCAAAGGAGAATATAATTAATGTACCCAATGTATTATCTACAGGGGATGTATCTGTCCCCAAAGGTTTGTAGTGAAATAATTCTTTGAAGACTATTGCGGACACCAAAAATGTCTAGTCTGTTGATTGACTGAGAAAATAATGATAATGATGCAAGGCTGAACATAATGTCTGCAGCATGCAGTACTAGATATTTCCTTTAGGCAGATATTTTAAAATAAAAAGAAATATACATAAAGCTTCAAAAGCATTTTTTCCATCATTTTTTAAAAAATCAGTATGCAAAGACATATACAGAAATCTTCCAGATTCTAAATATGGCAGTCAAACATAAACACCTCCTCAGTCTCTTGAGAGAGCTGTTCCTGATGAAATTATGCCTAATGCAACTGTTTGAGGCACAGCATTTCCACAAAAGTACAATTATTAAACTAACTGTACAGGCAAACATGCAACAACATTTGAATTTTATCAGGGTCATCCATATCAAATTTAAATGTGTGTTTGTAGAAAATTTTATAGGAAAGGGCTGTTTTGAATTGGCCATATTTTTATTTGTTATTGTTAAGAAAAATCAACTTCTACTTGACAACACTACTGATTAAAAAATCTCATGGGAATGTAACTGAGAATATTGCTATATGATGACATTGCGTGGTTTCTAGCAATATGGTACAGTTGGCGGAGATTGGTTGCCTCCTTGGCCTCTTGTTCCATTGACAATATTTGACAGAAGACATATAGCAGCAGTCAGGGTTTGGCACTTTCTAATTCTGGCAATACAGTTGGCAGGGTCTAGCAATTGGACATTAAAAGAAATCTATTTTTGACATACAACCACCATCCTGTTCTCAAAACCAAAGCAAAAGAGCATCACAAAATTAAAACTGTGTATTTTCACAAGACGTCAGGAATGAGTACTTGTGCAGCACTTAGCTATCTATTTTGGCAACATCTGGCAACATGTCTAGCAACATATTGGCAACTGACAGTATTTGGCAGATGATATGCAAATGTCCACATGTATTATATTAATTGCATCCATCTTGTGCTTATACATGTTTGACAGAATCTGTCGTGCAGTAATCAACCCTTAGCAGATTTCCACCCAGCAACATTTTTTATTTATTTAGCCAACCAAACTGAGTGAAAGATTCAAATTTTCAGCTGCTATAATCTTTTCTAAGGCTTATATATTCATTAGACTTTAAGTCAACTTTCCCCATAGGTCGGAATGGCACGCATATCACTTCCTCCAGTTTTCCCCATAACATCTGTATGGGATGGGATGGAAGAAACCCCATCTCAGTTCTACCTTCAGATCACTTGGTCACATTCTCTCAATCCAACTTATGCAGTAAGGCTGTTGTGTACAACATAAAAGAAGACAGCACTGTGTTTACTGTCTTCAGCTCATGAATTAAAGATGAGTTATAATTTTAATAAATATACATTTTAAGGAAGCACTTATATGTGTCTGTCTATCTTAGATAATTGACTGTGTTCATAGTATAAAAATTAGATGATGATGATAGATAATAGATCTAATTTTTTTATACTTACAAACACAGTCAATTCTGTTTGTGAAGCTAGAGCTTGAAATAACTTAAAGGTCAATGAGTAACTGCCTTTCCTCTCTTGAAGCTGACTAATAGTTGACTTTGAGAATTGTCCATCAGTATTTAGTTGCTTGCTTGCTTGCCAGGCTGAACAATAGCTAAGTGACTTTACCTTCTTCAAATTCCACCTGGCTGACAACTAATCAAACTTTCCTGTTTTTCTTCACGAAAAGAAAACGTTATCTATAGTAAACATTTTGGCAATATATCTCACCAGTCCATTGGTTTTGGTACATTTATTGATGCATATTTGACCATTTTCCCACCTAAAGAAAATATTTCATGAAAAATAGGTGAAAAAAGCTTATTGTATCAATGGAAGAGAATATTTGCAGCTCAGGGTTGATCTGTGGGTACTTAGTTCTTTCTGAGCTATGTTGTTTTCTTGCAGACATTTCACTACAAAACTAGGTAACATCATCAGTGCTAAAAAGAGTGATTTGCTCTCATGGCTTGCCTTGTCAGTATTGGTGGGAGTGATGTTGATGATTCTTTAATTAGGCTGTTGTTTATTGTTAGCTTGTTTGTCTGAGTTGGTAGTTTCTTAGGGTATTGTTTACTTTTTGAATGATGATCTACTGTTAATCTTGGTGTTAATCTTTGCTCATCTGGGTATTGATTACTGGTGAGAAGGTGTCTTGGTCTTTTTGTTTCCCATTTGACTTTCTGATTGCCTTTTGAATGGTACATAGATACTTTGTGTCTCTTGATGACCAGTTTGTCTGAGTGCCAGACTTCTAGGAGTTCTCTAATGTTTTTGTACTTGGTTTGGTCTAGAATGTTCCCAGTTTCCCAGTTAAAATTAAGTTAAAGTCTGTCCAAGTGTTATAAAATCAAGGCATTTTCACCATATCTTCTGATTGTTAGTTGATCTTCATGGATTCATTCTGCTAGTCTTCTGCTTGTTTGTCCTACATTGTGACTGTTGCAATGCTTACCCTGAATGACTTTTGTTTTTTCCTTCTGTGACTGCTAAGTCTTTTGGTTTACTTAGGAAGTTTTGATTTGTGTGCAATGGTGATGCCATGTGTTTATATATTAGTCAGTTTCTGAGATGTTTTTCATGTATGGCAGAATTATCTTTTTCATTACTTGTATTGGTTGTGCTTTTTAAAGTTGAATGGTCAGACACTTTTTGATAAGTTGTGTGGCTCTCCATTTTGTTGGAAGAAGTTATATAGATGATCTGCCTCCTTATTCCTTCTTTTGATGTTCAGGGTTGCTGTAGTATGTTTATGCTCATCTAAATAATGTTCTTATACAGCTCCTCTTTTGGGACGTGGAGTTGTTACTTTGGTAATGGAGCACTTGGATTACGTGTGAAGTATGCCTTGCATTTCTAATTTGCCCTCACTGCCTCTGCTGATGAGGAAATCCATGAAGGGTAACATATTATTGTTTTCTTCTTCCCTTATGAATTTATTACTTTGAAGGTGTAACTATAGTTTTCTGTGTGTTCTCCAGTTGGTTCTTTTTTTATTATGAAAAAGGTTATTTTTGTACTGGATCCATTTTTTGGATGTATATGTGGGACTGTTACAGATTCCAGGCATTGCACTATGGTCTCTGCTATGAGTCCTTCAAGTGGTGATCCCATGGGTTTTCCTTTGATTGGTTGATATATTTGTCCATCAAACTGAAACTATGTGGTCAGGAAAGGTTGATGAAGTCCATGATTCAGAGTATTTCAATCTTACACTAGATTGTATAAACCGTAAAGTAATTAAGTGAAGATAATTGCATTGCATTGAATTCTATTGCATTCTAAAACTTTTGTCTTATGGCATGCTAACAATTTTGCAGTTGTCTGCTTTCCCAAGAGCTATATACACAATTGGGAGTTTCCAAGAACAATCTCTTGAAGCCTGAGAAATGAGGGAGAGAATTGGTTTAGGTGTACAAACTGATGATTTACAAAAACATCCCTATGCATCTATCACTTGACCTTCCATATCCAATGTCTCCATATCCAATGCCTGTTGCCTGAGTGCATTTTTAGCATTCTCAAAACCTACCATCAAGAGTCCATTTCCCAGAGAAATTCAGAACATTAAGTTCTTTTCCAATTTGAGCAGAAGTTTTTGAACAAGATTATGGAGACTAAATCTGCTTGTTGGGGCTTGTTCTATACAAATATATGGATAATATATTTAATACTTATAGACATTCAGTTTATCCAAGATCTCAATCTTAGAATTATAAGAAATACAGAAAAGTTATTTATTTATTGTTTTGTATCATAATAAACTATATAAACCTCTCCAATTGTTTCTATCATTTTTTTAAAAAAAATTGCAGCCCTTTCAGAAATTCTCTTCATAAAATGCTCAGTCCCAAGGTCATTGTGATAACCTTGTTGTTCTAAAATAATATTTACTTTTAACACAATCTTAAATGCACGTATGTGTGACAAGGTATACTATAATTGTGTACACAAGCATAACAAGATATGCATATGTATTTTCAGTATTTTTCCTAATAATCACTAGCGTGAAGCCAACCTTTTTCATGACTGCCATGTAACGAACTAGATGTTTTATTGAACAATTCATCATAATCTAAGGATTTTTCTCATTAGTTGCTGTCATCTCTACGTTAATGTTATACACAATGTAATGTGTTTTCCAATGCCTTATTTACTCCATTTTTGCATCATGTTTGACCAGTAAATAGGTATAATTTTAGAACTGTCAACTTGGGATTCAATTGTTGCTTCTGTACAAATTCAGCCATATTACTCTTCAATAAATTACCTAACCATTACTCAATCTGGAATGCTTATTTTTTCTGTAATAATAATAAAATATGGATTTTTATTTACTCATCTACTTGAAAGAAAAATATTCCCCTTCTCCTGCTCCGAATTTAATATTTCATTTACATGTGGTGTAATGGGAGAAATATTTTAAGGATGGAGTAATGGAGAAAAAGTATGAAAGTTTGTGTCTACCATTGATTGTGGAAATGAGAGAAAAGATGTGAACCATGATTTATTTTCATCATGGTTTGTTCTGACACTTGCTGATATAAGATGAATAATGCAAGAAGGGTGTAGCTGTGGCAGCGGCAGAGGCCGTGTGGGCAGCAGCCTGGGTGGGGAAGCAGGGTGGTGGGGCAGTGGCTGGATGGGGACAGGCCAGTGGCAGCAGAGGGCAGGGCAATGGTGCAGCATCAGAGGATGAGCTAGGTGGTCGCAGTGTTGGGGGCAGAGAGACAGCAGCAGAGGGCAGGGGTTGCAGTGGAGACCCCCTCGATAAAATGCATTATTTGTTAAATAAATGCCCATCCCTACTTTAAAACCATCAATTTTATTTGTTGGTTTATTTTATTGCTTTTTTAAAAAATGACAAAAAAGCAGGAAAAAAGCCAGAAAAATAAACATGCATACATTGCCCATTTGTGAGCGTGTGTGTGTGTGTGTGAGAGAGAGAGAGAGAGAGAGAGAGAGAGAGAGAGGGAAAGGGAGAGAATATCTAGGAACTGTGCGATGTTTGTAATTATATTAAAATAAAATGCAATGTGCCCTTGCAAGATACTTGAGAAGTAAAATCACATGAACAGTAAAACATTGGAAAATCAGACTTCATCAGATCAGATAGTTCTTTTCTGCAAAATTGCAATATATGCTTATTTTAATTACAGAAAAGTGGTATAATCTCCTGGAAATTCGTTACTCTGGCAGTGAACAATTTTTGCTTTGTTTTCAAAAGTTTAGATTTCAAAATATTATTTAAGACAGCTTTCTGTGAAGGATGTCTGAGATAGCTTGTTGACAAGCATATTTGTTCATTCTGCGTGCACATTTTAAACCTCTTTCATTTGTTGAAATAACCTGTAATGAGATACTTGATTTTTTAAGAAATCAAATCCAATGTGCTTGCAGGTGACATGTTTATCACTCTCCTTTGTCCATTCCATCTTTTTTTCCTTCCTGACCCATCAATTCTTCTTCTGGAAAATAGCACAAAGGCATTAGTATTTTAATTTTGAGTGGCAAGGGGATTTTCGATGGTCATCACTCTCTATATCTCCTTCACTTCTTCAGCCTAGGTCTCCTCATTCTAGGTCTCAATATTGAAGAGAAATTTACTGGACTGCAACGTTCTTCTCTTTGTCCTTAAACATCACAGTTTAGTTATTTATTATTGCCCTTTCACATTTTTTTCTTTGCTGTTAAACCAAGAATGGCATGCCCATCCTTCAATTTATATACATATCCCACGGTTGTTAAAGTATATCAAAGCAAGTCACATCGTTCTATAGCTCAAGCAACAGGACAACTGCTTACTTTGGCAGTTCTGTTGTCAATGGGTGTATGGTGTTCTGACATTCTGATATGAGAGTGCATTGTCCAACTTTGGAAGGAAAGAAGGGTTCCACCGGAAGGCATGGTTATAAAAAAAAAATAGATTGTATAGAGATGGACAGGCTAACGATGAAAATAAAAGACAGAAAAGATTCAATTTATTATAGGGCCTGGGATGCCTGGGATGAGTGGTTTAGAAATAAAAAGAAAATAAAATGGCAATTAGGAAAAGAATGAGGGAATATGTAAATATACCACGGAGAAGATTGAGATGTAAGGATAAAAGATAATTGATTTATAGTAAGTGTAAGATGCAATGGTAAAGGAATAAGTAAATACATATACTGAAAAATGTGAGGAAATGCAAAAGATGTCTTGATGTTGATAACAATGTATAAAGTTTTGTTTTATGTTTTTAAATTTGGAAACTTAATGAAATTTAATATATATAAAAAAAGAGAGTGCATTGTCAATGTACTCTCTTGAATGACCTCAAAGTTGTATATAAGACTGTTTTAGCAGTGCTCATGCAGAAATGGGTGATTCAGTATAACCAACCTTTCAGTTCCCATAATATTTCAGAAAATGCTAAATTGGGTGGGAGAGAACACGTATTAATATTGGGTCCTGATATATCATTGTCACATAAACTAATCCCCAGTGCTATAATTTGCTTTTTCTGATTCTGCAGTAAGCATGGAGTTTCTTTCTACGAGTGACTGACTACTTCTCAACAAAATAATATATTTAGGTGCATTTTATAAATGTCCTTTGGACTCATGGTAATCAGGTCTGGTGAAGTGTTTTAAGACGTTAAGATCAAAATCCTAGGTAGCAGATAGAATATAAATTTCATGAAGTAAGTAAAGTAAGAAAAAGAAACTAAACAAACCAGAAATGCCTGACTTCAAAGTGTAGACTACACTCAAATTCACTGAATCTTATACAGCAGGATGGAAAGAAGTAAAATAATAAATCTGATAGAGTGATTTAAAATGTTAAGGCCACAATTTCTAGACAGTAGGTAGAATATAAATTAAAGAAAAAAGAAATTAAACTATCCATGAATGTTTGACTTCAAAGTGCTGAGTATATTCATGGCCTATTGAATCCTGTACAGAAGGAGGGACAGAAAGTAGATTATGATCCACTAGTAGAAGTTTAGATATCTTGCACCCTCCAGTGGGAGAAGTAAGAAAAGCTAAAGCACTAGTGGAATCTAGGCTTCCAATGGAAATTGAAAGCAATAAAAATAAGTCATTCTTTTTGTTTTTTGTTCATTAATTCAACATTAAAATAATAAAAAGGAAGGATGGGCTCACCTTTGAAGATATGAAATAACAGTATTAGAGAGAGAGTAGACCTCTCATTAGCTGTTCTTCTCTCCAAGAACTGTGTTCAAATGAACTTAACTAGAACAATTGACACAAGGAGGGCATGGCAATCTCCCCAAAAAGTAAAAAAGATGATTAGGGAACATCTATTATCTACAATGAAGAAGTTTAAATCTTCAGGCCAATACCATCTGACAATCTTGAAAGATTTTACAGGTATTGTTCCAGAATCTCTTTCCTTAAACTTTATAAAATCAAGGAGGACTGGTGGGAAACCAGAAATCTGAGAGGAACAAATGTTGTACATATCTCTAAAAAAAGGTTGAAGAGTATACCTGGGTAACTATACAGTAATCAGTTTCACACTGATATCAACCAAAACTTTGGAAGTTAGAAAAAGTGGCATCGTTTCACAGAAGCCAGAATAGGTTTATCAATAAGTCATACCAAACCAACCATATCTTTTTTGACAGGGTAACTTTATTCACTATGGGAATAGGGTACATAGTGTTTGGCTTTGGCAAAATATTCCACAGAGTGTCATGTGAGATTCTAAAAGAAAAGATGGCACTGTGTGGGTGGCCTATATTATAATTAGATAGATGCAAAACTGATACACATTGTACCCAAAGGAAGTGCTATTAAATTGTCAACACCTCTTTGTAGAAGAAAGAATTCCCAATAGTCTTGAAGGAGGTTGGGGTGTACTCCCTTCCAAAGAAGATATCACTCCATCTTGAATCCAGAAAATAAAGGTTGGTGATGAAGCATTTTCATGGTGCTCTTTGCATTTAGAGTTCAACTCTGGTTATGAAACAAAGACAATATTGATCATTCTCTTGGATGAAATTGAATGGAGTTTTCTGTACTCTGGCGTGTATTATACTGGATCACCTATGGGATTGGGGTCACTATTTTGAAGGAGGGTTGTTTTTCCCTCAGTGGCATTTCCAATCAGTAGTGATGAAAAATGAAAGATCAGGCCAACTATATCTGATATGTGGAGTGCCACAGTGACAACTCTTTTCTTGACTGTTTTTTAACATTTATATGAAGCTGCTTTTTTAACATGTATATGGTCATCTGTTGCATTAAGATACAATATCATCAATACGCTGGGTATGCTTAATGGTTGATGACCTCTCCTAGTTCTATAAGTGCTTGGAAGGGTGAGAACAGACTTAAACTGAACTCAAGTAAAATAGAATTACTATTTGCAGGGTTGTCTGTCACTACCAGGATTGTCTTTGGATGGGCAGGAACTATTCAAGATAGAGCAGATTCACAATCTGGGGGTTCCTTCTAAACCCATAGCACCTCCTAGAATATTAAATGGGAGCTAGAGCTAAAAAGGCCTTTGCTGTGCTGTGGCTAGTGCATTATTTGTCACCCTATTGGTGCAGGAGAAGCTGGCAAAGATAATTCATGGCCTCATAA
This sequence comes from Bungarus multicinctus, assembly GCA_023653725.1. Taxonomy (NCBI): domain Eukaryota; kingdom Metazoa; phylum Chordata; class Lepidosauria; order Squamata; family Elapidae; genus Bungarus; species Bungarus multicinctus. The sequence goes on from CM042836.1 coordinate 38,877,485, forward strand.
CACCTGGCTGGACTATGCAAGGTACTTTACATATGGCTCCCTTAAAGGTTATTTGGAAATTTCAGCATCCTACATTACTACTGGCTCTCAGAGACAGGAGCATGCAATGCCAATTTTTCAGATCTTGCACTGGTTGTCCATAAATACATCAAGCAACTTACCCTTTTCCTAATAGATAGATAAAATTCCCCCACCAATTCAGCAAACTTCTGTAAACATGAGAATTTTAACTAAAGTGCTTCTAATATTTTTCTTAAAGTGACAACATCAAATGAAGTGTTCATATTTTAATTGCCAGATATAGAAGTATTTACAATTTAATAGCTCCGAAAATACTGTTAATAACAGAATATTCATCTTTGGAAATCTATATCCATTATTTTTAGTCAAATGACATTACAAAACAAAAAATATGCATATTCTAGTAGGTTGAGGTAAAAAAATAAGGCATAACCGGGAAAATGTGATACAGAAAAGTATGTTCATCGTATGGTGACACATTCAGAGATATCTGATTTCCACTAGCTAAGATTACAGCTACACTTGTTATAACCCACTGTTGTCAACAAAGCCACATTCTTTTTTGAGAAACATGCATACTTCATACATTAATAATGTGAAAGATCAAGTGAAATAAATAAATATTACCCATAAGAAAGAAAAAAATATTTCTGGTTTCACTGCACATTTTCAAAACTGATAAACAATACGTTATTTGAAATTTTTTGGCACTGAGTACTTAAGTATAACTGTAACTCTTTTCATGTATAAGTTCCCATGAACAAAGTCCATGCAGTGATGGGAGAATAGAATCAGGTTGCTAATGGTGCCTCCGCCTCCACAGTAGGAACACTACTAACTCTGATTCATCAATAGCCATGCATTTAACTAAGCTTTGATATCCAATGTTTCTTAACCATGTCTATGGGAGGGGGTGACTTTAATATATTGAGGATGAAGATGAAGGTGAGGATGAGGGTATGGATGAGGATGAAGATGAAGATAAGGATGCGAATCAGGATGAGGATGAGGAAGATTTGTGAGCCATCCCAGATTGTGATCCAGAATATGGGCATTTTATATCTATATAGTTTTCTTTCTAGTTTCATTTGAAAATTTCAAAATGGATAAAACAAGATATTTGAACAGTTTTTGACACTGAGTGTTTAATTAGAACGATAGTTGATATATCTTGGAATTCAAGCAAGCTGACAAATTCACATTTGGCACAAAGCTAACTAACACTCAACCTCATATCCAAATGACATCCCAGAATATCAGCAGGAGGCCACAAAAGAGAGGAGGGGAAAGTGATGGAAAGAATTAAAAAAACAGACAACCAGAGACCTGCATAATATTCAGATCATCTGGGGGCTATGACAGGAATGAAACTGACATCAGGTCAAAGGCTGCATCAAGCTTTATATAACATGTCAAAAGTTGCGCTCCAAAAATGGAAAGGGCCAAGGATCATTTTGAAAGTTTTCAGGAGTTTTAAGGGCAAAATGAATTCTTTCAAATCAGCTCAAGGTATCTATTTTGCATTTTAAATCCACAAATTCTAAAAAGATTCCCAATTTTTGATCCCAGCCATGGTAGAATGTGCCCCACAGCTTCCCAAAAAGATGTTGGTTGGTTATACACAGTCCTAGATAGCAATTTCTTTAGTTTACTTTCTTTGGGAAAATATTCCTTTGTCTAATCCAATTTCTGATAAACTAGAATGCTTGGATGTTATGTTTCTTTCCCAAATCCTCAAGGTATGCAGTGTGTGTTTTGCAGTAAATCTCAGGTAAATCAAAATAATTTCTGACCAGTCTTTGAGTACACACATCTTGCTCTACTCTCACATCATTATTGTGTGCTATAGGTGAGTGGGCTGGAGAGAGTGATATGGAGTGGAGAATCCCTATTAGAGGGGTCTTCCAATGTGGGCTGGAGTATGAGGGGGATTCCAGGGAATTTGTGGTAGGACACATCAATTAGGTGATCCTATCCTGTTTATGTTGGAGGCACCTTTTAAGGTACTTCTGGGTTAAAAGGGTTATCCGGTGACAGAGGGAACAGAAATGGTGTCCATTTTAGATATGGCCTTTAATGTTGCACTGTCATGAAAGTCATTTAAGATTATAAAAGAGTTTCTGATTTTATTTAGGTTTCTTTATTTAAAAATAAACAAAACAGTGTTTGCAAGTATGCATGCCTCCTACAAACTCAACATGTTTCTGATGTTAGACAGGTCATAAAACTGATTTTATATTATTGTTATACTAAAAAGTATTTTGGAAAAAAATATTTTTTCATTTACTACTCAATATAACATTTGCAATAATATTTAACAGACTTTTGTTAGAAATTTGGTAACTACAGTTCTGTGAGAAACAAAGCATGGGTTTGCAATTAATCTTGCAATTTCAAGCAGAATACGAAGTAAACATTGCCTCAATGAAACTGTCAGATCTGCATCTATAAGAAAATAATGATAGTTTAGTACTATATTGTACCACCAAAATTAGCTGAAAATTGATGAATAGAACAATTTGTTCTCAGCATATCACTGGAATATGGGGTCTGAATTATGCTCTGTGTTGCTGAGTGAAGACAATTATGAAGTCATAATTCAACATTCCAAGACTAAGTTCATCATGCTTGGTCACAGTTATAAGAAGCTTGTCAAAAGCTCTTTGGGTGTATTCCATTGAGCAGTTTTCTTGAACAAGCCTCAGTGAATTGAATAATAACCTCAGCAAGACCATCTGAATAGAAGTCATCAATGCATGGTTAAACAAATGATTCATTTTTCATGACATAATTACAAAAAAACTTATAAGCAACATGAGTTCTTCTTAGACTGAATCTGCATGAGCAACACCAATTATTGAGAATTAGCTGGTGGGTTCCAGGTTTATAAGTTGCTGCAATCAAAATAATTAAATAAGGTAAGTCTGAGTGTTACCTTAGCATCTAGCACTAAATTTTCTATTCTGTCTTGCAGAGTGAGCTAGTGCAGAATCAGTTGAGTAAGATGAATCAGAAGATAAATAATACATCAGCTTACCTGTGATGGCTAAGGAAAAGTCATTTGGCTAGCTCCTAAGAATATTACTCTTAGTACATATCTGAAGAAATGAATCAATATAATAAAAATAAATTTTAGAGCAGAACAGGATAGAATGGAAATAAGGGATTATTTGCTCTACTGAAGAAAAAACAGAATGTTTGCAAGAAGCATGGAAGTCTGAAAAATTGCCTACAATCTAAAGAATTAAACAAGTTATTCATCAGCATTATTGGCAGAAAGTTTAGAACAGCCAGTACCAACTGAGGATGACAAAAGATATTCAAATGTTACTATATAAATTACAAAGAGAACATTTAACTAATGTTGAATGTTATATAAATAAATTATGAAGAAAAAGGTGAATGTGAGGAAGTTGGTATTTATCAAAAGTTAAACCAAGCCATGCTATGAGATGTAAATAATGTGTTCCTTGTAATATACTGTTTCTTTTTGTTTTATTTTTTTTGCTGATTTTAATCAGCAGTTGGTTCACCTTTTGTGTCATTGCCTTCTTATAAATATACAACACAGTGTGCCTTATTGAGTTGTGTTTTTTTGAAGCTTTAAACAAATAAATACATAAAAGAAATCCCTGTGAAATCTAATACACAGACAATACTATGGACACCCACGCACCCACGAACATCCATTAAACTAAGCATTGTTAAAAACATTGGAAATTTGAAGACATACAATTCAAAAATAACAACAACAATATATTATTATTATTATTATTATTATTATTATTATTATTATTATTATTATTATTATTATTATTATTATTATTATTATTATTATTATTATTGAGCTACTTGCTAAAGAAATTGGATACAGGCCATCAAAACTGTTTACCTTCTGCTGCAATTTCATAAAAAACACACTTTGTATAGAATTCTATCTCTCCCTATGTTTCTTTCGGTCAGCCAGTTCATTCTGAAACTTCTTTCTGTCTTTTTCTTCTCCTCCTTCCCATACTTGTATCATTCCAACATTTTTCATTACTCCACATTGTCAGCTTATCCTCCCTAAATCCTGCATTCTCTTCATGGCCCTTGATTCACAATTCCCTCTCCTCATCCCATGGCACCACTTATTTTGGCTGCAATGCATCCATGTCTGTTTTTCCTTCATAATACTAATTTCCTCATTATCTCCATAGTTATTTTCCTTTACTCAGTCTTTCCTATATCTAAGTTTCTCTTTCTTTATAATTAAAACATTGCCCGCCAGTCTAAATAATGCTTGATTCTCCCAGCGTCGAGAATAATCTGTATTTCAGACTTCTCTTATTAAGCAATTGCTATTCTAGAAGCATCCATCAGGCTGCTGCCAACCATCACTTGAGGTTAAAAATCTCTGAACTCGTCCTCCAAATGCAAATGAAGATATCTGATAACAGTGAATGAGTGAATTTAGTGAAATCGCATTGCAGGTGGAGTATCAGATTTTGGAATACTTTCTTAATTGGGGAGAAAAAACTCAAATTCAGATACATGCAGATAAAAACAGTCTAGACTAGAATTTCATTCTGGTGTGCTAGTTTTCTACCTGCAACATTTGTTTTGTATTGTTGTGAGAAAGTATTTAATCATGGGACCCGCCACATAAAATCTGAAGTAATAGTCAAAAGTTAACAATGTGCACACTATTTTATTTTTCTGGCCTTTAGTATATTTTCCAAGTTCCAGATGAGGCTAATGCTGACACCAGATGTAAAGTAAATATATATGTCTCTCTGCAGTATAAATATGAATATAAAACTGGGACAATAAATTCAGAGGGAAAAACACCATTTGTGAAACTGAAGATAAAATCTATGTGCAACCTATTCTATTGTAGGAATAGAAACCCACCCCTCTCCTAGAAAAATGAAATATCCTGGGAAATATTAAAAAGGCAGAATATTTCCTCTAAAAAGAATAGAAACTCAGAAGCAGAAACTCACCTTAGAGAGGCAGAAACTTAGCCCCCCACTTTGCTAATGGGCCGTTAAGGCCTAGGCCAGAGTATTCTACATAATAAAGGCCTCTACCCATCTCACCACCTGGCCTGGGAAGATTGTATCAGCCAACACTCAGATGAAGCCATGTGGTCCAGGCAAAGCCTACAAAGTTAGTTAAGACCCCCGCCCCTGGGAGTCTGACAGCCAATGGGATACATTTCTTGCACAGGAACAGGAAACACTAAGATGGGGCCCAACAGAGGGTATATAAGGGTCTCTCAGTATCTTGGCCCTCCCTTCTCTTTTCACCTTGAAGCATGTGATCATCCTTTTCACTTTGGAGCTCCAAGCCATGTGGTCCTTTCCACCATTAAACTATCTTTCCAAACAGCCTCCATGTTTCCAGTGTCTTTTTCCCCACTTAGAACTGAACCCAGAAGGATAATTCTTCCAACCCTATGATCTAGTTTATTTTATCACAAAATGAGTTAACTCTTATTTGTATTGTTTCAGGTTTCAGCGGAGTAATTATATCATTGAGGAAAAGAATTATCAGAGTTCAACATTTAGTTATCAGAGAGTAGCCTTTTTTGTTGGACTCCTAATATTTTGTGGAAAAATTAAATTTTGTTCAGAAAAAAATATTCTGGACAATACCAAATTGCTATTCCCTCTGTCATCTGATGTGGTAACATCCAAAAACAGTTTTACCTCTTCCCTTGCTATTTGTATGAATTAGCATGTTCTGACATCAAACAGGGGAAGAGTTTTTCCATCCAAAATAATCCCAACATACCAGCTATTGGCCAAGCTTGATTTATTCTCAGCTCTCCTCCTGCTTTTATTTCATTTCATTTAGTTTAGCACAAAGCTAGCAGGTGGAGAACAAACTTTATGCTTGCAATTAAAGCCTTACTAGCCTCCTGCCAGGGAAAAAAAGCTGATGGGAGGGAGGGAAACTTGTTGTGGGGAATTCTTTTATAATTCAATAAATGTCACCAGGGTTGTCTTTATTCATATGACAAAAGTCTCTTGTGAGACGCCCATACCAAAAATCTCTAGGGGGAAAAGCACTTCACTTAAGAGTTACTGCCTACTCCATTAAATGCAATCTAATAGATTATACAACACTGTATTCTTCTTAAGCAGCTAGCAATATTTGAGCCAGCTCCCAAGAATTCACTACTTACCAGAACAAAGAGCTGAAACAATGGTGATGGGATACTGATTGTAAAGAAAGCAAAACACTTCTCTAGGTCATTGAAATCTTTTCAAATCATAGGAAGCCTCACAAGGCCAAGCACTTTTGACAACATTAGAGCAGATTAAGAGCCTCTGAATACATTGAGGAGGCAGAAATGGACAAAAACATCCTCCAAGGTTTGATCTTGGCCCCAATACCTTCATCTCAGTTACTAAGAAAGTGTTTTCTTCTCTGCACATAATGCTTTCTCCCTGATCATTGATTCATTCTTTTTAATCCTCTAATTGCTTTAAAATAAAACTGCTCCAATCTTTATCAGTGCTGACACCAGGGGAACAAATGGTGCAGCTTGAAGTATGTTAAACTGTGCATATTCCTAAAGTACTCCTTGGATTTCTTTAAAATTCCCCAATACCCCTCAAATTATGTTCCTTTGTTCTATTTTGTGGGAATTTAGAGAGAAAAATGAATACACCAGAAAATGGAGTACTGAGATACAATAACTAAGGTATGCTACTTTTATTCCCCTATTATTAAATTCCTTTGCCCACCTAGAGGTTTCTGCTAATGAAAAGTGGATCAAGGAATTCTCTGAAGATACTTTCCTTTGAGAATGGGAGTTAATATATCCACAACCTGCTCATAGTTAATATTAATGAATTACTAAAACACCCCCCAATTTGCCTCCCCCATTTAATGTTGTACATTTGTCTCAAGATCCAATAACCTTAGGGGAAAAAATCCTTTATCATCACCTGTCTAATCACAGACAAGTCTGGAGAAATCTATCCTTCTCCTTATCCCGGGCCACTGGCTAAATCCCTCCCCCAGCTCACAATTCCACCAGAAGTATTGGAAAACATGGGACATAAGTGGAAGTAAATAATTTCCATAGAACTGACTTTCTGGAATAGAGGGCATTGGGTTTTAGCAATAGCACTTAGATTTACATATCATTTCACAGTGCTTTACAGTCCTCTCTAAGTTGTTTATAGAGTCAGCATATTGCCCCAACAGTCTGGATCCTCATTTTACTGACCTTGGAAGGATAGAAGGCTGTCCTCCTAGAGCTGGTGAGAATCAAACTGCTAGCAGTTAGCAGAATTAACCTGCAGTACTACATTCTAACTATTGCACCACCATGGCTCTTTAACATTTTTAACAGAGCTGGATTGATTAGGCACAGGATATGATTGACTGGCAATCTGCTCCTTAATTCGCAATCTATTATTTTCTTAGAATCCTCTGTTTTGCTAACATAGTAAAATCTGAAATTATTGCAACCTGGATTTAATTACAGCTTAAACAATGTCACATATAAACTATATTTTGTCAGATTGCCGATAAGCTATCCTCTGAATTTCTGTTCAATACTAAATTTATTGTCCTAAAACCATCTATTACTTGTATTATTTCTCTAACTGTCCTCATTTTTTGAAGAGTAATTACTCCCAACTACATGTTTTCTTCTTCACCAAGCTCAGATATTAGGTACATTTCACAAGACCAATTTTGGAGACAAGTTTTGAACAACAGAGGTGAGGGTTCCAAAGCTGGAAAGCAGGTTAGTGGGGTGGGGAGGAAATGAGATTTTGTAGTAACCTTCCCCCAGGAGTGGGGAGAGAATGGGGATTTTGCAGTAACTTATCCCCAGGAGTAGGGTGGGAACGGAGATTTTGCAGTTTCCTTCCCCTGCCATACCAACCAAGCCACACCCTCAGATCCAGTAGTAAAAAAAATTGAATCCCACCACTGGATGAGACACCTCTCTGATTAATTGAAGGATCCATCCGGTAGAGTGCTTCCAAGTTGCTCACACTAACTTTTCTCTATAGTTTGCCTCCCCATCACTGAAAATTAGAGATCTACAGGATAGACATCACCCCACCCCCCAACATTCACCTTCTGGGAACATATCTGCAAGTCTTCCATGTACTGAGGGTTTCCTATGAACTGCAATCAGAGGAAGTGCTTCATTTACAGGTTTCCCTAAGCTTTTGTAATGAGGGGAATGGACTGCAATCAATGTGAAGTCAGGGGCAGCTGGCTCATTTTAATTCAGTCCTTTTGCCAGTTTCAATGACAAGGTGATTAACAATGAAGGAAATATGAATGGCAGTCTTGATACCCTGGTTTTAGTATCTCAATTCTATCTGCAGGAAGATATTTCTAAAAATCCTTTTGACTATTTTTCTTCTCTTTCATTCTATAGAGATAATGAGCAGCATTTTTCTTCCCACATTTTGAGACAAGAATTAGGATAATTCTGGCCCATCACTCCTAGCTTGATTCCCCCTCTTCTCCTTATATGATTATGATATCCCCCCCCCCCCCGAACAAGAACAATTTTCAAAAGGAAAAAGGAAATTTGTTTTCTCCACCCTAATTAGCAAACCATTTTTAGTGATCTATCCCAATGGGAAATCTTTTTCTATTTTGAATTCTAAGCTAGGCTACTTTTCTACTTGAAAATTAAATACTTTATTTATTTATTTATTATTTTGTCAAGCGATTATAAGATAACAGGTATAAGTATAAACATAGTTATGAATACATGAAATGGATACATATAAGAAAAATAAAAAGAAACAATAGGACAGGGACAATAGGCATGTTGGTGCACTTATGCACACCCCCTATTTGACTATGGGGAAGATGCAAATTTGTTTTTAAAGAAAGTCTTTAAACAATGTAGCTTAGTGGCAACTAGTGCAGAATGGGGGAGGGGATAGGAGCTTTTGACTTCATGTTCAGCAATTATTTCCCTTCCCCTCACCCCTCATTCCCCTCCCACTCTTGCACATTTCTGGTTCTACCAAATGATATGTATCCTGCACAAACCCACATACAGTGGGGCAAAAAAGTATTTAGTCAGCCACCAATTGTGCCAGTTCTCCCATTTAAAAAGATGATAGAGGCCTGTAATTGTCATCATAGGTATACTTCACCTATGAGAGACAAAATGTGAAAACAAATCCAGACAATCACATTGTCTGATTTGGAAAGAATTTATTTGCAAATTATAGTGGAAAATAAGTATTTGGTCACCTACAAACAAGCAAGATTGCTGGCTCTCACAGACCTGTAACTTCTTCTTTAAGAGGCTCCTCTGTCCTCCACTCATTACCTGTATTAATGGCACCTATTTGAACTTGTTATCAGTATAAAAGACACCTGTCCACAATCTCTAATAGTCACACTCCAAACTCCACTATGGTGAAAACCAAAGAACTGTCGAAGGACACCAGAAACAAAATTGTAGACCTGCACCAGGCTGGGAAGACTGAATCTGCAATAGGCAAGCAGCTTGGTGTGAAGAAATCAACTGTGGGAGCAATAATTAGAAAATGGAAGACATACAAGACCACTGATAATCTCCCTCAATCTGGGGCTCCACGCAAGATCTCACCCCTTGGGGTCAAAATGATCACAAGAACAATGAGCAAAAATCCCAGAACTACATGGGGGGGAACCTAGTGAATGATCCGCAGAGAGTTGGGACCAACGTATCAAAGGCTACCATCAGTAACACACTATGCCGCCAGGGACTCAGATCCTGCAGTGTCAGACGTGTCCCCCTGCTTAAGCCAGTACATGTCCGGGCCCGTCTGAAGTTTGCTAGAGAGCATTTGGATGATCCAGAAGAGGATTGGGAGAATGTCATATGGTCAGATAAAACCAAAATAGAACTGTTTGGTAGAAACACAACTGGTCATGTTTGGAGGAGAGAGAATGCTGAATTGCAACCAAAGAACACCATACCTACTGTGAAGCATGGGGGTGGCAACATCATGCTTTGGGGCTGTTTCTTGCAAAGGGAACAGGACGACTGATCCGTGTACAGGAAAGAATGAATGGGGCCACGTATCATAAAATGTTGAGTGCAAACCTCCTTCCATCAGCAAGGGCATTGAAGATGAAACATGGCTGGGTCTTTCAGCATGGCAATGATCCTGTTGAAAGAAATATCCTTCTGGGTTCAGTTCCAAGTGGGGAAAAAAGACACTGGAAACATGGAGGCTGCTTGGAAGGTTTAATGGTTACAGGGCCACATGGCCTGGAGCTCCAGAGAAGAATGATCACATGCTTCAAGATGAGAAGAGAAGGGAAAAAGGGGAAAGGGGAAAAAGAAAAAAGGAAGTGTTGAGGTCCTGAGAGTACCTGGGTTTTATACTCTCTGTTTGGATTTGAATTGGAGCTTGTATTCTAATTGGTTGTCAGACTCCCAGGGGCGGGGGTCTTAACTCTGTAGGCTTGGTCTGGACCACATGGCTTTACCTGAATGCTGGCTAATACAATCTTCCCAGACCATGTGGTGAGATGGGTAATCCTATCATTTCCTGAGGGCTATCCTTAATCCCATCACCCTGGAGTTCTTTCTTATGTAAAATATTCTGGCCCAGGCCTTAATGGCCCACTCATTAACAAGGGTGGGGGTGAGTTTCTGCTTCTTGAGTGAGTTTCTGCTTCTTGAGTTTCTACTCTTTTTAGAAGAAATATTCTGCCTTTTAATATTTCCTAGGCTATTTCAATTTTCTAGGAGAGGGATGGATGCTAACTTCCTACAATCCCTCATTTTTTTTTTTTTTTGAAAACACGTGGGAGTTCTGACAAAAGATTAAAAGGTGATCAGATCAGGGAGACTTTTTTTTTTAAAAAAAAAATTTTTTTTTCTCTGATGCAAAGGAAAGTCATTGAAAAAGAGGCAACAGAAAAGGATTCCTTCAGTGGCTCCCAAAAGCTTTCAACCATAAAGGTCTGGGAAAACTTCTGTTTTTTTTTTTTTTTTTTAAACAGTATCCAATTTTTCTTGCCAAATAATTTTCAGATGTTTGATATACGTTTTGTGAGCTTACAGTCAGGTTGTAAGCACAAGCCTCTATACAATCTTCACAACCTTTAAATTACAGGCTGCTCATATCCAAGGTTATGGTTACTACCTGCCTAGCTCTTAGCTTCCAGGGTTTGTGAGGCCAAATTGTGGTTAGCCAGTGTGCAACCAGGCTATTTAGTATTTTTAAAGTTACACACAATGAGCCTTGGGACTTCTACTCATGAGACCACCAGTGCAACATATCCTGCTTTACTGGGCAACTGGGCAGCATCATTTGTGAGTCACAGTCAGGACTTGGGGTTTGGAGATCTCTTTTCTGCTATCTCTTCAGGAATTGCCTGAGGGAGATGCCTTCTCCCCCATGGAATTAGCAGGGCAATATGACTGCTTGGGCCTTAGTGCCTCAGAGCAGCAAAACAAAAACAAAACAAAACAAAAAAACACATTAAAATTGAAGCTAGGAGCAGCTTTTTGTGGAGGTAGGTAAAAAGGGGTTAGCCTCTATCTAATTCTGAATGGTGTGTCTCTGTGTATGTGCCTGTGTATGCAGCTAGTTTTACAATACAGATAATACAAACACGTGGACAATTTTCCCTCCCACCAGACAGAAGTACAAGGTGTTCAGAACTTGCTGGGCCAGCCACTCTCAAATACAATCCTTACATGAGTACATTAAACTGGTTACAATATAAATAATACAAGAAAGAAAACATTACAATAGATTTCACATTACAATGAATTTTCAGTTACAATGAATTTCCATCCTCCCCCCATAATCTTTCTAACTTCTGGGGATTGAAAAGAGTCTTTTAGTCTTTTACTGGTCCATCTCAGGGTCCTTTCCTTCACGTCTTTGGGTGGCATAGGCTTGGCCTGGTGGTATGGGTGGTCAGTCAGGCTTGGGAAGGTCTGCCCACTCTGGTTTGCTGTAATGACTTTCAGTGGATGCTGGATCCAAACTCAATTCCTGGCTCCAATGGATGGAATGTCTCTAGGGGCAGCATCTGCTTCCACATGTGGCAGGCCTGGAACACACAGAACAAGGGTCCCTTCCCCCCTTCGCTAGTAATTCTACCAGGAAAGGCATTGTAAAAGGATTAGAGATTTTGGTGGGGGGGTAGATAGCTTGCAGGCATGGTTTGAGGATGAAGAATAACACATTAGTATTTCAATTACTAAAAAGATAAATCAATTTCAACAAAATGGAGACACAGTAGATGAGAAAGGAAAAAAAAACTGGATTCACAAGCTTCAGGAAAAAGGATGAACAGGTAAAATAATTTAAACACACAGTAAATGCAAGGATGAAACTTTTCTTGTAAATGAACTTAGAACATTCACTAATAACCTTGGGTTTTTCTTAAAAGCACAGAGAGGAAAGAAAATTGACTGTTCCTCATCCAGTTTGGTTGGCCAGACCAGACCGGGAGAAGACAATTTCTCTCAGTGTTTTTAAATCTTAACAATTTAAAATTAATATCTGAAGAGGTCAGACACTTTTAACAGTTGCAACAGTTACCTCGAGGACACACAAAGACTTAGACACACACACGTGAGCGCGCGCACACACAGAAACAAGGACAAAGAAAACAAAACTCTGAGATTTACACACACACTGATCATTCCCACAATAAATATCTTAGTTAAATTGGGGAAGGCATAAATCTTAAGGAACAAACCACGTGGTTGCATAGAAGACAAAGAAAGAAAGACAGAAAGAATTAAGAAAATTCCATGTGATCCTGTTTATACATTGCCCTTTTAAGTACCTTTATTTACCACATTGGTCTTCCTGTATCTCTCAGCAAAGCCAAATCCCTACCTATACATTTTACCTTTTTCTTGCTCATGCCGGCTAGGGTCAGCATCTGCTGCTCATCCCAAGCCTCCAATAGCTCTCCCTGGGGGGTTCCATCCAGGACCCTCGAACTACCGCTTCCCATGTTCCCCTTACATGTGGGGTTTCACACTTTGGCTTAGTCGGGTCAGTCAGCTAGGCGAACCAGTTTCAGACACAAGCAATATCCGAGCAAGAAGAAGAAGAAAAAGAAGGGTGTCTGGGGGAGACTTTGGTCGTTGCTCCTGGCGCAACGGAATCAAACACTTTTCTTAAACCTCAGAACAAAAATATAAAAGAGACTGGTCGTTGCTCCTGGCGCAACGGAATCAAACACTTTTCTTTAACCTCAGAACAAAAATATAAAAAAAACCTAGGTGTTTCCCAAAGTATGCGCGCTCCCCTTTTTAGTAAAAAATTCCCGAGAGACTTTTCTCTCTCTCTCTCTTTCTCTCTCACTTCACCACGGTTTTCGGACTGGGGGTGTTGCTGTCAATGCAGCCTACTTTCCTTTCCCCAAAAAAAACAGCCCGTGAGACTCTCTGCCCCCCTCAGACAAGTACGAGTACTCCACTTTTCTCTATTCTATTCTTTTCTTCCTAGCCCACGTTTACAGATCTGGAAGAGCTCAGATCCGAGGAAAACTTGCTGCTCTTATGCAGGCAAGTACTGGCGCTCCTAATTTAGTATCCAAATTACACTAAAACTACCTAAGTTTACCTAAAATCCTGGGGTTTGCTTTTGGGATATACTGGACAAAAAAAAAATGACAAATTTTCTTCCCTCCCTTCAATCATAACCCGCTTGGCTTTTCCTCTTATATACAGAAGGTCCCACACTCTGATGGCCCCCCCTTGCTTTTCCTGTCCTGATGGTCATGGCTCTGTAGAGCTAACAACAGGCAAGAGGGCGGCTAGAGGCCAAACAAAGAAATGAAATCCAGCTGCTGTCCAAGGATGAAGCCACTCATAAACATGCTCTTCCTTTTTCCCTAACAAAAGGTCCTGTGCTCTGGCAAAACCCCCATGCTCTCCAGACTCTTGGTCTTTCTGCGGTTAGGAAATGCACAGAGGAAGCAAGATCCAGTTGTGTTTGGGAGAAGGATCCTCTTACACACATGCAACCATACACATATTTCCCACGTTTTTCCATGCTTTAAAATTAAAATTTAGAGGTACTCACCTTCTTTCCAAGCAGCCTTTGAGCTCAACACTCAAAACCCCTTTAAAACCATTTTTCCAAATGGCCAAGGTCCAGGAAAAACTCACCCACAGACTCAATGGGTCTGTTTGCTAGCAAGGGAATCTTACCTGGGCTTGGTCCATTGGTTAGGTTAGCTTGGAGTCCCATCTGCTTGGGTGCCAATTGTTGAAAGAAATATCCTTCTGGGTTCAGTTCCAAGTGGGGAAAAAAGACACTGGAAACATGGAGGCTGCTTGGAAGGTTTAATGGTTACAGGGCCACATGGCCTGGAGCTCCAGAGAAGAATGATCACATGCTTCAAGATGAGAAGAGAAGGGAAAAAGGGGAAAGGGGAAAAAGAAAAAAGGAAGTGTTGAGGTCCTGAGAGTACCTGGGTTTTATACTCTCTGTTTGGATTTGAATTGGAGCTTGTATTCTAATTGGTTGTCAGACTCCCAGGGGCGGGGGTCTTAACCCTGTAGGCTTGGTCTGGACCACATGGCTTTACCTGAATGCTGGCTAATACAATCTTCCCAGACCATGTGGTGAGATGGGTAATCCTATCATTTCCTGAGGGCTATCCTTAATCCCATCACCCTGGAGTTCTTTCTTATGTAAAATATTCTGGCCCAGGCCTTAATGGCCCACTCATTAACAAGGGTGGGGGTGAGTTTCTGCTTCTTGAGTGAGTTTCTGCTTCTTGAGTTTCTACTCTTTTTAGAAGAAATATTCTGCCTTTTAATATTTCCTAGGCTATTTCAATTTTCTAGGAGAGGGATGGATGCTAACTTCCTACAATCCCAAACACACCGCCCAGGCAAGGAAGGAGTGGCTTCATAAGAAGCATTACAAGGTGCTGTTGTGGCCTAGCCAGTCTCCAGATCTCAACCCCATAGAAAACCTTTGGAGGGAGTTGAAAGTCCATGTTGCCCAGCGACAGCCGCAAAACATTACTGCGCTAGAGGAGATCTGCATGGAGGAATGGGGCAGCATACCAGCAAGTGTATAACAATCTTGTGAAGACTTACAGAAAATGTTTGACCTCTGTCATTGCCAACGAAGGATATATAACAAAGTATTGAGATGAACTTTTGATATTGACCAAATACTTATTTTCCACCATAATTTGCAAATAAATTCTTTCCAAATCAGACAATGTAATTGTCTGGATTTGTTTTTACATTTTGTCTCTCATAGGTGAGGTATACCTACGATGACAATTTCAGGCCTCTCTCATCTTTTTCAGTGGGAGAATTTGCACAATTGGTGGCTGACTAAATACTTTTTTGCCCCACTGTATATGTGAAGAGGGGTTCTTTTTTCTCTCTTCTCTCTTTCTCTTGTTCTGTTTTTCTCTCCCACCTCTGTTCTTCACCTTTGTTTATCATGTTGCAGTATTTTTTTCCTGTTGAAACATAGTAAGGTGAGTGATAATTATTGGCATTTCCTAAAATTGGCTAGACTCTCTCCCTCTCCCTCTCCCTCCCTCTCCCACTCTCCTACTCTCTCTCTCTCTCCTTCCCTCCCTCCCTCTCCCTCCCTCTCCCTCCCTCTCCCTCTCTCTTCCAATATCTTAGAAAAAACATGGACATACTATAGATGACATCTTTTGTGTCTTGATCATATTACATGTGTTAATCAGTTCATCTTTGCATGATATCTATTTTATGCCCAACATAGGTATCCTTTTGTACCTCCTCTGTGAGGTGTTATCAGCAGCACCAAACTACATAATCAGAGCTAATTATTCATCCATCTACTTCACAATGAGGTAGTATAGTAGTGGGAATTGACTATTCAGCATTTTTAATGCAAACATTGAAGTGCGGTTCCCACCTGGAAATTGTTTTGGATAATCTTTTTTTAGAAAAATAATTAAACAATTGATAGATTGTGATCTGTAAATAACATTTTTATTGTCTTACATTTGTCAGTTTTATGTTATTTTGTTCTTTTCCTCTCCCCACTGCACTCTTCTCCCTCACCCATGCTAAGGTGAAATGGACTGTAAGCTGATTTAAGAAAATTCTATCTGGATTGAGATATTCTGGCACTATCTCATCACATTATCAGTCCAGACTAGTGATCGGTGAAGCCTCCTATTGAACAATTCCTTTGCTGATATGGACAAAAATGGAATGAAGGAGTATTAGGTATGTTTACAACCTTGTAAATAATAAAGGAGCAGATTTTTTAAGAGAAATCTTGGGGTGGGGTGGGGGAAATGTCAGGAAAATAATATGAGTCCCTTTCCTTTCTGTGGATGAGTCTTACACATACATTTTTGAACAGTGTAATGCTGTTTGCAAAATTAAAGCATCAAAATGATCATATATGGTGAGCAAGCATCATAACAAGCTTTAAATTAAACTTCTAAAATAAAGATTTGTTTCTTGCATTTTCTTTGCATCATCCCATTTTTTTTTTGCTGGAGCTATGATTACAGTAGTGTTGCAACAGCATAGTGGTTGTACCATTGGCCTAATATGCAAGAGATCACTGATTCCATAACCAGACTTGTTTTTTTTAAGCAATTTACTAGTACGGTCTCATTGTTCTTGCTGCCATTTGAAGTAGAATGTTTTAAATCTATCCCAAATAGTCCAAATGAAAGATTATTACAAAGAAGTTTTCACTGCCATTTGCTGAGACCATATTAAGAAAAAAAAAAAAGGAGGGGGGGAGAAACATCTGTTTCAACCTGGAAAAAGGCAAGGAAGGCATTCTTTTTAATGGTGTTTCCATATGACTTGGGAAAGTGGGTAGAAGTCTGGTTTATAATAGGTGGGAACGTTTAATACCACATGGTCAGAATGGGGCAATCAGGAAATATATATACCTCCTCAAGAAGCAGAAGTTTGGAATGGGGCTAGTCTGCTTTTTCTTACTAACAAAACTTTGATTAAAATTAATGTTTCAAATGTTTCTCTCCATGCAAAAATGTGTTGGGACAAGCAAATGAGAGGATAAAATGATGGGTAATAAACTATATTTAACTTGCTATGCTCACAATCTCTTGAGTCTACCTCTTAGGATGACTGTTCAGTTCCATCCTCTGCCTCACTAGACTCATTGGGCCCATGAAGATAACCCAAATTGATAACTAGCAAGCTGCAGATCCCAGGATTGCAACCAAGAGAAAAGACAAAGATTAAATACTCTTATCAGGCATCTTAAAAAAGAAAATAAAGAAGTCCTGTGGCTTTCTCCAAACCATCACCAGAATAGACAGCAGATAAGCCTTTAAAAGGATTAATGGACCAAATATGGAGAATGACAATAGAAGAATCCATTTCACTGGTTACTACTAATTGAACTTCAAGGGAAGTGTTCTCCATTCATATCACAGGATTCTAGGCACTCACAATCTATTAAACACAGAATAAAAACGATACAATAACTTTTCCAAAAAATACCAGTCAAATAGTGGTTAAAATATTACAATACTTTATTCATTTGATTATTATTTGATTGAATAACCATTTGCCCTGAATGATTGGTAAAATAAAGCAATTGGTTACATCTTCATGCATCTCAACAGTCAAAGGGGTGTTCTAATAACAGGATAATGTTGGACAAGCTGTTCCATCATAATCAGTAAGTCTCTAAAATCTACTCTGAGCTCTCACCCCACACCCCATGTTTTAGATAGGTCCCCAAAGCATTCTTTCCATGATGAAATGCACTAGTTGGATAGATCCTGTCCATAAGACATGTTTGTAAGGTAAAGGGGAACCAAGTTTATAGGGGTTTATACATTTGCTTGCAACAGCATAGAAATATGTTCAATAAAAAATGAAACAACTCATGAGGACTCACATAGAAAAACTTCAACACAAAAATTCAAAAATAAAAATGCAGCAGCACAAACTACAATACAAATAGGGTCAAAAGATATTAACATCAAATTAAATATAGGGAAGTCTGTCTGAAACAGCTTGGCCTTTGATAGCTTTCAAAAAAACCCAGTAACATCAGCAACTTGAATAGCATTCAGAAACTTATTGGGAAGCAGTGCAATATCTGCAAAACAGTGCAGTATCTGGCTGAATAAGGCAACTCTTACTCACCAGCAAGCAGCTGTAACATGTTGGCATTCATTGATTCAGAATGAGATATTATTATGCTGATGATGTCCAGTTATACATAGACACCACAAGTGAATTGAGGATGCAGAGGAGGTGCTTACTCAGAGACTGGAAGCTATCAGTTGAAAATATACGTTTTGACATGACTGAATCCATTTATTAAATATTAAGTATGTTTCACAATCTTTATTCTATATTATATGGTTGGGTTCTTGCTAGGGTGCATCCATGGTTTTGTTTTACTTGTACAATGACAATAAAGTTCTTCTTCTTCTTCTTCTTCTTCTTCTTCTTCTTCTTCTTCTTCTTCTTCTTCTTCTTCTTCTTCTTCTTCTTCTTCTTCTTCTTTGTTTTGTTATTGTTTAGAATTTTTAAAATGCAGTATTTTCTTTTAGGGCTTTAATAACTATTTCACCCAGCTGTCTTCATCCTCAGTCAGAGGTCATAATCTCTATAACAGTTCAGAGGGGCAGTCTGACATGTATTCCTCACAACAGGCCATATGCTATCTGCTATTTTCTATTAGCATTTGCACATTTTAAAATTTGTCCATCCATTTCCCCATCTTTTGTAAATTTTCATTTTTGTCATTTATATTTAACTTGCAATGTTGCATTATAGAATCAATCTAACATATACTGCAAATAATTTAGGTTTTTGGTCAATCCCAATGTGCATAAAATGGAAAATAAGCTTTATTTCAAATTGAAAAGAAACCCTTGCATTTTGGATGCAATTTAGCCTACGTTTGAATTATAAAGTGGGCAGCATGATGGCTCAGTATTTAAGACTCTGGAAAGCCGACAACCCAGGTTCGAGACCTAAGCTCCATGTGATGGGGCAAGTTCTCTTCCTCGCCCCAACTCCTACCCACCTAGCAGTTCAAAAGCATGCAAATGTGAATAGATAAATAAGTACCATTAAATAAGAGTAGATAAATAAGTACCATTATGGAAGATAACAATGTTCCATGACATCATGCTGACCAAATAAACATGGAAAGGTCTTCGGACAGTGCTGCCTCTATGGTCTTGAAATGGAGATGACCACCACCTCCTATAGTTGACAACTAGCAGAATAAAATCTGCAGGAATTCCTTTACCTTTTACTTTTTGAATTATAAAGAAATTAAGGAGAAGGCAAAGGGACTTCCTTAAATTAAATACATATTTTTTTCTGAATTCACATACCTACCATGTGAGTACCTTGTAAAAACATTGAGAGTCCTCACCCAGAATCTGAAATGAGTATTGCATGTCTTTATTTAGATTTCTATTCACTCTTATATAATGAAACAATTATTTTCCCCAGATATCAGGCATAACACAAATTTCACACTTGGATCAAATAGATCACACTCATTTCCTAAGGAAATAACACCCCAGATTTAACATTTCTTTAGTTACTTCATTTATATTTTTAATATGCTCACAACATTATTTCCTTCTTAACATTATTTTCCTTGTATACCAACACTTACTGCATTTATTTCAATTCAAGTGTTCAACACAACTCCATACAATTATGTAAAATATTTCATCCAGCATTTCCTGACTTCAGTTTTATCTCTTCATCATTTCATCTCAAATATATTCATCATTTTTATTCTTAATTGTACTAACTTTGCTGGGAGCTGCTTGTTTAGCCCTTTTCACCCACTCCCAACCATTTGCTCTAATTTCCATCAAAATTTACCTGAATTTCTTTGTTTCTTGTAAACTTGATGATTCCTTGCTTTCTTTTATTATATTTTTGCAAATATTTTAAGCATACATACATACATACATACATACATACACACACACATACATACATGGTATTTAATGACTTTCATCCTCATTTTTCACAACAGTCATTCTTGTGTGTACAGACACACACACACACACACCCTTCACATTGCACTTCATAGGCATCCTTTTCATGTTTTCCATTAGTATTTCTGTGGTACCTTGTAACATAATCATTCTCAAACAGTTTCAAGCAACTTATGCTAGTTATTACTTCTGCTGTCTTGCCTTTCATCCTGTTGGGAGATTAATGTCTATTCTATTAGAATTCATTCTCTCTCTTCCTACAGTTCACAGGGATATTTCCAAATGCTCATGTGAACTTTTCTCTGGAGTTTGAGTCTTATTTTTAAAGTACAACCATTATTTATGAGTTCTCTGTTATTTTTTTTAAATACAATCTACACTTTTACATATTTGTAAATAAATAGTACAAATTTATTTATTTGTAGAGCTTCTAAGCCACTTCAGACAGACTGGCTTTGAATGGCATTCAATTTCCCTTGCAAATTAACATGTTTGATTTTTTAATTTATTTATGCCATTTCCTTAATCTAAAAACATATTGAAATAAAACAACTATTTCCACAAATTAGTATTTGTGATGCTTTGGGTATGAATGGTGTGTGTGTGTGTGTGTGTGTGCAATTGAATGTAATGATGAATATCACAATGTTTGTTTTGCTTTCATATAGAAAAATACCTATTTTTCGTGTTTTACTAATGTAGAGAGCATAAGTAGATCATAAAACACTGTGGAAAAATAATTGTGATGAAATCATATGTGTGATCACAGCAAGACTCCTTTTTGGCTGTATTTATCAATGAACATATTTGTATGCAAATGAACTAAAGAAATCAAAACCAGTACCAAATTATAAATGTCTTAATATTGCAATTAATTTCACAATAAAAATACCTAGTTAAACAAAGATTCAGGAAAAGTAATAGACAAGGGAAATGAGCACAACAATAACAGATGCTCCAGATATTGTTCCATTTATTGTCTCAGTACATCTGAAGTCTTAGCTGATTGAATTAGGAGTGAGAATGTATGGAAGGGCTCTTCATAAAATTTGAGAGATTAGCAATTTCCCTTGGGAAAAGTTTTACTCAAAATATGTTTTAACAATGAAGAGAACAATATTTGGAACAGCTGGTTTTTGCTTTTTGATTCCATTTAGAGTTCTTTTTTCTAACCCCTTTGTCTGTTTTGCAGGGCAGAGAAAACTAAGGATTAATAAAAGAAGATGGCAAAATAAATTTTTCATCCCTACTTCTCTAAAGAATCCCTTTGTCTCATACTGTTGTTGATCTCTGGCTTATCTATACACACAATTTCTGCTGGTGGTTTATAGTATTATTAAACTCTTTAGCCAATCTAGGAATAGTAGTAGCAAATACTAATGATAATACTAAAACAATCAAATATATGTATACAACAATATGATAAAATCATGCTAAATAAATGTGTATACAAACAACTCTCCAAAATCATTCAGATGTTAACCAAAAGAACAAAAAAGAATTAGTGATATATACCTATATCTATAGGAAGACAGTTTTACAATAATGATAAAAATCCTTGTTCCAATATGTAGCTTCCTATACTCATTGATGAAAATTGAGATAATTTGATCAAGTTAGTAAAGCCTAATAGCTTTTTAGAGCCAGAAACAATTAGCACGTACGTGTGAGGGGAACTTTTACCTTTATTTAATAGCTTTTGAATGCTTTGTTTAAAGCTAAACTAGCATCCATGGAGATAGGGGGATGGGCTGCATGTGAAGAAAACCAAGATGGTCACTATGGTTAAGTGATTGAATCCCTGCCTCCTTTTCCATTTAAAATCAATCACATGATTCCCAGCTTTATGTTTTTTAAATTCTGCCTCCCATACATGTCCCTGCTTCCTGGAAATTAAAATTTCCAGGCCATCTTTAAAGAAAGATAGGGGTGTCAAACTGGCGGCCTGAGGGCCAGATGTCCACTCCAGCTCTATGAATGGAAAAAACATCACAATATGTCATGTGACATGGCAAGTTTGACACCCATGACCTAGCTGATTGGTGATTTAGCCATATCTTTAAAAGATATATTTTCTCAAAAAATACATGAATTTGCTAATTGCAGTTTATCACTTAGTAAAAATATAGTATGTGGAATATATAAATCCTTTCACTCAAATGTCCAAATTTACTGTCTAAAGATATTCAGTCAATGAATTTTGAAATAGTAAAGCCCACCTGTAAAATATGTCATTCATTCCATAGGGATTGGCTATTTTATATACAGGTAGTCCTTGACTTACAACCATGATTTAGCTCAAAATTTCTGTTGCTAAATGAGATACCTATTAAGTGGCATTTCAAATTCCCAGAGATTGTGGGAGGAGCTGCTGGCTGCTTGTGAAGGAAGCAGAAGGTGAGTAGAAAGGAGAGAGGCAATTTGAATTGCTTCCATTGCATTTCAAATTCCCAGAGGTTGTGGGAGGAGCTGCTGACTGCTTGTGAAGGAAGCAGAGGGTGAGTAGAAAGGAGAGAGGCAGTTTGATATCATATAACTATAAACCAAGAATACCAATGGCATTTAGAGTAAGTGTGCTTGAGATTGTGATTTTATTTTATTTCAAAATGACCGGCTTAGTTCAGTGTAATAATAGTTTTACAGCTGTCTTTCGCAGTACTCTTTTCAATCTTGGATACTCTCCTCTTTGTAAAAAAATTACCAGTCTACATGGATAGATTACCTATTTAGAATCCCTAATCTGTGCTCTCCAAGCAGAAATTAGATGCCCAATCCAGCCATCTATTGAGCTGCCGTGATACCAGATATGTATTTTAAAGAAACAATAACAGATACAGTGCCCTTGCTGACCTTAATAGGGACACTAAAGTGACAGCTCAAGGTAGTTGTGATAATGGTAACTCAAGTAAGCCAGGGATCATGGTCCTAGAAGAAGAACTTACTTTGGAAAGGAGAAAGTGTGAATTAGGTATTACACAGCAGTCACACAAGAAGAGCAAGGCATCCAAAAAGAGAAGCCACCTTTTGATTGGGGACTCAATTGTAAGGGATGTAAATTTAAGAAAGGATACTGAGGTTTTGAAAGAGGTCAGGTGTCTACCAAGCGCTACTGCCAGCAGAGACAAGAAGTGCATTCTTAAGATAGTCAAGAATGCCAGCAAGGAATGTGATGTTGATGCTATTATACATCTTGGTACAAATGATCTGCCTCAGAAGGATGTACTTTCTGTTCAGAAAGACTTTCAGAGCTTGGGATATGAACTAAGTAATATGGGCTTAGGCTTATCTTTTCAGAGGTTCTACCAGTATACAAGGAACAAAAAGGGAAAGGGCAGCGTATAGCAGAGTTTAATGTGTGGCTAAAGGAGTGGTGTAAAAGGGAAGGCTTTGGTTTTATTAGTCATGATGTCTGCAGCTGGTTCAATGAAAAACTATACAAAAGAGATGGTTTGCATTCATCAAAGAAAGGGACTGAGTTGCTTGGCATTAAATTCACAGTTTCCTGGATAAACATTTAAACTGAACAACGGGGACAAAGAATTAATGGATTCAGAACATTTCTGTCCCCAGCAACCTAAAGCTAATAAGGATATTAGAGCATTGAAAATAGATGTTTGTGCAGGTAAGATTATCAACCTTGATGCCAACCAAAACCAAGCATTTAATAGTGAGTGCCATACTATGTGCACTAATAAACAGGTGGCAGGAAAGTAGGGACAGGCAGGCACAACACAGGTTATATAGACAATAAACACAGTGTCTGCCATAAAGATCTCAAGTGCCTATATACAAATGCACAAAGTCTGGGGTACAAACAGGGTGAACTCAAACTACGAATACATGACGGTAAATATGATATAGTTGGAATAACAGAAACCTGGTGGGATGAAACCATGACTGGAACATACTACTAGAAGGATACAAACTATTAAAAAAAACCCAAACCCCATAAAAAAGGAAATGGAGTTACACTGTATGTAAAGGACCACTATATTGCTACAGAAATGCATGAAACCAAAGATGAAAATCTCCTAGAATGCATATGGGTCAATATAAAAGAAAAAAAAAGAATGACATGACTATAGGTGTATATTATAGGCCACCCAATCAAGCAGAAAAAATAGATGTCCTTTTTGTCAGCCAACTAACAAACTTATGCAGGAAACACACAACAATAATAATGGGAGACTTCAATTATCATGATATCAATTGGAAAACTAATTCTGCACCAAGTGAGAAATCAAATAAGTTCCTAACCAACCTAGCTGACAACTTTGTTGTCCAAAAGGTAGAGGGTGAAACTAGAGGGATTGCCATACTGGACTTAATTCTTACAAACAGACAAGAAGTGATAGAGGGAGTTGAAACTGCAGGAACCTTGGGTGAGAGTGACCATGTCATACTAGAATTCAACATAACACAAACACAAGCAACAGAACATAATGACACCAGAGTCTTGGATTTTAAAAGAGCTGATTTCAATAAACTCAGAGAGAACTTGGGAAAGATTCCATGAATGAAAATCCTAAAGGGGAAAACTCAAGAATCTTGGGAGACTCTAAAAAGCATGATCATAGAAGCCCAGACCAGCACAATACCACTGAGAAAGAAAAACAAGAAATCCAAGAAGAAACCCACATGACTGCACAAAGATCTCTCTGGCAAAATGAAAGAAAAAAAAGGACAAGTACAAAAAATGGAAAGAAGGACATACAACTAAGGCAGAATATCAGCAGATAGCCAGAATCTACAAAGACAAAGTCAGGATAGCAAAGGCTCAGAACGAACAAAGACTTGCAACAAAAGTCAAAGATAATAAAAAAAGTTTCTTCCAACATATAAATAACAAGAAAAAAATCAAGGAAACAGTTGGTCCATTAAAGAGAGAAGATGGCAAGGAAGTAACAGGCAACAGAGAGAAAGCAGAACTGCTTAACTCATTCTTTGCATCTGTCTTCATGTAAAAAGAAACTATAGCTCAACCCACCAAAAACATAACTATAAAAGACAGACCAGACATAAAAGCTAAAATAAGCAAAAAAAAAAATAGTAAGAGAATACCTGTCTGATCTTGATGAAAACAAATCACTGGGGCCTGATGGATCACATCCCAGAGTTTTAAAGGTGCTGGCAGAGGTCATCTCAGAACCACTGCACCATATCTTTCAAAAATCCTGGAGCATTGGAGAACTACCAGAGGACTGGAAAAGAGCTGATCTGGTTCTCATCTTCAAAAACAGAAAAAAAAAAAACAGACTCAGGAAACTATAGACCAATCAGCCTGACATCAATACCTGGGAAGATACTGGAAAAGATAATAAAAAAACAGATCTGCCAACATCTAGAAACAAGTAAAGTAATAATTAGCAATCAGCACGGGATTGTTAAGAACAGATCATGCCAAACCAATCTTATTTCATTCTTCAACACAGTGACTAAATTAGTAGAACCTACTTCTCAGTAAGCTAGAAAAAAGTGGAATAGATAGCACCCCCACTAGATGGACTCGCAACTGGCTGGCAAACCATACTCAACAAGTAGTCCTTAATGGGTCTAAGTCTACATGGAAGGAAGTAAGCAGTGGGGTGCCACAAGGTTTCGTTTTAGGCCCAGTACTCTTCAATATCTTCATTAATGACTTAGATGAGGGAATAGAAGGGGAACTTACCAAATTTGCAGATGATACTAAGCTGGCAGGAATAGCTAACACCCAAGAAGATAGGCTCAAGATCCAGATGGATCTTCACAGACTAAAACACTGGGCCATATCTAACAAAATGAAATTCAGTGTAGAGAAAAGTAAAATCCTACATTTAGGCAAGAAAAACCAAAAGTACACATATAGACTGGGTGAAACCAGGCTCAATAGCCATAACTGTGAGAGGGATCTTGGAGTCTTAGTGGACAACCAGCTAAATATGAACCAGCAGTGTGCAGCAGCAGCCAAAAAAGCTAATGCAATCCTAAGTTGTATTAAAAGAGGGATACAGTCAAGATCAAGGGAAGTACTAATACCACTCTATAAAGCCTTAGTAAAACGACACCTAGAATACAGTTTTGTTCACCACATTATAAAAAAGACGTTGAGTCTCTAGAAAAAGTACAGAGAAGATCAACCAGGATAATTAGGGGACTGGGGGCTAAAACATACAACAAATGGTTGCAGGAACTGGGCTTGGCTAGTCTAGTAAAGCGAAGGACCAGGGGAGACTTGATAGCAGTATTCCAATATTTGAGGGGCTGCCATAGGGTGGAAGGGGTCAAGCTATTTTCTAAAGTGCCTGTAGGCCAGACAAGGAATAATGGATGGAAACTGAACAAGGAGAGATTTCACCTGGAAATGAGGAGAAACTTTCTGACAGTGAAAACAATCAATCAGTGGAACAGCTTGTCCTCGGAAGTTGTGGGAGCACCATCACTTGAGACTTTCAAGAAGAGATTGGACTGCCATTTGTCAGAAATGGTATAGGGTCTCCCACTTGGGTGGGGAGTTGGACTAGATGACCTACAAGGTCCCTTCCAACTCTGATTATCTGTTATCTGTTAAGTGAGTTTTGCTCTATTTCATGACCTTCCTTGCCACAGTTGTTAAGTGCAGTTGTTAAGTTAGTAACACAGTTATTAAGTGAATCTGGCTTCTCCATTGACTTTGCTTGTCAGAGGGTTGAAAAAGGTAATCACATGACCTCAGGTCATTGCTACCATCATAAATAGTAGCCAGTTGCCAAGCATCCAAATTGTAATCATGTGATTGTGGGGATACTCCGACAATTGTAAGTATCAAAAATGGTCGTAAGATACTTGTTGTAATTTTGAATAGTGATTATACAACTGGTTGTAAGTTGAGGACTACTTCAGAGGTGGTATTCAGCAGGTTCTGACCAGTTCTGGAGAACCGCTAGCAGAAATTTTGAGTAGTTCGGAGAACCGACATATACTACTTCTGATTGAAGATTTTACAGTGTCCTTCCCCTGCCATGCCCATCAAGCCACACCCACAGAACCAGTAGTAAAAAAAATTAAATCCTACCACTGGACTACCTATATAGAAAAGATTTGAAAAAGAGAAACTAGAAATTTTAAACCAGGAAATTTAACTGGGACTTAAAATCTTATTGAAAACCTAACTAACCCTGTCCTGCATCTACATTACTAAAAATGCAGGTTTTGAAGATATCACGTGGAAAGATTTCTGAGAAAACAGGCAAATGCATTACAGAAGTTTTTCTTTTTTATAAATTGCTAATTATTTACTTGGAGATACCATCTGATCTCAGAAAATCAATGCCAAGCATCAAGTGGCAAATGTTTGCCAAAATTATTTTCCAAAGTGATTTGCTGGTCAAAGATTATTTGGTCATCATTTTGAACAAGGTATAAAATCATGGAAGGAAAAAAAAATATATAGATCTATTTGTAAGGCATTCCCAAACAGCAGAGATAGAAGGTTGTATTGGTGCCAACCTTTTTATTCAGGTTCTATTGAATAATAGAATGTATTGTATTACTATAGTGAATGTATCTTTGTGTGTGTGCGCGCGTGCGTGCATGCACGCATGTGCATTAATATATGTATATATTCAGACATGCCATATACACATGCATGCATGCACACATATGCAGATATGTACTTTAAAGAAACAACTTGAAATTATTCCCTTGAACCACACACAAAAATGTTGGGAAGCTTAATGAAATGCTTGATTGAATTTTCCTTTCAACAAGGCAGTGTGTCTTCATTTATTATCACCTTCTGCATCATCTATCCTATTGCTCTGTAAGAGCAAAGTCTTGCCAGCAAATGTAGTGGGGAAAATCTGAACTGTTGCATTATCTCCCTTACCTGTGATTGAGATGAGTTTTAAAATGAATATAAACAAGGACTCTGAGTGTCACACCAAACAGAGTGTATTTTTGGCTCTGAGTTCATAACACTTTCACAGTGGCTTTTGAGTCATTGATTTGAAGCAGCCTAGGTTCAAATAATGGGTATTCTGTTTGAACCAGAATGGAAATAGCCTCATTAAACATTTTTAGATGTTATAATTTGTTCCAATTATCCTAATTATTATAACAATACTTGTAATTTATTCTCAAAAAATGAATTGTTTCAAGCTAGCCACTTTTGAAACCAGCTTTATTGTGTTGCAGATGTTTTATCAGTGGCACAGTGGTGCCTCAGATTCTTTATTGAGTTCCTATGAAGTGAGGGCATGAGAAGAGTTGAAGCAATCTCACAATTGAAGACTGCCATGGGTACGTGTAATAATTTTTATTACCATTTGAGGGATAAAAACATAATCCCAATTACTTCCAAAACAAATGGCCAAGGAAGAGTGTATTAATGACAGCACAATGTTCCCATATTAAATTTCAATTCACGCCATCAACTCTGTATGGAAATAAAGATTGATGTCTAGATAACTGTACAGTAATAAGAACTTGTATCCTGTTTATAAGTTTCCCAGAAGCATCTAATAGGTCAATTTGGGAATAGAGTTTCAGGCATTTGTCCTCTGCCCATCATTCTTCAACATTTTCATACATGACTTAGATGGAAGGTGAAGAAATGCCCATCAAATTTGTAGGTAACACAAGGAAGGGAGCAGGATTGCTAATACTTCAGAAGACTGATTCAAAGTTCAAAAGAATGTTGACAACTTCAATATCTGGTCCTATCCAATAAAAGGCAATTAATTTCCCACGATCCGAACCCTGTGCTTCTATTAATGCAGGGGTGTCAAACTCAAGGCCCACAGATCCAGCCTCGAAATAGTAAAGGACCAGCTCGCAGTGCCTCTGACTGTGAATGGGGGTGTACGCAGTCCCTTGTGCCCCATTTTGGCCAGCAAAGTGCTGCAGGAGGCCTTCCAAGCCAAAAACAGGGCATGGTCCCCCTGTGCCCCATTTTGGCTGGCAGGATGCTGCAGGAGGCATCCATCCCATCTCCCCACCCTCCCGCCTGGCCTGCAGAGAACTACAATGCTGATCCAGAAATCCAGTTCAACACTCCTATATTAATGAATCCAAGAAATCCAGTTCAACACTCCTATATTAATGGATCCCAAAATGTTAGCTGCTTTTTTATCAACTACAGCACACTGCTAGCTCATGTCAGATTAGGATTTACTAGAATGTCAGATCCTATCCACATCTACTACTGCTTGGCTAGGTCTCTCCCTCCTATTTTTTTCTTAGATGCATTTCTTCCTTTTATGTTCACTTCAGCCCACTGTCTAGATTCAATATTCAATATAGAATATTCAATTCTATATTCAATACTTAAATGTTTAGACTACTTTGAGGTCTAAAAGTTGACTAAAGTTAATCTACTTCCTATAATTTGGGGCCAATTAATACTTAAGAGACTTTTTTAAATAATTAAAAAGCTCTAGGTAAAATTCATTTATTAGATTCCTCTATGGAAACTTTATGGTCATTAGGTCTTGACAAAGCTAGAACTACTCTCAAAAAATGAATTTGTGATATATATTCCAAACAAATTTAAGCAAGGTGTCACTCCCCATTATTTATCAGATTCTTCTGAAAGGGTTCACTCCAATCTCTTATTTATCATCCATTATGATTCTGAAATTTTGTAAGGCCTTCACTTAGCTATGCTGGATTCATTGCCTTCAGCAATTTTTAAAAATGTTTTAAGGATATTACTATGTTCTCCAGTTATATCCATGTGATGATCGCTCAATTAAAAACTCTAAACTGTATGCTGCTATGCTGCTTCCTATATATTCTAGACCTTCACTTGTCCAATTTTGAAGAAATTTTCAGTCAGGTGTATGATTTCTACTTCTTTCAGACAAGCATTCGAAAATACCCTTCCAAATACCCAGTTTTGTGCTATATTTTGTACAATATGTCTCACCATTAATTAAGTTTGGATAGTCATTTATTCATTATCTTTTATAATAATATTTTTTATTTTGTTTGTTCTTATTTATTCTTAGATCCTATTATACTCATCATTTTTCAATTATATAGAGCTATCCGTAACAGTTTTGCTAACAAAATAATGCTTAAGATTATCCAATGCAGATTAGAGCCCTGTGTGGGAAAAAATAGATGCCAGATGTTCAAGCTGGGTTTAGAAAAGGCTAAGGAACCAGAGACATTATTGCTGATGCATGCTGGATAATTGAGAAAGCCAAAGAACTCCAAACAGAAGTCAGTATGAGCTTCATCAATTATAGAAAAGCTTTTGATTATGACAATCACTCAAGCTGTTGAAAGAGTTCAGAAAAATGAAAATCCCAGAAGATCTCATTGTCTTCATAAGTAACTAATATACAGGTCAGGAAGCCACTATATGGACAGGACTTGAAGAAATGAACTAGCTCCAGATCAGCAAAGGAGTGTATACTCTCCCCTTATTTATTCAAATTATATGCTGAATATATATTAAGGAACTAAATTGGAAGAAGATGAACATGGTTTTAAAATTACAGGAACAAATATCAATAACTTCTGTTATGCTGATGACACTACCCAGGTAGATGAAAATGAAAAGCATCTGCAAGCTCTAGTATTCACAACCAAAGAGCACAATGAAAAACTGGGGCTTAAAATTAAATATAAAAAAGACCAAGTTAATGACAACAGCTAGAACAACGTTGAAATTGACAGTGAAATGGGGTGGGGTAGCTTTTGCCTTGTAGGATCAACCATCAATAATAAAGGAACAAGCAGTGAAGAAATATATTTCAAACTGGCACTTTGTAAAACGCAATGAAGGCCTTGGAAAAGATGTTCAAATTTCATAATAGCAATAGCATTTAGACTTATATACTGCTTTATAGTGCTTTACAGCCCTCTCAAAGAGGTTTACAGAGTCAGCATATTGCCCCCAACAATTTGGGTCCTCATTTTACTCACCTTGGAAGGATGGAAGGCTCAGTCAACCTTGAGCCTGATGGGATTCGATCTGCCAAATTGCAGTAGGAGTATCTTGCAGTACTGCACTCTAACCACTGCGCCACCAAGGTTTGTAATGTGTCCATACCTACAAAGGTCAGAATCATGAAAACCAAGGTAACCTGAAAGCTGTTTAACTATATGCAGAATTTTGCTCAGTGGTAGAATTCAAATATTTTAATAACTGATTTACCCAGGATCTGTTGTGGGAAATGTGGCCCATCCCCATTCTTCAGCTCCACCACACATGCCGGATGAGCCTCCCGCAACTGCCAACCTGACCCTGGGTAAACTGGTTGTTAAATTAAACCCACTCCACCCCCTATCATCACTATCAAAGTGGATCCTGGGTGCTGTGCTGTGCTGCAATGGAGAAACGAGCAATGGAGCGGCCAACACGAGGGAAGGAAAAGGAGCAGGGAGAAAAAAGAGGGAAAACGGCCTTCTCCTTCCCTCACACCAGGTGCTCCATTGTCCATTTCTCCATTGCAGTGCAGGTTCCACTTTGATAGTGTGTGTGTAGGGGGTGTAATTTAACAACCAATTTGCCCAAACTGCTGGGAACCAGCTGAATCCTACCACTGATTATGCTGCTTTGGAAGACTAGTTTATTAAGTGATCCAAGGGTCTTTCCTTAGCTAGTGCTTAACTGTGTTGAATTAAATATATTTAATTGTGCTGAAAACTGGAGCTGATTTGTATAACAACTATGCTCTCCAACAGCAAGTCTTCTATTCCACCTTTTCCCTTGATCATCCTGCAACTCAGGCATGGCAGATCATTTGATTACACCATCCCTCCTTTGGAGTCATTCCACAAAGGATAAAATATGCCTGAGCAATCACATAAACTCCAAGGGCCAATTTTAACAAACTGCCAGAGATATGTGTTGGCTATCCAGTTTATCTAACTTCTCATACTTTTTTTTACTGCTTTGGGTATTAGAGCTGGGTGCTACTAACTTGCTACTTGGACCAATCATTAGCTGTCAGCTTCAGGAAATTAATTTTTTTCTTTGGCTCGCACTGAGCAGCATATTTTCACATGCCAAAGGGAAATGCTAGTTCTTCTTGCCATCTCACTTTCTTTCCTCCCTGCTTTTCCATCTTCTTCATTTGAGAGTATTGTAGCCATTGATAAATAGTGTTTAGATTTTGGTCCATCTGCAGCTGAGGCTCATAAGGCTCCTCAAGATAGAATCACTTTAACAGTGACATCATGGAGCTAGGCTGTCACCTAGGTAATGCAAATAATTGCCATAGCAACTACACTTTATCATGCAGAAGCTCTGGGTTTTTTTTTCCCTTTTTGTTTGAGGGGGGGATATAGGTACAAATGGGTGTAATTGGTTTCTTTAAAAATTAATAAAGACTCCAAAGTAACCAATCTTGTTGCCCCAAATCATGTTAACAAACTAAATAATTGACTTCCTCATTAAACAAGCTATATCATAGCTTAAAAATAAGAATAACTTGCTGTTTCCTTAAATGTAATCCTATTAGTCATTGTCAGCAGGGAAATGGCAGTTAACGTAGATGTCCTCCAATTTTTGGAATATAAAAATCTTATTAAAAATAGCTAAACTTACATAAATGGAAGGTCCAATTCATTACTGTTGTAGACACAGGGATGCTAGGAATATATTATTGCAGACCATAAGGGGGATTGTCATGGGGATGCTATTAAAAATGACCTCTGAAAAGTTATCACTGAGCTCAGAATATTTCATGTCATTTCATTTTTACACAGTGTCCTACTATACTCAGAATAGTTTGCTATTCAAAGAGATGACAATAATATGTAACAAAACAATATCTCAGAATGATTCTATCTATCATGGAAGGTAGAACTTAAAGCCAACACTCCAAATCTATTTACCTAAAATTCCACAATCCCGTTCAAATGTATCATTATAGGTAATTCTCATTTACAGACTTCAATTGGAACTGGCAACTCCATTCTAAGCAATGCAGTCTTTAAGCACAATATGACATGATCATTGGTCAGTGGTCATTAAGCAAATCATTGCAGGTCATTAAGCATGATGTCACAAGACCACAACTTTCTGGCAGCTTCCCCACTGACTTTGCTTGTCAGAAGCCAGCTATGAAAGTCACAAATAGCAATCACATGATTGCAAGACTCTACAGTGTTGTAAATGCATGCCCACTACCAATGCTTGAATTGTGTTCATGTGATGTAAGTGCTGCGATAGCCACAACTTTAAAGACTAGTCATAAGACTAGTTTTTCATCACCATTTTGGTAATTTTGAATGGTCGTTGAACAAGTAGTTAGTAAGCAAAAACTATCTATATAAAATAATATAGTAGATGGTAGTAGCATCAAGCTGACTTGATCTCAAAAATGCTAAATAGGTTTAGGACCTATTATTATTACTTGGATGAAAGACTACCAGAAGATACAATAACTCTAACTATGGGCTGTACCAAGTTAAAATAACAATTCTTTTAGAAAGCAAGACAATTCTTGTGCCAGTGTAGTTTAAGAGTCAAGCATAACTTGAGGAAGGGTGTTTTTTTATTGTTAGTCCAACCCTCAAAGTGTCCAAAATGAACTCATGAACAGGAGAGTAAAATTGCTCATGCTTTACTCTGCTCCCAAAGATGTTTTGATTAGGTAGAATGGACCTTTAGTTCTTTGAACATCCCATGTGACATTTTGAAGTTTTGATGTGTTCAGCTTCTAAATGCTTGGAAGCCTTTGGGCCATGGTAAACAAGGACAACCAGACTGACCATAAGGAAACAATACCCAAGAGACAGTATATTTTTTAACCAACTGAGATTTATAAAAACACTGAGATTCAGGAATTCTTCATCACAGCACTTGATGAGGTGAAAAAAAGGGATGAAATATAGTTAATTTTAGAGCTTAATATTTATCTTGTTGCATTGATAAATGAATTGATGGGTACTGATGGCCATGCAAATTAGGTCTTATTAGGTACAAAATGGCTTTAGATTGCAAATGAGTATGGAATAGTACTAGCAAATCTCCAGGTTATAAAAATATAAATTCCAGTTATAAAGCATTTTTTTATCCTACCAAATGCCAGGAACATTGACAAAAACTTGGCAATAGTTCCCTAACACTCAACTTTGCATAGTTTAACTAAAATTTCATTGTCAGATTCGGTTGAAACCTCTCAGAAAGCTACTATGAAACCACTTAAATAATTGGTTTTTTTCTGCCAACATAAAAGTGCAATCTTTAATCACACCATGGTTTAATTCTGATGCTTCTTTTTTCTGCTCCTTATAGTTTGATGAACATTTTGCTTTGCACTTCCCAGCCTTAAGGCAGGTGAAAGTTGCTTGTTGATATTACAGACATCTCTACTTTGGGAAATTGTTGCTCCCAACTCCTATAAGAAGATACACAGTCTTTTGTCTATTGAAAAACAGAAGAGCCATCAGCAAGATAGTATTTATAAACAAACTGAATTGGGAGCTCTTATGAAGTATCCTTCAAGTCAACTCCTATTGATTTCATCAGTATGAGCCCTGGTGACACAGTGGTTAGAATGCAGTATTGCAGTCTAACTGCCCACAACCTGGAATTCAAACCTGATGGGGCTCAATGTTGACTCAGCCTTCCATCCTTCTGAGGTTGATAAAATAAGGACTCAGATTTTGGGGGGCAATATGCTAATAGAGAGTTCTGTAAAACATTATGGGGCAGTGTATAAGTCTAAGTGCTATTGCTATATATTCATGTAATTCTCTTGGTAATAAAATTAAATCAAAGATGCATTTGGTTAATTCAGCAACCAAATTTTTGAAAGAGTTCTAAGTCTTTCCAATTAAAATTTATTCTAATGAAAAGTGTTGGCAATTAGACTTGCATAACAAGTTTTATGACCCTCCTTTTGAGTTAATTTTGAACATATTAAGAGAACTTCAGTTCCTTATAGTTATGGACCTCTTATACTAAATATGGGGCTATTATGAAAAAAATTAAACTGAAAGTCAAGTAGATGATTATCATTTGTGATTATGATATATAGAGTGATCTAATTTTGATAATTAACTTTCAAATGAATGTATAGTATGGATAAATTATGGGTTACCAGGATTCTTCCTTCCCACTGAAATACATTTGAAATACCTTTGTAATAAACATGTCCCATACCTAAAATAGCTGATGGACCTGGAAAAATAATAAAAGAAAATAGACCTTACAACTATGCTGCTTAATTTAATGAAATTTAAATGTTCCATTTGGATATGCACAGATGGCTTTTTGATGATGTATTTTATCAAACATGTTTTACTTTTATTGAAAAGATGATTGAATTAATCAATGATTAATAAAATAATGCATCATTACAATGCTGGAGAAGAATTCTGTTGCCTTTTCTCTTTTCTCTTTAGTGTACTCGTTTTCACCCACAGCATCTTTATAGCTGCTTACATCACTTTTTTCTCAATTGCCACCCTCCAAGACAAGTATCATATGCACATAAGTTGTCCCTAACCTTTTATTTATTTATTTCGCTGTACCCTGGAGAATTCATATGAATGGGTACAAGCCAACTGTTCCTCCTACCTCTGCAACCTGTGCAGAACATATTTGGAATCGCACTGGCATATGAGCAAAAATATTTTACACTTCGCTAATGATTCAGTCATCGTGTAATAATCATTTTAAAAATAAAACTTCTGAATTTGCACACAGCAGGAGTTTAGAATTTTAAGGCACCCTATAAAACTGTGCAAGCTGAAGAATTTAGAATTTTATATTTCTAATGAAATAAATGGAGGAGGAAAGGGAACCTGGGAAAGGTCTTAGTAGGTGGAAAGATAAACAGGACCAGTTACAACCCACCCACCGCCCCATTTTTCAATGAGTAATTTGTGATAGATTTTTAATATTTATAGCAATAAATAAAGGATGGAAATTCTAACAAAAATATAATGGAATAAACTTTTGATATTCTGAAAGGTATATAACTCGCCTGGGCAAGACCTCAGGGCAGACTCTGCTTTGACCAGGAGTCTGTGGAGTGTGGTCAAAACAGTCAAGATGGCAATCAAGACAGTGCAATCAAGGCTGTATCTGTCATTCGACAATGGGCAAAGTTTTAATTGTACCACCTTGGTTGCCATCTTGATTTTTTACCATATCCTAAAGACATGCCTGATTTTGACAAAGGCTTAAATGAAGCTTCCCTTTGAAACTTCTTCATGGGGCAACCTGCCTCCTTCACTTCCAGGAACAAAATGAAGTAGCCATGTGTGCTGTTCCGCTCACTCATACACACACACAAGTGTGGTTTAATGGGTTTATTAATATTCCCCAGCAATTCCTTTCACCTAAAATCCAGAACTGTCCCAATTAAGTCTAGCCACAAGCAGATCAATGTTAGTCCACAGAGCAATGGCCAAGGAGTCCACAGGGCACTTGAAAGTTTCTCAGTCAAAATTAATCTACCAGGCAAACTTAAATCCTCAATACAAAAGAGTTCAGGAGGCAAGAAAAGTCCAGAGTTTCAAAGGCACAATCCAAATCAAGGCATGATGTCAATCCAAAGTGAAGCAGGAATCATGACCAAAAAGCACACAGCTAGGAAACAAACACATTTCCAGCATCACCCCCATCTGTCTGCTGGGCTAAATAGCCAGTATCTGGTATAGCCCATCAAGAAGGACGAGGTAGTAAGGACTCAGGAGTAATCTGGGATTACCCCCTCTGCTCCTGCCTTTTCTCTGCCCTATGTGTTCTTGGATAAGGTGCAGAAGGCAGTTCCTCTTCCTCATCACTGACCTGCTGCAGCTGCATTCTTTCCCCACCGGGAGCCTTGGGACTGTTCTGCTACAGCTGCAGTTCAGACAACTTCCTCACAGATGGACACTTGGAGCCATCAATCAACTCAGCTGTTGATGTGTCAGGAAGCGGCTGGACTTCGCCATGGCGGCTGTTGTGGGTGGCGCTGCGACGGCCATGAGGAGCGTTGTGAAGGCCGAAGATGGTGCGGCGGTGGCCGCGGAGGAGAGGACTTGGCAGCCACGGGTGACATCTTACCCCGACTGAGTTTTGGCCATGGGATGGGCTTTGCCCGCTGTGACTGTCGTGGATGGCGCTGCGGTGGTCGCATGGGGGGGAGCCCGCCCCTGGCTACCAAGGTGGCCGCGGGTGGCGCCGTGGCGGCCATGGATGACATCTGGCCTCGGTCGTGGGAGAGGGCTTGGAATCCCCAACGACGGTGGTGACGGTGCCCTCAGCGGTTGGGACTTCCTGATCTGACGGTGGTGGCGGCGGGTCCAGTGGTGGCGGTTGTGGCTTCGTGGCCCTGACAATGGCGGTGACCAGCTGGCCATGGGGACGACGATGTTTGATGCTATCCCCTCGGTGTCGACGGCGGAGGCGAGGACGGTGGTCGGGTGGGACATGGATGTTACCTGAACGTTTTCGGACCGAGCCTCGGTCCCAGCCAGTGGGGCCCCTACGTTGCCAGTGTCAGTCAGTGGAGGCCCAGCTGAGGGTGCCTCTGAAGATCTATGAGCCTTGAGAAATGTCCCCCTTTCTCTTAAGTGGCCCTCTAGACTTTTGAAGACATTTCTTGAGGACGCATCCTGGGATCCAGAGAGATGGTGCGGCTGCAAGAAACGCTTGGGGGAGGGTTCTTGTTTATATAAATTTTTATCTAGATTTTTATTGGAGTTAGGGAGGATGGTCGGGCGGGGATTGGGGGACAACCCGCCTGAGGCTGGGGCCAGGCCGCGGGTCGGGCATTGCCGGGAGGTGCTGGGGTTGGGTGGGGTCATATCGAGGATGGGGGGTTGTTCCGGGGAGGGCAGAATACAGTCTATTGGCACAGTGAGCGGGAGAGGCAGATTTGGCAGTTATAGGGGGCCATATCCTATATTGGGAGCGCGCCCCCGCTGTTTGCGCGCGGTGGCGCACTCCGACCCCCTAATCATGTCCCGTTCCCTGGGTGGTCTGTGTCATCGGGCCCTGGGCCTTCGGCTGATGTTGTGTAACGCCAGGTCCATCGTTTACAAGGCCCCCCTCATTTATGATTTGATTTGTGAGTGGGGAGAGGACCTGGCAGATGTTACCGAAACCTGGTTGGGCCAAGAGGGAGGAGTTCCCCTGGTGGAGATGTGCCCATCTGGGTTTCGGGTCTTTCATCGGCCAACGGCTCAAGGGAGGGGTGGGGGGGTTGCGGTGGTTATTAAGGAAGATCTGTGTCCTAGGGAATCCACTGTTTCTCAGACGACCGGATGTGAGTTCCTTTTCGTGAACTTTGGTTCCAGGGTTCAGGTGATCGCATACCTGGCTCCCTGCTATGTGACATTGGCCCTGCCTGAGCTCCTTGAGGTTATAGCCAGCTTAGCGGTTGGGACCCCCAGGCTTATGGTCATGGGGGATTTCAACCTGCCTTCTGCCGGCGGAGCCTCGGGGATTGCTCACGAGTTCATGGCTTCCATGACAGCCATGGGCCTGACCCAATTAATTCAGGACCCCACTCACTTGGGGGATCACATCCTGGATTTGTTTTTTTGTCTCTGATCAGTGGCAGAATGATCTCGGTATAGGGGATGTTGCTATAGAACCCCTGTCATGGACTGATCATTGGCTCCTTAGACTCGACTTCCATTCCGCACCCCCCCGCCGCAAGGAGGCGGGGCTGATAAAATGGTACCGCCCCAGGCGCCTGATGGACCCAGATAGGTTCCTGATGGAGCATGGGCCATTTCCTGAGACTCACACACACGACTCAGTCGAGGGCTTAGTGGCTACCTGGGATAGGGTGGCGGCTGAGGCCCTTGACCGGGTCATGCCCTTGCGGCCTCTGACCCGGTGCTGATCCCGAGTGGCTCCTTGGTTTTCCAAGGAGCTGAGGGAGATGAAGTGCCAGAAAAGACACCTAAAGAGTGGTTGGAGGGCCAGCCACTCTGGATCTGACCGAACACTACTACGATCCTATATTAAGGTGTATATAGTGGTGATAAGGACGGCGAGGTGGTCTTACCTCTCTGCCCTTATTGCATCCGTGGAAAATCACCCGGCCGCCCCACTCCCTTTTGGAAGTGGAGGCGCAGGAGGATCGCTTGCAGGGACGGGCCGAGGATTTTTCTAGGTTTCTGCAGGACAAAATCACTCAGATCTGGGATGAGCTGGACTCCGACTGGGCATCTCCGGGCGGGGGGGCGGGGAGGATTTCGGTGAGGTCATTTGGGATGAGTTTGATCCTGTTACCCTGGAGGACGTGGACAGGATACTGGGGGGGCTTAATGCCACCACTTGTTTATTGGACCCGTGCCCCTCCTGGCTGGTCTTGGCCACCCGGGAGGTGACACGAGGCTGGTTCCAAGGGATCATTAATATTTCCTTGAGAGAGGGGCTTTTACCCACCACCTTGAAAGAGGCGGTGGTACGGCCCCTCCTCAAGAAACCTGGATCCAGCATTATTGTCGAATTATCATCCGGTCTCCAACCTTCACTTTGTGGTGAAGGTTGTTGAGAGTGTGGTGGCACATCAGCTCTCCCATTACCTGGATGAAGCGGTATATCTAGACCCCCTCCAATCGGGTTTCCGGCCCGGGCACAGCACGGAGATGGCGTTGGTCGCGTTGGTGGATGATCTCTGGAAGGCCTGAGACAGGGGTTGTTCCTCTGTCTTGGTCCTGTTAGATCCCTCAGCGGCTTTTGATACTGTCGACCACAGTATCCGATTGTGGCAGTTGGGGGGGGGGTTGGGAGTGGGAGGTACCGTTTTATGGTGTTTCTCCTCCTTCTTCTCCGACCGCTCGCAATTTGTGTTGACAGGGGGGCAGAGGTCGACCCCGAGGCCCCTATTATGTGGGGTGCCCAAGGGTCTGTGCTCTCGCCCCTGCTGGTCAACATTTATGTGAAGCCGCTGGGTGAGATCATCCATGGTTTCGGGGTGGAGTTCCATCAGTACGCTGATGACACTCAGCTGTACATCTCTACCCCGGGCCACCCCAACGAAGCCGTCGAAGTGATGACCCAGTGCCTGGAGGCCGTGCAGAGTTGGATGGGTCTTAACAGGCTTTGTCTCAACCCGACCAAAACCGAGTGGCTGTGGTTTCCTGCGCCCAGATACAGCCAGCTTATTCCGTCACTGGCCATGGGGGGAGAAATTTTGCCCCCCATGGAAAGGGCTCGCAATCTGGGTGTCCTCCTGGACATACAGCTATCTTTAGAAGATCACATTACGGCCGTTGCCAGGGGGGGGCTTTTGTCAGATTCGTCTGATTTACCAGTTGTGGCCCTTTCTGGATCTGGATGCACTTCACATGGTCACTTCTGCCCTCGTCATCTCCCGCTTGGACTATTGCAATCCTCTCTACAAGGGGCTCCCCTTCAAGAGTGTCCGGAGGCTGCAGTTGGTCCAGAATGCGGCCGCATAGGTGATCTTGGGAGCTCCCTGGAGCTCCCATGTTACACCACTCCTGTGCGTGCTGCATTGGCTTCCTGTGGCCTTACGGATCCGATTCAAGGTGGTACTGATTGTTTTTAAAGCGCTCCATGGCTCGGGACCTGGATACTTACAGGACCGCCTGCTGCCACCAACAGCCTCCCGCCGCCCAGTGCGCTCCCACAGGGTTGGCCTCCTCGGGCTTCCACTGCCTGGTCATTGTCGGTTGGCGGCCCCGGGGGTGCGGGCCTTCTCTGTGGGGGCTCCCTCCCTTTGGAATGATTTGCCCCCGGAGATACGGGCCATTACCAACATTCAGACCTTCCGGCGTGCAGTAAAGACCCTGTTTTTTCAACAGGCCGGCCTGGCCCAGTAACGATTTTTGGGCTTTTAAATTTGATATTTTAAATTTTTTATCAGTTTTATATCTGTTAATTGTATATTCGGCCTCCAATTTAATCATTTTAAATTGCTTTTAATTGTATATACTGTTTCTGTTTTAGTTGGCTGTACACCGTCCCGAGTCCCTTTTTTGGGAGAGGGGGCGGTATAGAAATTTAATAAATAAATAAATAAGTGGTTCATCCTCCTCAGAGCTGACATCTAGAGAGGCTGTTTGGGGGAGTCATCACACCATGGCACCAGAGGTGGTATTCAGCAGGTTCTGACCAGTTCTGGAGAACCGGTAGTGGAAATTTTGAATAGTTCAGAGAACCAGCAAATACCACCTCTGACTGGAAATTTTACAGTATCCTTCCTCTGCCACGCCCACCAAGCCACGCCCACAGAACCAGTAGTAAAAAAATTTGAATCCCACCACTGCATGGCACTTCATATCTCCTGCTCCAACTGCCTCCATTGACAATTCCTGTAAGTACCAGAGTCTTTTGTGTACATGGTATGCATATAACATACAGAAATGCATTCTGATGTTTCTACTATTATTGGATTATACAAAATGCCTCATAATTATCTGTTGATCTTAATGTAGAGAATTATATCCTCACTCTGAAGCCCAAAGGACCTTATCAAGTCAAATCCAAGTCAACTCACAGAGACTTATTTATTTATTTATTTTATTTATCGTATTTTTATACCGCTCCCTCTCCCAAAAGGGACTCGGGGCGGTG
Organism: Bungarus multicinctus; assembly: GCA_023653725.1. NCBI lineage: Eukaryota > Metazoa > Chordata > Lepidosauria > Squamata > Elapidae > Bungarus > Bungarus multicinctus. The sequence goes on from CM042836.1 coordinate 38,918,916, forward strand.
TACAGTCTAAACATATAAAGATACAGTCAACAGTAATTAATTCAGAATTGAATATAGATAGATGAAAATAGGATAAATGAGTAAAATAAGTAAGTAAGTAAATGACTGAGTCCCGTCAAATTGAATTAAAAGTCTTATTTGAATCTAAAATTTAAAAATCTCAGAAAACCTTTAATTGGCTAGGCCGGCCTGCTTAAAAAGTAAGGTCTTGACTGCACGCCGGAAGGTTAGGATGTCCGATGTGTCTCGTATCTCCGGGGGGAGATAGTTCCAAAGGGAGGGGGCTCCCACAGAGAAAGCACGTAATCTCGGGGTCGCCAGCCGACAACGATCAGGTGGTGTTATCCCAAGCAGGGCGACCCTGTGGGAGCGTACTGGGCGGCGGGAGGTTGTTTGTGGCAGAAGGCGGTCCCGTAAGTAGCCAGGTCCCGAGCCATGGAGCACTTTAAATACTAACAGTACCACCTTGAATCGAATCCGGAAGGCCACAGGAAGCCAGTGCAGTCTGCGGAGAAGTGGTGTTATGTGGGTGTCCTTGGGGGCGCCCATAATCATCCGTGCGGCTGCATTCTGGACTAACTGTAACCTCCGGAGACTCTTCAAGGGGAGCCCCATGTAGAGAGCGTTGCAGTAGTCCAAGCGGGAGATAACGAGGGCGGAAGTGACTGTGCGAAGTGCGTCCAGATCCAGAAAGGGCCGCAACTGGTAGATCAAACGAATCTTATAAAAAGCCCCCCTGGCGACGGCTGCAATATGTTCTTCCAAAGACAGCCGTACATCCAGGAGGACACCCAAATTGCGCGCTCTTTCCACAGGGGTCAGTACCTCTCCCCCTATGGTCTGCGAGGGAACAAGCTGACTGTATCTGGGAGCAGGAAACCACAGCCACTCGGTTTTGGTCGGGTTGAGACGAAGCCTGTTATGACCCATCCAATCCCGCACGGCCTCCAGACATCGGGTCATCACTTCGACGGCTTCGTTGGGGTGGTCTGGGGTGGAGATGTATAGCTGAGTATCATCAGCGTATTGATGGAATTCCACCCCAAAGTAACGGATGATCTCACCTAGCGGCTTCACATAAATGTTGAACAATAGGGGCGAGAGTACCGATCCCTGAGGCACCCCACAAAGCAGGGGCCTTGGGGTCGATCTCTGTCCCCCTGTCAACACAAATTGCGAACGGTCGGAGAGGAAGGAGGAGAACCATCGTAGGATGGTTCCTCCAATCCCCAACCCCTCCAATCGCTGCAATAAGATACTGTGGTCGACAGTATCAAAAGCCGCTGACAGATCTAACAGCACCAGGACAGAGGAACAACCTCTGTCTCATGCCCTCCAGAGATCATCCATCAACGCGACCAATGCCGTCTCTGTGCTGTGCCCGGGTCTGAAGCCCGATTGGAGGGGGTCGAGATAACTCGTTTCATCCAGGTACTGCGGGAACTGACGTGCCACCACAGTCTCTACAACCTTTGCAACAAAGCGAAGGTTGGAGACAGGACGGTAATTTGATAACAGTGCTGGATCCAGGGACAGTTTCTTGAGGAGAGGTCGTACCACTGACTCCTTCAAGGAGGCGGGTAGAAACCCCTCTCTCAAGGAAGCGTTTATAATGCCCTGGAGCCAGCCTCGAGTCACCTCTCGGGTGGCCAAGACCAGCAAGGAGGGACACGGGTCCAACAAACAGGTGGTAGCATTTAGTCCCCTCAGTATTCTGTCCACGTCCTCTATGGTAACAGGATCGAACTCAACCCAGTTGACCTCGCCGATATCCACCCCTGCCTTCCCGCCCCGAGATGCCCAGTCGGAGTCCAGTTCATTTCGAATCTGAGTGATTTTGTCCTGCAGAAACTTAGAAAATTCTTCAGCTCGTCCCTGTAAGGGATCTTCCCGTGTCTCTACCTCCAAGAGGGAGCGGGTCACCCTGAACAGTGCGGCTGGGCGGTTTTCTGCAGACGCAATAAGGGTGGAGAGGTAGGTCTTCCTCGCCATCCTCATCGCCACTAAATACGTCTTAATATAGGAACGTAATAGTGTTCGGTCAGATTCAGAGCGGCTGGCCTTCCAACTGCTCTCTAGGCGTCTTTTCCGACGCTTCATCTCCCTTAGCTCCTCGGAGAACCAAGGAGCCACTTGGGATCGGTGCCGGGTCAGAGGCCGCAAGGGCACGACTCGGTCTAGGGCCCCAGCAGCCACCTTTTCCCAGGTGGTAGCCAAGTCTTCGACCGAGTCGTGTGTGTGAGCTTCGGGAAGTGGCCCAAGCTCCATCAGGAACCTATCTGGGTCCATCAGGCACCTGGGGCGGTACCATTTTAATGGTCCCGCCTCCCTGCGGTCGGGGTGTGCGGAACGGAAGTCGAGCCTTAGGAGTAAGTGATCTGACCATGACAGTGGTTCTAAAGCTGTATCCTCTATACCCAGATCACTTTACCACTGGTCGGAGACAAAAACTAAATCCAGGGTGTGACCTCCCACGTGAGTAGGGTCCCGAATTAGCTGGGTCAGGCCCATGGCTGTCATGGAAGCCATGAACTCTTGAGCAGTCTCCGAGGTACCGCCGGCAGAGGGTAGGTTGAAGTCCCCCATGACCATAAGCCTGGGGGTCTCAACCGCTACGCCGGCTATAACCTCGAGGAGTTCAAGCAGGGCAGATGATGCATAGCAGGGAGCCAGGTATGCGATCAACAAGCCCATCTGTACCTTGGAGCCGAACTTCACGAAAAGAGATTCACACCCGGTCGTCTGAGAGACAGTGGACTCCCTCGGACATAGATCTTCCTTAATAATCATCGCAACACCCCCACCCCTCCCCTGGGCCCTTGGCTGATGAAAGACCCGAAACCCGGCTGGGCACATATCTACAAGAGGGACTCCTCCCTCTGGGCCCAGCCAGACTTGATATATACATATACTCATAGGAATGATTTATGATGATATATGGAATGTTCCTTCATTCCCCACAAAATTTTGGGTGACAGGTTGGACTGAGAGAAAATGACTGGCCCAAAGTCACTGAATGAGCTACCATGGCTAAAAGTTAACTGGAACCTAGGTCTTCCCTCTCCTAGTCTCCTAACCAGGAAATTACCTTACAAATGAATGGACTTTGTGACTTTGCTCCTGTCAATCACAGTTTCATCTTTGGGAATTATATGTAATTACATGTACATGCAAATTACTGGGACAACCATGGGCATATATTGAAGCATGGTGACACAGTGGTTAGAATGCAGTATTGCAGGCTACCTCTGCTGAATGTTGGCTGCCTGCAGTTCAGCAGTTCAATTCTCACCAGTTCAAAGTTGACTCAGCCTTCCATCCTTCCGAGATTGGTAAAATGAGGATGTCAGGGTTCTGGTATTTAAATCATGAGTCTCTAGCTGGATTTTCAAAGCTTAAAGAAGATTTATTAGGAGAAGACATGCCGGTGCTGCCTGGGTGCAGCTAACTCTGAGACACTTCATTCATTGTCACCCTTCACCCTGGTTTTCCCCCACCCCCTGGGTATATCATAATTCATTTTCTTCAATGGCACACATGCATAGCCAAGAATCATCAATCATACTTTTCAGTTAAAATTTTGCGTGGCAGAAACTTCGGTCGCCTGTAAACTATCTATGAAAACATTTATGGAATGCAGTTTTGGTTTTGCAAGCTGCTACACTACTCCCCACTCCCTTTCTGTTGACAACTCTAAAAGACCAGATAAATATGAGTTGACAGAGGAGCCAGACTGTTGAGGACAATATGCTAACTCTGTAAATTTATTTATTTATTTATTTATTTATTTATTTATTAATTGCATTTATATACCGCCCTTCTCCCAAGGGACTCAGGGCGGTGAACAGCTCATCTAAAAACCCCACAGAAAATACAAAAGTTAAAAAGTAATTAAATTTAAATCGGCTGCGTAATAAGACTAAGAACCCCCCCCCCACCCTTAAAACCCAATTTAAAATTAAAAATGGAGATCAAATTTAAAATCATCATCTCAGCCCAGGCCGGCCTGCTCAAAGAGCCAGGTCTTTAACGCGCGCCTGAAGGTCCTCAGGTCCGTGCCGGTACGAAGTTCCGGTGGCAGAATATTCCAGAGGGCGGGGGCACCCACAGAGAAGGCCCTACTCCTTGGCGCCGCCAGACGACACATAGCGGCCGACGGCACCCGGAGCAGACCCTCCCTGTGGGAACGCACCGGCCTGTTGGAGAACGTTGGCAGAATGCGGTCCTGAAGGTAACCTGGTCCCATGCCATGGCTCGCCCTAAAGGTCAAAACTAGAACCTTAAAGCGAACCCGGAGAGCCACCGGCAACCAATGCAGCTCGCGCAGGAGAGGCGTCACATGGGCGCTACGTGACGCCCCCATAATCACCCGCGCGGTTGCATTTTGCACCAACTGGAGTCTCCGGATGCTCCCCGCAGGGAGCCCCATGTAGAGGGCATTACAATAGTCCAGGTGAGAGGTGACAAGGGCCTGAGTGACCATGCGCAAGGCGTCCCGATCCAGGAAGGGCCGCAACCGGTAGATCCGACGGATCTGATGAAACGCCCCCCTGGAGACGGCCGCGATGTGATGTTCAAGCGACAGCCGTACATCCAGGAGGACTCCCAGGTTGCGAGCCCTCTCTGTGGGGGGCAAAACTTCCCCCCCAATAGCCAGCGAAGGTGTCAGCTGGCTATAGTGGGGCGCCGGAAACCACAGCCACTCGGTCTTGGATGGGTTGAGCCGAAGCCTGTTCCCGCCCATCCAGTCCCGCACGGCCTCCAGGCACCTAGACATAGCCCCCACAGCATCGTTGGGGTGGTCCGAAGTGGAGATGTACAGCTGGGTGTCATCTGCATACAGATGACACCTCACTCCAAGACCACGGATGATCTCGCCCAGCGGCTTCATGTAAATGTTGAACAAACTGCTTAGAGAGAGCTGTAAAGCACTGTGAAGTGGTCTATAAGTCTAAGAGCTATTGCTATATATTGCTCCTCAACCTGCCAACCTCTTCACGGCTGACTCTTAATTCATATTGCCCAAAGTGCCTCCTTTATTTCAGATCCAGTGATAAACTAGAGATGAACTACTCATTCAAGTCCATCATGACTTCAGATTCATTATTTCAGATCCAGTGATAAACTAGAGATGAACTACTCATTCAAGTCCATCATGACTTCAGCAACTTCCATTACACCATCAAAATCTCACCTTAACCTATCTATAGAACAAGTCGACTTTCTTGCTGTAACTTCAATGCTACACTACCAACACATCAACATCATGTTATACATGAAACCTATAGATTGCCTTGCTTCCAGATTCCACCTAAAGCATGCCACCAAATATATTATAAATAGTCAGTCTCTGTCCTACAAATAAATTTGTTTTGAATATTTGGCAGCAATACACAACTGACAGAATTAATAGATGAAGACAAATATACATGCCCAAGGTTAATGTTGCAGGATCCAATCTGGGTCAGTCACCAGGGCCAGAAATTTAGTCTTCCAAACTTTCACACTCATGTTGGATCCCATTCTCAGGGAACTTCTCTCTCACCAGAATTGTGGTGAGAATTCTCTCACATTCTGGTGAGAGAGAAATGCTCTAAGGATGGACCCCAGTATGAGTCCCTGTGACTGACCCAGATTGGATTCTGATAGAATTAAACCTGGCATTCAGGAGAATAACATACTAACCAATTGGGATCAATTGATAAATTTAGAGAACTAGTTCACTTCCCAGGAAGGAATGAAGAAAGACAACAAAAGCTCACCAGTAATTGTCACATATAGCTCAAACTACTCAAACACTATACACTAATAAGCTGTAACCATACTGGATAATAACATTGCACTTTCTCAGACAATGTATGGCAGGCCTAAACTTGAATACAAATAATAATTCAAACTGAAACAGATTCTCACAAGCAATGAGAAGCAACTGAATAATGATGCTCACATGGAAACTAGTCTGCGACAAATCAAATGTCTATTTTTCCCCATATCTAAAGCAACAGCACCATCACAAGCCCCAAAATTGGCCAAGTAACAGTTTTCCAATGTTGCAATATCAGAGCCCTTCACTTTTACAGGATACTGTATGGCAAACCTCATAACCCGGGATTAGCAGTTTTTTAATGGGGTTTTTTAATGGGTTAAAAGGATCCAGGGTGGGCAGGGGAGACAGCCCACACGGAGTTGGGGGCAGCCGGGCCGGCCCGCGCGCCTGGGGGGCCTCGGGGGTTTCCGTGTCGGGGAGGCAGACTGGGGGTGGGCTGCCGGGGGCTAATTTTATCAGCACGGTGACTGGGAGAGGCAGATATGCTGGGGGTAGAGGGCCGTATCTGGTAAGGGGATCGCGCTCCTGATGTTTGCAAGCGGTAGCGCGCTCTGACCCTCCATACCCATCCTGCAGCCCTGGTTGTCCAGATTCTCGGGCCCTGAATACCCGGCTGTTGTTGTGCAATGCCAGGTCCGTGGTCAACAAGGCTCCCCTGATCCATGATTTGGTTCAGGAGGAGGCCGCGGACCTGGTAGGTATTACCGAAACCTGGTTGGGCCCAGAGGGCGGTGTCCCTCTGGTTGAGATGTGCCCACCAGGTTTCCTTGCATTTCACCAGCCTAGGGTTCAGGGAAGGGGTGGAGGGGTGGCGGAAGCCCTTTATCCTAGGGAGGCCACTGTCCCTCAGACAGCTGGCTGTGAATCTCTATTTGTGAAGTGGGGGAAAGGGGTTCAGATGGGTCTTTTGATGGCGTACCTGGCTCCCTGCCACGCCTCATCGGCCCTGCCTGGACTCCTCGAGGTGATAACCGGGCGGGCGGTTGAGACCCCCAGGCTTTTGGTCATGGGGGATTTCAACCTGCCATCGTCCGGTGAAACCTCGGGGTTGGTTCGGGAGTTCTTGGCTTCCATGACGGCCATGGACCTAACCCAGTTAGTTTCTGCCCCCACTCACATTGGAGGACACATGCTGGACCTGATTTTTTTCTCTGGGCAGTGGTTGAATGACTGTAATTTTGGGGAGTTAGTTACTACACCCTTGTCATGGACAGATCATTCCCTCCTTAGGTTGGACTTCTGTTCCGCCACCCCCCACCGCAGGGAGGCGGAACCACTTAGATTGTTCCGCCCCAGGCGCCTGATGGACCCGGAGCGGTTCCAGAGGGAGCTTGGGCCATTTCCTGAGTCTCTGGCTCACAGCTCGCCTGGAGACCTGGTGGCCACCTGGGATGGGTTGGCCGCCGGGGCTCTAGATCGAGTTGTGCCCCTGCGACCTCTGACCCGGCACAGATCCCATTTGGCTCCGTGGTATACGGAGGAGCTACGGGAGATGAAGTGCCGGAAAAGACGTCTAGAGGGCATTTGGAGGGCGAGCCGTTCTGAGTCTGACCGAACACAGGTGAGATCTCATATTAAAACTTACCTTGTGGCGATAGGGGCGGCGAAATCTTCATATTTCTCCGCCCTTATTGCGTCAGCAGAAAATCGGCCTGCCGCCCTGTTTAGAGTGACCCGCTCTCTACTTGAACCGAGAGCGCGGGATGACCTCTTGCAGGGTAGGGCGGAGGAGTTTTCCCGATTTCTGCGATAAAATTGCTCAGATTCGGGAGGGCCTCGACTCCAATTGGATGGTCCCGGGGGAGCTGTCCGGGGCAGGTCATGTGAGTGTTATCTGGGGGGAGTTCGACCCTGTGACCGCCGAGGGTGTGGACAGGTTGCTGGGGGGTCTGAATGCCACCACCTGTTTATTGGACCCATGCCCTTCCTGGCTGGTTTCGGCCGCCAGGGAGACGACACAAGGCTGGCTCCAGGGGATTGTCAATGTTTCTTTGAGAGAGGGGGTGCTCCCTACCACCCTGAAGGCGGCGGTGGTGCGCCCCCTCCTCAAGAAGCCTTCCCTGGACCCAGCTATTTTAAACAACTATCGTCCAGTCTCCAACCTTCCCTTTGTGGCGAAGGTTGTTGAGAGTGTGGTGGCACGTCAGCTTCCCCAGTACCTGGAGGAAGCTACTTACCTCGATCCGTTCCAATCGGGCTTCAGGCCTGGACATAGCACTGAGACGGCATTGGTCGGGTTGGCCGATGATCTCTGGAGGGCTCGTGACAGAGGGTTCTCCTCTGTCCTGGTCCTATTAGACCTCTCGGCGGCTTTCGATACTATCGAACATAGTATCTTGTTGCGACGGTTGGAGGGGTTGGGGATTGGTGGAACCGTCCTTCGATGGTTCTCCTCCTTCCTCTCCGACCGTTCGCAATTCGTGTTGGCGGGGGGGGAGAGGTCCACCTCTAGGCCCCGGTTTGTGGGGTGCCTCAGGGGTCGGTCCTCTCTCCCCTCTTGTTCAACATTTACATGAAGCCGCTGGGTGAGATCATCCGTGGTCTTGGAGTGAGGTGTCATCTGTATGCAGATGACACCCAGTTGTACATCTCCACTCCGGACCACCCCAACGATGCTGTGGGGGCTATGTCTAGGTGCCTGGAGGCCGTGCAGGATTGGATGGGCGGGAACAGGCTTCGGCTCAACCCATCCAAGACCGAGTGGCTGTGGTTTCCGGCGCCCCACTATAGCCAGCTGACACCTTCGCTGGCTATTGGGGGGAAGTTCTGCCCCCCACAGAGAGGGCTCGCAACCTGGGAGTCCTCCTGGATGTACGGCTGTCGCTTGAACATCACATCGCGGCCGTCTCCAGGGGGGCATTTTATCAGATCCGTCGGATCTACCGCTTGCGGCCCTTCCTGGATCGGGATGCCTTGCGCACGGTCACTCAGGCCCTTGTCACCTCTCGCCTGGACTATTGTAATGCCCTCTACATGGGGCTCCCTGCGGGGAGCATCCGGAGACTCCAGCTGGTGCAAAATGCAGCTGCGCGGGTGATCATGGGGGCGTCACGTAGCGCCCATGTGACGCCTCTCCTGCGCGAGCTGCATTGGTTGCCGGTGGCTCTCCGGGTTCACTTTAAGGTTCTAGTTTTGACCTTTAGGGCGACCCATGGCATGGGACCAGGTTACCTCCAGGACCGCATTCTGCCAGTGATCTCCAACAGGCCGGTGCGTTCCCATAGAGAGGGTCTGCTCCGGGTGCCGTCAGCCGCTGTGTGTCGTCTGGCGGCGCCGAGGAATAGGGCCTTCTCTGTGGGTGCCCCCGCCCTCTGGAATACTCTGCCACCGGAGCTCCGTACCGGCACAGACCTGAGGGCCTTCAGGCGCGCGTTGAAGACCTGGCTCTTTGAGCAGGCCGGCCTGGGCTGAGATGGTTTTAATTCGGTCTCCATCTTATTTAATTTTAAATTGGGGTTTTAAGGGCGGGGGTGGGGTCTTTAGTTTATTAATCAGCCGATATTAATTTAATACTTTTTTAACTTTTGTATTTTTGTGGGGTTTTAGATGGGCTGTACACCGCCCTGAGTCCCTCGGGAGAAGGGCGGTATATAAATTGAATAAATAAATAAATAAAAATAAATAATGTCTATTTTGCAAAAAGGAGATTTTAATTATATTTAATTAGATTGCTGAACTCATGTACATCAAAAGATTTCAGGTAATGTCAACACAATGGGTTTTTAACACATTACAACTGTTAATTTATAAGGTAATAACAATCTGTTTCACGTGTAATATGTATCTACGTAACCAGCCTGCCTTTGCTTCTATTGATGCCAATTTGAATCCTACATAAGTCTAGCCATTCTGTGCATTTGATAAAGTGAGCTGCAGTTCATAAAAGCTTATGACTTATAGCATAATATTTATCAGTTGAAAAAAGTGCTGCCATCCTCTTTCTGATATTGTATTTTACAAACTTCTCACTAAACAAGATATATTGTTGAATATTAGAGTACAAACAACTTCCTTTAATATTTTTATCTAAAAGAGAGGTTATTTTTCCTAATAAATAACTGAGTTTTAAATAGATCATTCTACCTTTGCTCAACAGAGAGTAGACCCTCCAGAAAAATATGTGATATTCTGTTCTATCTGTGGATTCACAGATTCATTGTGTCTGGAGTTCTCAGTCTTTCTCAGCAAAAGCAGTGATGCCCACCTCATCCCTTCTATCACTTCCTCGTGAGACTCCCCTTATACATATGGAGACCAGCAAGAAGGAAGAATGGAGCTAGCATGCTCTTCTCCCATTCACATTTGAACATGAATGATTTTATGAAGACTGAAAAGAACTAGAAGCCTCGTGGGTTACTTATATGGGAAATAGAGCTTTTGAACTCTGTCATAACTTTTATCTTGCTGAGGTCAGCAAATGCATGTTTCTCTATTTTCTTTTTCCTATCCACTGTTATTTCCCCATATCTCATTTATTCCACTTTGTTCTTTCTTTTTCCTACCTTTTTCACCCACTTCTTTATCTCCGTTTCATTATTTCTTCTGGAAGAAGAAAAACCCATACAGATTTGTGTGTATTTTGGTATTGTGAGAAATGGGTTTGTGTTTCTACACACAGATGAAAATCTGTTAATCTTATTGAAGGAATTATTTGTTTGCAAGATATTAAAAATATTACTGCCTCTGTCTCAAAGGTGCTTTTTTTTTCAAGAGGCAACTGGACTTTCTGATTTTTCTTTGAAGACATTTCGCTTCTCATCCAAGAAACTTCTTCAGCTCTAGAAGCTTCTTGGATGAGAAGTGAAACATCTTCAAAGAAAAACCAGAAAGTCCAGTTGCCTCTTTAAAAAAAAAAGCACCTTTGGGACAACCATGACCTGGATAACTGAGAATTTCCTTAGACATACTGCCTCTGTCCTTTTTTCGTCTGCGGCACTAGCAAAGAAATTACAGACATACTGCTTGTGCTTAGAACATGGTGGAACAAACACGTTTGTTTCTTGGATTGTGTGGCTATTGCAGAGAGGCTTCTGCTATATTTACATGATCCTGGAAATATGCACAGCTACTTTAATGACCATAGATAGGTGTTGAGTTTATTATCTTATCTCGTTTATGACCAATGTCGGTATGTTCACGTTATGAAGTTCATGGTAAATGAAGATGCCTACAAAATAGTTGCTATTGTGGTGTCACAATGACTTCTGCCATATGCTCACAGCTGGTAATGGCATGAATTATTATTCCTAATGGCCCATATTCATCAAAATCCCCAAGTACCAGTGATCTGAGCATGAAGACTCAGCAGGAGTTCACAGCTATGCTGCCATCAAGCTAATTCACATTCTTTTCAAAACTTTCCCTCCTTGCTCTAGACACAGAAGATAAACACCTCTAATTCAAGATTGGCATTATAAGTAATCCAACCATGGAGCTGGGAAAAAAGGCAAATGAAAACATAAAATAAACACCTTGGAAAGGCAAACAGCAATCATGATAATTACCCTCAAGTTAAATTCACATAATTGAGATGTCTCCGGTTCATAAATACTTATTTACACAAAGCCATCAAAGGGGAAGGAGCAGTGAGATGTTCATATGTGATATTTAATCTGGGTGATGAGTTTTGATTATCTTCCTTGGTTACAGTTTTTCAGATATAAACACTTGGGCCAAGCCTTCATCACCATAGGCAGCAGAACATCCTGTGAAGGAAGCAAATAGGGAAAGTGCTATTGTAACACTGCACATTTACTATACCAGCTGAGACAGCCTAGTTCTTAAATTAGATTTGATTGCAGAAATGTATCTTTGAGGATAGCAAGTATCTAGTTCTGGTGTTGTGCAATCAAATTCTTTCATTTTGTACCATTCCACCCCATTATATTGAATTCTCAACTATTTCCCATTTGCTGTTCCTCACTATGTTTTCATTTTATAGGACTAGTTATTATCCCTGAATGTATGTTGCTACACAGTGTTTATCTTCAAGTTGGAGGCATGCAAGCAACATATGGTGGCATACAAGCTAGTCTCTAAATTATAGATACTCCTGCTTTTTAGAATCAACCATCAACATAAAAGAAAAAGGCAGTTAAGAAATATGCCATAGATTAGCAGTTGATATAGCAGTCATGAAGACTGTGGAAAATATATTCAAATAGCATAATGTGCCTAGACTTACAAAGATCAAAATAGTGAAGTAATGGTATTCCTTGTGATAGCCATAAAAGCAAAAAATGTGGGAAGAATGTTGATGCTTTTGAAATTTGGTGTTAGAAATTTGGTGCTGCAAAGAAAGCAAACCAATAAATGATTAAACAAATCAATTCAGAGTTGTCACTTGAGGCAAAAATAACCAGGCTCAAATGATCATACTCTAATAGCAATAGTTTAACATTATATACTGCTTCACAGTGCTTTGCAGCTCTCTCTAAGTGATTTACAGAGTCAGCATATTGCCCCCAACAATCTGGGTCCTCATTTTACTGACCTCAGAAGAATGGAAGGTTGAGGCAACCTTGAGCCACTCAGAATGGCACCACCACAGCTCTTATAATGCTGAGAAAGGTGGAAAGAAAGAGAAATGGGAGAGTCCAGCAGGAAGGTCAATGGACTCAGTTACCTATGGGAAAACTGAATAATCAGGTTAGAATCAGCAATATGTGATCCAATTAGCACTGTAGTGATGCAGTGGTTAGAACTGCAAGCTAACTCTCTGCTCACTCCAAGAATTAGATTCTGAACTGCTCAAGGTCATCCTTCTAAGGTTGATAAAATAAGGACCCAGATTGTTGGGGGAAATATGCTGATCTGCAAACCACTTAGAGTGGGCTGTAAAGCACTATGAAGTAGTAGATAAGTCTAATGCTATTGCTATCTATAGTAATTGACTACAATTTGATGACTCATGAAATGAAATGAAACAATGGAATGAAACAACGAAATATAGATTTTTTTTCTTTTACAATTCAGACAAAAGGGAAAGTTATTATATATCTGAATCAGCATGGTCTGGACATAGTAAATGCATGCAAGGCAACTTGTGTATGAAGATACCACATCATGGCAGCATGGTGTTGATTTATAAATGATGCTGGCACATCCCATTTCTCATACATTCCTTTTTTTTAGAAATGCCAGGTTGACAAAATGCTTGCATTTTATTATATAACAAACAGATTTAGATGTGACCTTTCTGAACATCAAGGTCTTAAAAAGCTTTATTAGTGTCATTAATTAACCAAGAGCAAGAAAGAGCTACTACCTTTGTGACCACCACAATTAAAATAGGCACAGCCAGGTAAGGTTTTTTTAAATACATTTTTATTTTATTTTTAATACAAGCCAGGTAAGGTTTTGAGGCAGATTTCCATGCCCCACCCCCCCCTCAACAGTAGGAAAAAGAAGAGGCTCATGTTCAGCAGTACTCATTCATTTCCATCTAGAAAAATGAAAGGTGAGGGAGCATAAAACAATTACATCCTGCTGAAAACATTGTCCAAGTGCATCATTATAAGTGGCAACAAATGCTACACTAAGTGGATCCTAACTCTGGTTCAGTACAGTATCCTCTATGTTTCTGAGCTAGCAAAAATGAGACACAGCTAGAATTAAAGTCTATTTCTTTTAAGTCAACCATTCTTCATACATAAATGGAAGATAGATTGTCTGTGTAGAAATGTTTGCTCTCTGGACATTTATTTGTGCTCTACATATAGTTTCTCAGGCTTGCTTTTTTGTCTCCTTCACAGAATGAGATTCCTCTGATGCCATTGGATCCAATAATATTTTTCTGCTTTAAGTTTATTTCTCATCAGGATCTGATTGAGCAAGGCCATCTTTCTCCTGTTTCTGCAGCTCATCACTCAGGTAACATCAAATAATATATTCTCAGGGAGAAGATGTGATAATTTCAGCTTCAACAGGAACTGTTGCCCCTGTGCAGTCCCCAACAGGAAGCTGTAGAGTCATCCATCAAGACATTATTTGTTCACATATTATATTGAATTCGTAAATCATAGTTGATAAACTATAACTGGTTCACATTAAGCTGAAACCAAACAAATCACATAAAACTTTAGCATTGTGAGAAGAACCCAGATTAAAAGTAAACTCACCATAACATGACACCCACCAGAGGCATCATAACTATACAAAATTGGACAAGCTACCTGGGAATTCTGAAGGCTGCAGTCAAAACCTGTTTGGAGAAGGATAGAATCAGGAAGGTTGCTATATGCTAAAATTCTGCATTCTTCTTTTCATTTCCAAATTGGCATTATGATTCCTAGAAGCCACTGAATACTTGAGGCATCCTGATAGGATGAAGTGCAGGGCTGGAGGAAAGTGGTTGAGTCTGTGCCAAGGTCATGGAAACAAGAAAGTGTTTTGAGCTTGAGGTTATTTTTTTTTAATTATTCAGAATATTTAAATATGACCCACTTTCTTAATATCTTTGGCTAGCTTCCACAAATACAATAAAAGCTATAAAAAGCATAATTAAAAACAATAAGCAGTGAACTTAACTATTATTTCAATGCTATTTTTTTAAAAAAAATATTTTAAAATAATTGGTTTAGCCATTTTTTTTGGTGGATTGATCAGTTCAAGTGGAATAATCTCACAACCTCTATTAAGCAAGTTCAAGTAAGGTTAGAGAGAGGTGGGAGGTTTCTACAGTCTGCATATCTTATGAGAAGAAGCCCTGGAAAAAGCAACTATTATGTGGTTCTTTGTTGAAGTTGTTCCTTCCCTGTGTAATGTACATATGCAAAAAAAAATTAAAATGCTACTGCTGTACTCTTACATAAATAATAATAGAACCCATTGGAATTGGAAAGCTTACAAATTCAAATAAAGAAGCAGCATCATAACATTCAAAACAAAAGCATCCCCCACTGTCCCAAGCTCTATAAATCTATAATGCTTATATTTAAAGTACCCAGAAGTCTAACATCCACATAGCACAAGATTATTCGAAAGGTCTGCAAAACAACCCAAACCATCAAAATATAGTTCTAACCAGTTTGCATTTCCAACCTATTTTTACCAGTATTAACAAATGAAGCAAGTTAATGCACAGTCATATAGACATGCACATGTAGATACATACACACAAACACCTTTGCACTTATTGTCTTATTTTGCCTTATTCGTTTTGTCTTCTTGCTATACTGGACTTTTTCTTTAAAGAAAATATGTAATACAAGCAATAAAACAAAACAAAACATCCGGAATTCTCAAATTGATGTTCAGAGTTTTGAAACAATATTGTTACACACATATGATTGCTTGCAGAAATGACTGTTTCGGGCTCAAAAAGTTTCAAGTTTTTACACTATCACTGGTACACTTGATCCTTGTTGGATTATTTTGTTATTTGTTTTTGCTGGCAGTGGATTGAAACCCACTTGATTTGAATAAGCTTCAGGCTTCAATAGGGCATGGTAATATTTTCTTCCAGTCCCAAGCCACCTGAGTTTCCTGCTAAAAGAATTTATTTCAGTATATAAATTACACCATCTGAAAGTCAAAAATATCAGACCCATTCTCTTTCTTGTACAGAAGGACATCATATCACATGTGTGAGAATAAACAATATCAAAAGAGAAAAGCTCTTCAGGGGTTCAGCTCTTCTCCCAGTATTGATTCCAGTCCTACAGAAGAAAAGGAGATGTTCAAACCCTATAAATACTTTTAGTTTCTTCCAACTGTTGGAAGAAAATATTTTATATATAACATTGCTGCCAGTAAAAATACTGGGCAGTCTCAAATCTCAGATAACCTCTAAGGGAACTCAAAGAAATTGATCTTTTGCCCTCTTTCATTAGGTCTACAAATGCTGAATAAATATTCACCTGAAGTTAATTTGGATTCGAGGCTTTTTGGAGTACTAAAAAAAATCTAAGTCTATTAAACAATCAAGGTATCAGATTTAAACTTAAAGAGAAATTATCATTATTTTTAGAAATATCTCCCTTTAAAGGTTGCAATTGTATGAACTTTCTCTGTGATAAAAAAATTGTGCTGTTTTGTTTATTTAGCATATGACAAATACATGGACTTATAGTGGTTCAAATGTTAATGTCCAGTTCACCCAGCCACTCAAGGACAGGGTGATCTATATTGAAAAAAATCAGACATTGGGCTGGTGTAAGCTCTTGATAGACATTCGGACACTATGTGATGGGTATTTTGTCATGGAGTATCACAGTCAAACTGAGGGGTAGAGACAAGTTCCCACTTAAACAATAAGTCCTGGCAGACACCATGTTGGGTACAGATCCTGTTCAGAGTTGACCAATGCTGGAGAGGAAAGTCAAACCATGGTCATATATGTAACTGCGTGTATCTAGGCATTCAGCAGCCAATTTGGTTTTCTATTGTGTGTTGATGTCAAAGTCGTTAGACAGCTGTTGAGCGAGTTCCAGAGAGGGCTTCCTGGGTTTAAGCCTACCAATTGATAGATGAAGAAGATCAGCGTGCACAGGAAGAAGTAGGTTTCTCATAATTTTGTTGTATTCCTTCACTAAGGCTTCCTGCCTTCATAGAGCTGGTGGTGCAATGTGGCTGAAGATGGGGAGCCAGCAAGTAGGAGTAGATTTTATGCAACTGCTTATTATCCCCATTGAATCATTTAGTCTAGCATTGATCTTGATAGTGTGGCAGCTATTAAGCCAAACAGGGGTACATTATTCAGCTGTGGAGTAGACCAACCCTAGTGCTGATATTCTGAGAGTAGAGGCTGAGGCTCCCCATCTTGATCCTCTTAGTTTCTGGAGTAAGTTGTTCCTGCTATTGATTTTAGCGGACATGTTTTCTAAGTGTTTCTTATAGGAGAGAGTCCGATCCAAAGTTACTCTGAGGTATTTGGGGTGAGGATCATAAGGGAGTAGGTTGTTATTCAGGTAGGCCTTTGGGGTGGCATTGGTGAGTTTGTTGTTAAGATGGAAACAGGTGGTCTGTCAGGACTCCAACATGTACCCCCCATTCAAATCATAAGTCTCCAGCCGCATCTCTCAGAGTAAAAAATATTGATTTATTAGGAGTTGACATGTTGGCATTTCCCAGTTGCGCCCAGCTCTGACACATCATTTATTTCACCCTTGACCCTGGTCTTCCCCCCACTTATGGATGTATATTCTCCAATGAGACACATCCATAAACAAGAGTTATCAATCATGCTGTCCAGTAATAATTTTGTGCGCCAGAAGCTTCAGTCGCCAAAGCGATTATCTGAAGCATTTAAGGAATACACTGCTTTCCCCCACTCCCTTTCTCCTGGAAACTAAAAAGACCAAATAAGTATTTTTAGTTGACGTGCTCACCGTTTTGCTGACACTGGATATAAGTCTCCAGTCAGCAAAGAATTTTCCCAAGGACTTCAAGTTGAGGCAGTCCAGTACTTCTAAGTTTTTATCTTGTGCTGCTAGGGTCAGGTCATCTGCATATCAATTTACATCTCCTTGTAGCTGGCATATCTGAGATATAAAGATTGAACAGTGTGGGTGATAATACAGAACCTTGTAGAAGGCCATTGTGTTGTTATTTGTAATTCATTTATTATCTCATTTTTGGATGATTGGTTGTCAAATTGAGAACCAACTATTTTTAATCAATATGGTCTTTTCTATACTCTAGAAAAATAATCCACCAACTTGCTTAGTTCCAAGCACATTTCTTAATTTCAAATTATTTATATTATCCCTCCCCTCCATTTCCTCCCCCAGCTTTGAGAATACTAAATAGCATACAAACTTTAAAAAGTCAAATAAACCATATTTTAAAGGATCATTTACTCATTTTGTTATATTCCAAATTTACTTATTTATAAAATTTATATCCTGCTGCATGCTCACAATTCATGGTGGTTTACAAGATATGCAAAGAAAATTCACAGTATAATTAAAAACAAATAAATTAAAAATATAACAATAAAGTTAACATCCGCATGTACCAATAGCAAATAAAAGATGGTACAGTGAGAGGGCATTATTGAAACACCCTCCAGGAAAGCCATCAAGGAGGAGGATAGCCCAATCCTTCCAAGACAGTTAGCAGTGGCCAGTTTTAATGAAGGGATGATAGTCCAGATGGAACAGCCTGTATTTTTCCATTGTCTCTCCTCAAGTGGCCATTGCTAATGCTTTGCAGGACAAGGAACCACCTTAGATATTAAATAACAACCACCACACAACACATAATTACATTATCTATTGCCAGCAATTTAAATAATAATGTTGATGGCTTTTTATTATTATACGAATCACTGGCAGAATACCATAAATGCCAGCTGCTGAGAAACAGAAGAGGAGAAGAGCTATTGCCTTCCTATTTATCATTCTTCTGAATGTATCTAGTTGGTCATGGGATAGATATTCCATAGGCTTGATTTAGCAAGACTTTTGTAATGTTATAATGAGTTCTAACCTAACACATAGGCTGTTTATCTGGCACTGCTGATACAATATAGGAAGATAACATACATATTAATCTTCAATTTATCCTCACAGGAAAAATAGTGTGATATAAGTTAGGATAAGCAATTGTACTTGGCCCAAAGTCACTGCCTGAGCTTCCATGACAGATTGCAGACTTAAATCTGGCTCATCTTCAAGAACCTAAGTATTGCAGCTGTATTAATGCAGATCTTATCCTATCCTAATTAATAGCACCATGGGTTGTGCTGGTAGGAGGATAGGATACTCTATTTGGAGATGAGGTAGACTGGGATCTTCTAACCTCTAAGACATTCTGGTGTCATCCCTACACACCTGATGAAAATTTCATTCTGTTATAATTAAATGGAAAGATACAGAGCAATTTAAACATCCCATTAATTAATCCAGATGTATAATTGGATCAAAAACAAAATAGATGACAATGATACTATGATATATTCATAGTTTGAAATAATATTCTTTTTTCCTGCATCACTAGAGCCATTTTGATTCTTTCTCTTCCCCCTATTTTGGGATGTTTATTGTGAGAAATAAAGTACAGATATTTCACTCTGTGATCTTTGACACAATTCCAAATAATAGAACTGAAAACTCATATCCAATTTGCCAGCACAGTGTGAAGAAAGAAATGGTGTGAAACAATTAACCAAAAATGTATGATTGCTTGCACTCCCGTAGATCCCAAGCTAATACACCTAAAATTATTTCACTCAGTTACAGTGCCCTCTGCTTTTATTCGTTAAGCTTTCTTTTAAAATATTCTTGATAAACTGAAGTCCAGAGCTGGTGAGTTATGAAAATGGAACTTTCACTGTCATTTCAGCCCCTGAGGGTTATTTCTTTATTGTCTCTGTACTGTAGTTCAAATTCTGAGCATACAACATTGTTTAAAACTGAAAATCATGCACAAGAAAGTAATAACATCTAAGCAAAGTGCTACTTTTCAATTATTTAATCGGGCTGAGAAGTCTTTCTTTTTAATATAAGAGCAAAGGCCCATTAAAAAACAAGAACAACTTATAGTTA
Source organism: Bungarus multicinctus (assembly GCA_023653725.1). Classification (NCBI taxonomy): domain Eukaryota; kingdom Metazoa; phylum Chordata; class Lepidosauria; order Squamata; family Elapidae; genus Bungarus; species Bungarus multicinctus. Next base: position 38,938,233 of record CM042836.1, read on the forward strand.
TCCCCTCTGCAGCTGTTATTTCCCTGCTGTGTCTTGTTATGATTGTGTGAAACTACATGACATGAGGTTATATTATCAATGTGCTTTTTAAATTACCTGCATTGGAGTAGGTGTACCAGCAAAGAAACCCAGGAGGTTTTAGATTTTTATGGCATTTTCTGCTCAATGAGCAGATTAGAAGAGGAAGAAAGCTAGCGATAAGTCAAGCCATACACTAGAACAAGGGTACCATCACTCTTCAGCATATTTACCCCTTCTTGAAGTTTCAAATTGTTCACTGACCCCCAAGCATGAAAAGAGTTTAATATAAAGTCCCCTTCCTTGGAGTCAATATTGATTGTTCTGCAGAACCCTGCTCTAAAAAGAATGAAAAAAAGTTCTTTTTTAATATTAACCACCCCATTAATGAAACCATTTAATATAGATGAAAGCCCCCAAACTCAATTCATTTCTATTTTAGCAAAGATCAGCTTTTTTAGGAAAACTATTTGTAAAAAGAGACATAATTAACAGTCTGATTTATCTCTCATCACTAAAAGGATATGAATTGTGGCAGTCATTGCAAACAGGAAAGCTTAAATAATGCTCATATAGTTGCAAGGCATAGGACTAACAAACAATGACTGGGGTCCATTTGTTAAAAATAGTTACATAAAATGAAAGAGATGGGAAAAGAGTTCAGACTAATCTTGGAGAGTATGCAAAAATGATCAGGTCTACCCCTCCCTGTTGCCAAAAGGTACTTTTTTAGTTCAAAGTAACTTTAGCTTGCCAGAGGGGAAATATCAGGAAATATAATTGGAAGATATTTCTAGGGGTGCATATATGTGCATACAAGTGTGCTAAAATTCAGAAATGTAGGAAGGTATTTTTTAAAGCGATATATTCAGTACGAACATGAGAGAGAGGAAAAAGAAAAGAAAACCTTTGAAATAAAAATTTATATTCCATCTGTAGAAGTCAGTGTAGCTGAGGCATTTTGTTGCCATTATACCTTCTTGCAGATGTTCCTTCAAAAGTGAGGAAGCAAATCAAAAGTCATACTGAGCTTTTGCATTAGGCAAATATCTCAGAGAAGATTCTGAATTCCTAATAAGGAATGATGTCTAGCTCCATGCCACTCTGCATACATGACCAAAGCAATCTTATGTTGAACTATGAATGCTCAAACTTTTCTAAGATCTGGATACTGCAACCCTAAGGGGGAGAAATAGAACTGGAGATACGTTTTATGTCTCTCTGTTGTTTTCCATGCAATAGACTACAATTTCTGTAGATCAATGTTCAAGCTATATTATAGATTTCAGAAGGGGCACACAGCAAAGAGCTCTTTTAAAATGCCCCATATTGATTCACTCTATGATATTTTTTTTTGTTTTCAAATTTGAAAACTGATGGGACACAAAGGATCATAAGATTGAAACCTTAGTCAGATGATAAGGACTTTTCTCTAGAGGAAATTACTCTGCGAGCCCAATGAGCTTGCTCAAAACTCATGATAAATCTGGCTAAAACTCTATTTCTAGTTCATAGTAGCTGAGAAGTAGGAAGACTGGAAGCAAGAACATAAATCTTTCTATGTATTGCTTCCCCAAAATGAATTTTCAGTTGCATTTTATATCAAGAATATTATGAATAACCGCATATTCCAAGGGTTTATGTAATCCTCCTTTAAAGCCACCGGAGAGTCAAATTGTGCATTATTTGTCATGCACAATACACAGCATGGTATCTGCATTTGTTTTATTCAAAATTAATAGTTTATTTATATTTTCAGTGCCAAAATTTTTCCATGCATTATTTAAAATCAATTAATAATGGTTGTTATTTTGTTGGTTTTCTTGAGACTACCCATACTGGTAAGATTGGGTGAGGAATGATAGAATATCTGAACCAGTTGGATTATTTTATTGTTACTTGATTTCATCTTACTTCTCTTTGGCACCGATATTTGCAGAAAAAGGGAAGGTACTACTGTTCTTATTATTTCTCTGATACTTTAGATCAGGGGTGTCAAACTCGATTTCATTGAGGGCTGCATCAGGGTTGTGTTTGAACTCAGGGGGGTGAGGTGGGTGTTGCCAGGGTAGCAGGACCTGCTCAATGTCATTCGAGCATGCCTGCCAGCAGCCCTCCCAAGCTCTTTTTTTGTTGGCAGAGGCACCACAGGCCGATTCTTTGCTATTTACAGGGCAGCCCTGCGGGCCAGATCTAAGCACCCCGTGGGCCAAATCTGGCCCCAGGGCCTTGACACCGGGGCTTTGACACTCCTGCTTTACATGATCTCTTATTTAGTAAAGTTTGTGAGATAAGAGGGAATAGGTGCTTTTTCCACACAAAACTTGCAGTACTACATTTTCATTTAAGAACACATGAAACAGAGAGCCCAGAAGTACACTATAATTACCAGCTTTTTCATCTTCTACTTTTTTGTGCTTCTTGTATCACCTTTCTTGTACTATAATCAGCTCAACACTGGCCAAAGTATTGCTCTAATTGAGGGCCATGGTAGTAGAAAGCATAGAGTTTTGTTTTGCTTTGCTTTGTCTCAAAGTTCCTCCCAAATCGGCTTTTTTATATACATTTTTCTTACTGGGAATAGATATATAGTTATAGATGATAGCTAACTGGGGAAAATGATAAGGATAGGAGCAGGATTTCTCTTCCAAGATTAGATACGCTATTTTCAGTCTCAGAGAAAGAAAGCTGAGGAATTGTATGACTCCTGGAAGTTCTTATTCTTATATCTATAATTTAAGGGAAGTAAAGAAGGAAAATTAAAAAAAAATAAAGAATTGTTTGGGGGAATGATAGGGTGAATAGCTTTCAGAACAAGTCAGTGAAAAGTTCTCTCCCCCCTCCCTCCCTCCCCTCATCATATGGAGTATGTCCAGCTACTGCTAATGTCCAAACTGTCTAAGAAGCACTGGTCCAAATGTTGTGGTAATAACCTGCTGAGGAGTTTATGTAAAATGGCTGACTATTAATGGAGTCTAAGCTCTCCAGAATAATTTTTCAGACTAGGTTGATCATGTTATTGTTTTCCTCTATCAGCAATGCTCCTTTTTACACTTAGAGGAAAATGGCGGGTAGATTGTTCATCATACTTTGACAGAAGGCATCTAATTTGGGGATGAGTTGTTGATACTTCCTCCTTTGCCAAAACTCTTTGACATTCAGAAGCTGTTATTCTATCCTTGACTGTTCTCTAGGAATTGGGCAAGCATGAGTAGTCCTTATTTTTGTCACTTTCTTTGTTGCTCGTGAGAATTTTGCTGTGTTTTTTGTTTTCTGACCAGTAAAAAAAAATCCCTCAGCAAACATCCTATGATAACAAATGGATATGCACTGTGTTCTGTTGGATAATTATATTCTGACTGACAGTAAAAACAGATATATGAGTAATAATAAAGCCCTTTGGGAATAGATAATAAAACAGGATCTATGGCAAATTAGGAGTGCAGTATAGATGTATATGTGCTTGTATATATTTTTAAAACTATTATTCATTTTGAGTTTGATCCAAACTCATTAGTAATCTGGAAGGAAGCATTTTCTATTAATATTACTGAATTTTAGCATCAAGGATCTGAATTTAGAAACTTCTGTCATATACATACAATTTATGTTGAAAGGCCTGGGGGCTAACTGCCTTCATAAATGATCACAATACTAGCTGAAAGTACAAGCTTGTCAATATGAAGACCATCATTAACTGACTTCTGAACCTTGTCTAAAAGAGACAAGACAGCATTTGCAGATATTTAACCGAGGAGCTCATTTGAGATTTGAACTATTCTTGAGAGGAATGAAAAGTCCTAACAAGGTTGTCTGAATATGGCTGAGCTTCAGCTGCCATTTCTATAATTTGAAAGTATACAGTATGTTATAATCTGATTATTAATAGGACTTCATCTTCAAGACATTGGTGTTCTTCTCTGCTTTTGAATGTGATGCATATTTGTTTTACTTCTAGAAAATTAGTAACACTGATGAGTTTTCATCTGGAATTATTACTAAAATAATTGGGGGTCCTTGGTGCTCTCTGAGCTTGGTTGTTTCCTTGCAAATGTTTCATTACCAGATTAGATAACTTCATCAGTGCTAAAAGGGAATTGGGTTTGCTCTCATTTTACACATTAGTGGTTTGCTCTGTCAGTGTTGTTGGAATGGTCTTAGTGATTCCCCAGTTAGATTGTTGTTTACTACTAACTTGTTTCTCTGAGTTGGTAGTCCTTGATTGTAATGTTTACTTCTTGGTTATTGTTACTTCTTGGTTGTTGGTCTAGTATTAAACTTGGTGTTAATCTGATCTCATATGGGTGTTGATTACTTGGGAAGAGGTGTTTTGGTTTTTTGGTTTCCTTTTTAGCTTTATATTGTCTCTTTTGAATGGCAGGTAGATTTTGTTTATCTTTATATGCCTGTTAATAGCCAGTTTGTCTGAGTCTAGTGTTTTTGGATTTACCTTGGTCTAGGATGCTCACAATTTCCCAATTGAAATTATGGTGGTGTTTGTCCATATGTTGTGAATTAAGAAGTACTCGTTATGTCTTCTGACTGCTAGTTGTGTTTAGGAATGCATTCTGCTATTCTTCTGCCTGTTTGACCTACATAGTGATTGTTGCAGTCCTTACACTGTAGGGATAATTCCATTTTTCTTCTGGTTCTGCTAGGTCCTTTGGTTTACTTAGGGCTGGAGTGTCAAACTTGTGTCATCATGTCATTATCACATGACACACATGATGTATTGTGATTTTTCCCCCCTTCACTAAACCAGGGGTGGGTGTGGCCAGCACATAACTCATCCAGCCCACAGGCCACAAGTTTGACACCCCTGACTTAGGGTGTTTTGGAGGGCTTTAGTCTGTGATGATGATGATGCCGTGTAGTTATTTATTTTATTTATTTATTTATTTTAGGTTTTATATACCGCCCTTCTCCCGAAGGACTCAGGGCGGTGAACAGCCAACTAAAATACATGTAGACAAATATAAATAGTTAAAAAAGAATTAAACCCTAGGCTGTCCCTATAAAAATCTAAAAAACCCCAATTAAAATAAATTAAAACTTTGTACACCCATCCCAACTAATCTAAAAACCCCATTTAAAAATCCCATTTGAGTCAGCTCAGGCCGGCCTGCTCGAAGAGCCAAGTCTTCAGGTCACGTCTGAAGGCCCTCAGGTCACTGGTCGTTCGTAGTCCAGGGGGCATCCCGTTCCAGAGGGCGGGTGCCCCCACAGAGAAGGCCCTGTTCCTCGGGGTCACCAGGCAACACATAGAAGGCGTCGGGACCCGGAGGAGACCCTCTCTGTGGGGGCGCACCGGTCGGTGGGAGACTACTGGCAGAATGCGGTCTTGTAAGTATCCTGGTCCGATGCCATGGAGCGCTTTAAAGACCAAAACCAGTACTTTAAAGTGAACCCGGAAGGCCACCGGCAACCAATGCAGCTCGCGCAGGAGGGGCGTCACGTGGGAGTATCTCGACGCCCCCATAACTACCCGCGCAGCTGCATTTTGTACCAGTTGAAGCCTGGTGCTCCCCGCAGGGAACCCCATGTAGAGGGCATTACAGTAGTCCAGACGGGAGGTGACCAGGGCATGAGTGACTGTGCGTAAGGCGTCCCGATCAAGAAAGGGCCGCATCTGGCATATCAGGCGGACCTGATAAAAACCCCCCCTGGAGACGGCCATAATATGATCTTCCAAAGATAGCCGTACATCCAGGAGGACACCAAGATTGCGAGCCCCTTCTGTGGGGGTCAAGATCTCATCCCCAATAGCCAGCGACGGAGTCAGCTGACTATATCGGGCCGCCGGAAACCACAGCCACTCGGTCTTGGAAGGGTTGAGTCGAAGCCTGTTCTCGCCCATCCAGTTCCGTACAGCCTCCAGGCAACGGGCCATAGCCTCCACAGCATCGTTGGGGTGACTTGGGGTGGAGATGTAAAGCTGAGTGTCATCAGCATAAAGATGGCATTTCACCCCAAAACCACGTATGATCTCTCCCAGCGGCTTCACATAGATGTTGAACAGAAGAGGGGAGAGGACCGACCCCTGAGGCACCCCACACATGAGGGGCCTAGGGGTGGACCTCTCCCCCCCCGTCAACACAAATTGCGAGCGGTCCGAGAGGAAGGACGAGAACCACCGCAAAATGGTGCCCCCAATTCCCAACCCCTCCAACCGCCGCAATAGGATACTATGGTCGATAGTATCAAAAGCCGCTGACAGATCTAAGAGGACCAGGACAGAGGAATAACCTCTGTCACGGGCCCTCCAGAGATCATCTACCAACGCGACCAATGCTGTTTCGGTACTGTGCCCGGGCCTGAAGCCCGATTGGAACGGATCTAAATAGAATGCTTCCTCCAGATACTGAGGGAGCTGACGCGCCACCACACTCTCAACAACCTTCGCCACGAAGGGAAGGTTGGAGACAGGACGATAGTTATTCAAAAGAGCCGGGTCCAGGGAAGGCTTCTTGAGGAGGGGCCGCACCACCGCCATTTTCAGGGCGGTCGGAAGCGCTCCCTCCGTCAACGAAGCATTGACAATCCCCTGGAGCCAGCCTCGTGTCACCTCTCTGGAGGTAGAAACCAACCAGGAAGGGCACGGGTCCAATAAACATGTGGTGGCATTCAGCCTCCCCAGTAATCTGTCCACACCCTCGGCGGTCACAGGATCGAACTCCTCCCAGATAACTGTCTCAAGACCTGCTCCGGACACCTCCCCCGGGACCACCCAACTGGAGTCCAGCCCATCCCGAATCTGAGCGATTTTATCATGCAGAAATCGGGAAAACTCTTCTGTCCTACCCTGCAAGAGGTCCTCCCACACTCTCGGCTCAAGCAGGGAGCAGGTCACTCTAAACAGGGCAGCAGGCCGATTTTCTGCTGACGCAATAAGGGCGGAGAGGTGTGAACGCTTCGCCGCCTCTATCGTCACTAGGTAGGTCCTAATATAGGACCTCACCTGTGTCCGGTCAGACTCAGCACGACTGGCCCTCCAGATGCCCTCCAGACGTCTTTTCCGGCATTTCATCCCCCTCAGCTCCCCCGTAAACCACGGAGCCAGGTGGGATCTATGCCGAGTCAGAGGTCGCAAAGGCACAACTCGGTCCAGAGCCTCAGCGGCCAACCTATCCCAGGTGGCCACCAAGTCTGTGGCCGAGTTATGAGCCAGAGTTTCAGGAAATGGCCCAAGCTCCATCTGAAACCGTTCAGGATCCATCAGGCGCCTGGGGCGGAACCATCTCCTCAGCTCCGCCTCCCTGCGATGGGGGGTGGTGGCACCGAAGTCCAGTCTAAGAAGAGAATGATTGGACCATGACAAGGGTTTTATAACTAAGTCCCCAGCACGATCATTCAACCACTGACCAGAGGCGAAAATCAGGTCCAGTGTGTGTCCCCCCGTGTGAGTGGGGCCAGAAACTAATTGGGTCAGATCCATGGCCGTCATGGAAGCCAGGAACTCCCGGGCCACCCCAGAGGTTTCCCCGAGCGAAGGCAGGTTGAAATCACCCATGACTAAAAGCCTGGGGGTTTCAACCGCCAGCCCGGCTATCACCTCGAGGAGCCCGGGCAGGGCCGATGACACGTGGCAGGGAGCCAGGTACGTTATCAACAGGCCCATCTGAACCCCCCGACCCCACTTCACAAAGAGAGACTCACAACCAGCCGTCTGAGGAACAGTGGCCTCCCTAGGACAAAGGACTTCTCTAATAATCGCCGCCACCCCACAACCCCTTCCCTGAAACCTCGGTCGATGGAATGCTTGGAAACCTGGTGGGCACATCTCTACCAGAGGGACGCCACCCTCTGGGCCCAACCAGGTTTCGGTGACCCCCGCCAGGTCCGCACCCTCCTCCTGAATAAGATCGCAAATCAGGGGGGCCTTGTTAATGACGGACCTGGCATTACATAACATCAGCTGGGTACTCAGGGCCTGAGACTCTGCACAACCAGGCCTGCCAGACGGGTCGGGAGGGTCGGAGCGCGCCACCGCTTGGAGACAGCGGGCACGCGATCCCCTAACCTGATATGGCCCTCTACCCCCGTCATATCTGCCCCTCCCACTTATGGTGCCAATGAGACCCGCCCCCTGCTGTCCGAATTGTGTTCGCCCCCACGACTCACGACCATCTGGGCCCTCCCAGACGTGCACTCCAGCCTGGCTGACTCCAAACCCCCCCGGGTTATCCCCCAAACCCGGACCGGGTATCCTCCCTAACCCCAATAAGTTACCATCCCCCAACCCTCTCTTCGTCACCCTCCCCAACCTTGATAAAACCCCGAATAAAAATTTAAAAAGTTTAAAACCCCCTCTAAAAATCCTTTTTTGATGGCCATGCCACCTCTCCGGATCCCAGGAACCGTCCTTGAGGTAGGCCATCGATAGACCGGAGGGCCACTCCAGGGAGTGGGGGACCCTCCCGAGAGCCCGTAGTTCCGCCGAGGAGTATGATCTTCTAACCCTCGCCGTCGCCGGATCGGGGACCACCACCGAGGACATCGGCATCCTTCGGGCCGGCCAGTCCCGCTGTTGCCCCTGCCATTTGCGTCCCTGGGGGGGGCCTCCAGCCGCAGAATGGCCGCAGCGAAGTCTCCACCCCCCCCGGCGGCTGCCGCGGTACCGTCCACTATCACCGACTGCGGCAGCCACAATGGCATGTAGACCATCTTCGGGGCCGCCGACATCCAGGCAGGGGACCTCCAAGGAGCCCCCGACCCCGGGGCAGCCCCAACAGCATCGCTGCCGCCGCCGCCGCCGCCCCAAAAGATCACCCGGGCGGCCTCCCGGTGGCTCTTCCAAGGCCTGGAACACCTCCAAACCCCTCAAAGCCCCCTCAATGGATGGGGGCTGAGGGGGGGGCTGGGTCCATGCCCGCCATCGCTGCTACCGCGGCCTCCGCAGCCTCCGCAAAATCGCCGCCGCCGCCCCAAAGGATCACCCGGGCGGCCTCCCAGAGGCTCTTCTAATGCCCCGGACGCCTCCGAATCCCTCGATACCCCCTCCATACATGGGGGCCGAGGGGGGAGGCCGGCTCCACGCCCGACATCTTGGCCGCCGCGGCCTCCACGCCCGGCATCCCGGCCGCCGCGGCCTCCACCGAATCGCCGCCGCCGCCCCAAGAAATCACCCGGGCGGCCTTCTGGCGGCTCCTCTGACGCCCCGGATGGGGCGAAACCCCTCGACACCCCCTCAGCACATGGGGGTCGAGGGGGGAGGCCGGCTCCATGCCCGGCATCTCGGCCGCCGCGGCCTCCCCGCCCGGCATCTCGGCTGCCGCGGCCTCCGCGGCCTCCACCAAATCGCCGCCGCCACCGCCCCAAGAAGTCACCCGGGCGGCCTCCCGGCGGCTCTTCTGGCGGCTCTTCTGTCGCCCCAAATGGGGCGAAACCCCTCGATACCCCCCCAGTACATGGGGGTCGAGGGGGGAGGCCGGCTCAACCGGCAAAACGGGCGCTCGGCGGAGCTCCCCTCGAACGGAGCTGCCGGTCGCCATCTTGGAGTTATAATAGTCTGTTGGTAGTTTCTGAGATAGCAATAGCACTTAGATTTATATAGCACTTCACAATGCTTTACAGTCCTCTCTAAGTGGTTTACAGAGTCAGCATATTGCCCCCAAGAATCTGGGTCCTCATTTTTACCCACCTCAGAAGGAGGGAAGGCTGAGTCAACTTTGAGCCTGATGAGAATTGAAATGCCAAATTGCAGGCAGCTGGCACTCCACAGAAGTAGCTTACAGAAAGAGATGTTTCTGATATGTCAGTGTTAGCCTTTTCATTGCTTGAGTTGGTTGTGCTATATTGGATTGAGTGGTCAGGCATTTTTGATGAAGTTGTGTGGATATCCATTTCATTGGAAGATGTTGTATAGATTATTTGTTTCCTCTTTCTGATATTCAGGATTGCTGCAATATGTTTGTGCTCATCTAAATAGTATTATTACACAACTTCTCTTGTGGGAATTTGAGTTGCTACTTTGGTACTAGAGCACTTGGTTGGTGTGGAAAGTTTTTTGACACAACTTATTTTATAATTTGCCATCACTGCTTCTATTGATGAGGATATCCAAGAAGGGTAGCATGTTTTTGTTTTCTTCTTCCCTTATGTATTATATTATGTATCCCTTTGATGATGTTGACAGTTTTGTTTGTGTTCTCCAGTTGGTTCTTTTTTATTAGGAGAAATAATTTTTCTTCTACATCCAAGATCCATACTTTGGATTGTATGCATAGGAGTGCTAAAGATTCTAGGCATTGTATTACTGGCTCTGCAATTAGTTCTGAAAGCGGTGATCCCATGGTTATTCCATCTTTTTACTTAAAAGGTACTCAAAATTCATTTTGTCTTCTAATCTTTCCATCTATAATTACATTCAAATGAGAGATGGTTGACTCTAGCTACACAATTGTAGTTATGTTGATCAGTATAATTCAATATGTTGATTAGATAAATAAATCTGTTTTATTGACTTAAGAAGATTTTATTTTGTGATCTATCAGGGTTTTTAATGGATTTTTAGAAAGTTTTTTTTAATCACATTCATTAATCAGTCACAATTTTACCTCATATGGATTGCTTTTCTGTGAGTTTAAGTGCAAATTTCTCCTACCTATATTTTTATCTTCACTTTTCCTGATGCAGAGGTTTTTGATATGTATTCCTCCAAGAGAGTGAGAGTATGGCTTAAAGTCTAAAAGTCACAGGAATACAATCTGAAGCTCTAAGACCACATAGCTGTCCCCCTGTACCTTGAATGTGATCTCCGGAGCCATTACAAAAGTTGATAATAAATTATCATTTTTAATATTTCAAAACAAGAAAATCATTAGGTTTTCAGAGGAAATAACCCTAATAACCATGTTTAAATAATGTAGTTTTATTTAGGTAGAAATCAATACATTAATTTTAGAATATACTTCCTGGCATATCATACAAAGGTTCATTCTGAGAGTCATCCATCATCATTCTTCTTCTTCTTCTTCTTCTTCTTCTTCTTCTTCTTCTTCTTCTTCTTCTTCTTCTTCTTCTTCTTCTTCTTCTTCTTCTTCTTCTTCTTCTTCTTCTTCTTCTTCTTCTTCTTCTTCTTCTTCTTCTTCTTCTTTTTCTCCTCCTCCTCCTCTTCCTCCTTCTGCCATATCCATCGGATATTGATGATCATGTTGGCAATCCTATTTTTATCAACAACCACACGAAAAAGTGCTGTTGAGTTTTATCCAAATCAGTCCTTTATATTTTGAAGCCACAATGTTCTTCTTCTGCCTGGACCTCATCTGCCTTCAATTTTTCTTGGAGGATTAAGTGAAGTATGCTGTATTTTTTGGGGTGTCACATCACATGTCCAAAATATGCTAACTTTTGCTTTGTTATGATTTTGATGATTTCCCTTGGCTTTCCCAGGCAGCTTATCACTTTCTCATTTCTGATCTTGTCAACCCAACTTATACATAACAGCTGCCTGTAAATCTACATTTCAAATGCTTCTAGTCTCTTCAAGTGGCTTTCTGTCAGAGAGCAACTTTCCACTCCATAGTCGTTCATTGCTTTGGTGCAATTCCCTTGAAATCAGGCCTGGAAAAGCATTTTGAGAGAGAGGCAATATCAAGTTAGGCTAAATAAGGAAAAACATCTGGAATGTGAATATGAGGTTGATTTGCATATCATGTGATTGCTCAACAATATTATTAGCTTTTTTCTAATATTCTAAAGCACCAGAAATGAAGTCAGAACAAAGCAAACTTCACTTCAATTAACATTTATCAGAATACCTAAAGATAGCTTCTGCATGTTTTGTAATGCTCACTGACAATTTTGCCCCTGTAATCTCTTCAGGGGTTCAATAATTCAGAGGCATTGGATCCCTCACATACGTTGTATTACTTCCATTTTTGGACTGGCTTTTCATATAACAGTTTTCTTTCCCAAAAAAAATTATATCCATATAAAAAGAAACCATTACTGTCATCATCAGCCCAATTAACTAAAAGGGTAAGGCATACACAAATCCTGAAGATTGTGAAAAATGGACATGTTTTTTGTTCCAGTCTGTTGCTTCAAACTAGTGTTGTTATATTTCGATAATGCTGCTATCAGTGAGAAGTCCTTGGTGTTTTCTGAGCTTAGTTGTTTTGTTGCAGATATTTCATTATCCAAACTAGGTAACATCATCAGTGGTAGTGGTGGAAGTGGACCTGCAGCAAATTTTTCCCATTTGCATGGTTTCTGAAGCAGTTTACACTTGTATATGGTACCAATAAAAAGAATATATGAAGTTCAGGGTTAAAATGAGGGGTCCTTGGTGTTGTCTGAGCTTGGTTGTTTTCTTGCAAATATTTCATTACCCAAACTAGTAACATCATCAATGCTAGTGGTGGAAGTGTGCCTGCAGGCAGAAGTAGCATTGATGATATTACCTTGCTTGGGTAACAAGAAAACAACCAAACTTAGAAAGCACCAAGGACCCCTTCATTTCAACCCTGGGCTACAAATATTTTGCTTTACTGTTGCCACCAGTGCTTATGGGGGACACCACCAAAATCATCTAAACATCACAATTCCAATCCTGCTAGTCATCATTGTTTTGAATTATTAAGTATATATTGTGGATAACAAATGTTGAACATCAGTTGCTTCAATTGCCTTTAGTATCTCACCTTATAAAATATAAAATAAATATCCTAGAAAAAAAGCTAGAATAGAATTTTTCCTAGGATAAAAGGACTTAATGACTGGTTTAGTCAAGCAAATACAATATACAGTTATAGGTAGCAATTAATAAATAATTCTATTTCCAGCTCATGCAACTTGTACATCTATGCATCTGTAAGCCTAGTTCAGCAGGTTTCAACTGTGATTACTAAATATCAAAGTATGCACAGAAAAAACTGTAAAATATATAATACATTATGTATTACACACCTTTTTGGAATGTGTCAAATCTTTAAATATTCATTCAAAACATAGACTTCTGAATATAAATTATTCCAGTAACCACTGTGTTAATAACTTAACAACTGCAATGATTCACTTAACAACCGTGACAAGAAAGGTCATACAATGGGGAAAAATTCATTTAACAACTATCTCAGCCACAGAAAGTTTGAGCTCGATTGTGGTCATAAGTCAAGGACTACCTGTATTGTATTAGACATTATGTATTATACATCTTTCAAGAATGGGGAAAATCTTTAAATATTCCTTCAAAATATGGACTTCTGAATATATTTTCCCCCAAATTATAAAATTAAAGTTGTAATGTAATCTATTACTTGTGTCAATAACTATGTCATAACTACTGGAAAATATAACAACCAATTATTTACATTATTATTTGTGTCAATAGCTATGTCTAAACTCCTCACAATGGCTGTGGTTGTAAAGATATGCTGGACTTTCTTGCAAATCACCAATCACTCACATTACCATTTTCACTGACCCCACACATCTGTTCTTAACAGAAGACCCAGGAAATGTTGCTGAGAAAACAAGGTGTTGTCTCCTTTCCAAGCCAAAGGAACCACCCAGTTTCTGCCATTTTTGAAGGGACAACAGAGCAATTTAACAACTGAAGAACAAGAATAAGATTCACCCAGTAGATACCACCAATAATTACACAAATGTATACATAGATTTATAATGATTGTGTTCCTTACATGATCAGCACTTATATCCATTCTTAGGATCAGATATGGTATTTGAAAATCTCATCCTTGATTCAGCTGATCAGGGATCAAAGGAACAACATTCATGCGTTGATTCCTTTACTTGCAGCCTAAAATGGAAACAAACTAGATATATTGCTGGTGGCTTTTAGTTCAGCAACATTACCTTGAATATAGTAGTCTTATGAAAATGTTTGTTGATTCCAGGTAGGCTAAAGTAATTGGTGTGATGTAGGGATTAAGAGACCCTGAGTTTGAGGCCTAACTCGGGCACAAAGCCAATCACTTTCTCTCAGCCCTAAGAAGGAGGCATTGGCAAACCATTTCTGAAAACCTTTGCAAGAAAAGTCTGCAGTCTCTGAGAATTGGATATGATAGCAATACCATTTATATACTGCCCCATGGTGCTTCACAGCAGCGGCACTAGGTATTGGTTCCACGGAGAGAGGTATTTCCACAGACTGGAGGGGGCATGGTTTTGCATAATGCCTGCATCCCATGGATGGGGCTTCACTTGTTTGCCCGGACCAGTTTTTGCCATGCTGCAGGGTCAGTCCATGTACCATGTGTTGGACCATGGACCACATGTGGGACCCCTGATTTGCAGCACTCTCTGGGCAGTTTACAATGTTAGCATTATTTGCATATTGTCTCCAACAATCTGGATCCTCATTTTATTGACCTTGGAATGATGGAAGACTGAGTCAACCTTGAGTCCCATCAGGATTAAACTCCAGGCTGTGGGTAGAGTTTGCCTGCAATACTGCATGTAACTACTGTACCACCAGGGCTCTATGATTGAACAAAAGAAATAAAAAGTGGCTAAAGGTTTTTAAAAAATATAAAATACATACACACTTTGGTCCCATATCCCCTTATAAATAGCTTATTGAAAAACATTAATATATATATTGATTAAAATTTACATGCAGAAAGCAAATATTTTTTTAATTGTGCCAGAAATCCTTTATCAAAATTTAGTTCAATTCAAAACACTTTACAGCCCCCTTGTAAATATTCACACTTACTTTTATTTTCCAAACCACATTAGCTCTACACAGGAACTAGTGAAATCCTGCAGCAGGTCATAGCAGAGCTTTTGAGCTGTTGCACAAAATTTAATTACTTCTCTGCTTCCTTCAGACAAGAGAGGTATTTGGCAGACACTTGAGACAAGCATTTATATCACATATTTCCAAGTGACACAAGTCACACTGGCAAAAACAATAAATTCTTCAGGCAAAAACTTAAATAGTTACCCAATTCCTACATTCAAATCTAAATGCCATGTACTGATCAAGAAACCTAATAATCTATAGTCAAGCAGAGTCCTATTTAAAAACCTGGGGGTACAGATTTGAACTCACATATTTGTAATAAACTTCATAGAGCATGTGGGAGTTATAGCCAAACAACAGTGCAGAATTTAGCTGAAATCTAGTTAATTGACACTAAAATCAGATTTGTAAGGTGATAGAACTATTAATAAAGTACAATTACTCTTATTCCCAAATAAATCTTTAAAATAAGTGTTAAAAGGACAATTTTCTTAGGAATTAGGATTCATTTTCTTCAGAATGAATCAAAACCATTGGACAGAACTGTGAGGGAAAATTCAGAAGTACAGAACACAATATTGAAGAGAAACCCATGTTTGTTACAATTGGTCTCAACTTTACAGGAAAAAGGGATTTCAAACAAAAGCAAAGATTTTTTTAGAAATTGAGGCCTGTAAGGTGGAAAATCCTAGGGATCAAATTTGTTGATCACTTTTTGGAAAGCTAAGCAGATCCTTGTTGGAGTACATAGTGGTATTTCTGTTGTAAGTCAAATTCCCTCTTAAGGTTTCCTGCAGGTTGTAATGGAGCAGGTAAGCAAAGCCCACACTCACTTGCACTGCTGATCTAATTCTACCTGCAAGCAAATAACCATCTTCAGAGACCACTAAGATCTCCACAAACCTACATTGATTTCACACCATTGTTAGAAACTTAAGTTATCCATATTTACCTGAGAAGTATGTCCCATAGATCACTCTGCATATTATTTCCATGTTGATTTGTATGAATTTGGAATATTAACTTTTCTAGCAGAACATACATTTATGCATAAGACACAAGGACTACAAAATCAACCATCATAATCTTTTTCTTCATATTGCTCTGGTTTATTAACTTCAAAACCTCAAATTTAAGAGTGTGAAGGCTTGTTTTGGTCAAAATTACTATATGAAATAAGAATAACTGGAGCAATTATTTTCTCATTTCCATAGCAACCATTGAATAGAAGCAACCTTTGTGAAATGATAACCCAGAAAATCTGAGATGACTTCACATGACTAAAAAAAGAGTTTTTTTAAAAGGGAGCTGACAATATAATATTAGGTCAAGTTATTTAAAAGACTCATTGCCCTGTTTTGCAGCTCGTCATCCTCAGAAATGCCACATCTCATTGCATCCATCAATTCTAATCTCTCAAAGGGGGAGGGGGAGCACAACTCTCTTACTCTACTATAATTAGAATATACCTATGAGATTTTCTGAGAAGTTGTTACTCAAATTATTTAAGTATATGTGTATTTCCTTCTTAGAGCACACCATTTCTCTACCAAGGCCCAAAGTACCAACCTTTTTTTTCCTCTTGTGTTCTTATTAAGAGCATAATGTCAATTATTGGTAAAGCTGAAGCCAAAAGTGGATAAGGCCAGAATCAAAAGTGAGAATGATTGAAGAGGAATATTGTACAATAGAATATAAACTGTTATTTAACTATCCTATCACAAAGTCATTATCTGGATTTTTGCAGCACTGATACAGTAGCGTAGCTAAGTAAATAAATATATTTATTATACTACCAAATATCAAAGCAATAAAAGTAGCAGAAAAAAGTAAACATTCCAAAGCCTGGATAAACATGGCTTGTTTTAATTATCCAGTAAATGTAAGCATAGTGTATGCTCTTCCAGTTGCCACCATTGAACAACTTTATTTCAGGTTATCATAACAAGAGAAACAAAATACACAGATATAGTATATGTGGTACCTCCCTCAATAGTAGTAACTGTGAGAAGGATGTTAGAGTCTTAGTGGACAATCATTTAAATATGAGCCATCAGTGTACTATAGCTGCCAAAAAAGCCAACACAGTTCTAAACATAATCAGAGGGATAGAGTCAAGATTACATGAAATGTTAATACCACCTTATAATGCCTTGGTAAGGCCACATTTGAAATACTTCATTCACTTTTGGTCACCACAATGTAAAAAAGATATTGAGACTCTAGAAAGAATCACAGAAGAACAACAAAGATGATTAGGTGACTGGAGGCTAAAACCTATAAAGAATGGTTCTGGAATTGGGTATGTCTAGTTTGATGAAAAGAAGGACTGGGGGTGACATGATAGCGTTCCAATATCTCAGAGGCTGCCACAAGGAAGAGGGAGTCAAGCTATTCTTCAAAACACTTGAGGATAGGACAAGAAGCAATGGGTGGAAACTAATCAAGGAGAGAAGCAACTTAGAACTAAAGTTAGAACAATTAGTCAGTGGAACAACTTGCCTCCAGAAGTTGTGGATGCTCCAACACAGAAAGTTTTTAAGAAGAGATTGGATGACCATTTCTCTGAAATGGTATAGGGTTTGCTGCCTAAGCAGTGGGTTGGACTAGAAGATCTCCAAGGTCCCTTCTAACTGTTATTCTATTCTATCTTTCTAGAGGTTTCATGGTTGACATCAAGATCATCTTTTCAGACTCCAGTATAGAGCAACTGATGAGGCAGAATGGTAGTCATCCATTATGATGATGTGTCCCACCCAGCTCACCTAGGCTCTGATAATTAGGAATTCAATATTGGTGGACTAGGCACTATCCAAAATCTCTCTTTGGAGACACAGTCCTGTCTAAGGATTGAGCAGAGAGTGTGCATGTGAATTTCTTCAGTTGTTTGACATGCATTGGTATGAGGTCCAGGACTCACATTCATATAGGAGAGAAGGAATAACCACAGTTCTGTGGACTTTTAGTTTTGTGAAGATATGGATGTTGTATTGATGGAGCACTCTAGTATGCAACCATCCCAGTGCCTGGCTGGCCTTGTTGATTCTAGAGTCATTTTTCTTTCAAAGACCCATCATTCAAGATAGCAATAGCATTTAGGTTTAAGTACTTCCCCATAGTGCTTTACAGCACTCTCTGAATAGTTTACAATGTAAACATTATTTTCAGCAATGAGATACCTTTGTAGTTTCTGCAGTCTGATTTGCTTTCCTTATTTTTCATTGAGAATCACAATGAGGACATCATGAAAATCATCAGGCAACTCTTCTGTGGATCAACTATTTTCCAAGATATCTTGGAATGCCTGCAAGTCTTTTGGCTCCAGTGCTTTGTAGAACATAACAGGAATGCCATCCTGCCCTGTTGGTTTGTTTGAGTTCATCTGTGAGATCACTTTCTTGATCTCATCAGTAGAGAAGAGTAAGTAAATTTCTAGAGCATCCAAGACTGGCAGCTGAGGAATCTGCTGAAAGACATCATGAACAACTGTGGATGGCCTGTTCAGTAAGCTGAAAAAGTGTTCAGCCCAGTGATTTTTCAGTGCTTCCTTGTCTTTGATCAGGCTCAGCCCACCAGATGTCAGCAATGGCAAGTTCCAATGGCATGGAGAACCATTAGGGGCTGGAGACCTCTCCTGATGACCAGGAGGTCTAAGTAGGCTGTTGTGTTCTTAACACTCCACAATACCTACTTGCTGGCCTGCCTGTTTGACCATTGGACTATTGATCAGTCTTTTTCACTCAATCTGCCAGGGCAAAGGCCAAACTTCACACTTTGGGATAGACAAATCCCTTATATCACTGAAAATTGAAGACACATCATGTTCTGGCGGCAGAAGAACGAGGCGCACACATTCAATTGACTAGCTCTTTTTGTTTAATTCCAGGAATGCAACGGCAATGGAGCTGCGGCAGCCTTTCTTATATAGGCTGCTCGCGGCTCGCCAGCCAATGACAGGGATACAAACTTCCCGCCGAAAGAGCAACCAATCGCGGGTAAGTATTTGAATACAAAACACCCCTCCCCTCTTGGTCCAGTCCGACCAATCAGGAGCTCCGCCTAGGTTACGTAATCACGTAAGTAGGCGGGGCTCCTGTGGGTCCAACTGGACCTGCGCAAGTCATTTACTCCTTCGCCGTCAGCCGGTGTGGACGGACCTGTTGGCTCTTCTGTCCCTGGTCGTGGAACCGTCTGGAAGGTCGAGCCGGCCAGGCCGCTCCTGACGGGCCGTGCCTGGTCAGTTGAGACAGCTAGGCCGCTCCCTTCCCGGACTCTTCTCGATGGCTGTTCTTCGTCGGTCAGGTCCCCATTGATGCTAATTTCTTCAGCCTCAGGTACGTAGTCGCGAACGTCGACCGGAGCTAGCGGTGAGGGTGTTTGTGGGAGTGTTAGGTTGTCATTGTTTGTCTGGGGGTGGTATTTATTTGGGGGTTGTTCCCTTTCTTGTGTAATCCCCTTCCCCCCCCCCTGGGTTTTCATATGCTCTTGTAAGGGTGCGGGAACGTAACTGGTCAATATGCCGTTTCCATTCTCTGTTGTCCGAGGTAGTCAGGCGGTATGACCGTGGGCCAGTGACTTGGGTAATGGTGGCTGGAACCCATAAAGGGTGTCCCACCAGGCTTTTGGCATAAACTAGATCCCCAATTTTAAAACTGCGGAGTTTGCTAGATGAGTCTACAGGTTTTTCAGTGGAGTAGTTAGGGTGTAGACGGTCCAAAGGGGATCGTAATTTTCTTCCCATTAGCAACTCGGCCGGGGTTTTATTCGTGGTCGTGCTAGGCGTGGTATGCTGGATTGATAAAAGTTTGTCAATGCGTTCCTGAATGGGGCCAGGGCCTAACTTATTAAGGGTTTCTTTAGTAAATCGAACCATACGTTCTGCTCGGCCATTCGCCGCCGGGTGGGTCGGCGCAGTTAGGGCATGTCGTATCCCTAAACTAGCTAAATAGCCCTCAAACGTTGTGGAAGTGAACTGGGGCCCATTGTCAGAGACCAAGACATCAGGTAGTCCCTGTGTGGCGAACAATTTACGGAGCTGTCGAATGACAGCGTCCGAGGAGGTAGATTGCATAAGGCTGACCTCCAACCAGTTGGAGTAAGCGTCAACTAGGATCAAGAACATGCAACCCTCATAGGACCCGTGAAATCAATATGAATCCTTGACCAGGGGTCCCTGGGCAGTTCCCACTCCGCTACAGGTGCCTGCGGGGGTGCGGGGCGGGATTCTTGGCAGGATTTGCAACCAGCAACCCAATTTACAATATCTTTGTCCAAACCTGGCCACCAAACATAACTTCTGGCCAAACCCTTCATTTTGACCACTCCCGGATGTCCATCATGAAGCAGTTCCAAAATCGGATCTCTCAGTCGTGGTGGTATAACAACCCGATCCCCCCATAGTATGCAACCCTTAAACAGTGAAAGTTCGGTTTGTCTTTGTTTAAATGGTTTCATGCAGTCCCTAAGGTCAAATTCTGGCCATCCTTTTGCAACCCAGGTAGCCACTCTGTGAAGGAGACAGTCTTTAGAAGTTTCGCGGGCAATGTCTGCAGCTGTCATCGGAAGGTTAGGCATGGCTTTGATTTGCAGGGTGGAAATGCTGGGACAAGGGTCAGTGTCTATGTCTGGCAATGGACAGCGGCTCAAGGCATCGGCGTGGGTGATAGAATGGCCCGGTCGGTAAAGCAAGGTGTAGTTATAGGTGGCCAGGAACTCTGACCATCTGGTCATCCGAGGTGACAGAATGTTAGGGGTTGCTTTGTCCCCAGCTAGAATTCCCAATAACAGTTTGTGGTCGGTTATGACAGAAAAGGGTCGACGGTAGAGATATTCGTGAAACCGTTTAATGCTGGATATAATTGCTAACGCTTCTTTATCAAGCTGGCTATAGTTGCGTTGGCTTTTAGACAGCGTTTTAGAATGGAAGGCTATGGGAGCTTCCCTGCCATCTGGTAGGAGGTGGCTTAGGACCGCTCCGACTCCAAAAGGGGAGGCATCACAAGTCAAAGTTAAGGGTAGAGTCTCGTTATATTGAATCAATACCTTGGTAGATGTAATAAGGTCCTTGATGTTTTGAAATGCCACGTCTTCCCGGCAGCCCCACTGCCAAGAAGTGTCTTTATCAAGTAGCCTATGCAAAGGTTCCGCAATTGTAGCTTTCTGCAGCAAAAAGACATGATAGAAGTTAATAAGTCCTAAGAAGGCTTGCAGCTCCCCTTTGTTGGTGGGGATGGGGGCGTCTTTAATTGCACGGACTTTCCTTTCAGTGGGGTGAATACCATCGCCATCGATTAAATAGCCAAGGAATTCAATCTTGTCTGTAATTAGTGTGCACTTTTCTCTTTTAACCTTGAGACCAGCTTCTGTAAATTTAGTGAGGACCTGTCGTAAACGGTCTTTAAGTTGGACCCTGTTTTTAGCCGCAATTAGTACATCATCAAAGTAGGGAATAACCCCAGGTATTCCGTGGAGGAGACGCTCCACCAAACATTGAAATATGCCAGGAGCCATGCTAATTCCAAATTGAAATCGGTTGCATTTAAAGGCTCCTCGGTGCGTGACAATTGTTTGGGCTTCTGCCGTTTGGAAATCTACTGGCAGATGTTGATACGCTTGTGCCAAATCAAGCTTAGCAAAAATTCTTCCCCCTTTTATTGAATGTAGCAAGTGCTGAACAACCGGAACGGGGTATGCACTTTGCTGCAGTGCATGGTTCAGGGTAGCCTTATAGTCCCCGCAGATCCAGATTGAACCATCTGCTTTGATGGGGGTGACAATAGGGGTCTCCCATTTGGCGTGATCTATGGGTTCTAGAATCCCTTGTTTGATAAGTTTGTCCAATTGTTCGTCAATCTTAGGTTTCAATGCAAATGGGACACGCTTTAAGCCGAATTGGGGTCACATTAGGGTTTAGATTAAAAGAAATCGGGTTACCCCGGTACTTGCATAGACCGCCGCTGAAAAGATCTTGGAATTCTCTGACGAGGTCCGCCTCCCAGTCTGTTTCTGCGATCTGGTTAACGCCTGTCATTCCAATCCCCAATGGCTCAAACCATTCAAGTTCCAAAAGGCTGGATCTATTTCGGTCAACTATGGTGAGCGGAAGGATTTCGGTATGATTTTTGAAAGTGATTTGGAAATGACCTACGCCAACCACTGGAATTCTGTTGCCTTGGTAATCCTTGAGAGTCAGATTTTGAGTTTCTAACTTGCCTCGCTGAATGTCAGGAATCAGTTTCTTGATGGTAGTCCAGGAGACCATTGATAGGAAAGATCCTGAATCTACCTCCATCACGCAATCCTGCTCTTCAATTTTCACTTGGATGTGAACTTTTCTTACATTTCGTGTGTCAGAGTGGCCGATTATTACAGTTTGATGGGTTTCCTCTTTTCTATAGGTAGTGTCTCTGTTTCTTTTGTGTCTTCCTTCTAGGCTCCAACGACTGCTTGGCTTTCTCTCTTTCTCTCTCTCTCTTTCTCTATCTCTCAGTGGTGGGCTTCCTTTCCGTCGTGGGCTGTAGTTTGTTCTGGACCGGCATACTCTAGCTATATTTCCCTTCTTATCGCATTTTCGGCAAATAGCGTCAATGAAACGACATTCTGACCGGGGTTTTCCCCCACAACGGTTACATTCGAATTCAAATTTTCTGCCTGCCCACTCTTTTCTATCTCTTCCCGCCTTTAAGTGGCACACGTCATCTTCCTCGCTACTGGTTTCCGGCTCGATGTCCTCATGATGAGTTGTGGTTTTTTCTTTCTCTCCTTCTGGTCTGGATGACTCCCTACTGTTGTAGCCTGCCGATTTATTGATTTTCTTCATTTTGGCGGCCGATTTGTGCATGGCTTCTGCTGCGGTGGCTTCCTCCACGGCTTCTTTTACTGTTATTTTTGGACGGTTTAGAAGATGGCTCTGTAACGTTAGGTCTTTCAAGCCTAGGATCACGCGGTCTCTTAAAGCTTCATCGAAGTTCAGGAATTCACACTCACCGCCGATATCCCTTAAGGCTACTACAAAGTCGGCAATACTCTCAACCTCCTTCTGGTTTCTTAAGTAAAATTCATGCCGCTTGATCAGGCTGGATACTGTCGGCGCGTAATGAGCCCGCAGAATCTTTTCTAATTCTGGCCAGGTCAATGTTTTTACATCTGCAGGTGCCGCTAGCGCTTTTGCCATTCGGAAAACGGTCAGACCGCAATGTGTCAGGAATACCGCTCTCTTCCTGTGTTCTGAAACCCCGTTCAGGTCACTGCTTTTTAAGAACATCAAGAAGCGATCCACATATGACTGCCATTCCTCCTTTGCGGGATTAAACTGCTTGGGTGGCGTATTGTTGCCGGACATTTTTCTGCTCGAACTTCGCCGCTCCGCACTCGATTGAATTACTGGTGTCTCGATCCCATCCTCGTCACCAGTGTTCTGGAGGCAGAAGAACGAGGTGCACACATTCAATTGACTAGCTCTTTTTGTTTAATTATAGGAATGCAACGGCAATGGAGCCGCGGCAGCCTTTCTTATATAGGCTGCTCGCGGCTCGCCAGCCAATGACAGGGATACAAACTTCCCGCCGAAAGAGCAACCAATCGCGGGTAAGTATTTGAATACAAAACACATCAGTTACTCTCATCTGGGCCATTTGTCAAGATAGTTTACAAGGGTGTGGCTGCATGTTTGTTTATTATTTGTATCCCACTTTTTTATTTTTAGAAACAACTTAAGGCAGCAAACGTATTCAATACATGTCCTCTATTCTATTTTCTCCACCACTATAGCTCTGTGAGGTGAGTAATAAAGCTACTTGGAGCCACGGGTGAAAGCTGAGCACCAAATATAGACCAAAGATGAATGAGCATGGCAGGCCCCTCAACAAGGTGCTGCCTCTCATTTAAGGCATTATACATTTAAAGCTTTCTGCAGGATGCTTTGAATAGGGCAGGTAGTTTCACAGCTTTGTGGACTGGAACCCTATGAGACTAATTAGTGGCTCCATTTAAAAATCTGCCATAGACTAGCTCCACATAATAGTGCATAATTGTTGTATTTTTATCATATGATTATAAGGGCATGAGGTATTGAAGACAGAATCTGCTGCTTTAAGATTAACAGTAGCTGGCATAGCAATCAAAGCTTACCATAAGCACTCCTCTATAATAGTTCCTGGTTCCTCCTAGGAAATACACCATCCTCAGTTTCAATATGGCTTTGTCATATTATTAAACTAGCAAGTTGTTGGAGAAGAAACAGATGTCTCTCGATGGACATTTGACTTAGTCATTTGACAAAGCAGCTGAACTTAGACCAAAGGTCACACACAGCCCTGATCTAAATTAGTACTCTGGCCTACAATACTGAAGCCAGAATGAGAGATGTTTCTCAAAGTTAATTTCAGCCTAAAGAAGCTGTCATCAATTTTCCATCTGTATAATTCTTTTTATAGTTAAGAGGGCCTTCTTATAGACTGGTGGGTAATTGTGACTCATATGATGGAAACTTACATTATTTCATCTTAGACAAGAGGCTGCATATGTACAAACGATATGCAAATGAAGAACCATCTCATCCAGGTTCCTCTGTTAAATGAAGTGAAGTTAACTGGAAATGAAGCTGGAACTTTTGAGGTCTGGATATCTTTTTTATTGTCTTTTACAGAAACGAAGCACTTATGTTTATTCTCTTGGTGTCAGGGCTCCAACGAATACCTCTCATTCAAAGCAAAAGTCTCTAGCCACATCTCAGAAAAAGTAAATTGGTTTAATAGAAATTGCCATGTTGGTGCGTGGTTGGGTGCAGCCAGTACTAAATCACATCATACATTTCCCCCTTGACCCTGGTCTTTCCCCCACCCCCCGGATATGACTTCTCCAACAGGACACACCAGTCTCCAAGAGTCATCCATCATGCTCTCCAATAACCTTCTTATGCTCCAACAACTTTAGGCTGCTGAGTTGATATCTAGGCATTTCAAGAATGCCTTGTTTTCCCACACTCCCTTTTTCTGGCAGCTAAAAAGAACAAAGGACACTCGGATTGTTTTGTATACTGGGAACTTTTTTTTAACTTAGGGAGGATTTGTGATTGTTGTTGTGGTTTTGATATGCTTTTATCATAAATATTTATGAAGTCTTTTCTCATAAATATTTATGAGTCACAAAGTTAGTATAGAATTAGTTATCATAAATAAAGATTCCTCTTATTGTGGAAACCATTTTGTTGCTTGAAGTGAAAGACAAAATGGGTTGTGGCCCTCCTCAACATCTTCCAATAAGAAATTTTTCATCAACTCTGGTGACAATACAATGTCCTTCACAGCTATTGAGAGGAGGAGTCCCAAGTCATTGGCACACATAGGTCTCTCTACTCTGGTCACATAGAACAAGGGTCTTCAAACTTGGCAAGTTTAAGACTTGTGGACTTCAACTCCCAGAATTCCTGAGCTAACATGACAGGAGGAGGAATTCTGGGAGTTGAAGTGCACAAGTTTTAAAGCTGTCAAGCTTGAAGATCCCTGACATGGAACATAGAATAATAGAATTGGAAGGGACCTCAGAGGTCTTCTAATCCAACTCTCTGCTCGAGCAGGAGGCAAATGGTTGTATAGTCTCTTTTTGAAAGCCTTCAGTGATGGAGCGCCAACAACTTCTAAAGGCAAGCTATTCCACGGGGTAATTGCTCTCATCATTAGGAAATTTCTTCTTAGTTCTAGGTTGCTTGTCTCCTTGGTTAGTTTCCACGGTTTCTTGTGTTGCCTCTTGGTGTTTTGGAAAATAGTTTGACCCCCTTGTCCTTATAGGAACCTCTCAAATATTGGAATGTTCTCTACCACTTTGATAATTATTTCACTAACAATTAAACGGGCTATGCTATGCAAAGTCACACTGTTGGTCTGACTCGTGCTTATACCAGGAAAACGAAATGGATAAAATATGTTCAAACAGTGATATGTACCTTTCTTGGATTTATATTAGTTTTTTGACTGCACATAAGTCACTTAGATACCCTTCCTTATCAAATTCTACCCTACAGCACCATTTCCTTAAGTTACATTTAGGTCTGTTCTATTAGATATTATTACTGGGCTCTTTTAGCAGCTTCCTTATCTATTGCATAATTACATTTTATATTTTACTTAATGCAAGAGTTAAAAATATGAAAGTGGAGAAGGTAGGAATGCTTTGGCACAATAATTGGCATTAAACATACCAATTAAACAAACTGAATTAAAATTTTATGTCTTTATAATTACCTGCAACAAGTGAGAACTATTGCTTGTCATTTTAATATAAATGAATTATTTAATGGCTGGATCTAGTTCTGCATTCTGCAATGTTCAACTACCTGAAAAAGAATGATAAAAAGAGAAGAGGAGGTACAAATCATTTTAAGTAAAAAATGCATGCTGTCAAGGTTAGATTATTTACTCTCGGTTGGTGGTGTTGGTTTTTTGGCTCTTAAATTAAAAAAAGTCTCAGCATCCAATCCTAAAAGTATAGGCTACCAAAATAATACATCTGTTAACTATACCTAAGGAATTTTGGTAGAAAATGCCTTCCAATGAATAATTTCAGGAAATACTGTTTAGAATAATTTCAAAAAAACTATTGTAAATCTCGAAGGTGTAGAAATTATAAACCAAAAACATATCAGCTAAAAATATTTCATTCTGGACATCCCTAATTTATTTATTTATTTATTTGTTTAAACTTCTATACCGCCCCCTCTCCCAAAAAAGGGACTCGGGGCGGTGTACAGCCTACTAAAACATACGAGATATACAATAAATATAGTTAAAAATAAATTAAATAGTTTAATCCGGCTGTCTAATTCAGATTCAATTTAAAAGTTAAAAACTAAAACCCCAATTAAAATTTAATTAAAAACCTAAAACACAGTTACTGGGCCAGGCCGGCCTGATTAAAAAATAAAGTTTTCACCGCGCGCCGGAAGGTCAGGATATCCGTCATAGACCGTATCTCCGGGGGAAGATCATTCCATAGGGAGGGAGCCCCCACAGAGAAAGCCCGAACTCTCGGGGCCATCAGCCGACAACGGTCAGGCGGCGGTACCCCAAGCAGGGCAACCCTGTGGGAGCGTACTGGGCGGCGGGAGGTTGACGATGGCAGCAGGCGGTCCCGTAAGTACCCAGGTGTGTTTATAATCAGGAAACTAAAGTCATTGGATTTCTAAATAATAGAGCTCGTGTAGCAAAGTGACTGAACTAAGATTCATGAGGTCCCCTATTTGAATGTTTCTTTGGCTGTTAACAAAGGAGGTGGTTTTCATCAGGTTACCTTTAACACAGCCTTTGCTTTGTCCTAGGCTAAGGACTCCTAAAGAATTCTGGCCACCTAATCTTATGCCATACAGTTAAGCATGATAATAACAGGGAATGTTCAGGTGTTTATCAGAAAGAGAATGAGACACCTTGCTCTCTTTTTACCACTCCCAACATGCCCTCCTTTTAATATAACACTTAGATTTATATGCCGTTCCTTCACAGTATTTTACAGCCCTCTCTAAGTGGTTTACAGAGTCAGCATATTGCCCCACAACAACCTTGGCCCTTATTTTATCAACCTTGGAAGGATGGAAGGCTGAGTCAACCTTGAGCAGGTGAGAATCAAACTGTCCAACAACAGTCAGCAGTCAGCAGAATTAGCCTGCAACATTGCATTCTAAACACTGTACCACAATGGCTCTTAAATAATAAACAAATCTTCTGTAGCTTTTTAAGACAAAGTTATAATTAATCCACCATGCTTTTACTGGTGCTTAAACTAAAGAAATGGGTATGAAACTATTATGATGATTGGAATCAGAAATTCAGTATCCTCTATGATGAGAAACTTTAGAATAATACTAAATGTTACAACAAACATTAATAGTGTTTAAGTGAACCACAGAAGAAGAAAAAATATAGGTATAGGATTGATTCTGATATTCTAATCTACAATAGCAATAACACTTAGACGTATATATACCTCCACAGTGCTTTACAGCACTCTCTGAACAGTTTACAAATGTCAGCATATTGTCCCCAAAAGTCATTTTATTGTCCTCATTTTACTGATGTTGGAAGGATGGAAAGCTGAGTCACCCTTGAACTGGTCGGGATCAAACTCCTGGCTCTAGGCAGAGTTAGCTACAATACTGAATTCTAACCATTGCACCATCACTGCTCCTAAATAAATAGTTAAACTGAACTGGATTAATGTACATGAAGTATTATAAACACTTAGAGTGAAGAATTATTATTTCCAGAGGGATAGCCAATTAACTTATTACAATTAAAGCAAGAAAAGTCTTCTGCGGCACCATAAACTACCAAAATTATTATGGCATAAACATTGAAGGATAGAATCATCAGAGGTTTCCAATGAAAAGCACTCATAACAGATATTTGAGAGGCAGAATGAATCCTTATCCACTTCATTGCACATGCTATTGTTAATAGAAATATAAGAAGATAATTTTGTAATCAGCATTTTCATGCCACCTACTTGAATGCCTCTAGTAGTTTTACAATATATATAGGATCCATAAACAACAACCGTAAAATAGAATTAAACAATGTATTAATTTAGTTTTTAAAACCATGTTGTTGTCTAATTAAAATCTTCATGATAGAATGACCTTGGTAGAAAACAATCTTTACCCCATTTTGGAAAGATAGCAAAGTGGATGCCACCTGACCTGAGAGGCCTACTGTTCTAGAAATATGGTGATATTATTGAGATTGTTCCATCCTCCCCCTGCCCCACATATTCTCCTATGGATACAGGGGCTGTCTCCAGTTATGACTTTAATTTAAATATTTAGGGATGGCTGCTGTGATAACTATTGCCTTCCCTTCATTACTTACAGAGCTCCTTATCAAAAAGGAAAAACATTAATCTTGATGTGTGATGTCTTTTGAAAGCAATTTTGGAAGCTGAAAGAACCAACTTCTTTTGCCATATGGTTATCCCTTTGGGAAGGGAGGGGTTTCTGGACATTCTTTCTAGCCATCTGAAATTTTCAAATCCCATAGCACCAAGGTGGCTTTTAAGGCAACCTGCCTTAACCTGACCTATCACTCCCTTAGTGATGTGTAATAGTAGCAGTAGTGACAGGGCACTGTTCTACTTTACCTATGGTGCATATGGCATTGGGAAACATTATCGGTGCACCTCTCCAAATGCTGACATTTTTTTCCAAAATGAAGAGGCATATATAGAAATGTTTTTCCTTTCTCCCACTTCCATACAGTGACAATGGCAATGCTACAGGCAGTATGGTTTGTGGACCTATCTTGTGATGCCACAGTTCAGGACATGCAATAGTAGGATGCTACCGGTTCGGCCCGGTTCTATAGAAGAAGAGCAGCTGACACCGAACCGGTTCGATGTTTGGCCCACCTGCCTGCCTGGGCTCTAGGCTGTCCTTTATTCCCTGCTTTTCCCTCCTTAGCTACTTTGTGTGGCACAGCTGAAGTTAAAAAAGCAGGAAAAAAGAGGATTTTTGAATGCTGTGCACCCGCGCACAGCACTTGTCTGCTGTCCAGGCAGCACAACTGATGATTTCTTGCAAATGCTGCACACACGCATGTTATGATTGTCTGCAGTTTGGAGAACCAGCAAATCACTCCACTGGTTGGCCCCTCCCCTCCCTGCCCACTCACTCCTTACCTGGCATGCGAGCCATCCAACTTACCTGGTTTGGTAAGTTGCTATTTTTCTTTTCTTTTTTTCCTACCATCAGCTGCTCTGCCCTGCCAGGAGATTTAGATTTAGGAAATCCTTGGATTTCTTGCTTTCTAGCTAATCTAAAAGCAGAGCCGAACCTTCCTTAGGACTAAAGCTTCTACTTTTCAGTGCAGAACTCAGCTGGCAGATAGATAGATCTCTGAATGAATCTGAGATTCTGTGAGCAACTCAATCTGCCTACCTGCTTTGCCTGATTTTAGATAAAAGTCACTCTTTTTTAATAAAAAATATCAATATTTACATGCATGGTGTGTTGTGAATTAATTTTGTGAGTTTGCTTGCTAGCAAATTTTATGAGTTTGCTTGCAAGCAAATTTTATATGACAGACTCAGGTAGCAGATTGCAGATAGATAGATCTCTAAGTGAATCTGTAATTCTGTGAGCAACTCAATCTGCCTGCCTGCTTTGCCTGCTTTTGAGTAAAAGTTGCTCTTTTTTATTTAAAAAAATCAATATTTACATAAATATTTATATTTACATACAAGCTATGCCCACCCAGTTACATGACCACCAAGCTATGCCCAGTCATCGAGCCACACCCACTCAGTCAATGTCCACCAAGCCACACCCACAAATTAGGCCACATTCCCAGAACCGGTTGTTAAGAAATTTGAATCCCACCCCGAATTGCAATCCTTAGAGCTATAAAAGGTAGATTGCCTAGTCTTTGGGGATATCTGGAAGGAAGTTATGTTCTGAAGATCCCTTGATCCCTTACAAAGCCCTGTCATTTGAGATTCTTCCATATGTACAACTGCTATTATTTGGAACATCAAAGATTGGGGGAGGGACAAGCAGTGTAATGTAGTGCTGGCTAAACATTGGTTTGATTCAAAGAGAAATATTTAATTACAAGCAATTTCACAAAAATGTCTGTGAAACTTTATTGGGAGAGTTAGTTTGTTTTCCTAAGATTTATAAATTGACTAACACGATTATTTATATTGACATATTATCATTTCTTCCACTTTTTCCCTGTCCCATAATGATCTCAATTCATACAGAGCTGAGGCTATACAAATACTCTTTTACATTTCTAAGGTGAGTTTAGATGCCAGAGCATCATGAGCAGCTAATGAGATATGTCCAAGCTGGGAATGGCAAAAATAGTGACTTCTTATGGAATAAGAATTTGCTCTCTTAATTCCAATAGTGGAGGTCTAGTCCTCCTCACAAACAGATAATAGACATTCATGTTTTTGAGAGATAAGTTAATATATGGAAAGAAAAAACAGAATATATAAAGTATCTCTCTTCACCAAAGTCACTGCAAGTTTCACAGATTAATTTTTAATTCATTTAAAAACATTCAAAACACAATTGCCTGAAACATAAAATCTTTCTCTTCTTCCTAGTGTATTCCCGCAGGTACAGGGTTCACTTTTCAGTTCATTGAACATTATTTGCTGCATGGTCAGCTGCATCTCCAGGACGCAGGCCTGTGGCTTGCATATCTTTGTTGATGGTATCTTGCCATCTCTGTTTTGGACCCCATGAGGTCGCCAGTCATTGACTTCTGGGTAGATAGTCTTGGCCACGGTGGAAGGTGCTGCTCTCTGGACATGTCCATACCAGCAGAGTCAGCCTTCTCTCATCTTCTCTATAATTGGTGCCATACCAAAATGGTGTCAAATGGTGTCATTTGTGATGTAGTCAAGAAGGGAGATGCCCAATATCCAATGGAGCATTCACATTCCCATGGCATGGAAATAGCTTTCAGTCCCTGTTGTTGCTGCCCAGCATTCAGTGCCTGAAACATAAGATAAAACCTAAAAATATGGTAATGAAAATATCACAAATAATGGTAGTAAGTTCCAAGTGTACACCCCCACAAAAAGATAAAACAAATGCTAAGAGTACTACTAGTCACATCAAAGAACTAACATTTAATACAAATGAAAGCAAATCAATTGCCATCACCAAAACTAATAATAAAATAATGATCATCTGTCTTAAATAAATTTGAATTTTTGCTTTTGACAGCTAAATAATTCAACACAATAAAACACATATTCTACTCAGACCTCATTTGGACTACTGTGATCAGTTTTGGACAGTATAATTTGAAAAGGACAATGACCAATTGGAGCAAGTTCAGAGGAAGGTTATCAAGATAGTGAAGAGTCTGGAAATCAAGTTCTGTGAGGATCAATGAAAGCATCCAAGCATGCTTAGCCTACAGAAAATAAGACTGAAGGTAAACATGAAAGCAGTCTGAAAATAACTGAAGGATTGTCACACAGATGGTTTATTTTTTATTGCCCCAGAAAGCAGGTACTGAAGTAATGGGTTAAAATTACAAGGAAAAAATTCAAATTGGACATCAAGAGGAACTTCCTGGTTGTAAAAGTTGCCAGCCAGTGAAATAGGCTGTCATATGCATTGGTAAGTTTGGTTTCAATAGAGGTCTTTGGAAGAAACTGGATGATTATCTGTCAGAAATGGTCTAGTATTCCTACACTGAGCAGGGGATTTGATTAAATGACCTTGGAGATCCCTTCCAACTCTTTAATTCTATTGTTATCATAAATGTCCCCTAAAAAGAACTATGAAGAAGTTGGCTTGAGAAGCAGTAAAGTAATGGCTCTTCTGGCACTAAAATATTGGCTCCCAGGTAATGTAGTACTCTTTCAAAAGTGGAAGCAAAAAAAAGAGAACCATATGAGTTGTGTCTATCTATATTTATTCTGAAAGTAGGTAAGGAAAAGGTTTCATAATAAACCAGAATTCAAAAAAAAAGCAAGAATCCATTCAAGGGCAGAATACTATT
The DNA here is from genome assembly GCA_023653725.1 of Bungarus multicinctus. NCBI lineage: Eukaryota > Metazoa > Chordata > Lepidosauria > Squamata > Elapidae > Bungarus > Bungarus multicinctus. The sequence goes on from CM042836.1 coordinate 38,970,471, forward strand.
TGTTTTGCTATTATTGAGTGTGGGAGTGATCTTGGTCAGAATATTCCATTCCTTTGTCACACCCAAGGGTTTTGAATTCTGCATAAGAATAGTGTTTGGCACTTCCCTATTGAAACTGAGAATATATCCAATGCAACCAATGTTGATATGAAAACTTCAACAGCAATTAAGTGAGGGGTTATTATATTGTGAAATTTACTGATCAAGTCTTCTTTTCTCAAATACCCACAATCAATATCAGGGAGGAATAAATAGAGGACTAGGGAGGGAGAGACCTGAAGAATTCTCAAATGAGATTTCAATTACCTTTAATCTAGTAGAAAAGGAAGTTCATAGAAGAACATTTTACAAATCACCCAAATTTCATCAGAGTCTCTTTTTCAAATCTGGCTCCTGTCCAGCTGAGATTGCACAGAAACAATCTTCCCCAAATACATCATTAGTACATCATATTATTAGTAATAATATTAACATTCAAATTAAAGTTAAAAATAAGGATTAAACATGAACCTGCTCCCCATGTTCTACAGAAAAACCAAGATTTCTAGTTTTCTAAAATGTTCAATATGTGGAGGTTGTCCAGATTTGGAGTGAGGGAGTTGGTATATTTATTTTATTTCACTAAATATATGTACAGTACTACCTCAGTCATTTCTGATTCTATTCCATAAAGATGGACCATCATCAAGAAACCTTACTTCTAGGCTTCATTCCCTTCAGCTTTCCAAAGAAGGGACACACAAACCTTCCTCATCTGAGTGGAACAAGCAGGCCCCCTTTGGAGAACCCTGTTCTATAATTATTTTGGAGCCATGCCATGTAAAACTTTATAGGTCAAAAAGAATATCTTGGAATATATTCAGAAATGTTCTGGTAGACAATACAATTTCCCAAATATTGGTGCTCAAGTAACGCACACCAACCAAGATATTGGCTACCATACCAACTGGAATTTCCAGATTCTCTTGAAGTGTATCCCCAAATGCAATATATTGCAATATATTAAAGTGTAATTTAAACTTGAAATAAATGAGGGCATGAGCACTGCTAAGTTTAAAAAGGGCCATAATTGGTGGACTGTGTGAAAATATTAAATAGCTGTGCTGGCCCTGGATCAGGAGACATGAATCCAGCAGTTTCCAGGAACTGTGAATCTGCTTCTTAAAGGGAAGTGTGACCCATAGACACAAAGGATTCACCAGAAGATTCAAAGATTTCTTGCTTTTATTCCATTTCAGCATGTTTTGTTTTATTCAATCCCTTACGGCCTCCAAACATTGTATCAGGAAATGCATCACAAGTCTTTCCCAGTCCAGAATAGAGGCACATAACTGGACATCATTATCATTCTGATGATCCCAAATGTCAAAATATTCTCCCCAACAATTTCCTGGAACAATTCTATATAACACTGGCCAGAGATTCAGCTATTCAGTCTTCAGCTACTACAACTGCCAGTTCAGATTGGCGCATAGCGACTGTAAAACAGTAGTCCCTATCCCCAACTTTTATCAATGGTCCAAAAAGTTAATACTGTAGGGAAATTTCAGTGGACTAGGAGGACCATATTCCCTCATTTCAAGCACTGATGGATGCCATCAACCAGGTTTAAATATTTAAATTGTTTTCATTGTCCATTACTTTCATATACTTGTATTTATTTCATTCACAGCTAAATCTGATTTATTGCATGATTTTTTTTGGTTTAGCCCTATTTGCTATATGACCCCTGGGTGGGATACCTGATTTGGATATCCAGAGAAGGCAGGAAAGAAAAGCAATCAGTCTTCCAACACCAAGACAGCAACCACAGTCAACAGAAACAATATATTAAACAGTAGAAAGAGGGGAAAATGGAGGTTCAGATATATCTATCTCAGTACATCTGCTAATTTCAATCCAAAACCACAACTAGCAAATATTTAGCATGTTTCTACTTAATTATGATTCATTCCTAGAGTACCCCGAACAGCTAAGCAACTGCCAGAATTAATTTGGAGCGAGTCAAAGCCCTGAAAATTTTGAGGCTTGATAGCTAATCAATCTAAGTGGGAGGAAAATATCTTCTTACAATTACTAAGTCTGGATTATCAAAAACCTGTCATTTTGCATCTTGATCTGTTGCCTAAGTCATAGCAGAACATTCTGGGCTAACATCGCAGACTGCCATCGGTCAGAGTTTTGGAAACAATTCAGTAGCAAGTCTCAAAAGACAAAAAAAGGTCCGTTTACTTAGAATGTTTTAATAATCCTTATCATATGAAGTTGGATATTAAAACTATACAATATTCCCCTTGGGCTGCAGCATTGTTGCAACTATCAGCTCAAAACTCTGGAAACAACAGATTGTCGGCATGACCCAGTGGATGCTTTTATTGTTTTGGCCAAGCACCATAGCAATATCTTTGTGTGGCAGCAGATATAGTTATTATATTTCAAAACAGAAAAATGGCTATGTATGAATGCCCATTCCCTGGTTTCCTACGTATCAGTTAAATCACAAGTGAACACCTCCCATGGGGCTTTTTCAGGTCAAGAAGCAGACCAAGAAGGCTTCAAAGTAATTAGAGAGACTGCAATAGGGGGAAAATCTACAGAAGAAATATTTTTGGCCACCTTACAACAATAAAGGAACCTCAGAAAGAACATTAAAAGAAAGCTATTGATTCATTGATTACATTTATATCCTACTGCAATCCAGTGACTCTCAATTACTTACATGACATAGAAGTATTAAATCACCCATGGTAAGTCAAAAATGAACAGCTTAAAACAAAAATAACCACTCCAAACACAATGAGTAAACCTATATGGATAACAGCAATAAAAATAAAAAAGAAAGATGACAGAACTTGACTAGAACAGTCTCTGAAATAGCTCAGTTTTTAACATCCCCCAGAAAGGAGGGGGACAGCCTCATCTCTGCTGGAAGGCTGTTTCAGAGTTTTGCATTACCACTGAAAAGCATCTGTGTTTCACTCCCTTCACTTCCTAGACATGAGGAACAATCTAAAGTTGCTCCCTATGTGATCTACAGTACAGGGAAATTCACATTGGCCTAGCTAATACTGGGTGTGCACAGAATACCAAGCCATAAAAAGATGTATAAATCAAAATCACTAAGTATTTTAACTTATACCCAGGAAGCAACTGATAGTCAATGCAATGGGGATATTGATGCCTTTAGCTCATGCTAAAGGCATCAATATCCCCAGTATCATGTGCTGGTTTGTACAATGGACAAACTATAGCTCCCAAGTAGACTTCAAAAACAGTCCCATTGCAGTAGTTTACCCAGATAGTAGCCAGGTTCTCCTGAACCAGGTAAAGCTGCAATTGATGCACCAGCCAAAACAAAGCAAAGGAAGAAAATTCTGAAGCAACTGAAGAGGGAAAGTTTGCAAGAATAAACTCTTTTCTAAATTGGAGAATAAAATTTTGGTACAACATTACTGGCACTGCTGAAGTTGTAGTTATAAGAACATCTGTCCTATTCAGCCTCTGCCCCTTTTTTACACCTCTCTTTCAATTGCAAGCAAATCAATACTCCTTCTTTCAAATCCTACCATTGTTTAAAGGGGGGGCTTCTAGCCTTAAACTCATCATTGCCAGATGAGTCCTCCATTCACCTTGCCTGTGCATCTTTGTTTATTTCTCTTCCTGCATGCTTATATACTGAAATAGGAGCGTTCTTTAAGCTCAGGATTCGTGATGAAAAGCAATCAGTAACATCATATTAAACATTGGTCAGGTTGGTGACATTTTTAAAGTATGTAGAGCAGGGTGTCAAACTCGCATCGTCATGGCATCATCACATGACCTTTCGCTAAAACAGGCATGGGCATAGCCAGTGCATGATGCATCCAGCCCACAGGCCGAGAGTTTTGACACCCTGATGTATAGAATGGAATGGAATGGAATGGAATGGAGTGGAGTGGAGTGGAGTGGAGTGGAGTGGAGTGGAGTGGAATGGAATAGAATGGAATGGAATAGAATTCTTTATTGGCCAACTGTGATTAGATACCCAAAGAATTTGTCTTGGTGCATATGCTCTCAGTGTACATAAAAGAAAAGATACATTCATCAAGAATCATAAGGTACAACACTTAATGATAGTCATAGGGTACAATAAGCAATCAAATCATATTAGGAAACAGTCAATAAAAATCGTAAGGATACAAGCAACAAAGTTACAGTCATACAGTCATAAATATAGAGTCTTAATGTGTGTGCATATGTAAAATTTGGCCCAGTAAAAAATGTGACATCTAAAGTAGATACATTTTTTCTATGCTGCTTTAATGAATGTTATGTTCCCTCTCTTACATGTTTTGAAGCAATTCTTCTTAACCATCATGAAGCCCTTATTTATTGGTTATGCCAGAGGTTGATAGGTTCTGAAAAGCTGTCACCCAAAGAAGTGATTACATATATGAGGCAAAATATCAGCTGACATTTTGACTGCTGATATATTGGGCAGAATTCCTTGTCTATGTTTAAATCACATGCTGTAAAATAATCAATTCTTGGTGCTGGACTCTTTTGTTCTTAAAATGATTTCTAAACAATATTTACTCATAATATTTCTTCTGGAATAACATGGGGATTTTTAAAAACGGATTCTTAATTCTTTAAAGATCCTCTCTCAGACAGCTTATTTAAGTTGGGTCACAGAATTATAGGTTTAATTGACTTCTTGTCTTCAGTTTTGCCAGCTGCTGAACATAAAAGAAAGCCCTTTTAACTGCCTTGAGGACAATGCAACCTATTTAGAGGAAACAGTTGGGAGGGGGAAAGAGGGTGAATAGGAGCAATTCAACTGGGAAATTTTCAAGGCTTCCTTTTATATCACTCCTAAAAGAAATGGTATTTGCTATCCCTGAACCAAGAGGTTTGACATGTAAAATTCTTCTCTGAGTAGAAATACTTTAGTACTGATGTTAAACTAGAATATTAGGGCAAAAAAGCAGTTAATCCATATTGATAAAATGCATTTTTAATAAGCAAAGGGTAGGAGATATAGCAGAATAGAAGACAATTTCTTGACTAGCCTGGTGGTTCTCCTAAATTACATTTTATACTGTGATTTCATATACATTGGATAACCTAAATGAACCAGCAAGAGGATTCAGTAAAACAGACTTTCTTCTATATCCATGATGGTGAACCTATGGCATGCATGCCAGAAGTGGCACGCAGAGCCACTTCTGCTGGCATGCGAGAGGTCACCCGGAAGAGCCCCACTGTGCATGCGTGTGCGCACTGTCACCTGACAGCTGATTATCGGGTATCTGGCACACATGCATGGGGAGGGTGGGGGGGTGCAGCATACGCATGTGCAGAGGGGACCTCGTGCACATGCACAGAGATTCACGGCGTGCGTATGGGATCACGCATGCATGTGCAGAGATGTGTGGTGTGTGTGTGGGGTCACATGCGCATGCACAGGGGGCATGGGGGAGTCCAGCACGCATTGCCTTCTGGGTGCTAGTATGCGAGTGCAAGCGTGCACACAATTTTCGGCACGGGAGCCAAAAAAGGGTTAGCCACCACTGTTCTATATCTTTACATTTCCTTTTCATTCAAGAGCAGGGGTGTCAAACTTGATTTCATTGAGGGTTGAATTTGACCTCGGAGGGCCATGGATTGTGTGGGCCATGGCCGGGGGTGGGCATGGCCAGGGTGAACATGGTTGGGGTGGAAGTGGGCATGGTGGGCATGACACAGGATTCATGTCGGGGACACCTATGGTGGCCAAGTTGTTATGGTTCACCGACAGCCTTGCAGATGGCAGAGGAATCGGACAGTGGGGAAGAACGGGGACCAAACAGGGAGTCTTGAGAGGTCTCAGATGAGGGTCCTGTGTCCAATGCAGAGATGGGGACAGGACCATCTGGGAGTAGGGTGCTGACTCCTGAGCCTCCGGAGTCTGGCAGCAGCGAGGCTGAGGAACAAAGGGAGCCCATTCCCAGTGTGTGTGTGCACAGAGCTACTAGAAGGCAAGGGCAGCTGAGACAAAAGGGGCGACTAAGGCTTGGAGGTGATTGCCCCTCCCATAAGGTATAAAGGACAGGCAAAGGTGATGAAAGAAGCAAAGTCGTTCGTTCCATTCAGATTAATCCTTGAAGCTCTGTGTGGACTTTGTACTTCGGTTGTTTTTTTATAATTCATTTGGCACTCTAGTTGTTGGCAGCAATTCAAAGGAAAGAAAGTGGGTGCTTATCTTGAAGGGACAGTTTGGGACTCAATACCAGCTGGGAATGAAAATAATTCCCAGCATTGAAATAAAACAAGAATTGTTTTAACTAAGCATGGGCTTAATTACGGTCTCAGGAAACCTTGGTCAGAACACAAGTGCTAAAGCAGGACTTCCCTAAGACCCTCCCTCATTCTCATTATAATCTTCCTTCCTTCCTTCCTTCCTTCCTTCCTTCCTTCCTTCCTTCCTTCCTTCCTTCTTTTTCCTTCCCTCTTCCTTCTCCTTTCTTCTTTTTTACCTTCTTTCCTTATTTTTCCTTCCTTGCTCTCTTCCGATCTTTCCTTCTCTTTCTTTATCTTTCCTCTTTCCCATGCCATCCTCAGCAAAAGATGTATAGTAACTGAGTAATAATTTAATAATAATTTTCACCATGCAAAAAGATAAGTAAAAAATAAGTTTCTGAGATGGTCGTTATATTTAAAAAGAGAAGGAAAAATATGTCTAAACTATGTCAGGACATTATCTACTTCAATATGGAAGCTGAATAAAATGTACAAAATATTTCTAGACAAATTACGCCAAGCAAGAAGGAAGTATTTCTAGCAATTCAACAAAAAATAATTCTTCTCCCTGGGGAAAAAAGCTAAAAACTCTTTGCAAAATCTTGTGTCCAAATGGACACAACTGGATGTTGCTGTTAAGGGCTTTAGGTCAGAAATACATCATTTACATATTCAATTTTCCACTTTTTATCATCTATACTATTATCTCTTGGTATTGCAGCATTAATTATCCATACTTTCTTTTTTTCAACCACAATTAAATCTGATGTGTTATTAACCAGATTTTTTTACTTTGTATGTAGAAATCCCACAATATTCTAATCTGCTCATTTTCCAGTCTATGTTCTCACCAATTTTTATTATTGACACATTATAATATTTACAGATGTACCAGTGAATCCATTTGATAACTGTGTTATGTCATTATTTAAAAATTTATCAGTTTGTGTGATCTTCTTGCATGAGCATGAGCAGAATAGTATGATCTTTCTTCTATTTTCTTCTATTACTTTGCACAATATGCATTTTGAATCATTTGATTGTTTTTTAATTCATTAAATTTTCAATTAATGCTTGATTGCATTAATTCGTACAACTTGTTCTTGCATAGCCAAAATCAAGCCTTCACTTTCTTTTTTAATGTTCCAATTTTAAGCCATTGCCAGGTTTTATTTTATTTACTTTTCCTTCAGTGGTGGCTCAGTGGTTAGAAAGCAGTATTACAGGCAAACTCTCCCCACAGCCTGGAGTTCAATCCTAATGGGCTCAAGGTTGAGTCAGTCTTCCATCTTGCCAAAGTTAATAAAATGAGAAGCCAGATTTTGGGGGGCAATATGCTGACATTATAAATCCCCCAGAAAGTGTTATAAAGTGTTATTGGGCACTATATAAGTGCTATTTCTATTTTGTAGAAATTAGTGTTTTTCTCTGCCAGCATTCTATTTGTATTTTTGTTATATTATTACCAATATGATATTCATATTTTGTTTCCTCTTCTTCCTGTAACTTCCCATTTTTAACTTGCATAAATTCATGTTCTTGATTGACTTTGATGTAATCAACCATTGCATGCTTTTCTGTTTTGACAGTTTGTTGACTTGAAATAATTCTCTGCCTCCGTTTCACATATAATCTATCAATATTACTATAGAGACATACACAGGGAGCAGACCTGTCATTTAAAGTATATAAATTCGTAATAACAGTGACCTCAAGTTTCCATCTTTTTCACTGTGATCTATATACTATATTTTATGGTACAATAATACTGTTAAAAAAATAGGAGCAGGGAGAGCATACTTATTTTTTCACTTTGCATTTCTAATGTACTTCTTTCATCCATGATACCATTCATGTAATTTCCTAACTGTTCAGTACTTAATTAGGAGAAGTTACTGGTTCAATGATTGCTTTTGAAAGTTAATAAGATAAATTTCTTTTTAAGAGCTGTGTTGTTGGTGTTATTTTTATTATTAGATATTTAATTGTTTGATCCTTAATTTTAATTTGTATTTCTGTTTTTAGAAAAGTATAATGTGTTACTTAATCAACATGCTATTAAATGTGTCATCAAACATGAAATATGTTTAATCAGAAAAATTTGCCCCAACATATCTTTTCTCAAGCCTTTTCCCATTGCTTGTGAGTGGCTTCATTTATATGACATTTGTCTCAGACATTTGTTCTGTCTTCTGTCTTGTTGTTTTCTGTCGTATGTAGTCTCAGATCTTTACACAAATCTATGCTATGAAGCCTTTTATTTACCTACTTTAAGTTCCTATTAATCGTATCAAGTTCCTATTAAAGACTGCTTGTTGTGTCTTAACTCTTGCAATTCTCTTGCACAACTTCTTTTATAATTTCTTACAATTCAATATTTTGTATTCATATTATAATAGTAAAGGCATTAGTAAACCAGTGATTATATATATATATATATGTGTGTGTGTGTGTGTAAGGTTTTTAAGCTGATAATTTTAAATAATAAATAAGGGAGACTAGTATAGATCTATTTCGAGCTAGTTAGCTCTCTTCAGCTAGCCATACCCTTACTGGGATTCGAACCAGGGAAGTATTACATGTGAGGCAGTTGTAATTGCCACTACACCACTGGCTCTCTCCTTATCAGCTCAGGCAGGGGAATAAGTATATACTTTGTATTACAACACCCTGTTAAGCCCCAATTAAGGGAGAAAGCATACTGCTTTCTTTTCTGTCTTTCGGCTCATCACCAGAGACCATACCGACAGAAAGCTATTTGTTTCGTTGCCTTTTGTTTACATGTGTGTAAGGTTTTTAAGCTGATAATTTTAAATAATAAATAAGGGAGACTAGTATAGATCTATTTCGAGCTAGTTAGCTCTCTTCAGCTAGCCATACCCTTACTGGGATTCGAACCAGGGAAGTATTACATGTGAGGCAGTTGTAATTGCCACTACACCACTGGCTCTCTCCTTATCAGCTCAGGCAGGGGAATAAGTATATACTTTGTATTACAACACCCTGTTAAGCCCCAATTAAGGGAGAAAGCATACTGCTTTCTTTTCTGTCTTTCGGCTCATCACCAGAGACCATACCGACAGAAAGTTTCGTTGCCTTTTGTTTACATGTGTGTAAGGTTTTTAAGCTGATAATTTTAAATAATAAATAAGGGAGACTAGTATAGATCTATTTCGAGCTAGTTATAACATTTATATACCGCCCTTCTTCCTAGGGACTCAGGGCAGTGTACAGCCGAATCAACCCCAAACAGTACAAAAGTTAAAATATAATTAAATAAGGCTGTTAACTAAAAACAACCCTCCCCCTAAGAATATATTAAAACCCTAATTAAAACCCAATTAAAAGAGACACTTAAAACCTATGTCAGCCCAGGCCAGCCTGCTCAAAGAGCCAGGTTTTTAGCGCGCGCCTGAAGGCCCCCAGGTCCGCGCTGGTGCGTATCTCAGGTGGCAGAGCATTCCAGAGGGCAGGGGCCCCCACAGAGAAGGCCCTACTCCTGGGGGCCGCCAGACGACACGTAGAGGCCGACGGCACCCGGAGAAGGCCCTCCCTGTGGGAACGCACCGGTCTGTTGGAGATCACTGGCAGAATGGGGTCCTGTAGGTAACCTGGCCCAATGCCATGGATCGCCTTAAAGGTCAAAACTAAAACCTTAAAGCGAACCCGGAAAGCCACCGGCAACCAATGCAGCTCGCGCAGGAGAGGAGTCACATGGGAGCTACATGACGCCCCCATAATCACCCGCGCGGCCGTATTTTGCACCAGTTGGAGTCTCCGGGTGTTCCCCGCAGGGAGCCCCATGTAGAGAGCATTGCAGTGATCCAGGCGAGAGGTGACAAGGGCATGAGTGACTGTGCGCAGGGCATCCCGATCCAGGAAGGGCCGCAACTGGTAAATCAGGCGAACCTGATAAAACGCCCCCCTGGAGACGGCCGCAATATGATGTTCTAATGATAGCCGTGCATCCAGGAGGACGCCCAGATTGCGAGCCCTCCCTGTAGGGGGCAAAATCTCTCCCCCAATAGCCAGCGAAGGTGACAGCTGGCTATATCGGGGCGCCGGGAACCACAGCCACTCAGTCTTGGATGGGTTGAGCCGGAGCCTGTTCCCGCCCATCCAATTCCGCATGGCCTCCAGGCACCGGGATATAGCCCCCACAGCATCATTGGGGTGGTCTGGGGTGGAGATGTATAACTGGGTGTCATCTGCGTACAGGTGACACTGCACCCCAAGACCACGGATGATCTCGCCCAACAGCTTCACATAAATGTTGAACAGGAGAGGGGAGAGGACCAACCCCTGAGGCACCCCACAAATAAGGGACCTAGAGGTGGACCTCTCCCCCCCCGCCAACACAAATTGCGAACGGCTGGAGAGGAAGGAAGAGAACCACCGCAGGACAGTTCCCCCAATCCCCAGCCCCTCCAACCGCCGCAATAAGATACTATGGTCGATAGTATCAAAAGCCGCCGAGAGATCTAATAGGACCAGGACAGAGGAGAACCCTCTGTCACGGGCCCTCCAGAGATCATCAACCAACGCGACCAATGCTGTTTTAGTACTATGCCCGGGCCTGAAGCCCAATTGGAACGGATCGAAGTAAGTCGCTTCCTCCAGGTACTGAGGGAGCTGACGTGCCACCACACTCTCAACAACCTTCGCTATAAAAGGAAGGTTGGAGACTGGATGATAGTTGTTTAAAACAGCTGGGTCCAGGGAAGGCTTCTTGAGGAGGGGCCGCACCACCTCCACTTTCAAGGTGGTAGGGAACGACCCCTCTCTCAAAGAAGTGTTGATAATCCCCTGGAGCCAGCCTCGTGTCGTCTCCCTGGCGACCGAAACCAACCAGGAGGGACACGGGTCCAACAAACACGTGGTGGCATTCAGACCCCCCAGCAGTCTGTCCATGCCCTCAGCGGTCACAGGATCAAACTCCCCCCAGATAACATTCTCAAGACCTGCCCCGGACACCTCCCCCGGGACCACCCAATTGGAGTCCAGCCCGTCCCGAATCTGAGCGATTTTGTCGTGCAGGAATCGGGAAAACTCCTCTACCCTACCCTGCAAGAGGTCATCCCGCGCTCTCGGTTCAAGCAGAGAGCGGGTCACTCTAAACAGGGCGGCAGGCCGATTTTCTGCCGACGCAATAAGGGCGGAGAAATGCGAACACTTCGCCGCCTCTATCGCCACAAGGTAGGTCACCTGTGTCCGGTCAGACTCAGTGCGGCTCGCCCTCCAAATGCTCTCTAGATGTCTTTTCCGGCACTTCATCTCCCGCAGCTCCTCCGTAAACCATGGAGCCAAGTGGGATCTGTGCCGGGTCAGAGGTCGCAGAGGCGCAACTCGATCCAGAGCCCCGGCAGCCAACCTATCCCAGGTGGCTACCAGGTCTCCAGGCGAGTTGTGAGCCAGAGACTCAGGAAATGGCCCAAGCTTCCTCTGGAACCGCTCCGGGTCCATCAGGTGCCTGGGGCGGAACAATCTACGTGGCTCCGCCTCCCTGCGGTGGGGGGTGGTGGAACAGAAGTCCAATCTAAGAAGGGAATGGTCTGTCCATGACAAGGGTGTAATAACTAAATCCCCGAAATTACAGTCATTCAACCACTGACCTGAGACAAAAATCAGGTCCAGCATGTGTCCTCCTATATGAGTGGGGGCAGAAACTAATTGGGTCAGGTCCATGGCCATCATGGAAGCCATGAACTCCCGGGCAGCCCCCGAGGTTTCACCGAGCGATGGCAGGTTGAAATCCCCCATGACCAAAAGCCTAGGGGTCTCAACCGCCAGCCCGGCTATCACCTCAAGGAGTCCGGGCAGGGCCGATGAGATGTGGCAGGGAGCCAGGTACGCCATCAGAAGGCCCATTTGAACCCCTTGTCCCCACTTCACAAAGAGAGACTCACAGCCAGCCGTCTGAGGGACAGTGGCCTCCCTAGCACAAAGGACCTCTTTAATAAGCACCGCCACCCCGCCACCCCTTCCCTGAGACCTAGGCTGATGAAATGCAAGGAAACCTGGTGGGTATATATAACATAACGTATAAGATAGTTGTTTTTTCCTTTTTCCTTTGTACTTTTTAAATTTAAATTTTCTTTAAAATTAAAGATTGTTTTGCTCAAAACAAGATAAAAATATGTTAACTTTGCTTTTCTTCCACTTCCCCTCCCCCAAAACCAAACAAATAAATAAAAACTTGATTTTTATTAACCATCTTTGCTTTACGTATTTTTTAGGAACTTTAGTCCCCTCTGGTGTCCAGTTTTTAAAATCATAAAATTACGAATCTTTGTTTAGGCCTTACAATAACCAAAACAAATCTATTTCCTACAAGAAATTATTCTTTATCAATAATTCCGCCCTCGTTATCTCCCGCTTGGACTACTGCAACGCTCTCTACATGGGGCTCCCCTTGAAGAGTCTCCGGAGGTTACAGTTAGTCCAGAATGCAGCCGCACGGATGATTATGGGCGCCCCCAAGGACGCCCACATAACACCACTTCTCCGCAGACTGCACTGGCTTCCTGTGGCCTTCCGGATTCGATTCAAGGTGGTACTATTAGTATTTAAAGTGCTCCATGGCTCGGGACCTGGCTACTTATGGGACCGTCTTCTGCCACAGACAACCTCCCGCCGCCCAGTACGCTCCCATAGGGTCGCCCTGCTTGGGGTGCCGCCGCCTGATCGTTGTCGGCTGGCGACCCCGAGATTACGTGCTTTCTCTGTGGGAGCCCCCTCCCTTTGGAACTATCTCCCCCCGGAGATACGAGACACATCGGACATCCTAACCTTCCGGCGTGCAGTCAAGACCTTACTTTTTAAGCAGGCCGGCCTAGCCAATTAAAGGTTTTCTGAGATTTTTAAATTTTAGATTCAAATAAGACTTTTAATTCTATTTGATGGGACTCAATCATTACTTACTTACTTATTTTACTCATTTATCCTATTTTCATCTATCTATATTCAATTCTGAGTTAATTACTGTTACTGTTGACTGTATCTTTATATGTTTAGACTGTACACCGCCCCGAGTCCCTTTTGGGAGAGGGAGCGGTATAAAAATACGATAAATAAATAAATAAATAAATTCCAAAATCTGACAGTCAATATTCCAAATTTATATGGATCCTTAATCCATTTATACTTCTCTTAGTTCAAACTCTTATTTAACTTCTTACAATTTATTTCAAATTCTTTAAGTTCTAATGCTTATAATTATTTGTTTCTTTTGTTTAGAGTTGAAAATAAACTCACCTAATAAACTGTTTCAATATGTCATTTTCAAGGTCTCTAATAGCTTTAAAATACAGTAGTTAATAGACAATTCCCAAAAGAGATTTGTAAGTTAGGTTCATGAACTGAATATCTTTTAAAAGACTCTTCCATGACTGTGAGCAAGATGGCTGATCCTGTCATCACTCCACCCTCAAACCATTGTGCTATGTCCTATGGTCGCTTCAAAAGGAGCAGCCATCCAGAGCACATGTGGGCAATCTTCTTAAGCTATTTTAAACAACTATCGTCCAGTCTCCAACCTTCCCTTCGTGGCGAAGGTTGTTGAGAGTGTGGTGGCACGTCAGCTCCCCCGGTACCTGGAGGAAGCTACTTACCTCGATCCGTTCCAATCGGGCTTCAGGCCTGGACATAGCACTGAGACGGCATTGGTCGCGTTGGTCGATGATCTCTGGAGGGCTCGTGACAGAGGGTTCTCCTCTGTCCTGGTCCTATTAGATCTCTCGGCGGCTTTTGATACTATCGACCATAGTATCTTATTGCGACGGTTGGGGGGGTTGGGGATTGGGGGAACCGTCCTTCGATGGTTCTCCTCCTTCCTCTCTGACCGTTCGCAATTCGTGTTGGCGGGGGGGGAGAGGTCCACCTCTAGGCCCCTGGTTTGTGGGGTGCCTCAGGGGTCGGTCCTTTCTCCCCTCCTGTTCAACATTTACATGAAGCCGCTGGGCGAGATCATCCGTGGTCTTGGAGTGAGGTGTCATCTGTATGCAGATGACACCCAGCTGTACATCTCCACTCCGGACCACCCCAACGATGCTGTGGGGGCTATGTCTAGGTGCCTGGAGGCCGTGCGGGACTGGATGGGCGGGAACAGGCTTCGGCTCAACCCATCCAAGACCGAGTGGCTGTGGTTTCCGGCGCCCCGATATAGCCAGCTGACACCTTCGCTGGCTATTGGGGGGGAAGCTTTGCCCCCCACAGAGAGGGCTCGCAACCTGGGAGTCCTCCTGGATGTACGGCTGTCGCTTGAACATCACATTGCGGCCGTCTCCAGGGGGGCGTTTCATCAGATCCGTCGGATCTACCGGTTGCGGCCCTTCCTGGATCGGGACGCCTTGCGCACGGTCACTCAGGCCCTTGTCACCTCTCGCCTGGACTATTGTAATGCCCTCTACATGGGGCTGCCTGCGGGGAGCATCCGGAGACTCCAGTTGGTGCAAAATGCAGCCGCGCGGGTGATTATGGGGGCGTCACGTAGCGCCCATGTGACGCCTCTCCTGCGCGAGCTGCATTGGTTGCCGGTGGCTCTCCGGGTTCGCTTTAAGGTTCTAGTTTTGACCTTTAGGGCGACCCATGGCATGGGACCAGGTTACCTTCAGGACCACATTCTGCCAACGTTCTCCAACAGGCCGGTGCGTTCCCACAGGGAGGGTCTGCTCCGGGTGCCGTCGGCCGCTATGTGTCGTCTGGCGGCGCCAAGGAGTAGGGCCTTCTCTGTGGGTGCCCCCGCCCTCTGGAATACTCTACCACCGGAACTTCGTACCGGCACGGACCTGAGGGCCTTCAGGCGCGCGTTAAAGACCTGGCTCTTTGAGCAGGCCGGCCTGGGCTGAGATGATGATTTTAAATTTGATCTCCATTTTTAATTTTAAATTGGGTTTTAAGGGTGGGGGGGGTTTTTCCTAATTTTAGTATGCAGCTGATTTAAATTTAATTACTTTTTAACTTTTGTATTTTCTGTGGGGTTTTTAGATGAGCTGTTCACCGCCCTGAGTCCCTTGGGAGAAGGGCGGTATATAAATGCAATTAATAAATAAATAAATAAATAAATAATAAGTGGAAAGGTTCAAAGGAGTCAGTCTATTCATCAGTTCCTTAGTCTTTGCCATGGTCATTTCTGTTTTTGCAGGGTGTGAATTGACAGGGATAACAAGAGGAATTTTCTGAGCTATAAGATTTTCTCAGGAAGAATTAACTAGTTTATTTCCTGGACAATTTTGGTAATTTCTGGGTTAATCAGAGGGGACTTCAGGGAACTCATCCTTGGAGGAAATGAGTATTTAAAATGCCAAACATGTGCCAGATTTCCTTTTCAAGTAAAGCAATTGAAATTGATGGCCAATTTCGTCTGTCTGCTCAATTGACTTCATCATGCATATTAAAATAACGTTAGGCATGAAATGATAAATATACTGTCCCTTGAGGTATGTCCAGCTAATGTACTTCTCAAGCTTGATAAATAGGTCAATTTTGTTTTGACATCACCTTACTTCTTTTCCACAGATTATAATGTTGTAGTCAGCAAAAGAGCAGGATAGGCCATTGGTAAGTACACATAAATATCTGTACAAGCATGTGATAGCAAATATGCATCAGAAGCACTTATGTGCTGCAAGTATTAATTAAATTTTATGGCAAGCACATGCACCATTGATTTAAGTATATTGTGTACTCTATGATAATGCCACAAATACATGCACATACTTCCAATTGTTGTCTTGACACTACTCTGCTGAGCTCCATTCTCATAGCTTTTCAAAACTAACTGGATGAAACAACTAAGAGGGTCATGTTTTGTTTAGGTGTGTGTGTGTGTGTGTGTGTGTGTGTATGTGTGTGTGTGTGTGTGTGTGTGTGTGTGAAAAATGCCCACACACAAGTGTACATGTACATGTATCAGGCCAGTATTATAAAGTGTTTTGGAAGCAGTTTCAATACATAATTCTTATATAGTGAGGCATGGTTTACATACACAACAGTATCAAACAGGAATAAAATAGCGGAGTATTCAGGCTGTATTCTTTTATACTGCAGCATTGCAGAAAATAATTTTTGAATGTTTCCCTGAAAAAAGAAAAAATACCAGGGACTGACAGCTAATGTGTGGATAGTTTTTCCCCTTGACAAATGACACAGCCAGCTACAAAACACCAAGGTTCAGAAGACAATCCAAAATAAAAAATTAAAAAGGAACTTGATTAAATACAGTGTAAGTAGAAATAAGGCATCAATCCAAAATACTGGTTTATGTTTTTGCTATAATATATTTCATGAAAGTCAAACAGATGAGGCTCAGAAGTAACTAATATAGTCAAGAAACTAGATATGAAAGTAGTAAAGACTGAGCTTGATGATATATTTCTTCTCAGTGAACAAAATACATCTGTTTCACAGAAGGCAAAATTGTTGCTATTCAGAGAAAGACTTGCACATTTTAGTAAGAAAAATAGGTACAAGTGGTGGCTGAGATTTTGAATTCAGACTGGGGTGATCAGTTCAAATCCTCATTTGATCATAGAACTCACTGGAAGACTTGAAATCACTCACTCTTCCCTCTCAATCTACCTTATAAAATTGTTGTGGTGAGGCTAGAATGAGGAAAGATTTCCTAGTACGAGTTCCCAGAGGAAATGCAAGATATAATTAAATTGTATAATAATTATAAATATTTTATCAATATAAAATAAAGCCTCCCCTCATTTCCAACCATTTTCTTTACCCTCCTTCTTTCCCTTAATCTTTTATCTAACTCATGCTTTCTCAGAACATATATCTGATTTTTCTTCTCTTTCCCCTTTTCCTTCTTTTGGCTGTCTAAGTGACTAAATCCACAAACCATGATGTTCAATTTGATTCAAAGGTAGTCTTAAACATAAAGTTGACAATGGATATGTGGAACTTGCTTTTCAGCAACCTAGGCACCAAACTAACAAAATCATTTGTTGGAAGGGATGCAAAAAGTTAGTGGATAGCAAGGCAGTGGCATTCATTTTGCTGCATGTTTTAAAGAGATGTGATATGTTTATTTGATGACAGAAAAATATGTTCAAAATGTTTGGAAATAAAAAATTGCATAATACATAATGTTTATGCATACTTGTTTACTAACAAAACATACGTATTTGAAATATTTCCCCTATGTACTTTCCAGCTGTGCTAATCGGTGACCTAGCATTAAATTTAATCCAATCCTATATGCATATGCAATTGAAATATCATTTGATTGAAAGATGGTGGAGAATTTTTGTTAAAAATTTCTTTTCTCCCTGAATAATTAAAAATTTTCAGTTCCTCTCATTGGAAATATTTAATAATATAGCCTATACATTTAATTGCATCTTTCACTTACCATTATTTTTATTTATTTATTTATTTAGGAAATTTATATTGCCACCTATTCACACATGGTGACTCAAGATGGCCTACAAAAATATAAAAATATAAAAAAAAATAATTAAAAAAGAATCATATAACAAATTAATAAAATAAAATAACCCCCCACCCCAGCGACAGCACATCACATGAGCCATTTAATGGGTTCCATCCCGCTCTGCATTCCCCAGGCCTGCTGGCACCTTCTAGAAGAATATTAGAGTGAGGCCATTCTAATCTCTGGGGAAATGATGTTCCAGAGAGAAGGAACCACCATGTAGAAGGCCCTTCTTCTGTGTCCCACCAAATGTATCTCCCATGGGGATAGGACCTACAACATTCCTTGCCTTCCCACTCTGGTGGTTTGGGTAGTTGTGACCGGCAAGAGACTGTCCCTCAGATAACCTGGTCCCAAGCCATGAAGAGATTTAAAGGTGACAACCAGCACCTTGAATTGCACCCGGAAGCAAATCGGCAACCAATGCAGCTGCTGCAGGAGAGGTGATACATGTGCACATCGAGGTCTGCACAAAAACATGCGAGCCATTGCATTTTACATCAACTGGAGCTTCCAGATGCTCTTCAAGGGCAGTCCGATGTAAAGTGCATTGCAATAGTCAAAACGGGAAGTGACTAGGACCTGAGTGATTGTTAGTACTATGTATTACTAATACAAATTGTAAATGCATACAAACTACTAGGGTTGGGGAAATACCCACATTCATTGATCAATGTGATTTCAAATGCACAGGGATAACACCTGTTAAGAACACTTTAAACAAAAAGCATGCTTTTGCATAATGCTACCATCTGAATGCATGAAATGGTATAAGCATTTTAAGATGTCCCCAATAGGCCCTATGACTATGCCTACATGCTCCAAATCACAGTTTGACCTTCAAATTCAAATGTTGGCATAATTTTACCCATTACTTGAGACTGAGCTTCTATTGAGTAGAGATTTTCAACTGTATATGTATGAATAGAATAGCATTAATGATCTCATTATTACTAATTTACGGGGATATTTCTGAAAAATCTCCTTTGACAGCAATTTGCACTATTGGAGAAGTCTGTCTGTCGTCCCCCCCCCATCCCCCGTCCCCCCCCACACACAGAAGAGCTAGGGATAAGGTTGGTCCTACTACAATACTAAGCGGAGTGATGTTACTAAAAAAAACCCTCCTTTTTACAACTATAAATAGGAAATATAAGAATAGGAAAAATATATAAATAGGAAAAACTAAAGATAGGAAATTGCTAGGAGGCTCTTGTGAGTTTGCATATTCCAGATGTGTTAATCCTGCTTTCTCTATGCTAGATTTCTGCTTAAGAGTGATGGAGAAGGGGGTTTTATTGCCAGTACCAAATCAAGATTTAGCATTCTGGTCAGTTTCATGTTGCCATTCTCTTGTCCTTTGCTTCAGCCAGCATTATCTTTTCCTATTTTGTCAGTTGCAACCACAGTACCAACATTTGATAGGTTTGCTTTACTCAGCTCGAATTGTATCTTTCACTGTAGAAAGCCTCTTTGTTAAAATCAAGGAGTGGAAATATTTTGCAGACATCTTTCTCATGCATCAAGCCAACAGCAAAATATTTCAACTGGGGAGAACAGCTTCTTGAATTACATTTCCTTTGGTTTATTCATTTACAACTTAATCATTATCTCAGTTAGAAACCTGTTACCATACAGATCTCTAGAGTTTTGACAGAATCAGAATTAATATAGCACTCAGGGGGGCTAGAGGCTCCAAGGGCTTGATTTCCCTGTTGCAAGAAGTATTATGTATAGTGAGCTACAGAAAGGGAAGGGGTGTGTGCACCAGTTTATGCAGTTATTGGAGAACAGATGGCTCAGGTGGAAATCCACCCTCTGGGAATGAAAAAAGCAACTGGCCTCATTGTCCAGCATGTGTGAATATTATAGTACATTTGCTTAAAACAACTTCCACACCAGATGGTATATAAAACCAGTGGAAAATCAGATTGATTTATGACAATATTGCTAAGGTATTGGTGTATTGGTTGTAGAAGTACTTCAATACATAAGTGACTATGCTTGTCAAAAGCTAGTAAGATGAAGAAGCAAAATCATGCACAAGAGGGAAGAATTTCAAAAGAGCGAGTTGCCACATTTCTGTATGAAACCAAAAAATTGTAAAAGTACTACAATACTTCTTTCCTTTACCATCTCTCTAGCCAGCCTCCTCATGCCTGATAACATCTTCCAAAGGTATGGAATTACAATCCCAAGCTTCAAATCAGTATGTACTTTGTACTAGCGTCATAATCCAACACATTTATAATGACATCAGATGTTTCTTTGGAATATTTATTTATATTTTCTGCATTATCTTTCAAGTTGCAGATTATTCCTGCTATTTCAATGTTTTTATTATTCTTCTCCACCAATTTCCAGTGGCTGATAACTAAGAGCCAAATAATACTTTCTGTAATAGTCCATTTTACAAATCTGTTGGTTAAACATAAATCTACACATGAAAAATGTTCTGATTCAGAGACTGAAATACCATGCAGAGTTCTGGAAGTCTGGAATCAGAGAGAAAAAAAGAAAGAAATTCTGAGGTTAAACAGAAGTGTCAAATTATAAATATTCACAATCCAATAAGTTTATTAGTATAAATCAAAATTGTATCAATTTGCTGTAGAACATTTCAAGCAAAATATTGGAAAAAGTGGGAAAGGAGAAAAACATTAAGCAAAATCTCCAAATTAAGCCAGATACTATGGCCATGCAATCTGAAGTTCCATTTCAATATGGTGTCTGACAATAGAATGCTCTTATTGGAAGTATAATAAATGTTAGATTTCACCTATATTTACTGTAAGAAAAAAAAAACAGTAGCTCTACACAGTAGAATAAACCTACTTCCATGGAAAAAATGGCAGACTAGAAATGATTCTGCTTTTTGTGACAGAATGAAGACCCAGTGAGTAGACCAAATCTTCATAATTCCTCCCTAAACAAGGAAAGGATTTGACATCACTCACAAGTGCTCCATACAGTTAGTCCTCATGAAGACTGCAAGACAACAACATATAACTTTTTGCTCAAATCTCAGTCAACTTTTTCAAAAGGAGACTGAGTTCACATATTTCTTTTTCTAATCACATTAAGAAATTGCTTGTTAACTGTTTTCAATTATTTGGGTCAATAAATTTTATAGCATTGGATCAATTTCTTTCAATCTTTAGCAAAATAAGTTTGAAATACAAAATTAAAGACTTTACAAACTTTCTTTTGTAATAAACTGCAAAAGGATGATTGGACTTTGATTTTAGAAAGTTACAAATGGACTTAGTGTCCAGATGATTTGAAATAAAATTTTTGAATTAACTATAATAATCCTTCCCATGGTAAAATGTTTAATTCTCTTCAAAAATGATAGAAGACTCTGAAAGTTGGACACTAGAAAGAACCAGAAAGAACTAAAGATTAAAAAAGAACCCTTAAATTTGATTTACTAATGCAAAATGGAATAAAATATTTGAATATTGGACACATTGAAGGAAAATTTTGAACAATGGACCTAGAGGTTAACTTTAAGATGTCTGCCTCTGTAGATATGGTATGTTTAAAAGATATAGAAGAGGAACAAGTTTTACTGGACAAGACTGAAAGTATTTGAAAGTGGATTTAAAAATCACTAAAAGTGATTTGAAAATGGATTTAAAAAACTGCTAGAATGATATGGGGGGAAATGCTACACTGGACATATAGAAGAAACTGGTGAAGTCTTAATAATTAAAAGGGATATACAAATAACAAATCAGAAGAGTGACCTGGATCACTTTTCTGTATTGGATTTACAAAAGAGACTTATTAAAACTTTGAAAACTGTTGTGAGTACTAAGTCATTATTTGAAGGAACTAGAGATTAAGACTGTTTAAAGAAAGACTACAGAGTTATCTTATTTGATCAATGTTAAAATGGATATGTTGTTATCTCAGCTAACTCTTAATGGACTTTTGCTGATTGGGACTAAATGATGAAGCTTTAAGGATTTGATTATACAATGTTGCAAACTGAATTTGGGCTAGCTACTTGTACTAGCTCCAGTATATCAGTCACTTCCCCTCCCCCTCTCTTTTAATATTTTACCATGTACACAGCAATGCACCAACTTCAATCTCATAGTTCTTTGCCGCAATTCTGTTAAGAACCGCAAAGATGCCACCATGCTCTTAGAAATCCCCCTGAAGTAGATACTTTCTGGAAAATGGGTGTTTGGTGAATGGTCATGTCAACCATTGCAGATATTTAATGAGTGCACCACCACATGCTCTCCAACTTATAAATGTGACCTAGTCTAAAAATTTAGCTTTCTCATAGTGAAGTCTCTATCTATTCTGAAAACATATTTTTCTATGAAAGCAGACTATGCCTTAATTTGCATTTAGTTATTGTGTCTTTTAAATCAGCCTTATTAATCTTAATGGCACCCTTGCAGATATACAGGGTCACAGGACTGGAATGCTGAACACCCTCAGTGGGAAAATTTTGCTTATCCTTTCTTTAAAAATGAAAAATAGGTACTGGAAAAATGAAAAAAGGAAAAAGGTAAGGGGAAGCAAATCCTGTGTCAGAAAATATGTAAATGCGTTCCCCAACATTTTATATGATGCCTGACTTTATAGCCATCCCAAATCCACAGATCTCTCTAATTGAACACATGCAGCAGATATCACAATTTCTGTTAAGCTCAATTAAAACAGCAGCTGTGTTACAAAATAAATAAGAGCATGTACTGCGTTCTCAAGCTTCACTGTAAGAATTCCCACAAAAGCACAGATGGTCATAACTAAAACCATTGGAACATTATTCTTCTGGATTTTTTATACTTATGTCTATGGTTTTGTTATTACATCATATGGGTCATAATTCTTCCTTAATCCCTTCCTTCCTTTTTGTTCCTTCCTTTTCTCTTCTTTTTTTTTCTTTTTTTTCCAGCTTTGTTATGTTAACATTTTATTTCTTGTTCAGAATAAAGGATTGTCAGTTACATAAATTCAGAGTTCCAATTTGAAAGCCTCCATGCCCCCAGATTCCTGTCAGTAGGAAACTAACAACTCAGTTCTGCTTCTCTTGGTCTCTTCCTGTTATCTCCTCTGCACATGAGAATTTTGAGTGAGAGAGAATTAATTTTGATTTTGTTTTGCTTGCAAGTTGTTCAATTTATTTTAAACATAGGAATCAAATATAAGGGAATCTAAGCATGTGGATTGAACTGTAACATCATATGACTACATTGATTCAAAGTAATATTATTTAATTTATATACATTTGTTTCCTGATCACTTTTTAAAACTTGCTGTGTAGCTTTACTCATTTTTACATTTGAGCCCTCGAGATGCTGTTTGAATCCTAGTACATTACCTTATATTAGCAGTATTATAATTAGACTTTTGTGAATCTTTCCAATGCAATATGAACCTTTAATTTGATATGGATACTCTATTTGATTTCATTTGGTTCAAATCAATCTGGAAATTTTATTTGATTCAATTTTCCAAATCACTTTGGAGATATCTGATTTAATTGAAAGATTTGATTCAGCTTTCCTACTTATCCAGAAAGTCAATTTGATTTGAAATTTTGATCAAATCAACTTTTAAACAAATCCCTGAAGCAAATCTTTTCATTTTAACTTTTCTTCTATACACCTCATGTAAGCTTTAAGAATTACATTTCAACCTTTATTTTAATGTGACAATAATTTTGTGAAATGTGCAACATAGCTTGCATTTTAATTTTATGGTTTGTATAGAAAATAAAAGGTAAGTGAAACGTGAAACTAAAATTGAACAATCAATAGGAGAAAACAATGTAAGAACATTGCATTACATATAACAGACTTTTCTAGATATAGCTATATTAGACAATTATTGCCTTGTTTCCAAACTTCCTTTTTAAGGAAGATGGTTGTGTCCATTGGGGGAGACAACTTCAAGTTGTCATATAATCCGGTATTATATGGATCCTTTTCAATCAGGTCTGTATACAGGATAGAATTATTTAGATTGCATTTCTAAGTTTCATCATAATTTGGATGAAAGATGGGCAGTTCTTTTGTTTCTATTACACATCCCTGTTGTCTTTGATATCATTAGCTATACTATTCTTTTAAACCATCTGCTGCGGTTGGGGACTGGGAAAACTGAGTTCCAATAGTTTTGTTCTTTCCTCGTTTAATGGCTGGATTAATGATTGACTGGAGAAAAAACTCCCCCACAAACAGTTGCAAAAAGGAAGAACTTCCGTTCAAACTCAAAATACATATAAATTATAAATAGAAAAAAAAACAACACAAACCACACTGAAGAATTAATGAGACAAGGCAGGATAAGGGCTTGAAGGCATTCACAGATATCGAAATACACACACTGGAAGGACGCCAGAACTCAGATAAGAACTGACAGACTATAAATATTTTCATGCTTTGCCTCCAGCACTGGCCCATGTGCAGTTTGTCCTTTTAAACAGTCCTCACAGCTGCAGCCCATGAAGGGGATCAAGGCCCTTTCCTTGACCCCCTTCATAGACCACGCCATTCACGTTTTTCCCTTATCCGCTCCTCCCTGCATGCCCTAGGATGAAGAGGGGATGGGACTGGGTCTTCCTCTGAATGCTAAGCCAAGCATGTGCCCTTCCCCAGTTTTCTCCACAACCTCCGGAGCCACACTCCCACTCCCTGTCAGCTGTTCCTCTTCTCCCTCAGAGTCATATAGTATGCCAGGAATGACTGGAACTTTACTGATATAGACTACAGTAATAGAATCTTGAAAACCTTATCATGTTTTCTCTTCCTTTCCTCTTAAACTCTAGAAAATTAAGGCAGAGCCAGTTTCTTTCTAAGGTATTCTTTATTTCCTAGATTTTTGTAAATGTCAGAAATGTTCTCTGGCAGTTTCTTTGTTGTCTCTAGAAGGGGTAACCCTGAGAGAGTAGGTCTGTTATTTGGGAGTTGCCTACAATCAGAATAACTACTAGAGGAGGCAGTGGCAAGAAGAGCTTTTGTCCAATTTGAGCTAGTATAATAGTTGCAGCCCTACTTGGAATGAGAAGGTCATTCCAAGTAGGGCTGTAACAGTAAGTCATGATCTTAACACATGAGCCTGTACCCCTCTACACATTACCACTGTGTCAGATTCAGCACAGGACTGCCTAGAAAGACCTTTCAGAAAATGTAATTTATACAAATGGCAGTAGCTTACGTGATAACTTGCAGAACACATCATGAGCATTTATTTATTTTATTTATTTTTATTAATTACATTTATATACCGCCCTTCTCCCAAGGGACTCAGGGCGGTGAACAGCTCATCTAAAAACCCCACAAAAATACAAAAGTTAAAAAGTAATTAAATATTTAAATCAGCTGCAGACTAAAATTAGGAAAAAACCCCCCCACCCTTAAAAACCCAATTTAAAGTTAAAAATGGAGATCAAATTTAAAAGCATGTTGCAGAATGAGACAACTCGCCACAGTCAACTTACCATGACCAACTCACTATGGCCAAATGCCCACAGGACAGCTTACCCTGGCCAATTCTCCATAGGATAACTTGCTACACAACAATTTAACAATTCAATTTAATTATTTAAAATCATTAAAAGGTTTTTTAATTTTTGTCATTTACATTGCATTTTGTCTCTCCTTTGGCATTCTTTAATGGTTCTAATCCACTATTTCTTCAACACAGCAAGTTTTCACATGGCAAGCTGGCCATGGTGAATTGTCCCCTGGTGAGTTGGCCATGGTGAGTTGTTCGTGGTAAGTTGGCTGTGGTGACTTGTCATAGACCCAGCATGTTGCACCTCTTCTCACACTGAACTCATTGTAATACAGCTGAGAATGTTCTTTTAAAAACTTTGCTTTATATAGTCAGAATCATAATGTGGTTTACATTACATTAATAGCAAAGGTAATATTCTATTATAATAACTCTTTCAAAACAGAGAGTAGTAATTTATTTGGACTATTACTCTCATATATTTGCTTTATATGATTTAGTTGTTCTGTTTCATGTGCATAGAAAAAAGGTAGTTCCTGTTAGCTTTTGTATAAGCTTCATATTATTCTGTTGTAGGATACCTTGAATATGCTGTAAAGTTCCAAACCATTTATTTTTCCATAATAAAATACATGTGTAAGCAATAATAAAGTAATAGTTATATGAGTGCCTTAAAAACAACTTTTTAAATGCCATCTAGAAGTGGCTTGATATTATGCAGAATATTATTGGGGAATGGTCACATACAGCAAGAGTATCTAAACTGCATTTGCTAATGTATTTAATTAAGAATTAAGGAATTGGAAAATAATGCAGCCAGTATGTCAAAGCACAGAAAAAAATTAGCAAATGTCTGGCATAAATTTTAAAAATGAAAAAACCCACAACAATAACAAATTACAAAAAAAGAAAGAAAAATATTAAAAATATCAAAAAACCAAAAAAACCCAAAACATATAAAATAAAATTGAAAAGTAAAAAACCAAAATTTACTTGGACCTCTAGATGTGGTTTAAGTCACTGTATCCAAATTCCCCTTCCATTGAAGCAGGCTTGCCTGTCTCCTGTTAAAACCAAAATGAAAAAATAAAGATTCCTATTCATTTCATTCAGAAAATCTTCTCACAGTAAATTTCTCAGAAGTATCTGAGTCTTAAAAGTTTTCATATGAAACAGAAACAGAAAAGAAGAAAAAGAATTTGATTCCATTTTGTTTAGTTGTCAAATGAGCTTTACTAACTTATTTCTACTTTTGAACAGTCTATGGAGAAAGAGCTGGGAAAATAATTTCTCTATTTTTCATTCAAGAAGTGCTGGCGCTGGAGTTTCTCAGGACCAAGAGACTCCTTCAATCCGTCCAGCCCAGGCACCATCCTTGTCCCTGCAGACTCCGGGGCAACTGCCTTCCCTTTCATGGGGGCTGCGGAGTCTTTTAGGGGGATTATGCGGTGGAGGAAAGGGTCGAAGATGCAACACCAGGCCTTCCTCCATGGGTCCCTGGTTCTCTGCCATGGGCCAGTCAGCCTATCCATCCCCCTCCCCCAGCCTGTTTTATTCATCTGAGCTGCACGAAATTGTGGGAGCTTCATCACTGGAAGCTTTTAAGAAGAGACTGGACTGGCATCAGTCAGAAATGGTGTAGGGGGTTGGACTAGATGACCTACAAGGTCCCTTCCAACTCTTGTTAATCTGTAAATTTCCATTTGCCATGATAAATGTAAACCATGATCCCATAAGGTAGATCTCAGGTGTCTCACAACAATAGGACTAGGCATTGAGGGAATAGAAATAAAAACCCATATGATAAGCAACTTCAATTTCAAATTTATAATCCAACTGCAATGATAAGATTTCACATATATATTTTCCATGAGGGAGGCTGTGGATTATTTTTGCTCAGTATTGAAGGACATCTTTATAGAATGGAATTTCTGAGGTAAATATACAGTTGCTGTGTCACTTATCCTGATTTTTTTTATTTTTTATTTTTTTATTTTCAGATATTCTACTAGATCTGTTGGAAAGTATTTATGAAAATTTTTAAGATGAACACAGTTTGCTTTACAGGAATCAATCACCAGATTTTTTACCTCCACCATTTTTAATCTAAAAAAAAATTCAAGTCTCTGATTCAAACACACAGATCTCTGATTCAAATTCTCCGTTATCTGTATACATTTAGTCATTTCAAAATTGTGCAGAGGAAGAGGGACTGAGATTTTAAAGTGGTGAAAAACTCTGATTTGCCTTCTTTTACCTTTTCTTTGGGGTTAAATTAAATTCATCCAAAATTGTTAATAGACCTACTGACAGCTCCACAAGCTGCCTATTAACGTTTATTAAGTAAGGAGAATGATTTTTGTTTCTTCTGTCTTCTCAATTTCAGACACATAATAAATAAAATGAGAGATGTCTTTGAGCAGTGCTTTAGACAGTAAATTTTTTCTGCTTATCAGTTAAGCAATAAAGCAATAACTAGATAAGATACATTTCCATTTAACAGAATAGAACAGAACAGAACAGAACAGAACAGAACAGAACAGAACAGAACAGAATAGAATAGAATAGAATAGAATAGAATAGAATAGAATAGAATAGAATTCTTTATTGGCCAAGTGTGATTGGACACACAAGGAATTTGTCTTGGTGTAAATACTCTCAGTATACATAAAAGAAAAGATACATTCATCAAGAATCATAAGTTACAACACTTAATGATAGTCATAGGATACAATAAGTAATCAAATCATACTAGGAAACAGTCAATATAAATCATAAGGATACAAGCAACAAAGTTACAGTCATACAGTCACAAGTGGGAGGGGATGGGTGATAAGGAGTGATGAGAAGATTAACAGTAATAGTAGTGCAGACTTTGTAAATAGTTGAACAGTGTTGAGGGAATTATTTGTTTAGCAGAGTGATGGCTTTCGGGGGAAAAACTGTCCTTGTGTCTAGTTGTTCTGGTGTGCAGTGCTCTATAGTGTTGTTTTGAGGGAAAGAGTTGAAACAGTTTATGTCCGGGATGTGAGAGTGTCTGTAAATATTTTCACAATCCTCTTTTTGACTCATGCAGTATACAGGTCCTCAATTGAAGGCAGGTTGGTAGTAATTGTTTTTTCTGCAGGAATTATCTGAAATTATAATTCAGGACAATCCAGAAAGTCATACTTCATAGCTGAGGGATAATATAAACTATGGTCACATTCAAAAGTGTGGGCTAATCCTTCTCTTATTCAGACTCAGATGATTGCCAGTTATTTGAGAGTAAGGAGCTGCAGTGAGGTTCTGGAAGGTAAAGGTGCATGTATCATGGGCTACCTGAAATTATCCTGTTGCTCTCAAATTCCTATCTCCTATGCTGAAATACGTTTCGGCAACAACACTTAATTACAATTAGTTTGTTTAAATGAGAGGTAGCAGGGAAGGGATGTATGAGATCACGCTCTTCACTTAAGAAAGCAATATGTTCCCTGTCACTGCTTTAACTATCATACAAAAAGTAAAGGTTTCTCCTCTCTAGTCATTCATCTCCATTTCTTGGCCAAGGGAGCCAGCATTGTCAAAGACATATCCATGGTCATGTGGCCAGTATGACTGTACACTAAGGCACCTGTGGTGGTATTCAAATTTTTTTACTACTGGTTCTGTGGGCCTGGCTTGGTGGGTGTGGTGTGGTTTAGTGGGCATGGCAGGGGAAGGATACTGGAAAATCCACCCCATTCCAGGGGAAGGATATATTGCAAAATTTCCATTTCCACCCCACTCCAGGGGAAGGATACTGTAAAACCTCTCCCCATTCCACTAACCTACTTTCCAGCTCTATTCTCCTGTGCAGGGCAACAAAAGAAGATTCAGCTGATCAACTGGGACTCGGGAGGCAAAGAATAGATGGGGGCGGGGCCAACCAGAGGTGGTATTTAGCGGTTTCCCAAACTACTCAAAATTTCTGCTACTGGTTCTCCAGAACCTGTCAGAACTGGCTGAATATCACCTCTGCAAGGCACACAGAACCCTTCCCATCAAAGTTGTACCTATTTATCTACTCGCATCTGCATGCTTTTCAACTGGTAGGTGGGCAGGAGGCTTGTATCCATTAAACCTCCCTTAAATTGTTGCCCTTATGATATCGTGGATTTCAATATCCATAATCTCAGCCATTGTTTGTCTCCTAAATTTTAACTGACCTTGCTTCTATTTTAAATTTTATATTCAGGTATATTTGTATACCACCCAGGATTCCTTTGTGAGACAGATGGGTAGTTCCTAAATATGATAAATAAATGAACTCTGACCTACTTTGTTTGCACTGTTCATTTCAGAACAAATAATAATCAAATACGCGTTTATTTAATTTTTTGGTCAAGTGTTCAGCAGGAAAAGAAGGACATTTGGAATTAAAACACCCATTTTAGCATCAGTAACAAAAGCATATTCAGGGAGAGATATTAATAAAAGAGAATATTTGTAGCTCAGGATTGACATGAGGGCTCCTTGGTGCTCTCTGAGCTTGCTTGTTTTCTTGCAGACGTTTTATTACTCAAACTAGATAACACAATCAGAGATATTGGTACAGCCCTCATGTAAAACCAATACAAACTGAGGTATCAGAAGACTGCAGCCATTGCCAAAAAAAAAAAAGAATTAATTTTCAAACAATGAAGCCAAACTTTAAGGACATTCTCCTGGGCAAGCTTCATGGAAATGACAGGAGAGCAAGAATATAGAATGATTCACTACTCATTTGCATTTTAAACAAGGCTGCACAAGAACTTTTTCCTGGTAAGTTATGCCTCCCAAATGTGTCCTTTATTCCAAACAAAAATATTTTTGCATAACTGTTTTGGAGCGGCAATGAAGAGGCACACACGTATAGTGATTCAGTCTTTTTGTTTATTTGCAGGACACCGACTGACTCGGCGGCGCGGCAGCCCTTCTTTTAAAGGGCTCCCGCGCCTAAGCCAGCCAATGACGGGGCGAGGATCTCCCGCCGGAATGTAGACCAATGAACAGTAAGTATTTCAAATATTAACCAATCCAGAACACCCCTCCCTCCTTGGTCCAGTCTGACCAATCAGGAGCCGCGCCTATGTTACGTAATCACGTAGATAGGCGGGGCTCCTGTGAGTCCGACTGGACCTGCGCGGCTCAGTTGCGTCGTTACCATCAGCTGGTGCGGAAGGACCTGTTGCTCCTCTCGCCTCCGGCCCTGGAAACTTCGAGCAGGTCGAGCCGGCTGCATCACTACCAACGGGCCTAGCTGGGCTAGTTGACGTGGCCATGCCGCTCCCTGCTCGGCCTGGATTATCGACGACCCTGTCAGATGTTTCAGCGGGACGTTCTTCAGGATCAGGTGCGTAGCAGCGCGACCCGACCGGAGCTAGAGTTGAGGGTGTGTGTGTGTGAGTTAGGGCGTCATTGTTTGTTAGTGGGCTTCCCTTATCCAGACTGCTTGGTGGTTGCTCCCCTTCCCCCCCAGGAAAATCGCCAGGTCTGGGACGGGTGCGAGTTCGAAGTTGGTCTATGTGTCGCTTCCAGCTTTTGCCATCAGCAGTGGTAAGCCGGTAAGAACGGGGTCCGGTTAGATGTGTGATGGTGGCTGGCACCCATAAGGGGTGCCCTACCAGGTTTTTAGCGTAAACTAAATCCCCAATTCGGAATGTTCGGACGTTGGTTGAAGAATCTAGGGGTTTATCTGTAGAGTAGGTGGGGTGTAGTCTATCGAGGGGAGAACGTAGTTTTCTCCCCATTAGTAATTCAGCAGGAGTTTTGTTAGTAGTGCTACTAGGTGTAGTGTGTTGGAGGAACAATAATTTGTCGATGCGTGCTTGTATAGGGCCCTGGTCTAACTTAAGAAGGGTCTCCTTGGTAAACCGGACCATGCGCTCGGCCCGTCCATTCGCTGCTGGATGTGCCGGCGCGGTTAAGGCATGGCGTATGGCCAAACTTGCTAAGTAGCCCTCAAATTCTGTAGCCGTGAATTGAGGGCCGTTGTTAGATACCAGGACGTCTGGTAAGCCGTGGGTGGCAAACCAGTGACTGAGCTGTCGTATGACAGCCTCAGAAGAGGTTGATTTCATGAGGCTCACTTCTAACCAGTTGGAATAAGCATCTACCAGAATCAAGAAGGTATGCCCCTTAGTCGGACCCGCAAAATCTATGTGGACTCTAGACCAAGGGCCCCTAGGTAGATCCCACTCAGTGGCTGGTGCCTTTGGGGGTGAGGGCCGGGAAGTCTGGCAGGGCTGGCAACCCGCGACCCAGTCGGTAACATCCTTGTCTAACCCAGGCCACCATACATAACTTCTGGCTAAACTTTTCATCTTTACCACCCCGGGGTGTCCCTCATGCAATAGTTTCAATATGGAATTTCGCAGTTTTAGTGGAATGACCACTCGATCCCCCCATAGTACACAGCCTTTTAGTACTGAAAGTTCCATTTGTCTCTGTTTAAACGGTCTGTACTGTTCTTGTAAATCAGAGTCAGGCCAACCCTTTATGATCCACCTACTCACGGTATGCAGTAGGTGGTCGTTAGAGGTTTCGTGCGCGATGTCTGCTGCTGTCATCGGGAGGTCGGGCAGGGTCTCAATCAAAAAGGTTGAGGTGCTGGGGTTTGGTTCAGGATCAGAGTCTGGTAACGGGCAATGACTTAAAGCATCGGCGTGCGTGATGGTCGGACCCGGGCGGTAAGACAGGGTGTAATTGTAAGCGGCCAGGAATTCTGACCATCTTGTCATTCTGGGTGATAGAATATGGGGAGTGGGTTTGTCACCCGCCAGAATACCTAGTAGGGGTTTGTGATCGGTGATGATAGAAAATGATCGGCCATACAGGTATTCATGGAAACGTTTAATACCCGAAATTATGGCTAGTGCCTCCTTGTCCAGTTGACTGTAATTCCTTTGGCTTTGGGACAAAGTTTTTGAATAGAAGGCAATCGGAGCCTCTCTGCCGTTAGGTAGAAGGTGGCTCAGGACAGCTCCGATTCCAAAGGGGGAGGCATCACAAGTTAGTAACAATGGCAACGTCTCGTTATATTGAATTAACACTTGTGCTGAAGTGATCATGTCTTTAATTTTGTTAAATGCTGTTTCTTCCCGATGTCCCCACTTCCACGACGTGTCTTTGTCCAAAAGTCTATGCAAGGGTTCCGCCACCGTGGCTTTCTGGGGCAAAAAGACATGGTAAAAATTTATCAACCCGAGGAAAGCTTGTAGGTCAGCCTTGTTAGTTGGTGTGGGGGCATTTTTGATAGCACGGGTTTTTCCTGCTGTTGGGTGGATGCCATTGCCATCGATTAGGTATCCCAAAAACTCTATTTTGTCTGTGATAAGGGTGCATTTGTCTTTTTTGACTTTTAACCCAGCCTCAGTAAATTTGGTAAGCACTTTTCTTAGGCGGTCTCGCAGTTGCAATTTGTGTTTAGCTGCAATTAGGACGTCATCGAAATACGGAATGACTCCTGGAATTCCTTGAAGGAGGCGTTCCATAAGAGATTGAAAAATGCCTGGTGCCACGCTAACGCCAAATTGGAGGCGATTACACTTAAAGGCACCCCGGTGTGTTACTATAGTTTGGGCTTCAGCTGTTTTTTTGTCAACGGGCAGTTGCTGGTAAGCCTGAGCCAAATCGAGTTTAGCGAAAATCTTTCCGCCTTTGATAGAGTGTAGCAAGTGTTGTACGACAGGCACGGGGTATGCGCTCTGTTGTAGTGCATGGTTGAGGGTCGCCTTATAGTCCCCACAAATACGAACCGACCCGTCTGCTTTTATAGGGGTCACTATAGGGGTCTCCCATTTAGCGTGGTCAACTGGCTCGAGGACCCCTTGCTTGACTAGTTTATCCAGTTGTTCTTCTATTTTTGGCTTTAAGGCAAAAGGTACCCGTCTAGCCTTTAGTCTAATTGGGGCTACCTTAGGGTCTATGTTAAAAGAAATCGGGTTACCCCGGTACTTGCCTAATTCTTCGCTGAACAGGTCCTGGAATTCTTGAATGAGATCTGCCTCCCAGTCAGCGTCTGTGATATGGTTGATACCGGTCATCCCTATTCCCAGCGGTTCGAACCATTCCAGTCCTAAAAGGCTGGGTCTGTTCTGGTCCACGATTGTTAGGGGAAGAATCTCAGTATGGTTGTTGAAGGTTACCTGGAAATGTCCAATCCCTACTACCGGAATTTTGTTTCCCTGGTAGTCTTTAAGCGTTAATTTCTGTTTGTCTAGTTCGCTTCGCCGTATGTCTGGGATCAATTTCTTAATAGTGTCCCAGGAAACCATGGAAAGGAATGATCCCGAATCCACTTCCATTTCACAATTTTTTTCTTCAATTCTTACTTGCACGTGGACTTTTTTAACGTTTTTTGTATTAGAGTGACCAATTATTATTGTTTGGTGTGTTTCTTCCTTCTTGTAAGATGACTCTTTAAACTTTCTATTCCTTCCTTCCTGGCTCCAACGGTTGTTTGTTTTCTTTTCTCTCTCTCTTGGGGAAGGGCTTTCTCTTCGCCTGGGGCTGTAGCTTGATCGGGCTCTGCATACCCTTGCGATGTGCCCTTTCTTTTCACACTTTCGGCATATTGCGTCTATGAAACGGCACTCTGATCTGGGGTGGTTTCCACCGCAACGGTTGCATTCAAAATCAAACCGCCTGGTTGCCCGCTCTTTTTTTCCTCTCGCGGCTTTTAGGTGGCAAACCTCGTCTTCTTCACTACTGGTCTCAGTTTCCAGATCCTCGTAGTGTGTTGAGGTTTTTCCTTGTTCATCATCAGCTTTGGTGGCTTCTTTGGATTTGTGGTGTGCAGCTTGATTAATCTGTTTCATTCTTGCCGCCGATTTGTGAGCGGCTTCGGCTGCGGTGGCTTCTTCGATGGCCTCTGTGGCTGTTATCTTGGGTCGGTTTAGTAACTTACTCTGCAATATTGGATCTTTTAAGCCTAAAACGATCCGGTCTCTCAGCGCCTCATTGAAATCCGAGAATTCGCACTCTCCACCTATTTCTCTTAAATCTGCCACGAAATCGGCGATAGGTTCACCTTCTTTTTGGTTCCGGAGGTAAAACTCATGGCGCTTTATCAGGCAGGAAACTGTGGGAGCGTAGTGTTTCCTCAGGATCTTCTCTAGCTCGGGCCAAGTTAGCGTTTTGACATCGATTGGAGACGCTAGCGCCTTTGCCATCCGAAAAACGGCTTGGCCGCAGTGGGTCAAAAACACCGCTCTCTTTCGGTGATCCGACACTCCGCTCAGATCGCTACTCTCCAAAAACATGAGGAATCGGTCCACATACGTCTGCCATTCCTCCTTTGCCGGATTGAATTTCTCAGGCGGTGCGTTGCTTCCGGACATGATGCCGCTCGCTCTCTGCCGCTATTCACTCTCTAAACGTGTTGCCTCGATCCCACCTTCGTCGCCAGTGTTTTGGAGCGGCAATGAAGAGGCACACACGTATAGTGATTCAGTCTTTTTGTTTATTTGCAGGACACCGACTGACTCGGCGGCGCGGCAGCCCTTCTTTTAAAGGGCTCCCGCGCCTAAGCCAGCCAATGACGGGGCGAGGATCTCCCGCCGGAATGTAGACCAATGAACAGTAAGTATTTCAAATATTAACCAATCCAGAACAATAACCATCTGAGCAGATGAAGTTGCCATACTGGGTTAAACCATTTGGGCCATCTGGTCCCATGTGTCTCCACTGTTGGGAGATGGTTCCCTTGAGGAGGGACATTTTCAGTTTTGCAAGAGCCTGTTAGCTAGAGATTGAAAGCAGAACATTCTACAATATGTAGAAATCTTCATCTCTGACCTTAATCTCTATCCCTTGTTGAGAACCTTTGCGGAAATCTACTGAAGCCTCCTTTTATTGCAACAAAAGGATGATAGTTGAGATCTCGATACAGTTTAGTTGAATATGGGCAGCTATGCAGTTTGCATATAAAACAGAGGGAGTCAGATCACCTCCAGGTAGTTTGTACTGTAATTCTCAATCACTTATAGCAAACTATGGGAATTGTAATTAGAAGTGATTGGGTTTTTTTTCAATTCTTCTTAACTGAGATTGTATAAATTTGGCCTTTTGCAGCAAGAAAGTTTTGGCTTATGCCAATAGCTACATTTCTTTAGGCAAAAGTCTTCTGCAAGTCAGACCTCAGTAGTGAAAAGTGGAGAAAGGGGAAGTTCCTTCCTTCCTTCCTTCCTCTTCTCCCTTCTTTCTTTCTCTTTTATCTGCCTCTCGTTCAGTTCCTGTCTCATACTTGTACCCATTCTCTTTCATCCAGTCACTTGCTTTCAGCATTACTCCATGGGCTGTAGGTTGCCACTCTTGCCCTATACAACAGAGACTTAGGAAGTCTCTCACCTACATTGAACATCATGCCCCCACCCATAAACCTGACTCTGCTGGCTGCCTCAGCAAATGCTTCTCTTCACTAAGAAAATTCATTTAAAATGTACATCTTGGCATATTCCTGTCTTGAAATTTGCCTGCAGTGAATATTGCTCTGTCCATATGGATCATTGAGCAGAAAAGAATGTTTCTGACTTTCTATGCCCTTCACTAATCACGAGAAGAAAGTTGCAACTTCTGCATACTGGTAATGAGATGCTCAAAAAGAAATATTCTATAGTTCACAGGAAAATGTATAATTTGAAACATTTTGCTGAGCCAGCCTTTTTATATATGCTTAACATTTCAATTTGATAATACTTGACCAGTTCTTGGGTCAAAAATGACAAGCTAGATTCTATGATGTACTCCATTATCCCACAGAGACCTTTAAGGACTCAAAGCAATTATTGCAAATAAATATAGTATTTTGTGATATGCCAATATTCAATTCATTTTTTATGATAATATTGAGTCGCCATGGGCGAATAGGCGGCAATATAAATCAAATAAATAAATAAATTGTGTTTAGCTTTGTTTTTTAAAAAGAGGATAGCAAACCTGGAAATAATTTAAGGGACATTAGTGTGCAAGAACACATTCCTACACTGCAGTAAATTAATGTATTATTATATCTAAAATTTGCATGGAATGAGGCTTTCAAATGTAATGTAATTCTGACTTCAAATCTACAAATATTTGTTGAATTATTATGATTGGGCTCACAGTCAGGATTAGACTGGATTGACCCTTTTTGTCCACCTACTGAGTCCTTCCCAAGGACATGGGAGACGTTTGTTGTTTTTTGTTGTTGCTGTCTGATGGTGATAAAGGTAGCATCACAGAGTATAAGCTGTTCCAAGTAAAGCTCTCTTTTGCAATTCATTGATGGTGATTTTGTCAAAGCTGGTGGTTTTCAAGTGATGCAGATGTTTTGGGATTGCATCCAAGACATCTGTTACCATAAGTATACTATTCGTTTTCTTTTGCTACAGTTGTTCTATTCACAGGTCTCTGTATTTTGTGACTCACTCCAACCATACTGGATAGATCTCATCATAGAAATCAGACAGAGTGTCTCTCCATAAACAATATGATGAGATGTAATTTACAGAGACAGGTCCCAGATTGGCAATTATCAGATCAGCAAGGACCACACTAAGCATTAGAGTTTCTGGATACTGAGTTACAAATGGTTTTAGGGCTGTTGGCTGAGCAATCAGGGCCAGCAATTACAGGACTACTTGAAAAAAACCTATTTGCCAGTCACAAATATAAGAAGAAATAATTATCTGCTTTATTATTATTATGGCTCATTGCACAGTCAGGATTTGATATTTTTATCTAGCTACCAAGTCCTTCTCAAGCACCTGGGATAGGCAGATATAGATTTTTATTGTGTTAGCAGTATCATCACAGGATGTAAGCTGTTGAGAGTAAAACAGCCTTTTGCAATTTGACTGATGGTTATTTTATCAATGCCAATAGTATTCAAATGGTGCTCCAGTTTTAGGTTTGCATCCAAGTTTCCTATTACTATTGGCATTTTGCTTTCTTTCATTCTATTTCTATTTGCAGTCTTTGCATTTTGTTATTTTTTCCAGTTCTTTCTATTCTGCTGCCTCTGAGTACTGCCACATCCATTATCCAGACTTTTTGCCTTTCTAATCAACAACTGTTAAGTCTGGGATGTTATGTTGCAGTTGCCTTTCTGTTTGAATTCTAAATTCCCAGGGCAATTTGGATTCCTCATGTTCTATTACTTTCTCTGTTTTATGGTCCCACCAGTTCTTGCTTGCAGGCAAATGGCATTTCTTGCAGATCTTCCAATGCAGCATGCTTTCTACTTTGTCATGCTGCTGTTGGTAATCAGTCTGTGCTTCTTGCAACAGTTAACACTAAGCAGTCTGCTGTTTCATCAGGCCCTTTGCAAAGTTGACATTTGCTGTCTGCTGCTGTTTTCTCAATTCTGGCTTTATATTCATTTGTTCCTAAGGCTTGGTCTTACACAGGCAGAATTAGCCTCTCTGTCTCTTTTTTCAATTTTCCTTCTCTAATTCCTGGAAATTATATAAGTAGCTCAATAAATATTCTTTATATATTTTTGTAGAGAAGCAACCAAACAAGAAACAAATCTAATACCTGAGTTGAAAATGGCACTTTATTTCTTTGGTCTTGTTCAGAATCCAAAAATATCAGAAGAAATCTGGTAGCACTTTTTCCAGTTAACACATTTTTATCATAAACTTTTAATAAACTGTAACTCACATCATCAGATCCACAGAATTGGGATGAGGAAGACAGGTCGGTTATGTAGATTTAGGTTGGGTGTGAGACACAACCTGTGTTTATTACTTGCAATGTGTTAAAAACGCATTATGTTTGTTTAAATCTTTTGAGACAGCCTGAAACCTTCTGATAAATGGTTCAAATGACCATTCTCTTGCTTGATGATGCTGTTTAAGTCTTCTTTGAAAATACTGTGTTTCTCCAACAATACGCCTCCCCAATAGGAAGACCCAGCATGTTTTCTAGGCATAAAATGAAATTAAGCCCCTCCCCCCAAATTTAGGCCTAGTTTAAAACATGCGGAATTGGGAGGCAGGTGGGGGGAACTTGCCATTAGGAGCGCCCCGCGGGTAGCTATGCCTCACCATCAACCGCTCCTAATGGCCTATCATGGCGGAGGGCTCCCTATCCCCGCCAATCCCTTTTGCTGCAAACCCAGGTCAGCAGGCAGGCGGCATCGGTATGGATGTCCGCTGGCAGCATTTCAGCCACTTCTCAGGCCTCTGTAGCTTCCACGGTTCCCGCCGGTTCTGGCACCTCTCTCACCAGCGGCGTCTCCAACAACAGCATCTGCGTTGCTCCTGCTTTTCCCCCATCCCCTGTAACTATGGAAGTTACAGAGGTGGCTCCCTCTCCCTGAGAAACGGCTGAAACGCTTCCATGGTTCCCGCCGCTGCTGCCGCTGTTGTTGGAGATGGCACTGGTGAGAGACGGTCAGATGCAGCTCAGCCTGGGCATGCTTGGAATGCAGGAATGGGCTGCGCACCAAGATTTTTGGAAACTTGCAGAGCCCAAAGCTGGAGCACCAAGGGTAGCAGCAGCAGAGACACTCACTCGGCTCTTCTCATGCCCAACCAGCCGCTCAGGATTAAACCAAAATGCTGCGTGCAGCGCTCCCAGGTACCTCAAAATGTTTTTTTCCCTGCTGTTGCAGGGAAGGGGATGGGGGAAAAGCAGGAGCGACTCAGATGCTTTTGTTGGAGACGGCTCTGGCAAGAGAGGCACCAGAACCAGCGGGAACTGTGGAAGTTACAGAGGCCTGAGAAGCAGCTGAAACGCTGCCACCGGACATCCATGCCATCACCACCGCCCGCCCACTGACCTAGGTCTGCAGCAAAGGTGCTTGATCAGCCATTAGGAGTGGCTGCCCACAGGGCACCCTAGGTGAGGGTGCACGGGGGGAGGAAAAAAATTAATTCACCTCCGAAAAGATGTCCTAGCCATTTTTGGGGGGCTAAAAAAAAAATAAGACCCGGCCTTATTATATGAGAAACACAGTAGTCAGTTTGAAATTTGAAAGAGAGTGACTTGGGAGGTTGAAACACTGTGATATTTATTCTTGCTCTAAGTTCTGATGTCACACACATGCACATTAAGCACAAAGTTTGTTCTACTGTCCTATGTAGAAAGCAAAGTGGCATTACTGGCGTATATCACTTTAGAAGAAAAGCAGATGAATCCTGTTTGTTTATTTGTTGAGGCTGTGATGGTGATTTTGATAAAGTTATGCAGAATAGA
This sequence comes from Bungarus multicinctus, assembly GCA_023653725.1. Taxonomy (NCBI): domain Eukaryota; kingdom Metazoa; phylum Chordata; class Lepidosauria; order Squamata; family Elapidae; genus Bungarus; species Bungarus multicinctus. The sequence goes on from CM042836.1 coordinate 39,009,841, forward strand.
CACCTGGATTTGTGGCAGAAAATCATTTCCATATATAGCAACATGTTACTGTTGTTGGTGGTTTTTTTGTTACTTATGATACTCTACAGTATTTCATGTTGGGTGCTTTCCTGTATGCATGTTTGGGTTTGCCACCCATTACCTGAAAAGCTGCAGTACCATTGGGTAAACTGTTTTGTGCCTTCTAATCAATTTTGACTCCTGGTGGCTGCTTGGAAAAGTCTCTGCAGTTTTTGGCAACGTTTTTACCAGTTTATTCTTCCTTGGAGTGAGAGAAAAGATCTGGGTCAAAGTTAACCATCTGGCTTTGTGTTGAAGGCAGGGTTAGAATTCATAATTTCCTGGTTTCTAGCATGATGGTTATTAGCTTATTAATGTAAATGGCTTGATTTGGGAGATGTAGGTGACAAACAGTGGTTTTCTATTTGTGCAGTCTGTCTTTTAATAAGTCTGCCCTAGGATTCAATTTGTCTATTGCTTTCTCTAGGAGAGTAGGTCAGTTTCCTGAATTTCTGGTTTAATTCTATCATTTGAGTATTTCTACCAAATGGATCAGAACAAATACAGTTGCAGTTTTAGTGGATGCCTCTAGATAATAGAATCGGAAATGTGTTCTGGATGGAAGCTGAAAGTATATAGATATGTATGGTGCACTGTAGCTTTTCTGCATAACATGATGTTTATGTGTCCATTGTGCAGTTTTGCCATGATATCAAGGAAACAGACTTGTTCTCTGGATAGATTGAGAATGAGGCTAATGGTGAAATTATTTCAACAAATTATAATTTGATGAGAGATTTGATCTCCATGGATCCAGATAGTAAAGATGTGATCAATGTATCTTAAGTAAAGGATTAGACTTCAGAGAGAAGAGTTGAGAGGGTCCTAGCTCAGCCATGAGAATGTTGGCACATTGTGGAGCCATGCACGTATTCCTGGCTTTGCTAGTACATATTATTGCCAAATGTGAAGTTATTATGGATGAGCATAAAATCACACAAATGGTGGTCAGACATGCTGTTTGGGCATCAGTGAATGATGGCTTAAAGCCCATATTTGTGGAATTTATTTATTAGATCAGTTATACTTGCTCCAAAAGACTCTGGGCAACTTACAACATCCAGTATTCAATTTAAAACAATTATAAATGTAAGTAAATAATATTCCAGAAAAAATATTCACAACAATTAAAAAAAAACCTCTTGCATAGAGGCTTCATTAATAGATTAACTCCATGCCTGGGAATAGGGCCAGGTTTTAAGAGCTTTCCAGAACTCTAAGAGGGTGGATGCCATCCTTATCTCTGAAATGCTATTCCATGAGGCAGGAGCTTGTGGCAGAAAACACAAGATGACAATGAGGATACCTGTACTACACTCAGTTTACCTGAATTTTATCTGGCAAGCAGAAATGATTGGAGAAACTCTCTATGCCATGATATTGGAATATAATGCTTAAATATTCGTGCTGGGTAAATTGGGGTTGATAAGTGATGATTGCCCATGGAGTTCAGCCTTCATAGGAAGTCTGTGGTGTCTCATATGTAAATAGCTGCATGTGCTAGTAGCACAAGATCTTCCTATAGAATCCATGAAACTTCATATTCCAATTGTGATCATTCCACATTGTTGAATTGCTTGGGCTGCATATTTTGGGAAGTAAAATATGCTTTTTATTGGTTCATGTGCTCTGTTTTCATCTTGTTTAATTATGATGTCATTGTCACTATATTTTTGAAGTTTTGGATTGACTATGCTGGAAGGCATCTGAATGATTTATATTGGAAGCAAAAAAAATGATTCCCTAGAAATTAAAGAAAATTTAATTAAGGGATATCAAATTTTTACAATCCCATCCCATCATGTTAATCCAGCCATCATGCATGAGAATTAGGTAATTTTAATTAGATTTGATTAGGGGATGGTTTTGCTGATTATCTCAGAGCAAACACACATATAAGAAATCTTTTGATGAACTGCACTGGGTATTACTAAATTCGTGGAATAATTTACTTAAACCCAATTAGTACTGCCAGCATATTATGAAGGAGAAATTGATGAGACTTGGCTGTAGGGTTATAGATAAATCACAGAAAGGATAAAGAAGAGGTCACCATAATAGTTTCACTCAGAGCTAATTCAGCTACTACAGCTAAGAAGTAACCTAGAGATAAATTCTATTTGTTATCCTCAGGTGAAAATCTGCATTTTATTCTAATTCAAAAGATACACCCAGTCACATCAGTAGGGATCAGAGGGCTATCACAATCTGACTGTACATTGTCACCCGTAGATTTCCCTCAGTGGATTGGGATCATCCAATCTTATTTGGCTCTGTGAGACTCTGAAAGGCACTAAGTTTTCTAAGGTTTACCAAGAAAGATTAAAAAGACAAAAATGCAGGTTTAACACTTGCATCACTTCTTTCCTTGTTTAATACCAACGCCTCCAAGTTGCTCAGTAAACATTACCATGATCTGTTCTATATGCTTATGACATTATCCATTTCTCCGACCTCCTTTTTTATCTCCTCCTCTATTTTTAATGAATCCCTAGCTAACTGTTTCAGCATAAACCAGAATCTGGGCAGTCAGAAATTCAAGAGGGGGGAAGAAAATCTGTGTTTGGGGACTTGGAAATCACGTTAATCTGCCTCTGAGAAAATATTGCTGCAGTACCTCTCTCCTGCAGCAAATGTCTATTTTCTTTTTTTTCAGTGTAATTTTCCCCTTATTTTAATACATTATTGAAAGAATATAGTGGAGGAAAATGTTAGAATAGTGATTCAGAGACCCAGGCCTGGGCACTACATTTTCCAGCTGCATAACTGAGGTGGGGGATTAATATACCTGTACTCAGCTTCAGCCTCGGCATTAATAAGCGCTGCTGTCTTTGTCCAAAACATTATAACCATCTTACATTGCTCTCCTTATCAATCTTTCCTTTAGAAGTACATCAAGTAGCATAATAAAAATAAGTGGTGGTAGGGACACTACTCATCTTATTTAACATGTTTCCTGTTGTGTAGTTGCATCTATAAAAGCAAGAGAAAAGGCTTTAAAAAAAGGAATTGTACACAGACTTGTTTGTATACACTTAAAAGAACACAGAACTTTCAGAAGCTTCAGTAGCTAGTCTAATTTTTTTTAAAAAAAACCCGTCACCCTTGGGTGAACCCTTTAGCCTTATATATATATAGTTGCATTTCTAATGTCTTTCCTGGCCACCATTATACAAGCTGACATGATGGATGGAGAGGAAATGGAGGTGGAGAGTTATGGAGTACAAAATCTTATTCTTGAAGAATTGCTGGACTCACATATGAAAAAGAACACATTCTCTTTTTGAGAAAAAAATATTCTTTTCTCTTTTTTTTTCACCAAGTCTTAACAAAAGTGAAAAAGCAGGAAGTGGGTCAATGTCTCTAGAAACTTAATAGAAGTTTCTAGTTAATAGAACTATTCAATGGTAAAGAAAATAAAAAACAAGAGAATGGATGAAATCTATAGGGATAGAAGCTTATGCAGAGAGCTATTTACATAGTTGTCTTTTAGCTTCTAGGACAAACTTTCAGATTGATACTTGCAAAGCCATCAGCAAGTATTAGTGTGTGGATATATTTACGAAGGAGATACCATTTATAATGGTTAAAATGATTTCTTCTGCATATAGGATTTATATCCAGCTTAAAAATGGAATATAACACTCGATAAAGCTTCACCTCCCATTACAAAAACTAAACATTAAGTCTCTAGTGCTCATATTTCTTGATGAAAGAAATATACATAACCTAGAATTATGAAAAAAAAATTCCTGTCATTGTAGAACAATCAATCAGTGGAATGGCTTGCCTCCAGGAGTTGTGGATGTTCCATCAGTAGAGGTTTTAAAGAGATTGGACAGCAATTTGTTCAATCTCCTGCTCAGGCAGGCATTTGGATTAGAATATCTCCAAGATCCCATCCAACTCTGTTATTCTGTTTTCTGTAAAGCTCGAAAATTTGTGGAATAGCTTTGCTTATTTCTCAAGGACACATCCTCAGTATTTAGAACATCTCCACTGCCACCATTACTACATTATTTTCAAACATGCTAGTTCTTCAACTTATATCTTATTTAATTGATTTGAGAATTAATATATGATCCAGTGAACGAGTCAACCACAGAGTATAATAGATAAGCTTCAAAACACTGTAACTGCTTCAATGTTTTTGTAGAATGGGATAAAAATAGCATAGATGGTAGACAGTTTAGACAACATTAACCCAACTGGAAAACTCACCACTGTATAATTTGGGAATAATCTATTTGCAGTACAACAGATTCAAAAACTGGCCAACAAAGAGCTTTTAGATGCTATATGTTAACCGATACAGAAATCATCTTTCTCTAAGTTAAACCCTTTAAAAAGAACTTTTGAAAAGTAAGCTGTTAATAAAGTTTGAAATGACCACTGTTTCCTTTCCGGAGCTGATAGCCTCATTGGCATCAGTCATTAACAAGGTTAATATTCTATGAATGACAATTAAGACTGTTTTTACTGTAAAAAAATCTATGAAATATTTGTGTTGTAACTATGTGTATACTATGTTATTAAAAATAATCTGCACTTTATGCAATAGTATAACAAGATCCTAAATGAGGTTCTCTCTCCCTCAATGGTTGAGGGAGCTATCTAAGGGGGAGGGGTCAGTGTTGTTATTATTACTATTATTCATAAAACCCTAAGTTAAAGTAGTACCAATTAATGTATTTTCATATAATAAATATTTGGAAGTTGATGAACAACTTCCAAAGAGAGATTGATGAGCTAAAGAGTTTGTTCACACAGTGAACAGAAAACAAAACATTATTATAAAGGGAAGGGGAAGGGAAGGGAAATGAAAAGGAGACTGAAAGAGGTAAAGAAGTTCAGTCTTCTGGAAAAAGGCATTAAATGGATTATTAGATCAAACCAAAAAGAAGGTAGAAAACAGATAAAAAAGTTAGTAATCTAAAGAGATTCAGAGACCATACAGGAGTGATCCCAAAAGAGCAGCACCATATATTTAAGTTGTTGGGGGTTTTTTGCTCTTCAAGGAAACCTGCCTAAACAATTTAGCAGATGAATGAGAAAAAAGAAACATCCATTCTGATACATAAAGTTTGCACAAGTCATACAATTTTGCAGGCCAATCATGTTAATATTGAAGAACCTATCAAACTTCTGCCTCCACCATCATCCCCTATCCAACTTTGTTGGAGAAAAACTGCAATTTCATTTGAAACTGCAAAACCAGAAGATCCACTTCATCTCTGAATTGCCATTAAACTACTCCTGATTCAGTTCTAGATCTTGAATTAATTTAAAGATTTGATTCAAAGTATCACCTGAATGGACATTTTTTTCAGGCAAATCACTTGTTAGATACTTCATAAGTCCAGCTATTATTCAACCTTTGCAGATGATTCTGTTGTTGTACAGTGATCAAACTGACCCATATAAAAATTACAACACTTGATCTTAAAATGCATTGCTGTTATGCAGTTTCATATTTAATAATATCAAAAATGGAACTTTAAACCTTGCTGAAGAACTTCATGTTCCATCACTTTATATTTTGCCTTTCCTTTCTTTTTCATAAAATAATACAATCATCTTCCTAATTCCTTTAAAAAAATCAGCTACTGAAGAACATGGCTTGTTTGCTGAGATTTGATCAGGAAACAAGAAGAGTCTTATCTGTTTCTCCAGCTATTCATGTAAAAATGTTCATGCTATTAAATTCACTATTTCAATAGTGATTCCCATTTTCCCAGAAAGTGATTAAGTGTGTAGTAGTTTTCCCAGGCAGGGAAAATTGTATTATCCCAGTGAACAATACAAGTGGAACGTCATTCAAATATGAACACTTTAATTCACTGTGTGAATTAAAAATAGCCATTGGCACTAATCTTTGTATTTCCAAATAGCTGATTATATAATCACCATATTTAATTTATTAAATAAAAAACACACTATTTAACAAGTGTTCAGTTCAGCCTATAAGTCATAAGCATTCATATACATACACAACACCAGGATATTGTACTGCTGTGAAAAAAGCTCAGTATAAAATCGCTGCACAGATAATTAGATTTGTTAGCAACATTGCAACAGGAGTGGGCAAAATGAATAGTTCAGAAATTCAAGGCTAATTCAAAGGTTTGGATTGCTACTTGAATGGTGAGAGTGGAAAAAAATTATATGGAATGCAAAAAAAAAAAAAAAACCAGCTCATTTAGGCTGGCAGTGGTATACTTCATATGCCCTTGGAGGGAAATGTTTCTAATTCAATAAATTGTCCAGAGTCTCATAAAATGAAGGACAAGGATGAGGATGAGAGGGACGAGAAGGAGGAGGAGGAAAGCATGTCTGTTTGTTTATGTTTATTAAATTTATTTGCCATCAATCTCATTTTAAACCAATTCTGGACAGCTCACAGCATTATTTTCCTTAGGGCAGTGTTAAAGGCTTGAAATCAAGAATCCAGGATTCTAGACCTGCCATAAACATCTCCTGCTATTTATGCTGTTGGTTTGAACTCTGAGCTTGGCAATTTGGTTGCAATTATTTCATCACCATTTGAGAACCAGTAGTGGAAATTTTGAGTACTTTGGAGAACCGGCAAATATTACCTCTGACTGGCCCTGCCCCCATCTATTCTCGGCCTCCTGAGTCCCAGCTGATCTTCTTTTGTTGCCCTGCACAGGAGAATGAAGCTGGAAATCAGGTTAGTGGGATGGGGAGGGAATGGGGATTTTGCAGTAACCTTCCCTTGGAGTCGGGTGGGAATGGAGATTGTACAATATCCTTCTCCTGCCATGCCCACCAAGCCAGGCCCACAGAACCATTAGTAAAAAAAATTGAATTCCACCACTGCCCCTTACCAATATGCAACATGCTCCATGTCTTCTTATCTTTAAGAAAACTATTAAAACCTTGCTCATCCCTCAGGCATTGGAGTCAGTCAATTTGGAATCCCCTGGTATTGCTTTGTTATGTACTTGGTTATCAGATTGTATTTTATATTTAAATATTGCATTGTTTGCTTTATTCACTTTAGTGTTTGTTTTTATGTTGTACACTACCCAGAGTCAGATCAGCTGAGTTGAGCAATCTGATAAATCTGATAAATAAATAAATATATTTGTATCTAACAGCTGCCCCATTTTCTGCTTAGCACATACATACAAAGTACAAACAAAGCAAAAAATGAATTTTATATTTGAGATTGACTAGTGAACTGCCATGCAATAATTCACCTGTTCTTTTGATAGTGTTTTTCAAAAAGAATCAAAAAGGAAAATAACACAATCTGTTTCCATTTAGAAAAAGTAAATGTTCTTCTAACAAGGAGAGGCAAATCCTAGGAGTTCAAAGTCTTTAACCAATTGTTTTGAACATTTTTACATCAGTAACTTTGCCTTACATCAGCTTTTCATTTGTTAACTTCAGATGCAATGGTGTAATCTGCAGCTTTAAGAAAGAAAAAAATGCAAAATACATGGAAATGATTATCCTAGCTAGTAAACAGATAACAAAAAGATGGACAAATTATTTCCTTTGACATCTCAGATTCTTGTTCTGAATGTTGCAAATGATAATATGCTTTGGACTGAACCATGATGGTTGTGAATGCAAGGAATTGCCCTAATATCTGCTCTAAGTTGCATCTATAATGAATATTATACAGTGTTCATGGGTTTTACCTTAAATATCTTTTCAGAGAGTTTGGATAATTAGTTATCAGAGTTAAACAGCTTCTATGGAACTGTTTAGAGGCTATATATCTAACTGGAATAATAACAACAAATAATGAGGAAAGGAGTGTTACCTCCAGAGGCTCTGCTGTAATTTTCTCAAAACAATTGAATGGTCATTCAGCTGGAAACAGAATGCTTTCACCTGAAATCTAGATCTGTTTTATTTAGAATACATGGAGTCCTTGATGTTCTCTGAGCTGATTCTTTGCTTGTAGAAGTTTCATTATCCAACTAGGTAAAATCTTTAGTGCTATTAGTGTGAGGTTTGCTTCCTGTTTAATATACAGTAGCTTGCATTGTCATTGTTGTGTGTGGGGGGGGGGGTGTTACATTTTGAATCAACTAAAGTTTCTGAGTGCTCTCCAAGAGCAGCTCCATGTAGAGTACATTACAGTAGTGCAAACAGTAGGTGTCTAGGTCATGGATGGCTATGAGAAAAGCAAGTTGGTCCAAGAAAGGGCAAAACTGGCACACAACTTGCAGTTGTGTAAAGGACCTCCTGGCCACAGCAACCACCTGTTCAAACAACCGAACTCAAAGCCACTCCGTCTTGCCAGTTTTAACCTGTTGCTCTTCATCAGGACATGGGTCCAAAAACAAAGGGGAAATCACATTCCCCAGGATCCTGTCTATTTCATCAGGAGCAACAGGGTTAAAGTATACCCAGATAACTGGTCAAGGACCTACCCTAGGCTAGATCAGCAGCCATGCTGGAATTCAACTGGAAACTAATCCAAGTGAGCTTTCTTATTCTTTCTTCCAGAAAACTTGCAAATTCCTCAGCATGTGTCTGATGAGGGGCCTACAGGTCCTATGGAAGTCACTTAAGGAAAGCTGCTGGGTTATTATCTACAGCAGCCATGCTGGAATTCAACTGGAAATAAATCCAAGTGACCAGCTGGAATTCAATTGGAAACAAATCCAAATGAGAAGCTTTAATAGCAGCTCTTACCATGTTCTGTCAAGTTTATTCTCTCCTCCTCCCTTCTCTGACTTCCCCAACTTTCCCCAGCCTACAGCTCATTCATCTCATAACCTTTCAAAATTTTCAAAAAACCCACCGTTAACTATAACACCCGTTCACACCACAACTCTTCAAGCCACACCACACACCACCGCTGTCCTCCACTTCCTTTTTCAAAACATGTTTAGAATATCTCTAGGCTCTTATTTATGTTATTTAGCATTTATTTAGAATATCTGTAGGCTATCCTTCTGATCTAAAACTTGCTTATGGCAGTTTTCCTATCTATAAGGTGTTTAATCTGTTAAGCTCGTGATGTCTTGCTTGAGGACCTTGCAATGTGCCTTTCAGGTCTGCAGACTCTGCACGAAAGTTTTCTAAAAGTTCAATAGATGTAGGCTTAGAATTTTTTTTTTGGGGGGGGGGGGTATTTGTTTCCAAAAAGATGAGAGTTCTTCTGTCAATAAGGAAATTCTATATTATAATTATCATTTTTCCTCCTTACAAAATGATATGTTTTTATGATTAGCAATCCTTTTTTTTTCCAGATTTGATATTTGCTGTGCAGTATTGAAGCAGATATCAGCAGGCTTGGTTGCCTTTATTGTTTTGACCAAAAATAGTGATTGTCTCTTTTGTTAGTATTTGATATTTGGGTTGCTATAATTTTAATAGATATCCTTCTGTAGACACTATGACAAGAATGGTTGATTCATTGCATGGCTGATTCAGGTATGCCCAACTCAACAGCACAACCTAGCTTACATTTAAATTCAGAATCTATGTGAAATCCACAGCTCTCTAGACATAATTGTTTGGCAATCCTGCATGTGAGGAGATGGAGTGGGGATGAGGAAGCTATCCCTGTTGTCCCTCTACTTTGTCCTCCTCAACCCCTACAATTGGGGATCAGCCAGATGCAACAGGGAGCCTCTGCTAATGATGGATTCAACACTGTATTTCAATGTATGTCCTACTGATTTCCCAGTGTGGCACCTGGAGTCTAAAGCCTCATGCAGCTTCCTTCAGCTTGGTGCCTTCCTGTTGTCAGAACCATCAATACACATTTTAGCTTAATGTGGAAATACTGACATCAATAACTGGCAGAGGATTTACTTTACATAATCAAATATATTAATGTTAATAAACATATCCTATCTATATGATTTAATCTAATATAGATTGTATATGATTATATTTTGTGATTAATATAAAGTACATTAATAATATAACAAATAGAACTGCATAAATATCTATGATTAGTTTGAAGATGAATACACTAAGAAATAGGGTGATGTAGACTGAGGCCTAAGAGTATCAGCTACTGAGTCAAGCAGGAACTGCTACTGCTTGTTTTTATTCCAGTACTTCGGGTTTGGTTCTGCAACCCAACAAGACAGACACAGACTTCAGAGGATAATTAGAACTGCAGAAAAAACAATTACTACCAACCTGCCTTCCATTAAGGACCTGTATACTGCACAAGTCAAAAAGAGAATATGAAAATATTTACAGACCTCTCACATCTTGAACATAACTTGTTTCAACTCCTACCCTCAAAATGACACTATAGAGCACTGCACACCAGAACAATTAGACACACGAATAATTTTTTTCCAAAGAATATCACTCTGCCAAACAAATAATTCCCTCAGCACGGTCAAACTATTTACAAAGTCTGCACTACTATTACTATTAATCTTCTCATCACTCCTTATCACCTTTCCCCTCCCACTTGTGACTGTATGACTGTAACTTTGTTGCTTGTATCCTTACAATTTATTATATTGACTGTTTCCTAGTATGATTGATTGCTTATTTGTACCCTATGACTATCATTAAGTGTTGTACCTTATGATTCTTGATGAATGTACTGTATCTTTTTTTTTTTATGTGCACTGAGAGCATCTGCACCAAAGACAAACTCCTTGTGTGTCCAATCACACTTGGCCAATAAAGAATTCTATTCTATCATGCTCTAGGTAGCAGATTCAGTGACATCTTACTTCTTTCTGGAGGAAGAGGGGGGAACATTTGTTTTAATATTATAAGCTTATCCTAAGGAAGCCAAGAGTCTATAGAAAGTGTGATGATATCATAAGATCATGTTATCTATCAGAAATCAGCTTCAGAGAATTATTTCTATCCCTAAGAATGTGTTCCTGCTTTGTGTTGAGGAGGAAGAATATTTTCCATTTGTAGCAGAATTATTTGCCTGTTTCCTTATGAAGTAACTAAAGTGCATTAAGAGATCCTCCAGTTCTACACAATTTACCATGGCTTTCTGACATGCCAAAAAAGGAAGCTATGTTATTATTTTCTTCCTTCAGTGTTCTATGAAGAAAGATGATGATGAAGAATCTTATTGAAAAATATACAAGAACTTTTTAAAAATTAAAAAATGGGTTCAACTAAAAAAAATCCCTCGGGGACAAGAAGCTTTCACTTCCCTCTTCAACTACCACTCCATTGGGAGAATGGGTCTTTTTAATCTCAGAAGATGTGCTTCCTTTTCTTGCCTCCACTTCTCCTTCCACCCATGGAATTTTTTTGCTGTTAATTCTCAAAATTCAGGGAGTTAGTCATTAACGGTAGAAAATCCACTTCTCCCGACAGATGAAGTGGTGAGGAAAGAAAAGGAACTTCTTCTTTCCCCTGACTGTCTCACCATGGGTGATAAGGGGGGAGAGATGCAGTGCTGACCAGCTGCTTAATGTCAATCCTTTGATCTTAGGGATATCATAGATATTCTTGCCCTTGGAAGTTGTGGGAGCACCATCACTTGAGATTTTCAAGAAGAGATTGGACTGCCATTTGTCAGAAATGGTGTAGGTACTCCCACTTGGGCGGGGTTGGGTGGACTAGATGACTACAAGATCCCCTTCCAAGTTTGATTATCTGAACTAATTCCACTTCCAGTAATAGCACAAAAGGAGATGTTCTTCATTATGTCTGTCTCAGGTCTCTATGCTGTTGCAAATAGAATCCCTATTCAGCTTCACTGCTGAGGAAGAAGGGGGGGTGCAAATATAGTCAGCCCTCATTTAAGTCAACATTGTTTTTGGCCAGTTTTAGCAGCACACCATCTGAATTTTTTTGATTTCTGAGTAATAAAGCAAACTAAATTTAGGTATACCAGTAGTCAGTGAATATATGAATGAATAGCAGAAAATTTTAAAACAGCATTAAAAAAAATAAACAAAGATTAAAACAAACTCTATGGAACATCTTAAAGGAGGAGGAAACATTTGATAATACTTTTTTTTTTTAATGGCCACATAATTTTGTCATTATTCCAGTGTTGCAATATTATGGAATAATAGAGTTCTGTTTATTCCAGACTGAGTAAGGGATATTTTAAGCTAGAGATGCAAGAAGTGGGATTTGACAGAATTTTCTTGTACTCCAGCCACTCTGAATTGATAGTAGTAATATTGTGACACCATGCTTTTATTCTGAGGGCTGGACTGAGAATTAAAAAGCAAAATGAGGGCTTCAAATCATGAAGACAGTTAAGACGTCTTTGTTTACTTCAAAAGTCTTGAAACACACTCTCATTGGGTGTGATCACTTTTAAAATATCAGTTTTGACATGCCAAACAAATCCTCCTCAGCCATCAAATTGAAAGAAGTTGTACACCACAGTCTGGGGAATAACATATAACAAGAAGCTAACTTGCTCCTCCCATGCCTGGCTTTTGTGGTGTTGCAGAAAAAGAGAACATCATTCTCTGGTCAGGAACTTTTCAAGTTGCATTCCTTGTAAATTTCAACGTTTAGTGCCACAGCTACATCATTGCAAGAATGGCACCCTTTTATGTTTCATGATCCTGTCCCTGTAGATGAGATTACATAATAATATGATTCAATAAACACAACAGATGCTACATGTTGGGTTATACACAGTGTGTGCTATGAGGATTCTTCCAAGATAGGAAACACAATCAATGACGCTCCAAATAAAAGCAAATTCTCGTTGTAGATTTATTTTATTTTTATAGCCAGAGGCAGGTGGTCAATTTGATTTAGGCTTATGTCCTCAGGCACAGAATTTTGACTGTCAACAATACTTCCCTGCCTTGATTTGACATACATCTTTGTGTACTTTCTACCTTGAAAGTATAACTCAAAGCTGCCAGATATATGAATGAGAATTTGAAATATAAGAATGAGGATTTGGAATGGGGGTGAGAATGACAAGAGAGATTATCCCATGGAGGGAACAGATGAAAGTCAATATTTGTATCCTGAGACCAAAATAATGAGTTTCCAAAAACTAAGCCATTCATTATGGCATACAGCTTACAGTAAGCATTAACATAGTAACCATCTGAGATAATTTCTCTTTCCTCTTTTTCCTTTGTACCTTACTGAGCAATACTTTCACAAATATCTCTATTTTTTCCAATTGTTAACATTCCTTCTATGAATATTAATAAACAGCTATTGTTCAGGTTTCCAGGAACATATCTACTCTAGCTATTCGTTTATCATCTATGCAGTCACCTATCATTGTCCATGCTTTCTCTACTTCATCCTGTTGATTCACAGATTGAAAATTGCCTTACCCCTTCAAGCAAGTCAGCAACGAGATAATGACCTATATATTAAAACACACCAACATACACACATCATTTTTGATATCTCAGAATGTTCACAAACACACAAGAGAACAGCTTGGGCAACTAGTCCTCCTACAATGCTGGCCAGAATCCAAATATGCCAAATGGTATCTAAAGTTATGCACCCAAATGAAAGCTGTAAAGAACATTCAAAATAGCCACTAGTGAATGAAACTAGATCATGCCCCCAAATTCCTATTCAGCTCCCCTCTTCCTAACAAAGAACAGCTGGCCAATCCCTTATTCCCATACAGGGAAGGTAAAGCAAAAGAAGGGAGACAGCCCATACTAGAGATGCATAATTGTTCCATCAGAATACTAATGTGTGAACTGAAGACATCTACAGTGTGATCCAGCAGAAATTAAATGCTTTCATTTCACAGGAGTGAATGAAGTTTAAGCAGCTTGGCTGGGTTTGCAGATATTCTATTTGAGATGGATTATGCTTCTCATTTTTCATGACAAGATATATTTGAAGATATGGGGCATGCCTCAAGACTAGAAAGATAACAGAAAGTGTCATTTGCAGGTTTCTCTGATTCTGAAGTAAGCCTGTAATCATAGCTTTTTTAGGTGTATCTTTTCTTAATGTCCTATAAAAAGGCATCAACCCAGGCATAATAAAGAATGGATAATTGTTGTTTGTGTGTGCAGGACTTACAACGCAGACAGAGAAAATTTAGAGGATGCTCCTAAATTATGCTAGCAAATTTAAGGCATCTATGGAAACAATACTTTTTTTATTAGCATCTTTGAAAATGATAGTAGATGAGGTCAGAAGGGAAATAACCGTTCTTACAAAAAAAGTGAAATTAGAAAATTCATTCTTGCCTTAATAAAACTGTTGAACAAATATACATCAGCTGGCTTTGTAAGTCAGACTCTGTATATTAGATTTTCAGTGGTAATGAATATGTGGCTATGACGGATATTCTGACCTTCCGGCGCGCAGTGAAAACCCTATTTTTTAAACAGGCTGGCCTGGCCCAGTAACTGTATTTTGGTTTTAACTTAATTTTAATCGGGGTTTTATTAGCTTTTAACTTTTAACTGAATTCTTGGGATAGACAGCCGGATCAATTTGGTTTAATTTATTTTAATTGTATTTATTGGGTATTTATTGTATGTTTTTAGTAGGCTGTACACCGCCCCGAGTCCCTTTTTGGGAGAGGGAGCGGTATAAAAGTTTAATTAAATAAAATAAATAAATAAATGAAAATTGTAAAGATAAGAGATGTGACTTTAAACCAAAGTGAAGTGTTCTCTACATGCAAAGTGTGCCAAAAGAAATGGATGCCTTTGTAGAAACCCCGCTCCTCAGATCTAGCTTACAGTATATATGGAGCAGCATAAACAGAGAGAGAGAGAGAGAGAAGAAAATATGCTCTCTCAAAAAAACCCTTTCTTCTCATATTTCAGCCATTGTGGCTTCAAAATAGCACTTTGTTTATTTCACTCTAAGACAAGAAGTGAATATTCACAAATTAGAATAGCTTCGTGCCCAGGGCCAAAAAGAAAGGACTGTATCCTTTCCCAAAATGGGCCTAAAATAAGACACTGATGTGCATAAAATGGACATATGCTTATATGTAACAATGGCCAATTTGGTGTAATGATTAAAGGTCAGGTTAGAAACTGGAAGATTGTAAATTCTAATCCTGCCTTAGGCATGAGGACAGCTGGGTGACCTTGAGTCAATCATTCTCACTGAGTTCTGAGAAGAAGGCAAATCACTTCTGAAATATTATCATAAAAACCAATATGCACATGTTCAGGTGGCCATCAAGACTAATTTAAAGGATCTATCATCCCCCTGTCTCTATCATATATAAATATTAAATAAGGCTTACAGTTTAAATTGAAATAGACTACGATCATATGATCTTTAGCTAACTGGTAATGGTCAATTTCTTAAATTATAAGCTGGCTAAGAATTGGGCAGCTCTTTAAAAATACAATCATTTGAAGAAGAGGATTAAATCTCATTTCTTAAAGAACACCCATAGTACTGTGCCATGAATGCTCGGCATTGAGGATAATATGCGGTGCATGTGGAGCATTTGTGAATTGTGAATTTCAGTCACACTCTCTCAGCCCAACTCACTTCACAGGATTGTTGTTGTAAGGAAAATAGGAGGAATGTGTGTTGGATATGTGCACCTTGAGTTATTTGTAAAAATATTAAAATAGGATATAAATAAATAAATTCATGTCTTCACTCATTAATACAGAATTAGGGAAGGCCCACAAATAAATGATCTCCCTCGATGATTTAAATGATAAAAGACTGTCTCAACTCTCTTGAGTACTATTAAATAAATATTAAATGGTATGGCTCTTAAATCAGCCATTTTGCTGATTTTGGAATCATTACTCCACCTAATAGCAGCAGCAAACTATGGAGGGCTTCTAGTGGCAAATGGATATATTCATATTCGTATATATGGATAAATACAGAGCTGAGCATGACTTGCAAGTTTGAGAAATAGGAGAACAAGGAAAAAGATCCTGTTACACTGCATTTTTGCCTATTCAGAACCATCAGCACCAGTGGATGAATTGAGAACCTTCAGATTAGGTTCCATGAGTTTGTTCAGTTAAAATGGTGATCAGAAGACAGAAAGCAATAATTGCTGCAGAAGCAAGAAGAGCAACTGTAAGACTATATATGCCAGTCTTGACCAATCTCATTGCTATACCCCTATAGTAGTGGAATTCCAAGCCCCTGGAAGTAGTGCTGGATTTTGTTGTGATAACCAATTTAAAATGTGTGTTGGGGAGAATACATGGGTTTTACTGAAACCTAAAGAGATTCTTCTATCAAATTCTCCAATTTGATTACCCTCCAGATGTGTCAACTCCTTAACTCCTAGAATTGTCAACAATAACTGAAGAATTTCACAACTTTTAGAAGTATTAGAAGATAGAACCTAAAGAGTAGTTCATATTGGACACAACAGGGTCTAGAAAGTAGCCTCTTGTATCTCCTCACTGAGAATCTGCTTTTTCAGGATTTTGATGGGAGTGATTCTTGTTTGCATTCAGCTATGCATATAAGGGTTCTCATCAGGTCTTAAACTAAAAGGCATGTAAATTAGGGATGAAGCCTGTCACCAGAATTCCTCTCTCCTCACTTCCCTAATGCATATTCAGTGAATGCTTGAAAGGGACTATTAACAATATGAGCAAAAATTTGCATCCAAGAGACATCCTGTTTGTTCAGCCTTAAGGCTGTAGAACCCACATGGAATGCAATTAGAAATGAAGTTCATAAAACTGAAACTATCCAGAGTCTCTTAAGTACAAATACTAGTGAAGCCAGTTGTACTTTTAAAATCTGATTTTTTTGCAAAAATCCATGGCTGTGGCACATTCATCCTCAGAGTCAGAAGTTATTAAGGAACTCATCCTCTATGTATGTATGTATGTATGTATGTATGTATGTATGTATGTATGTATGTATGTATGTATTTATTTATTTATTTATTTATCAATTGCTTATAAGATAATAGGTATAACTAAAAACATAGTTATGAATACATGGATACATATAAGAAAAAAATAAAAATAAAAGAAACAATAAGACAGGGACGGTAGGGACCTGTTATGCATGCCCCCTACAGACCTCTTAGGAAAGGGGTGAGGTCAGTAGTAGACAGTCTAAGGTTATACCTATGTATATTATGTACAGTATATAAGGTTATATACATAGGGCATACTTCAGTTCTCACAAATTATGTTGCTACTGCTGTGTAAAACAACTTAGAAGGTTATTACTGTCTTACTGTCTAGAGGATGTGGAGGTTTGGGTGGAGAACAATAGGACTTGGCTCAACCTAAGCAAGCCTGAATGGCTTTGGGTCTTGGGACCCTCAAGTTCTAAAAATATCTTTTATTTTATTTATTTATTTTATTTGTCAAGCGATTATAAGATAACAGGTATAAGTATAAACATAGTTATGAATACATGAAATGGATATATATAAGAAAAATAAAAAGAAACAATAAGACAGGGACAGTAGGCACGCTGATGCGCTTATGCACGCCCCCTACACACCTCTTAGGAAAGGGGTGAGGTCAATAGTAAACAGTCTAAGGTTAAAGTTTTTAGGATTTGGGGAAAAACCACAGAGTCAGATAGAGTATTCCAGACATTGATTACTCTGTTGCTGAAGTCGTATTTCCTGCAATTAAGTTTGGTGCGGTTTACCTTGAGTTTGTATCTATTTTGTGTTCTTGTATTGTTATGGTTGAAGTTGAAGTATTCATTGACAGGTAGGACATTGCAATGTATAATTTTATGTACTATACTTAGATTAGACCAAAGGCGTCGTAGTTCTAGGTTGTCTAGGTCTAGAATTTCAAGTCTGGTGGCATAAGGTATTCTGCAACGAGTAGAGGAGTGGAGAACTCTTCTTGTGAAATATTTCTGGACTTTCTCCACTATATTAATATCAGATACGTAATGCCGGTTACAGACTGATGAGCTGTATTCAGGGGTGGGATCCGACAGGGTTAATTACCAGTTCGGTTGATTTACGAGGTTCGATGATTTACAATGTGCTTCCCGGCATGCTGCCAGCCGCGCACCTGTAAATCGTCATCAGCACACTGCGTGCAGAGAAGAAGCCTTTCAAAAAGCCCTTTGTTCCTGCTTTTTTAACTGCAGTTGTGCCTCGCATGGCAGCTGAAGTTGAAAAAATCAGGAAATAAAGGTCAGGTAAGAGCCCGGGTGGGTGGGTGGGCAAAAGCATCAGCAGACATAGAACAGGTAATGTCTGCTGCTCTTCAGAGCTACCAGTTCTACAGAGGTGGACAGAACCGGTAGAAACCCACCCCTGGCTGTATTCAAATATTGGTCTAGCAAAAGTTTTGTATGCTCTAGTTAGTAGTGTGATATTACTTGAGAAAAAGCTATGCAGGATTAGGTTAACAACTCTTAATGCCTTTTTGGCTATGTAGTTACAGTGGGCTCTAGCACTCTTAGATCATTAGAGATGAGTACTCCAAGGTCCTTGACAGAGTTTGGATCATCAACAAGTTCTTGATTATTCAGCTTGTATTTTATTTTCTGATTTTTTTTGCCAATATGTAAGACATTTATTTGTTGAGATTTGTAGTTGCCATTTGTTTGACCATTCTGATACATAGTCAAGGTCTTTTTGAAGGGTCTGTGGTGTTCAATAGCTTTACATCATCAGCAAAAAGAACGCAGTTGCTCTTAATATGATCACAGAGGTCATTTATGTAGAACATAAAGAGAGTTGGTCCTAGAACACTGCCTTGGGGGGCACCACTGTTGACAGGTACATAATTTGATAGGACGCTCCCAATTTTGACCATTTGTTGTCTGTTTGACAGGAATGTTTCTATCCAGTTATGCAGGTGTCCAGAGATACCATAAGATTTTAGTTTTAGAAGTAGTTTGTCATGTACCACTGAATCAAAGGCTTTACAGAAGTCTATGTAGATTGCGTCTATTGCTTTGCCCTGATCGAGTTGTGTTTTTGCAGTGTAAGAGTTGCAGATTACAGGATAGTTTTTTTCTGAAACCAAGTTTTTTTCTGAAATACTGGGTATGATCCATTGCTATTTACAAATACTGAGCCAAAGAATGTGTTAAAGAGGTTGGCTTTAATTGTGTCATAGTTGCAAGTCCTTACCATTAGGTCCTTTCAGGGGTGGGATGGATCTTGTGTCTTTTAGTTTGTTATTTACAAAATTGTAGAAAGTGCAGGTGAATTGGTGCGTAGAAGGTTTTCCTCTTGTTTAATGTGATAATTGGTGCATTCAGTCTTTATCTGGTGGCATAAATTTTTGTATCGGCTTTTGAAGTTGGCAACATGACCAGATTTGTTTTTCTGCCAAAGTGATTTCTTTTTGGATTGAAGCTTCCTTATTGTTATGGGTAATTTGTTTTTTCTGGTTTGGGGAGTTGTTATTGGTACATATAGTTTGATGACTCTTTTGACTTCAAGTAAAAATATGTTGTAATGGTCTTCAACAGTATTTCATTCTGTGAATAGAAGTTGCCAATCAAGAGATGAGATATTGTTGTCCATAAGATCATAGTTGCCTTTTTTGAAGTTATAATTGGGGATCCCGTCATTATGATGATTTTTGTGTGGATGTTGAGACAAAAGTCAATCATGTTGTGGTCACTGTTGGAAAAGGGTTCTTTAATTTGTGTTCTGTAAATTGAATTCAAACTATTGCAGAAGATGAGATTGAGGCATTTGTTAAGTCTAGTATTGTTGGTTACTAGTTGTTCCAGTACCAGATTTGTTACTGCATTATAGAAAGTTGCATATAGGAGTTCAGTTTTACATTCTTTAGGATCCAGTTAATATGAGGTAGATTGAGGTCACCAAGAAAGATAAAAGCTTATGGGCAGGATGTTGCCCATCTTAGTAGTGAGTTTAACTTGTTTACATATTTGATGTCATAATCAGAGGCTCGGTAACATAGTAAGAACTGAAATGTGATATTTATGGACAGTTCACAGATGATGGTCTCAGGAATAGCAAGCTCCTGGGTAACTTGGATGTTTTTTAGATGTAGGGACTTTTTATAGAAGATAGCAACACCACCTCTTCTATGGATTTCACGATCTGATTGGTAAACATGATAGTCTCTTACTGTGGTAATGGATTCAGGGAGAGATGCGTTAAGCCATGTTGAACAGACAAATATGATGTCGAATTTAGCCATATTTAGTAAGAGGAGAAATTCAGGTATTTTATTTACAAGACTTCTTGCACTGAATAGCTTACATTTAAGGCCAGTTGTAGTTGGAATTAGGGGTGTGCGTGCCTGTTTTGAGTGATGGTGGGTTGGTTGCAGAGTTGCGGGTTGTGTGACTTTCTTTTGATGCAATCAGCAAGGTAGTCAATGTACAGGTCCTTTTCTCCATTGTCTAAATGTTTTTTGAGTTCTGTGCGGAGTTCACGGGAGCGGATTCTTTGCAGTATGGATGGTCTTGAGCAAAGTTTTTTTGGGGGGGCTGGGATTGGTTTTTGCAATGGCATTTATTGTATGAATAAATGTATGTTTGCTGGACTCATTTCTGCAAACAACTCTACAAAACCTTGGGGCCACCGAGCCGTCATTTTATTTGAACTCAGGGCCATCTCTGGTTATTTCAATGATATCTTCAGGACCGATGTTTGTTGTATTTGGGTTGCACTGTCAGATTTGACCTTTAGTATTGAAGAAGACTCCTGAAAATAACATGTAGACCTGAGAAACAAAACAAATTGATTATTCAACAATCAATCCAGAATTCTCACTTGAAACACAAAAGATATGGGCTCAAATTATCTTACTTCAGATACGTTGTATGAAAACCTAGCTCTCTAGATAAGGTTCTAATGCTGGGAAGGAAGGAAAGAGAAGGTTGTCATGGAGAAGGTCTATTTATATGGTCACCAAGAGTCAACAATGAGTTGATGGCACATCAATCAATACCCAGATATACTAATTTCTGCATTTATTTATTCGTACATACAGTATATATGTACATAGAAATTTTTATACTCAAAAGGGTTTGCAATTCTACAAAAGAAAAAGAATCCATATTAATATTCAGCTGAGAGAGAAAAAAAACAGTGTGAACCATAAAGCCATATTTCTGCACATTTCCTTTTTAAAATTAAATAATGATCATGTTAATTCATATGATTTACATGAATGCCATTGGCTGTGCTTACATTATAAAAGCAGATGTGGGGTTATGTGCTCACATTGCCTTTCACTTTTGAAGTTCGCTGCCAATCCCTTGGAGACCTGTTTCTTCTCAGTCCATTAGTGTCCTCCAGTAATAGAAAGAGAGATAATGTTTGGTCCACGTACAGCAACATGAACTCAGTGAAGAAAAGGTAAGATACAGTATAACTAATTACATTAACAAGATATAGATTTGTAATTGAAAGGACATTTTAGCTTTAATGATAAGCACTAGTAGTCTGAGTACAAACTGTTCTTGCTTTATGACCATTAATTTAATTACCATTCAAAATTATGATAATGCTCAAAAAAAGTTACTTACGACCAATCCTTTCACTTAAGACCATTGCAACACCCTTGCAAGCATGTAACTGGGGTTTGTGACCTTCCCAAGAACAGGTAAAATCAGTAGGGAAGCTGGATTCACTTAATGGTAAAAGAAAGATTGCAAAATTTAACATGACTCACTTAACAACCGCATCCCTTAGCAACAGAGATTTCAGTTCCAATTGTGGTCATAAGTCAAGAATTACAAGTAATGTGGTTGTAAGATGAAGACACAACCAATTTATAGTTCTAGTGAAAAAATGTTATAAATTGGATCCATCCTCTGACTTTCTCATGCCTCCATCCATCTAACAATATGACTGGATTAAATAAGTGAATGCAAACAAGCTGATTTGCTCTCCTCCAAGCTGGATGCAACATTTTTCCTAATTATATCAATTTTAGGGAGATTGTCAGAGAGTTAAAAATTAAATAATTCTCCACAATGCCTAAAGGATAATTCCCAGCATTGTTAATGCTAAAACTTGTGGTGATTTTTGCTATTTAGTATGCAGAATTTAGTGTATACCAGTTGCTACTCAATCAGATACCTCTATTCCATTAAAGGAATCCCAGAAAATCTTAAATTAAAACTCATCTGAAACAAATGTTAACATGACATAACAGGATAATTTTCATTATGGTCTTTTTATGTTCTTTTTTTTACAAAGAGAAAAAGGGTATTGTAACCATGCAAGCTAATGGAATTAAGAGAAAGGATGAGATTAACAGTAGTAAAAATCAGCCACAAGTGGGATTTTACAATAAAAAGTTCTACAGTCTATTCATCACCATTAATAAGAGAAATTCAAGTAAAAAAAGAAAGCCCATTTGCAAAATCAGTGTGAATATTTATTTGCTCACAAAGTGACCTTCTGATCTACCCCTCATTAATTTGATAACAAAGAACATGATTGCCACCGTGTGGTAGCTGCTCAAAATGATACTTTTTAGACTAAATGTGAGATCACTTTTTCATAATTAAAAAGTAATTAACTCTCTATATGCATTATCAGACATGAGCTCCAATCTACTCAAGGAGAAGAATGAATCCAGTTCAATATCAGTGCCACTGTGTCTAATATTTCACCCTTGATTCCATTTTTTGTTGTCACAATCACAGGAAAGATTTGGAAAGATTTTTGCAAATAGGAAATTTCCATGTAAAGCTCTGAATGCCACTGCAGTTGTGGCATATAGGAAGATTAGTATCAAATAGTATCTATAAAATACTATTAAATAGAAACAAGAAGGGAGATTGTAAAAGCAACATCCTCAAATGAATTGAATACAATATAATTCCTGATGACTGTACAGACATATCCACATAAATGTTTACAATGATTCTCAGTCATTCTGGTCATAGTTGTCCCAAAGGTGCTTTTTCAAGAGGCAACTGGACTTTCTGATTTTTCTTTGAAGACACTTCGCTTCTCATCCAAGAAATTTCTTCAGCTCTGACTGGATCGTGGAGAATGGAAAGATTTATATTTACTGCAGACAGATGGTCATTTGCATTATTTTTAAAGAGTTGTTGAGGCCACTTGGAGGTTTATCTGTGTCTTCAGGGTCACCTGAGTGGTGCAATGGAATATGGAGCCTTCTTGGAACTGCCGAAAGGACTATGTTGTAGACTGGAGATAGGTGATGTTGTATTCCTCCCTGTCTGTTGAGAGAAGGCTGTTCAATTTTGACATAGATGGCTTCTTTTGACCCCTCTTTCAGTGGTCCACTCTGTCCAAAATGTGGACTTTGCCATTTTCAGAACATTGGCCTTTGTCTTTTAAATGCAGATGGACTGCTGAATCTTGTCCAGGTGGATTTGTTCTCCTATGTTGTGCCATGCGTTTATGAAGTTGTTGTTTTGTTTCTCCAGTGTAGAGATCTTCACATGGCTCACTGCATTGTACTGCATATACCACGTTGATCAATTTGTGTCTGGATGTTTTATCCTATATATGATTTTGTTCTAATGGTTTTTTTTTTCCCCTTGGGAAATACAACCTTGGGATTTCCTGGTGTTCTATCAGGTGAGTACTAACTTGCCTGCCTAATCTCTTGAGATCGGTCAAGAAGATTTCAATAGTATCATCTAACTATGCATGACACATGAGATATTTTGCATTTATTATTTTAATGGCTTTGGGGCAGGGGGAGATTTATTTTTCTGAGTGCAAGATAGGATTTATCTAAGTTACTCAGTCATTGCCCAATGCAGACTTTGAAATGGTGAGGACTTGGGAGTAAATACTATTTCAATGTCTGTATCAATTTAGTAAGCCTTTTCATGATGATGATGAAATATCAAATTTTGGAAAGTACTCAGTCAACCTAGAGTCAAGCTTTTAACTTTCAAATGGAAAGAAGGTAATTTCTAGGCTTGCCACCTGTTCCATATTCAGAGGAACTGTTTCTAATTTAGGATTCATACTAAATTTCCTTGTTAATTTAACAAAGAAATATTCATTTGTTCTTTGGGGGGGCGTCTTGGGAGAGACACCTTATAAGTAGAAAGAGCAACTTTAATTCACTGCCACATTTATTTGGAGATAGTATTTTATCTAAGTGAAGCATTAAAAGCACCACTGAAATCAATGAGACTATTTGTTATAGTGACTACCATTAATTCCAATGCAAATTAGTTATGGCTGACTTGTTCTGAATGCCATGAATTCTTAAAACAACTTGCAATATATAATTATATGAAAGGAATACATTTATTATATTGCTGCATTTTCTAATAAACTATTCATGCTTGGATGCATGTAATGTAGCATTTTGTTAAAGTCCTACCATGGCTTTCTTATTGGGAGCTTTTTAGCTGGCAGATCTGCATACTTATGTTGTATATCAAATGACATGCGTACAGTCCTCTGAAAACTGCAAAAATAAAGCCCAAACTATTCTTTCCTTTTCCCCTGAAAAGAATACATAGAGGGGTTCTTGCCTAATTTTTTTTGTCATACAATATCTTCTTGTTTGGAGAAATATATTTTGTTTATATTTTTGGAAGATGCATAATTCATCAAGCAAATCTATAAGTGATAGGCCTTTCTTCCTTCCAATTACCATATCACATGTTGCATATGACCAAATCAATGGAAAGAAAGGAAGCTGGAAAAAGGAAGCCTTACAATCTTCTTTTCTAGTCTGCAAACATCTGTTACAGTAGCATTTTACATATTTTATTTTATATATTTTATACAGAGAGAGAGAGAGACTTTTAAACAAGAAAATGAATTAGACAAATTAATACAAATCAATACAAAGTAAGGAAGAAATAAAGCAAAAAGTATAAGAAAAGAAAAATTGTTGAGGGAAAATGGAAAAGAAAAAATATATTAAGAAGTAGCTTCCAATATTCTTCACAGCAGTTATAAAATACAAATATCTTTAAGCTCTCTTTCTAACATTACATCATATTGCTTTCTTCTATTTATAATCTGTCCTATCTAATTATCAAAACCATAGATCACAAATTCTTTTTTTTCAACATGAAAGGACATTTTATCATGTTTGATGGATATGTAAAAAAGTTATTTTAAAAAAATGAATTCAAATATGTATTTTGATATGGAGGATTTTGAAGATCAGTATTCAACTGAAGCCAGAACTTTTCCTTTTTGGATTAATGGTTAAGCAGTTCTAAAATATCATGGAAGATTATTTCCAATATATGATTGCTGCTGCAGGATTACTATATGCACAGAGATGGAAAGATTCAACATTACCTACTATGGAGAAATGGTTGGTGACATTGATAGATTTTGCTGAAATGGATACACTGATTTCTTTGATTAGAGAAAAAACACTATCTACATTTATTGGTGATTGGAAGTCTTTTATGGATATTTTGTTGACAAAATGGCAGAAGGTTTTTAGTAATTGACCATATCTTATTGACCTCACCCCTTTCCTAAGAGGTCTGTAGGGGGCGTGCATAAGCGCACCAAATGTGCCTACCGTCCCCGTCCTATTGTTTCTTTTTTTCTTATTTGTATCCATTTCATGTATTTATAACCATGTTTATACTTATATCTGTTATCTAACAATTGTTTGACAAAATAAATAAATAAAAAATATCTGGAGGGGATGGAATCTGGTGTCCAGCTAGTCTAAAGCTTGTGTTGGGGGAGGGTAGCCAGGAAACAGGATTTTCCTTCAGCGAAAATACCCTAATTTTCCTAATCATGCTTTTCACAAATTCTGAAAATGCCATGCTGGAATATGGGTTTGTGTGAAATGCGCAAGTTTCTTACTTGAAAAAAAAAAAAAGCAGGGAATGGCAAAGTGGGGCAGTGTATGAAGCCATAATGAACCAGCTACTGTTCCTGAAAATCAGATGGTTTTGAACTTATACTCTGAAGAAATGAGAATACATTTAACTTGCTGTCCCTTACTCTACTGTTTACAGTAGCTTCTTTGGGCTGCTATAGCTTTCCTTCCAAGAACTTTGATTCAAATGTTTGACTGTATCTTTATAAGACTTTTTTTTCATCATATCATAAAATTCTGTAAAGGACAAGAATAAATATAACCAGTCACCTCTGAATCCAGATTTGAAGGAAAGACATATAACTGCAGCAAAAGTGTTGCCATGGCAACAAAGGCTCTAAAATGACTCTAATTTTCTTATGAATTCCATCTCTGAGATGAACAAAATCGACATTAGAGCAAAGAAAAACACTTTTTCAAAAACCAGCATGTACTAGGAGCATTTATTCAGTATTTCTAGTTTATAAGGATAAACACACACCCATCTTGCAGCAGTTTTGGACCAAAGAAACTATTAACTGTTTTTAAAAAGGGGTTTACTTGTACTCAGTTTCAGTTCACCAATGCTCTAATTTTCATTCATCTGATAATGTGGGCTTCTGCGCATGTAAAGTAGATGTGCGGAGGTCTCTCCTTTCAAAGGCAAGGTGGAATGGTCATGCCATATCATGCCACCATTTTGTGGACAAAAAGCTTTTGTCCTCCCTGTCATGATAGAACAACATGCGTCTCCAAAGCAAAGTGTTTAACTGAGATGGTGCCACCGGTACCTGCACACAGGCCTAATGACTTCTACCTGGATTGAAATCTTCAGAAGCTTTGCTTAATGATAAATAAAAGGGTAAGTAAATAAGGCAATGACGGACTCAGATAATGAGGTCATATAAGAGACAGAGTCTATGTTGATGGGTCTTGTAAATCGACACCCATCAGAATCTATCATAAATATCTTATATATCCTTAGGAAAGAGCTTTGGGGGGAGTGATTAAGGCATCATTAGCTGTGATAGACATACAGAGACTTTTCATCAGGAAATCTTTTCTTATTTCTCAGCTAAAGTATTAATAAGGCTACAATATCAGAGTTGCAAAAAAATCAGACAACCGTTAGATACAGAAAACTCCAAGTTTAGCATTTGCCTAGATTGTTACAGCCTGGATATGGTATCCCTAATGTTTCCTCTAAATAGTTTGTCAGAGTGGCAAATTTTAAACTATATCTTGGTGGAACAGCATTTCTTTAGAAACATTTAGATGTTCTCTGAAATGATGCTTTCTTTCGTTATTGAAGCAGAATGTCCAATGTAACACATAGTAGAATGCAAAAGCTGTTTAAAGTTGCAAAACATAAGCCAGAGCTTTTGCTGTGAGTTTGATTCTAATTCAAAATATTGCAATCAACTGCAAAATTCCATGGAGACTAAATTCCTCTCTAGGTCAGTTGCATACACATCAAAAACAGCATAGAGGAATAGCAAACTTGGAGTCTATAAATACTGGATTCATGTAAATAGATACAGTTGGGTGATCAGATATAGGGAAATACTGACAACCCAACAGGTATTAGAAAACAATAACCCCCAAAATTTGTCAGACAAATAAACACAAAAATGTAATAGGAACAAGGAAGAACAATAAAAGACAGAAAGAACAACTGCAACCAAAACAATAGTCAAATAAAAGAAATTTTAGTCCAGACTAAATCTGTAGCCCAAGTAAGCACTTAGACATATCCTTCCTAGTTCTCACAAAAATAAAGGGATGGTGGCAGGAGGGAAGCACATTCAAACTTGAAGGATTCTGTCACTATAATTTTATAATAAAAGTACTATTAGTTTGCATGACTTTGGTTTCCTAGTGTGATACCATGAAAGGCTGATAAGAAATTACATTGTATGGCATTCCATAAATTTGCATTTATTTTATTTTATTTTTTATTTCATTTTATTTCTTTTCTTTTTTCTTCTCTTCTCTTTGTCTCCTAATGTCTTTCTTTCTTTTCTTTTCTAATATTGAACTCCTTTTAGGGAAGCTCAGTACCATTTCACAGTTGGACAAAGAACATTAAAAAGAGACCCTTTTTTCTGTCCCCAGCTTTGAATACTTGCCTGACAGAAACATGATGATTATCTGATTAACACATTCTTATACTTTAAGCAATCTTGTAAGCATTTTTGTGTTCATATTTTGGGTAATTTAAAGCATAGACTGGATGATTTTAGAATTTGTGATCTGAAACTATTTAACTCCTCTGTTATATGCTTGGGCTTTTGCTGTGCTAGATTTGCACTGATTTGTTTGAAGCTTACAGCATTTTACTTGGAGATCAATAATAATCATGTATTGTAGACTGTACTATGAAAGAGTGATTAAACCCAAGTCATCCCCTGAGTTTTGGGAGCTAAGGATAGGCTTGAACTCAGATCTTTCCAAATCTAAACCAATACTTTCTTCCTGTATTTTTATTTTATTTTAACATTTATTGTGTATTGTATTTTTGAAGTTGTGTTTATTTTTTCAAGTTTTAATTAGACAATACCTAATAAAGCCATTTATAGATGTGTAAATATAATTTTTTAAAAATGAAAAAAATAATCTTGCTGTCTGAAAAAATAATCCAGCTGCCTTGGAGGCTTGCATCTTGTCCCTAAGCTTGTAAAACAGACTTTTGTTATTTGAATGCCTGATAAATAACATTCTGTTTATGGGTAGATTTTTTTCTTCTTCTTTATACTTACGATATATTATATTTATCCTAGGACTTGCTTTTGTGACTGAAACCAGATTTTTCAATGCTCTGGAAGAAACATCCATACTAACTAGGAGATTGGATTAATGACTTCAATGTTTTTTCTCTTAATTTCTTCAATGTTATGATTCTAAATTGAAGCTTAATTTGAACTAGTAGACAGAATAATAATGAATGATTTTTAACTGAGTCCTGAAACAAAGTAAATTCTGATTTTGAGATGGGGAAACAAAGTTCTAAAATATTCAGTGGGAGACACATATCTAATGTATCTTATTTACTATTTAGTTGATTAGTATTTTAGTTAATTATTAGTTACTTTCTATCCTACTCTGCATGAAATTAGAGCAGTTCTTAAAATTACATACAGAGACAAACAGCACTTTACATATCAAATAGTAAGATAGCATAACTGTATATAGCTTCTAAGAATGAGTCAAGAAGAAGTCAACCCCAATTTTGTTTTATAGTAAGGATTTTACTGAAATTTAGAAATACTGTAAAAATAATAATAAAAACCAATATAAACTTAAAAAGTGCAGAGAGAAAAAGGGGAAAAGAGAAAATATGATAAGAATACAAAAGAAATTAAAATAAATTATTTCCTCTTTCACCAAGAAAAATATAATTTCAGTAACATTTTATCTTCTCTTCCATTTCAACCAAAAAATTCTTCTGTCAAGCCCGTCCCAGCTTGGGCACTTAGGAACGAATGACCTTCAACTCTATGGTTGAAGTGAAAGACCTTCAACTCTATGGTTGAAGTGAAAGGCTAACTTTTACTAAGTTGACAGGGCATAAGCAAAACTGAATCTGAATATTTTTCCCTCATCTCTGGCCCTCCCTCCTTGAACAGTTCATCAGTATCCAATCATATTTGAATGAGATGTTTTGGGAATAGCTTTGAGGTTTGGCCTCTTTGTTGGAGTTTTGCATTCCATTCTTATGACTTCATCCTTGGCTGGCCAGTTCATTCCACATTAACACTTCTGGTTCCTGTCATCCTGTCATCTCTCCTTCTTTCTTTCCATTCCTACCCATAATTCCCCAATCTTCTCCCCCCACATACATTTTATGACAGGATGCCATACGATTTGCCCCCATTTATGACTTTTCTTGCCATAGTTGTTAAGTGAATCACTGCAGTTATTAAGTTAGTTAAACAGATGTTAAGTGAATCTCTTTTGTTCAACATTTATGTGAAGCCGCTGGGGGGGATCATCCGTGGTCTTGGGCTGCAGTGTCACCTTATGCTGATGATACTCAGCTTTACATCTCCACCCCAAACTACCCCAACGATGCTGTGGAGGCTATGTCCCGGTGCCTGGAGGCCTTGTGGATTTGGATGGGCGGGAACAGGCTCCAGCTCAACCCTTCCAAGACTGAGTGGCTGTGGTTTCCGGTGCCCCGTATAGTCAGCTGACTCCGTTGCTGGCTATTGGGGGAGAAATCTTAGCCCCCACAGAGAGGGCTCGCAATCTGGGCATCCTCCTGGATGCAGGGCTATCTTTAGACGATCATATTATGGCCGTCTCCAGGGGGGCTTTTTATCAGATTCGCCTGATTCGCCAGTTGCGGCCCTTTCTGGATCGGGACGTGTTACACACGGTCACTCATGCCCTCGTCACCTCTCGCCTGGACTATTGTAACGCTCTCTACATGGGGCTCCCTATGGGGAGCACCCGGAGGCTTCAACTGGTACAAAATGCAGCCGCATGGGTGGTTATGGGGGCGTCACAAAACTCCCATGTGATGCCTCTCCTGTGCGAGCTGCATTGGTTGCCGGTGGCTTTCCGGGTTCACTTTAAGGTTCTGGTTTTGACCTTTAAAGCGATCCATGGCATTGGACCAGGCTATCTGCAGGACCGTGTTCTGCCGGTAATCTCCCACTGACCTGTGCGCTCCCACAGAGAGGGCCTTCTTCAGGTACCGACGGCATCTATGTGCCGCCTGGTGACCCCGAGAAATAGGGCCTTCTCTGTGGGGGCTCCCACCCTCTGGAATGGTCTGCCTCCGGAGTTACGTAACAACACCGACCTGAGAGCATTCAGATGTGCTTTGAAAACCTAGCTCTTTGAGCAGGCCGGCCTGGGCTGAAGTAGGATTTTTAGAGCAATTTTAGTATTTGGAGTTTTAAACTGGGATTTTAATATTCAGGGTTTTATTAATTTATTGGGGGAGGGTATAATCTTAAAGGCAGCCTTAGGATATTTAATTTTCTTTTAACTTTTATAATTGTAGAATGTTTTATGGTTGACTGTACACCGCCCTGAGTCCTTCAGGAGAAGGGCGGTATATAAATATGTTAAATAAATAAATTAAATAAATAAATCTGACTTCCCCATTGAGTTTGCTTGTCAGAAGGTTGCAAAAAATCACATGACCTCAGGACACTACAATTGTTATAAATACGTTGCCAGTTGCCAAGCATCTAAATTCTGATCATGTGACCACAAGAATGCTGCAATGATTGTTAAATGTGAGAAATAGTAATGTCACTTTTTTCAGCACCATTGTAACTTTGGTCACTAAATGAATGGTTGTAAGTCAAGGATTACCCGTAACATCTTTGTCAATATCATTCTGTCATTTTTAAATCATATCTAAAACAGCCTGATTCTCTGTGTATCTCCTATTTAGAGTAGCTAACAATCTTAAAAGACATCCTTGCTCAATATTTCTCCCAATTTTATCAGGAACCACTGATAAAGTTTTTCGAGATTTTTTTCCCCTAAAATTCTGTAAGATTATGAGTTTTACTTCTTTGAGTATGACTTTCATGTAGGTACTTAATTGTCATGCCATCTAACTTGCTGATCAAAGTGTATGAGTAATTTGTCAAATGTTTCACTGGAGTCAAGATATATTACAATAGTCCCGCCATTTACTAAGTAAGTTTCCTAATTAAAAATGAGATAAGATTACTAGGCAACACTTGCTTTTGATAAATCCATCCTGATTTCTGCTAATGACTGCACTACCTTCAAAGTGCATGAAGGGCAATCTTTTTATCATTTTTTTATCTTTTTGCTCTATATTCTGTCTGGGTTTCCAGTATTCAAGTGACTACTCTGTAGTTTATATAAGTTCTGACAGGCTCTGAAAGATTTACATCTACCAGCATATAGGATTAAAAGTCACAAAAAAAATCAACCAGATATTGTTCCATATAACTGAATTGAGTCAGTTTGGTCTAATGGTTAAGGTACCAGGCTAGAAAGCAAGAGACTGTTAGTTCAAGTCCTATCTTAGCCATGAAAGCCAGTTGGGTCAGTCATTCTCTCTCAGCCCAACTCACCTCATAGGGTTGTTGTTGTGAAGAAAATAGGAGAAAGATGTGTGGGATATGGTCACCACCTTGAGTTATTTGTAAAAATAATAAAGGCAGGATATACGTAAATAAACAAACAAATAAATAATACAGATTCACTACCAGCTAGAAATCAGCTAATCCCCAGCATGTTTCAAATGTGTGAACAGCAACATCTTAATAGCCCTTTGAAAGCCCAATAGGAAAAGAGTAGCTTATATACTTATGGAGTAGGCAGTTCCACAGAAGGCAATCTACAGATAACATTCCCTTAGAGGAAGGCTTCTCAGCAAGGCCTCTCTTCCTGCTCAATAGATGAACAGAAGTCAGGCCCTTAGAGCAATTCAATGTACTGAATTACAGCCAGAAGCCAAATAACATCCAGCACAGGTCCCAGAGCAGAGGTATCACATGGGCAAGTTATATTTCATTTCTTTTACAAGCATTTGAATGCTTCCTATTACAATTCTAGAGTGACTTATAATAGACACAAATTGTGGTACATTGCAATTATTTGCACTGCTGCATGCTGAACAGGTTGAAGCTTCTAGGTCATTCTCAAGGGCAGTGGTGAACCTAACATATTTGACAGCCAGAGTGAAATTAGATTGTGAGTTCTACTCTCACTTAAAGCACAAAGCCATTGGGTGACCTTGAACCAGTGATTTTCTTGGGCCTGGCTGAAGAAGAAACTGACAAACCATTTCCAATTAATACTGCCAATAAAACTGCAGTCACCAAAAATCAAGATTGACAAGGAAGTACAAATTTCAACTTTACTGAACCATGCCCACTACCAAACAACTGATCATTGCATAGGTATAGAAACTACATTCCATATAGCAATAGCTTTTAGAATATATACACTTCACAGTGCTTCACAGCCCTCTCTAAGTAGTTTATAGAGTTAGCATATTGCTCCCAACAATCTGAGTCCTTGTTTTACTGACCTCAGAAGGATAGAAAGCTGAACCTTGAGCCAGTCAGGATTGAACTCCTGACAGTAAGCAGTGAATTAGCCTGCAATACTGCATTCTAATCACTATGCCACGATGGCTCCTCTGCTAGTTCCTTATAAGTTTGGTAGCACCCCACTTATTGCCTATACTCATAGCAGACTGTCCCACTCCTTGGTGCGCCACTGTTCAAGAGCAGATGGCCTTTGAAACCCGCTATCTTGCCAGAGCTCAGGTTGAATCTGTTCTTCTCCACTCACTGGAATAGAACTTCCATCATATCTCCCATCTGTCCTAGTGCTACAGTTGCTACCAACCTGCCTTCAATCGAGGACCTGTATACTGCACGAATCAAAAAGAAGGCTGTGAAAATATTTATAGACCCCTCACATGCTGGACATAAACTGTTTCAACACTGATCCTCAAAATGACGCTATAGAGCGCTGCACACCAGAACAGCTAGACACAAGGACAGTTTTTTCCCGAACACCATCACTCCGCTAAACAAATAATTCCCTCAATATTGTCCAACAATTTGACTGTTTCCTAGTATGATTTGATTGCTTATTGTACCCTATGACTATTCTTAAGTATTGTACCATATGAATCTTGTCTCTTGATGAATGGATCTTTTATTTTATGTACACTGAGAGCATTTGCACCAAGACAAATTCC
Organism: Bungarus multicinctus; assembly: GCA_023653725.1. Lineage (NCBI taxonomy): Eukaryota > Metazoa > Chordata > Lepidosauria > Squamata > Elapidae > Bungarus > Bungarus multicinctus. Next base: position 39,043,228 of record CM042836.1, read on the forward strand.
TTGGGTGTCCAATCACACTTGGCCAATAAAGAATACAGAATTCTATTCTATTCTAGTGTATGGCTGTGTATGTAGCTGGATGTCATCTACATATTCATGATACAACCAAGGCAATTCATGGCCTCTTCTAACAGCTTTACATAGATGTTGAATAGAAGGAGCAAAGAGCTCAGCCCTATGGTATCCTACAACTGAATATCCAGAGTCTTTAGTTCTCTCTTCTTTGTAGATAGCCACTCTGAAAAGATGAGAATTAGCACAAAGCTGTGGCTTCCTCTAATGTCATCATTGCTAGCCCTATAAGATATCATGGGGACAATACTAAAGGCCATCTCAGGAACTATCTGAGCCCAGAAGATTGTACTTCCTCTACCCCAGTCCACTAAGGATGATCACTGAAGTGTCTATCTTATCTCCCTATCTGATTCAAGACTGATAATGATCTAATTAATCTATTTCATCCATGAATCGCTGTAACTTTAAGTCCATCACCTTCTCCACAAGCTTCTCTAAAAAGGAAATTTGGACAACACACATTGTTTAGAATAGAATAGAATAGAATAGAATGGAATGGAATGGAATGGAATGGAATGGAATGGAATAGAATAGAATAGAATAGAATAGAATAGAATAGAATAGAATAGAATAGAATAGAATAGAATTCTTTATTGGCCAAGTGTAGTTGGGCACACAAGGAATTTGTCTTGGTGCAAATGCTCTCTGTATACATAAAACAAAAGATACATTCGTCAAGAGTCAAGATTCATAAGGTACAACACTTAATGAATCACTTAATGAGTCACAGGGTACAATAAGCAATCAAATCATACTAGGAAACAATCAATATAAATTGTAAGGATACAAGCGACAAAGTTGCAGTCATACAGTCACAAGTGGGAGGGGATGGGTGAGAAGGAGTGATGAGAAGATTAACAGTAATAGTATTGCAGACTTTGTAAATAGTTGAACAGTGTTGAGGGAATTATTTGTTTAGCACAGTGATGGCATTTGGGGAAAAAACTGTCCTTGTGTCTAGTTGTTCTGGTATGCAGTGCTCTATAGCCATGATGGCGCACCGATGGTGCACCAGCACGCAGAGCCACTTCTGCCGGCGCGTGCAAGATCATCCGGAAGACCCCCACTGTGCGTGTGCACATCCCTGCCAGCCAGCTGATTGTCGGGTATCTGTCATGCATGCATGGGAGGAAACACATGCATGGGAGATGTGTGTGCATGTGCAGAGGCATGTGGCATATGGGAGGTTGCATAAGCATGCACAGAAGTATATGTTGCAGGGGGTCATGCGTGCATGCACAGAGGCATGTGGTGTGTGCGCAGGGGGTCATGCGCACATGCACAGGGGGCGTTGTGCATCCATTGCATCATGGGTGCAGGCGCACACATGCATGAGCGTGTGTGTGCACACACACTTTTGGCATGCAACGTGGAAAAGGTTAGCCATCGCTGCTCTATAACGTCATTTTGAGGGAAGGAGTTGAAACAGTTTATGTCCAGGATGTGAGGGGTCTGTAAATATTTTCACAGCCCTCTTTTTAACTCGTGCAGTATACAGGTCCTCAATTGAAGGCAGGTGGGTAGTAATTGTTTTGTCTGCAGTCCTAATTATCCTCTGAAGTCTGTGTCTGTCCTGTTGGGTTGCAGAACCAAACCAGACAGTTATAGAGGTGCAGATGATAGACTCAATAATTCCTCTGTAGAACTGGATCAGCAGCTCCTTGGGCAGTTTGAGCTTTCTGAGTTGGCGCAGAAAGAACATTCTTTGTTTTGATTGTTTGATGACGTTTTTGATGTTAGGTGTCCATTTTAGGTCATGTGATACAGTAGAACCTAGAAATTTGAAGGTCTCTACTGTTAATACTGTGTTGTCTAGTTTTGTGGTAGTATGGGAGGGTTTCTTCTAAAGTCTACCACCATTTCTATGAGTGTGTTCAGTTCTAGATTGTTCCGGTTACACCATGAGGCAAATTGTATAACTTTCCTGTCTGTATGTGGATTCGTTGTTGTCTTGAATGAGACCAATCACTGTTGTGTCATCAGCAAACTTCAGTATTTTAACAGATGGATCATTTAAAATAGTCTCTTCAATCTAGGATTGTTTGAATAGGGAGCAATCACCTTTTGCAAGAGAGAGGCAAATGCCTTCAAAAATGTATCCGCCATGACTTATGCCCAGACTCCTAGCACCTCCATGACAGTTTTTGCTGATCATATGCAGAATTTCATTCATGTATCACTTCCTTTTATTCTGAACATATCTAACAAAGTGTTTTTGTTATTTTTGGCAGACTTTGTCAACTCTAAAACTATAAAATGCTCTGTTTCACATAAGTCTTCCTCATAGACCAACTATGGCAATCTAAAGCATATGGGAAGAAACATAACTGAGACTATCCATTTACACATTCATTGAATCATATGTGAATATCATTCACGTAAAATAAAATATTTGCAGACAGAATAGTACTTGGCTGCTCTTGGAAAGCAAAACCCTTTGAATAATTCTTCAGGATAGGCTTTATCTGTAAACTTACCTGATTCTAAATGATGTTCTGGGCCACAATTATCAGTTATTTTTGAAAAAATATCCACTATAATATTTTATAAATATTTTGTATAATCACTGTATTAAGTTAATCCCAATCACTGCATATTAACTATTTAATGTATCCACCTATTACTTTGTGTGAATGCATATCAAATTGCTTTTGATTGAATTTATACATTAACCATAATCCATAATAAGCAAAACATTTTCAAAGTAAAAACAAACAATGTCCTTTTGAAAAGCACCTTTGGGGCGACTAAGCCATAATGCATTCTGTTTGTTTCTGATTTTATATGATATCCGTATCCAGCCATTGGGCTCGCTAAAATATGATATGGGCTTGGCAGCCTATGTCTTGTTCAATTTCCCTTAGTTAGTCAAACCAGAGTTTATCATAATTGTGCAAACAGAGCCATTCTTTTGTTGTTCCTGGGGTTCAGTTTCAGGTTTCTCAAAGTTTCCTACAATTGGCTACCCAATTTGCTACCTGAACTATGTGCAAATGACCATAGATGAAACGATCTTCAATACATTCCAGTTAGGAAATTCAAAAATATAAACCTACCTTTATCTCAGGGATATGGAGCTTAGTAGTGAGCTAGGTGTGGCACATTGCAATAATTGTAATCAATCAATAAACCACTGTTGTGTTTTTAATTATTTCTATTTTATTTATTACACTTTGAAATTGTCCATAAGCCATACTCCTCGGGGCATGGCACATACATATTAAAAAAAATACCAGTAAAATACAGAATGAAAATACTGCATCTAAAAGCACAATATTAACTCCAGTATGTAATAAAAGCACAGCATTACACCAAACAATAAGAAGCACAGTAATAATAGTCCTGATGAAATAGCAGAGAAGAGCTGATTAAACCCTAGGCCAGCCTTTGGCCTCCCTGGGCTTGAAAGGGAGTTTCAAACCCTTTGGAATAGACCAAATCAAAAAATCGCATCAAATTGAACTAGTCTTTATTGAGACAGGCTAAAATTGCTGATTCTTGCAAGCCGGAGTATGCTTCACTTCTTTTCCCTCTTAGATCCCAATAACTCAGGAAGAATTTGTTTGAGTGTCTTCTGAATACTATCTTGTTTCTCAGGAACATTTCAGCCCTCTTTCCTTGTGTATCCTTTTTGTGCCTGTTTTCCTCAAAGTTATCTCTTTGATTCTCCACAGCAGTATTTTTCAATTTTGATAACTTTAAAAAGAGACAGTCTCAGTTCCCAGAATTCCCCAG